>CM041731.1:64748-664748 GCA_023373845.1 Nibea coibor
TGTTACTTCAGCATAATTTGCAATCCATGCTCTACAGAAATTAGTCATTCCCAAAAAAGACATCATTTGTTTTTTAGTCTGTGGTTTGGGCGCATGTAATATCGCAGTTTTTCTATTTTCATCTAGATGTTTACCTTCAAGAGAAATATTAAAACCTAGATATTTCACCACTTCTTTCCATAATTGCAATTTATTTTTGCTTACTTTGTGACCCTGTTCTGCTAAATATTTTAAAAGAGCAACAGTGTCAGTTTTGCAATCCTGTTCATTTTCAGAGGCTAGCAAAATATCATCGACGTACAATAATAACTGACTTCCTCTCGGGAGTAAATTGTGCTAAGTTAGATGACATTGCCATTGAAAAGATGGTCGGACTTTCACAATATCCTTGTGGGAGTCTTGTAAATGTATACCTCTTACCTCTATACTGAAAAGCAAACCAAAATTGATCTTCTCTGTGAAGTGGTATAGAGAAAAATGCATTAGCTAAATCTAACACTGTAAAATATTTAGCTTTAGAATTTAGTTCATTTAACAGAGTGTGTGGATCTGGTACAAGGGGAGCAAGTGGTATTACTGCTTTGTTTACTGCTTGTAAATCCTGTACCATCCTCTATCCTGTCGATGGGGCGGCCTTCTTTACAGGAAACAAAGGACTATTACATGCTGCATTTGCACACTCTCTAATAACTCCTTCACTTAGTAAATCCTGTATTATTGGTGCTATTCCTTCTTCAGCTTCTGGTTTAAGTGGATACTGTCTCTGATACGGCCTATAAGAGCTTTTTGGAGTTATTTTAACTGGTTCTACCCCCTTAATGAGTCCTACATCAGCTGACCCCTTGGACCACAACTCTTGAGGTATATTAGTTAATTCTAACTCTTCCTCAGCAGTTAAAGTGTATCATTCGGTGATTGAGTCCAGGCTAGTTTCTCCACTAAGGTGTACAGCCTTGACTGCTTGCGTAACCCAGTTTAAATGGGCACAATACACATCCAATTTTGGTGCAAACAGCACTTTTCCCCCCACTTCCTTCCACTCACAGTTTGATCTTTTTATTTTTGAGATAAACTCACCCAAATCCTTCCACTGTGAATTAATCAATTTTGAACACGAAATGTGTGGTGTGGGCCCCCCCTAAACAATTTCATTTCTGGTTCCTGGAGGCTCACCACACAAGCACAATTTCCTTTTTTGTCCCAGTATAGGTCAGTAAGAGTTACTCTACAACTGGGCTTTTTAAAGAATTTGTCATGATATTCGTCGTCTGCTCCGTGCTCGTGTCGAAAGTACATTGTGCAATGTAACTGTTCGGGTGAGTGTGTTTCGGCGTTTTTTATCTCAGTAGAAGGAATGTAGGTTTTTACCAATCGCATTAATTCTTGAGTTACGCTACTCGGTCCTGTTTGAATTAAATCTAAACTGTACCAGTAGTTTAATGTTAGCCCTTCGTGCACATAAGTTTCTACTTCGTCCTCGTCATCGCTGTCTGCTGTTTTCAGAGTTGTACGGCACGTTTTCATACCAAGACCATTTTTGTCCGGTACCACCGCTATCCCTAGTTTCGTCATCAGATCCCTTCCTAAGAGGTTAACGGGACACAGCTGTGATGACGCCACTGAGGCCAGTAGACTTTTCTTAGTTTTAGGATCACTTACTTTTAATGGTTTCGTCAACGGTTCAATAGTTACATGCCCTGTGGCCGACCTAACTCTCAAACCGCTGTTTAACTGCAAAGGAAAATTTGTTCCTTTTTCGTTACATCGCACAACTGTTCTACAAGCTCCAGTATCACACAAGAAAGTTATTATTTTGCCTTCCACTTCTAGTTTTATCCATGGTTTAGTTCCTTCCTGTGATAATAAAATTTCAGCTGTCTGTAACGATAGGATCTCATCGACCTCTGCCTCATCATATGTTGGTGTACTCATTTCTGTAATGTCATCTATCTGTACATGTGTGTGCGTGTGTGTGTCTGCATAACCTGCTTCTGGAGTTAGTCATGCGGTGCGATCTTTTTCTCTCCTGTCCTGCCAGGGCTCCGCTCCTTCGCCTCCTCCCGCTCTCCATCCTCCCCTCCTCCCTCTCCTCTTTGGAGCTCTGCAATCTCTAGCGTAGTGTCCAAATCTCCCACAATTGTAACACACATCCTTTTCCAATCTTCTGTCCTCACCACCTCCACGTCCTCTCCCCCTTCCTTGGTTATCTCGGAAAAAAGTTCACCAGTGTTATTATCATAACACAAAAATGCATTTATACTGTACCGCTTCGTCTCTTTGTGAGATTGCCAACGGAAGGTCATCTCTCTCTTTCGTGGAGTGGCCTTCGCCCTCTGGAAGGGGTTATAGGGTGAGTGGACGTGAGGCGGCGGAGCAGTTGATGGTGCAGGCGGAGGAGGAGGTCGAGGCGCGGGATAAGGCGGAGGATCCGGACGGAGCCCATATGGCACATACTCGTTATCACCCTGAGAGTCTCGGGCAGAAAACAAGACAGGATATATGTTAGTTTGTTTTTCACTGCTCTGTTGAGCTTCTTTCTGTTCACTTACATTTTCCTCTTTTTTCAACTTTCTCTGCTCCTTCTATCTTCTTTCTCTGAATACCGGCTTGTCTAGCCTTAGCTTCTATCAGCCACAACTTAGCCTGTAACAGTCCATCTTTTCTTGACTTACCTTTCCCTTTCTCCTTTTCACTAATAGCTTTCACTAACTTTTTTTTTTTTTTAAAGTTTAGGTTTATTTCTACTTTCGGGTATTTATACTTATTATTTATATAAAAACTCTAAAGCATACCTTTTATTTATTTACCCCTAGTATTACCTTTAAGTACCTGACTTACTAGCAACACTATACTGACGAAGTCCCCGACTTCTCCGACGTCTTTTTGTTTACTCAGGCCTGAGGGATTAAGTTTTTCCAATTGTCGTTCCAAAGACATTACCCTCCAAGTCACTGACTGAGGCACCCTGGGTCTCCGCTCTAAGTTCCCAACTGAACTGAGGTTCCTGGCCAATCAAAATACAACTTACCCTTTTGTTTTCCCAATCCTGTGGATCCGTCTCCTGTTTTGTGTGGTTGACCCCGTCACTGCCTCCTCTCTCAGCTAGTCCTGGTCTACGCCAAAACAAAGTTTTAAGAACCTTGCGGCGATTTTTTAAATATATATACCTGCAGGGTTTCCAGTGCCATCACTTCCAGAGGAGAACAGGTATCGGGGCCCCACGTTGGGCGCCAAATGTTACGGGAATTTTTTTAAGAAAACCCTTGAATAAGGAGGACCGGATTCAAAGCATCAAAAGTTTAAGTTGAATTTATTAATCTTGTACAAGAGGAGCGTTTCGCAGTGCAACACACTAAATGAGTTACAGAGAAAAAGGCTCCCTGAGGAGCTCTGACAATTGGTTCTTATACATTTTCCCAAAATCTGGGCTGTCTCATCCCCTGCCAATTGTTAACCGACAATTTGCATATTTACTTCAAAGACTATTGTTCTTCTATATGCCCCCTAGTCTAATTGTCACCCCTCTTATCTGTATCTAACCTTTATTCCTAAATTTTACCTCGCCCTGTCTTGTGAGTATCATCAAAAGGAAGTGTTCTTTACGACATGTAATAAATGGGAACACATGAACATCGTAAAAGTTGAAGCATCTAAATAATAGTACAATCTTAATTTTTATAACACTGGTGGTCAGCAATGGAGAAGGGCATGCGGGATTATGTGGCAGCCTGCCCCGTCTGTGCGAGGAGCAAGAAAGGTCTCCCGGCAGCCCCCAGCGGGTCTTCTGCACCCCCTCCCAGTGCCCCATCATCCCTGGTCTGATATCTCTTTGGACTTTGTCACAGGTTTGTCTCCATCTGATGGCAACACTACCATCCTCACAATAGTTCACAGGTTCTCTTCACTTAGTGCCGCTGCAGGAAGATGTGGGCTGGGGTCTGCCACATACTGCTCCGTAGTGCTGCCCGGAGCAAGAAAGCGGCAGACCGGCGTCGGACACCGGCTCCTTCTTATCGACCAGGTGACCAGGTGTGGCTATCAACTCGGAACCTGCCACTGAGGGTGGAGAGCCGTAAACTGGCCCCTCGGTTTGTTGGACCTTTCCCCATCTCCAAAGTCGTAAACCCTGCAGCAGTTCGCCTTCGGCTCCCTAGGTCCATGAAAGTCCATCCTACATTTCACGTCAGTCGCCTGAAACCAGTTAAAGAGAGTCCCCTGGTCTCCCTATATTTTGGCTCTTGTAGAATAGCTACATGAGCCATTGTTTCTATGGCAGGTTGCATGCTGTTCTTTGGAGGTATAAAATGGGAACCCATCCTTGTAAAGAGGTCAAGCAAGTCGTCTTCATCACTTTCCTTGATTGTACCCTGGAGAGCCTTCTCAACAGCTGATCTCCCAACAGGTGGAAGGTAGTTGAGAAATGATGTCATCAAGATGTCTTGTCAAGATGTGATCAACTGAGTCAATGCCATGAATGCAGGCTAAAATGAAAGCATTTGATAGCCTCACTGGCATGACACCATGGTCTAATAATCCTTTCACCCAGATCTGTCCAACTGCTTGCCATTCAGCCTCACAGAAATCTGGCCTCAACTTTGGCACTCACTCTGTTTCCCCTTCACACTGTTCAAGAAATTGTACCAAGAAGTGTAAGTAAGTGTAAAGTAAGTAAGTGCAGTGTAAACCTCTCTCCAGCGTCATCAATAGCTTTTTCATTCACATAGTCCATCTTTAGAGTCAAATGTATTATGCTGCTGTCCATAAATACAGCCAAAAGATCTTCAACAACCTTAATCCTGCAAATTGATGCATGTCGTGTGTTCTCTGGATTTCCTGGGTTGTCAGGTGAGGTTGATGGGGAAACCTGGCTACTTGGATTTGAGGGTAGATGTGGTAGAAGATTCAGTCCACTGTCCTGTGAGAAAAACAAAACATCCACAAAACAAAAAAGTGTCTAATCAATGAAGCAGAGGTTTCCCAGATTTTTGTTTCCCATAATGCTCAACTCAACACCCCTCAACTCCCCCTAGTGAGGCCCTCTTTCAAACTGCACACCTCCAGTTTACAACCAATCCCCAAGACAAGATAACCTTAATAACTTCAATATGACATCATCTCAGTTACTTTTTTCTGACCCATCAGAGCTCCTCCAGAGCCTCACGGATTAAACAAATATTTTCAAAAGCTGATTACTATCTATGAGTATCAGATGACTGACTTACCACACCTTCAGAAAAATGGTATGCTAAAAGGCTCCATTATATCACTGTCACACCGCGGTGAGGTCAAGTTGGGGTTTTTGTCTTGTCTTGTCACTTCCTGTTTTATTTTGAAAGTTAACTCTCCTCTCGTTTCAGGTCACTTGCCCTTCCTCATGTGTCACCGGTCTGATTGTCTTCCCCGCCCTGATTGTTTCCACCTGTTCCCTGTTACCTAGTGTATATATTGTCTGCGTCTCCCTTTGTCTTGTGCCGAAGTGTTTCGTCTCCTGCAGCGTACACCCAAGCCTTCTTGTCATAGTCCATAGTTCATGTTCAATAGCTCTTGTATTTTGTTTTTTGTCCTCGTAAGAGTGAGTTGTAATTTTGTAGTCTAGCTTTTGTTTCTTTCTGAATAGTATAGTGTTTTATTTTCAGCCTCATTGGAGCGCTTTAAGTTAAAGTTTCATAGCCTTTGTTTTTCCTCATTGAGAGTGATTTTGAGTTTGTTAACCTTATATAGAGAAGTTTAGCGTTTTTCCTCCTTAGGAGTGATTTTTTGTTTTTTTTAGTTCAGGCCTTTGTATAGCCTCACTCAGACGAGGATTTCTTGTGTGAGCAAATAAAGCTGCTCTCCGTTCCGATCTCTGCATCTGAGTCCTTTTCTAAGTCCAGGCGTGACAATCACATCTAAACAGTTATGTAAAATCTTACAGTAGTTGAGAGGATGTGTTCAGGGTTGCATTTTACCTGTGCAGTTTGCACTGCCTCCCCATGTATGGACTGCACAGCTATTGTAGACAGGTCAGTAGATGTGGGCAATAGTCCATTCATCTCAGTGCTGTCTGATGATGTCTGAAGAATGAATGAAACATGATGTATTAAATGACAGGACACACTTTGACCAGTCTATGACGCGATTAGAGACTGTAATTTCTAAAAGTCCTCCAAGAAATGCTAAAAAAAGTAAACCATTCCGGAAACAGAAAAGCATTATAGAGTCACAAATCAATTTGAGCTGCTGCACAATGCCAGGAATCTACTCATTGGTTTTTAAGACAAGTTGTGCATGACATAGTACTTTACATTAGAATAGATGCAAACATGCCTGACCTAAGAAAGTAAAATGATGTAAGTAGTAGCAAAAGCAATGGAATAATGTTAATCAATTATTGCTGTGGCAAGATTAAGCACTAAATAAACAAGGCGTGAACATGAAGGCGTGAAGATTACAGTGAGTACAATAAGAAACACCTGTATTAGCATTTCTATCTCTGTACCCCAAAACCTTCCTGATCTCATCACATAATTATTACCTGTGTGACATCCTCACTGTTGACTGTCTCATCTCCATCTACTCTGCCAAGGTCATCTTCCGAATGAATGCCATACAACTGTATCTGCATTGCCTATTGCTGTCACATCTTCAATGTCATAACTTGACAGATGTGCTCAGGCTCTATTTGTGGGGAGACATTAGGAACTGCTCTGGTCAGGTCAATAATTTCAAAGGAGTCAGGGAAATCATTATAAGGCTGGAGATGGTTACAAATGTCATCATGATCTCTTGTGTTGGTGTCCTGCCCCTGCCCAATGTGAGTTTTTTATGGTCTGTTGGGGTTGAATGAGAGGGATGTGATTTTCCTGAACTTGTGCTGTCACAGTCTTGGATGTTGCTCTTTGTTTTTTGGATCTTGGTTGCAACTGGAAATTCAGATTCTGCAACAAAAAAGACAAATTTTCACAATTAGTGTCAGCAGTCATTTAAAATCATGGAATAGAGGAACATGTTTTAGATCAAATGGTGTGCAAAAAATACACATGGCTCAAAGAAGCTAAAACCTACTGGTAAATATACAACTTGAGCAATATTATTAGATATGCTTACATCTTCCCTCAGTCTCTGTGATACATTGGGAAAAACGTATATGGTATACAGATATTTCTCATTAAGAAAATATTTCTTATTGATGGGAAAAAGTGTAAGTAAGTGTTTAGGGTAAGTGTTTATCATTGTTGGCACACAGTCTCACTTTGTATTTTATGAAATGCACAAGAATGATCTTTTAATAAATGTATTACCCTAAGTTGAATCTTCAAGCAAAATCTTCAAGCAAAATCACTGTTATTACTTTATAACAAATATTGCTCCTACTGCCACAGACCTGTTCGCTTACGTCACTGTCAGATGAGATGATCCAGTAGATCTGTAATTGAATCATCTGCATCAAGGTGAGATCCATCCTGTCCACTGTGAATCTGCTCTCTCAGTGATGCTGACAGATAAATCTTCACAATATTCATCCTTTGTTTTTTCCACAGTTGCATCTCTTGTTCCTTCCGCCATTGTTGGTTCTCACTTGATGGTATTCATTATTGTAAAAATGAAGCCATCCAATTTCAATCTTCCTTGAAGTCTCAGCTTATTACTCTTCTTTAATAGAGGAAAACAAGAACAACCCCAGGTTTCTCTTCAGCACTGTAGCCAGGCTAACTGAGAACCACAGCTCTATTGACCCATCTACTCCTCTGGGTCTAACTAGTAATGACTTCATGAGCTTCTTTAATGATAAAATTAGGACCATTAGAGACAAAATACATCATGCCTTGCCTTCGACAGGCACTGATCTGCATTCTGATACAGCAAGTTTGGAAACAGCTGCAAAACCTGATACATATTTAGACAGCTTCTCTCCCATTGACCTTCATCAAATAACTTCAATAATTTCTTCATCTAAGTCGTCAACCTGTCTCCTAGACCCCATCCCAACCAGGCTGCTCAAGGATGTTTTACCTTTAGTTAGCCCTTCTTTACTGGATATGATTAACCTGTCTTTATTATCAGGATATGTACCACAGTCCTTTAAAGTAGCTGTAATTAAACCTCTTCTTAAAAAGCCCACTCTAGATCCAGAGGTTTTGGCTAACTATAGACCGATATCAAACCTTCCCTTTCTTTCTAAGTTACTCGAGAAGGCTGTAGCTAATCAGCTGTGTGAATTTCTTCACAAGAACAGTTTATTTGAGGATTTTCAGTCAGGATTTAGAGGCCATCATAGCACAGAGACCGCACTAGTCAAAGTCACAAACGATCTCCTAATGGCATCAGACAAAGGACTCATCTCTGTACTCGTCCTGTTAGATCTTAGTGCTGCATTTGACACCATAGACCATCAAATTCTTTTACAGAGACTGGAACATCAGATTGGCATCAAAGGAACCGCCCTAAGCTGGTTTAGGTCGTATTTCTTAGATCGATCTCAGTTTGTTCACGTCAATGATGAATCCTCCATACATACCAAAGTCTGTCATGGAGTCCCACAAGGTTCTGTACTAGGACCACTTCTATTCAGTCTATATATGCTTCCTCTAGGGAACATTATTAGGAATCACTCCATTAATTTTCATTGTTATGCTGACGACACCCAATTATATTTATCGATCAAGCCTGATGAAACCAATCATTTAGCCAAACTGCAAGCGTGCCTTAGGGATATAAAAAGTTGGATGACCTATAACTTTCTGATGTTGAACTCAGATAAAACTGAAGTTCTTGTAATTGGACCCAAACACCTCAGAAACTCTCTTTCCGGAGACTTGGCCACCTTAGACGGGACCACCCTGGCCTCCAGCTCCTCCATAAAGAACCTTGGAGTTATTTTTGATCAGGATTTGTCCTTTAATGCCCACATAAAACAAATTTCAAAGACTGCATTCTTCCACTTACGTAACATTACCAAAATCAGACGCATCCTGTCCCAAGCGGATGCAGAAAAACTAGTCCATGCATTTGTTACTTCTAGGCTGGACTACTGTAACTCTCTATTATCAGGCTGCCCCAATAAGTCTCTTAGGACTTTGCAGCTAATTCAGAATGCTGCTGCACGTGTTCTGACAGGAACCAAGATCAGAGATCACATCTCACCCATTTTGGCTTCCTTACACTGGCTACCTGTTAAATCTAGAATAGAATTTAAAATTCTTCTCCTTACATACAAAGCTCTTCATGGCCAGGCACCATCATATTTAAAAGAGCTCATAGTTCCCTACTACCCCTCTAGACCACTGCGTTCTCAGAATGCTGGGTTCCTTGTGGTTCCCATAGTTTCCAAAAGTAGACTGGGAGCCAGAGCTTTCAGCTATCAAGCTCCTCTTCTGTGGAACAAACTACCTTTCTGGGTTCGGGAGGCAGACACGGTCACCACATTCAAGACTAGACTTAAGACTTTCCTTTTTGATAGCGCTTATAGTTAGGGCTGGCTCAGGCCTTCCCTTAGTTATGCTGCCATAGGACTAGACTACCGGGGGACCCCCCCCCCCCTACTAACTAAACTTCTTCCCCGGAGTTTCTGTGCTTTCTCGTCCAGCAGGTTCTCATGGATCGTGACTGCTGCTGTGGTCTGCTGCTGACGTCCACGCCTTACTGTAAACCCTCTCTCTCTCTCTCTCTCTCTCTCTCTCTCTCTCTCTCTCTCTCTCTCTCTCTCAATGTAAAGCAGTTCGATAACCCTTAGAGTCCGCATAAACGGAGCCTGAGGTTTTATTGTTCTGTCAATCATTATCTCTCTCTCTCTCTCTCTATCTATCAATGTAAAGCAGTTCGATATCCCTTAGAGTCCGCATAAACGGGGCCTGAGGTTTTATTGTTCTGTCAATCATTATCTCTTTTACACCTTTTCTTTGGATATTACTAACTACACCTCTTCCCCGGAGTTTCTGTGCTTTCTCGTCCAGCAGGTTCTCATGGATCGTGGCTGCCGCCGTGGTCTGCTGCTGACGTCCACCATATTTAGCATTACATGCCATATATAGTCATTATTGCTACCATCCCCACTACAGCTTTGTTGGTTAATGACTTATTGCTGCTGTGCATCTGTGTTCCACTGCTACTGCAATCACCTCACCATTTATTGTAATTCATTGTAATTGTACAATATGTTTGTGTTGATTGTTCTGTACATGTGACATCCATTGCACGTCTGTCTGTCCTGGAAGAGGGATCCCTCCTCTGTGGCTCTTCCTGAGGTTTCTTCCACATTTTTTTTTCCCTGTTAAAAGGGTTTTTTGTGGGCAAGTTTTTCCTCACTCGAACTGAGGGTCTAAGGACAGAGGGTGTCACTCCCTGTACAGATTGTGAAGCCCTCTGAGGCAAAATGTGTTTTGTGACTTTGGGCTATACAAATAAAATTTGATTTGATTTGATTTGATTTGATTCTGTGGCAGTATTTGTCTATCTTGCCATCTCCTCACCTGGGTTTTCGAGCTCACCTGATGTACCACACAGCACACCTTTTGTCTTTGATCTCATTTTCCAAGTTTCTATTTTATCTCTTAATCTTTGTATAAGAGTCTCTTTATCAGGGCTGCACATTGTTTGTTGACAGAAGGAAATGACAGCTACTCTGTCACCATATGAAGTGATATATTTGGCCATTTGCTCATCAGTCATAACAGAAATCACTGCCTTGTCAACCTGGGGCAGAAAAAAAAATGTTAGAAGAAATACTATTATTAATTTCTATTCTGCAGAAAACTGGTCTACTTTATTTTGCTTTTAATTTTGAGTGTGCCTGACTCTGCACTGACACTGCTCAGTAAATTCAGTATTAATACAAGAAGCTGTGTCATCATTGCCTTTTTAATGGGCTCTTATTGTCTTGTGTGTGGTGTGTTGGTCTGTCTCTCTGTGTCTGTGTTACTGTCTGTCAGCTAGAGGCTAGTGCTACCGCGCTAGCTGCTCTGCTGTCTCTGTCATTTTGGACAGGCAAGTTCAAATTCAGTGCAAATAACTGCTAAAATGACCACCTAGTGTGAGCAATTAGCATGTTAGTAATCAGTGCTAGAAATTATGTTATGATTTAACACAGTCCTGCTGGATTCACTGTCAAATCAGATGACTTGTGTCTGACGCACATCAGCAACAGTGAAAATAGCTCCTCCGCCCTCTCCTCCCTCAGGCAAGCTTAGGGCAGTTGGCCCTGGTTAAGCCCTAATCAGCAGAGCAGTTAGGAGCACCTGTTAGACTGTCAGTTGGAAATGCCCAGAGAGAGATAGAGAGAAACCAAATGAAGCCCTGCGAAGAGGTGGCGAAACATGCCAAGCGGTGTGTCGTATCCAAAAGCCGAAAACATCCGTGATCAGGAGCTTCTTGTCGACCACTTCTGTGCCCAGTTTGAGAGCTAAATGTTAAAAACTCTGGTCTGGGTCGTCAGGTAAAGAGCGGATGCTCCCTGCTGCTTCTGGTAATTTCTCCTCTCAAATTAACAGCTAGCTATGACATCACGCACTGTAGCTCTTGAAAATTAAAAATAATAATAAAGATTTGAAGAACAATAGTGTGGGCACCTTCTGGGTCCCCACACTAATAAGCCCACGGGATATTAGTGTGCTCTTTCAGGCACACTCAGTAATAATAAGAATAAGCCGGGTGGATAACACATAGCACACTCATTGAATGAATATCAAAGCTATCCCTAGCCTAATCTAATCATCTTAATATACGATCATACTCTAATAAATCTCATACTCAAAATGAATACATTTCCATCACATAAGTCCCTGTGACTACTTCCTCACTGTCCAAGTCATCGTTAGCCAATAATGGCATCTGGGTTTGTCCCTCAGGCATCACCACTCCAATCCACCTAAGAATCATCGCTTTAGCAAAGGCTAGCATCATGTACTCTCCTAAATCACCTCGGCTCACTTTACACACAAAAAGTGAGCAATCCTCTGGATCTTTTTCCCGTTTTCTGTCATTGAGCAGAAAATACTTCCTCTGATTGAAAGATACATCATCTCTTTTGAACCCTTCTGTCACTATCTTCCTACCATGATTGTCTTTCCACACAGAAGTACTATTACCACTATTATTGATCTTGACATGATCTTCTGATGTTTATAGCAGAGCTCAATTGGTGTCGTGGTAGGAATCAGCTGAACACCCTCAAATCCGATTGTCCACACAAATTTTCCAGACATGGAGAGGTGAGTAGCATCTTTAGGACGGATAGAGGTAAAAGCAACTCCACTATCAACCATTGCTCTCAAAGGTTGGTCATTTACTTTCACCACAATTGTTGGATCTTGTTCCGGCCCCGACACTGCCAGCTGACACCTTCCCCACGGATCTTCCGGGCACCCCTATTGGGGTTCACCGGTCCTCTGGGTGGATATGGTTGCCACCTAGATCTTCCTCTGAAACCTCCTCTGGGAAAATCTCTACTTCGCTGGCAGCAATCATGCACAAAATGTCCACACTGTCCACAATTATAACTGAAGGCTGTTGAAAGCCTGGATTGATATTTCCTCTTCCTCCTCTTCCTGGGTTTCCTCTGCCTCTTCCTCTCCATACTTGTGACTGCCACGAACTGCATCCAGAATGAACATAAGCTTCGCTGATTGAAGTCTGGTCTAGCTGTGGCTGATTCTGTTGAGAATCTCCTTTTTATTATCCATTAATTGCATTTGGGTGAGTTTCCTAAGAGTCTCTTGATCCTGCTCTCTCTGGGCATGCTCCTTTTTCCGCCATAGCTCAACCTGATGTGCTGTGTGATCTGTGTAGACACCCTTTGCCATACTTCCAAATCCAACCACCTCTGCCAGCTTACTTCTCACCGCTGGGGGCAGCCCTTGTTGAAGCTTAGCTCTCAGAATTGATTGTTCCAGCTGATTCACATCTGAGTCATTTCCTGTGACATTTCTCCACTGTTGAAAAACTCTTGCCACATAAGCCCTTGGATTTTCTTTTTCTCCTAATGGCTCAATGAAAATGTTGTCAGGGTATACATTAGTAGGATATGTTTCTTTCAAAGCTATCCACATACGTCCTCTGTGAGCAGAAAACAGTTCTGGATCATTTACAGTTGTTCCAATGTATCGCTGAAGTCCCACTTTCGGCAGAATTTCATCCATAACTGAGACACCAAGGAGACTAGCCAAAAACTTTTTTTGAAGTCCATGGATGTGCCCCATCTTGAAGAATAGGTACCACCCCCCGGTTTTGCGGTTTTGCGCATTCAATTCATCCTGTTTGTGACGCCAATATTGTCGTGACTTTTCGTGGCTGCTGAGGACTTTATTCAAAGAAAACAAGTGAGTTTGAGATGCATCCCTTCAAATCCTTCAGCCAAATTCCCATTCCTTCTTCTGGGCTAGGTCTTATATCTATAGAATTCATGAATAAACATTCTGAGCCTCCTTCCATCGTTGTCTTTCGTAATTTACTTTACCATATCTGTTGCAATACCAAGAGAGATGGTCAAAGGTCATCTCACATACCATATAACTTAAGAAGAGAAAGACATGAAGTTCCACAGGACCACACTCTATACTCCCACGAGAGGCGTATGGACTGTTTTCTAAAAGAACTGCACCTCATCCTCCCTAGTTGGAGATCGTAAATACTAACAAGCACTTAGGCTTCACAAAGAGAGGAGTTATTGCAGGTCTGTACAAATATGCCCTTCAGATGCACCTCATAATTAACTATAATCTTATCTTATATATATATAACTTATATATATCTAATCTTATATATAAGGAGAAAATATATTACACGACTCTGCTCTAGGTCCCCTAGAAGCAAGATCTGCCGAGTTGCATAAGGTGCTCACATATGTCCACTGAGCTGCCTCAGATGTTTTGAGGATTTCTGATACCCTGTTAGCCACAAATGCTCGAAATCTGGTGGTCTCATTCTTAATGTACTTCATCACTGAGGTGTTATCAGTCCAAAACACAGAATCAAGCAGCAGCATCTGTAACTCCTTCCTCCACAATCTGTCCATGCATGCTGCTATCACTGCTGCTGTCAGCTTCAGTCTAGGGATGGTAACTGGCTTTAAATGAGCCACCCTAGCTTTTCAAATCAAATCAAATCAAATTTTATTTGTATAGCCCAAAGTCACAAAACACATTTTGCCTCAGAGGGCTTTACAATCTGTACAGGGAGTGACACCCTCTGTCCTTAGACCCTCGGTTCCAGTGAGGAAAAACTTGCCCACAAAAAAAACCTTTAACAGGGAAAAAATGTGGAAGAAACCTCAGGAAGAGCCACAGAGGAGGGATCCCTCTTCCAGGACGGACAGATGTGCAATGGATGTCACATGTACAGAACAATCAACACAAATATATAATATATGATATTACTAACTACACTTCTTCCCCGGAGTTTTTGTGCTTTCTCGTCCAGCAGGTTCTCATGGATCGTGGCTGCAGCCGTGGTCTGCTGCTGACGTCCACCATATTTAGCATTACATGCCATATATAGTCATTATTGCTACCATCTCCACTACAGCTTTGTTGGTTAATGACTTATTGCTGCTGTGCATCTGTGTTCCACTGCTACTGCAATCACCTTACCATTTATTGTAATTCATTGTAATTGTACAATATGTTTGTGTTGATTGTTCTGTACATGTGACATCCATTGCACGTCTGTCCGTCCTGGAAGAGGGATCCCTCCTCTGTGGCTCTTCCTGAGGTTTCTTCCGTATTTTTTTCCCTGTTAAAAGGTTTTTTTGTGGGCAAGTTTTTCCTCACTCGAACCGAGGGTCTAAGGACAGAGGGTGTCACTCCCTGTACAGATTGTAAAGCCCTCTGAGGCAAAATGTGTTTTGTGACTTTGGGCTATACAAATAAAAATTGATTTGATTTGATTTGAAATATGTCGTACAATTATAATGAATTACAATAAATGGTAAGGTGATTGCAGTAGCAGTGGAATCTGTGATAGAGATAGAGAGACACAGATGCACAGCAGCAATAAGTCATTAACCAACAAAGCTGTAGTGGAGATGGTAGCAATAATGACTATATATGGCATGTAATGCTAAATATGGTGGACGTCAGCAGCAGACCACGGCGGCAGCCACAATCCATGAGAACCTGCTGGACGAGAAAGCACAGAAACTCCGGGGAAGAGGTGTAGTTAGTAACATCCAAAGAAAAGGTGTAAGAGAGATAATGATTGACAGAACAATAAGACCTTAGGCCCCGTTTATGCGGACTCTAAGGGATATCGAACTGCTTTACATTGATAGGTATGATGAGAGAGAGAGAGAGAGAGAGAGAGATAATGATTGACAGAACAATAAAACCTCAGGCCCCGTTTATGCAGACTCTAAGGGTTGCTTTAGCTTTAGCTTTTTCCCATAACAAAGATGCTACAGAGCTGTGCATTAGCGTTGTGTAACAGCAAGTAGGTAACTGTTCCATACCCGACCTCATTTGCATCTGCAAAATGGTGTAACTGAGCAGAGGTCACAGGTCCAAAATCCGAAGGCTTGAAACATCTGCTGACTTTGAAATCTTTCAATAGGTGGTGCTCCTGCATCCATTTTGTCCACTCCATTGCGATGGGTGCAGGTATCATGTCATCCCACCCAAGACCTTTTCTGCACAGGTCCTGCAAAATCAACTTGGCCTTCAACACCACTGGTACCAGTAGTCCAAGCGGGTCATAGATTGAGCTGACCATAGACAGGATCCCTCTACAAGTCAAAAGAAGGTGTAGTGGACATGTGTAATATGCTACTGAGGGTTTCTGCTGTTCTGTCTTTGTATTCTTTACGTTCTTTTTAATGTCTTAACACATGTTTTACTGCCTGAGTGCGATCTTAAACTTCAATGCGTCAGACTGCACACACCATTGCACACCCAATGCTCTTTCCACAGGATGTCATCATTCAGACCCAGCTCTTTCACTTCCTTAGCTCTTTCCTCTTCAGGTATTGCAACCAGCACATTTCTACTGTTGCTTACCCACGCTTTTAGCTGAAAGCCCCCTCTGGCACAAATAGCTTGCAGTTCATGATAGAGAGCTCTGATATGATAGAGATACTCTGATGCCACTGAAGCAAGACAGTCATCCACGTAAATTTATTCAAAATAGCATCCACTGCCTGCTGGCTAAATGAGCCTCTGTTGTCCTCTGCACACATAGAGCAAAATTTGCACAGCTTGGGGACGAGGTCGCTCCAAAGAGATGGACAAGCATCCTCCATATGTTGAGTGAAGTCTCCACTGGGCCACCAGAGAAACCACAGCAGGTTAGAATCCTCAGCTGGCACATGCACTTGATGAAACATAGCTTCAACATCTGCCATCAAAACAACAGGCCTGAACCTGGTTATAACTCCAATCAGTGAGCTGCTGAGGTCAGGTCCTTGCAGCAGTTGCCTATTCAGTGATGTACCTTGAAATGATGCAGCACAGTCAAATACGACTCTGATCTTCTTCTTCTTTGGGTGGTATATACCATGGTGTGGAATATACCATACTTTGTGAGAGCTATGTGCCAGGTCTTCAACAGGCACGTTTTCGGCATAACCACAAGAAAGGAGGTCATGCATAAAGGCCACATAGTCTGCATGAAATAGGCTGTCTCTCTGGAACCTCCTTTTCAGACTTAGGACGCATTGCTCTGCTAGCTTGCGGTTATTAGGCATGCTCACTTCCCTTTTTTTAGAGGTAAGGAAATGCTGTAATGACCGTCCACCAGCTTGACACTGCCTTTGACCAGTTCCATGAACTGACAAGCTTCCCTTGATAGATCTGACTGTTCGTCTTGGCTGTACTCTGGAAACTTGAAACTGCTGCTTCCACAACTCATCTCACAACTGAGGTACGATTAACAGTGAGTGCAGATTGTTCATAGTCTGATCCAGCATCACAAAGTGGCCCATAAACAGTTCATCCCAATATTGTCCGAACAGCATATGGTCCTCTATCTTGACTCGGAATCAACCCTATAGGTTCCAGGCCTCTAGGTACATTCAAACCAATCAGAAGCTTGACGTCTGAATCAATTTCAGGTAAATGTACTTCATGCAAATACAGTCATCTGAGTAGATGCTGCTGTCATGGGATGTTGCTCCTACTCACAGGCATTTTCTTCTGTGTAAACACATCTGGCAATTCACAGTATAAGCCACTGTCCAGGCCAGCTATTTCCAAATCTGACACAATGCAACTTCCCACAACTTTTTCTTGGCCCATAGTGCATAGCAAAAGCTTAGTTCCTCTTCCTGAAATATCCAGTCTATTCATCAAGCTTGTTCTACAGGTTGACGCTGAACTCCCTCGGCTAAAAATGTGTAAGTCTCCGCAATTTTATGGCCCTTTTTAGACTTAACCTTGACTGGGACTATGGAGAGTTTGCAGTTCTGTTCACCGGCCCCAGTAAGACCACCAGTTTGTACTGCAACCACAGCACTGCTCATTGCTGTATCAGTATCAGTAGCTGCCTGACTCTTCTCTGTTCCCTTGTCCTTTGGGTGGATATGAAGCATGCTAGGATGTCTGGATCCACATACTTTACATGACAGTCGCCTCCTGCAGTCCTTACTCATGTGCCCTATGCACAAACAGCCAAAACAGACTCCATGTTCTCTTAAGAAGGCAATCTTATCATTATGTGCTCTCTTTTCCAATAAAGAGCACTCCAGTGTATGTCCTCCTTTGCAATACAGGCAAGCCTGTAGTTTTTTCCTGTGGGCCTTTTCATCCATTGAAGTGACTGTAGTTGCGAAACTTCTTCCTTACTCCACATACCATGCTGGTAATTCTCTCTGCCATCACCTTTGTTTTGCACTGGCTTCGGGGCTTCTTGTATGTTACCAAATATAATAACTATAGCGCCACTGGCCTGATCAGGTCTACAAAGTGTTTTAATGTACAGCCCCAATCCTACTTGAGTTATAGGTTTATAATCTTGAATGTATAAGTATAATTTCCTGTATTTAGCATTAAGCAAGGCGTCATTAATTTGTGGCCACAGAATTTTTTTTTTGTCACCAGATGGGCTCTGTATCTGCATGACTTGTGCCATCAACCGATTAAAGTCTTTGTAAAGTAAAAACAAATATGTTATGAGTTTGCCAGACCAAAGAAATTGTTATTAACCATCCAAATCAAATCAAATCAAATCAAAATTTATTTGTATAGCCCAAAGTCACAAAACACATTTAGCCTCAGAGGGCTTTACAATCTGTACAGGGAGTGACACCCTCTGTCCTTAGACCCTCGGTTCGAGTGAGGAAAAACTTGCCCACAAAAAACCTTTAACAGGGAAAAAAGGTGGAAGAAACCTCAGGAAGAGCCACAGAGGAGGGATCCCTCTTCCAGGACGGACAGACGTGCAATGGATGTCACATGTACAGAACAATCAACACAAACATGTCGTACAATTACAATGAATTACAATAAATGGTAAGGTGATTGCAGTAGCAGTGGAACACAGATGCACAGCAGCAATAAGTCATTAACCAACAAAGCTGTAGTGGAGATGGTAGCAATAATGACTATATATGGCATGTAATGCTAAATATGGTGGACGTCATCAGCAGACCACGGCGGCAGCCACGATCCATGAGAACCTGCTGGATGAGAAAGCACAAAAACTCCGGGGAAGAGGTGTAGTTAGTAACATCCAAAGAAAAGGTGTAAGAGAGATAATGATTGACAGAACAATAAGACCTTAGGCCCCATTTTATGGGGACTCTAAGGGATATCGAACTGCCTTACATTGATAGGTATGATGAGAGAGAGAGAGAGAGAGAGAGAGAGAGAGATAGCCAAATGTGAATGACTAAAAATATGTATTTCACATGTTTATGAAATTAGGTGTCAAAATCAGCTAAAACTTCATTCTCAGCTCCCAGACTGTGGAGGTTAGGGTTACTTTTACAGTACGGTGCCTTGGTCAAGGGCACCTCAGCTGTGGCAAGGAGGACTGCCACCTAAAGTTATTATTGTTGCTGCTGTGCATTTATCTCGCTCTCCCTTTGCATGCAATCTAGGGTTAATTTAAGACCCCCGGCGAACACCTAGCTAATTTAACCTAACCTAAGTTTCAAGATTCTGTGTTTTGTTGGTATGGAACACCTGTTATAGATGGTAGCAGTACAGACATAAAGTTCACTATACTAAATGAACAATGAGAAAAAATGCATGTATAATTAACAGTATTAGTTGCACTACTGAGGATATCAATTTGCTGTTTAGTTTCTTGATAAAGAAACCAATTGGTAATGAACAAACCTTGGTTTGGTAGCTTCAGTCTTTCGTCATAGAAGTTCTTGTGTTGTAAAAAGTGAGTGAAAGGCCAAAGCCTGTGAGGGTGCTGGCCTGTGGGCATAAATGGCATAAACAGTCACCTTGTTACTTTACAGGTCATCCTGAATGTGACAACACAAGTCTATCTGCCCAACAACACTATGTTCCAGTATGTGTGTGTGTGTGTGTGTGTGTGTGCGAGAGAGAGAGAGAGAGAGAGAAAGAGAGAGACAGAGAGAGACAGAGAGAGAGATGTACAGAGAGAACGTCCAGCAGTGTCATGTGGAACACCAACTGCCATGCTGCCTCTAAAAATTTAGCTATTCAGCCATCTTGTTCCATACACGCACACACACACACAGTCCAGACAATTCTTGTCTCCGGTCATGTGTTTGCAAAATTGGTCCACAACCACAATCGTTACACAAGCAGTATCAAATTGGTGACATAGGGACAAATCATAACCAATTTAGACATTCCAAACAACATTCCAGTTTTCATAAATTATACATATTTAATCCGGTCTTAAATAAAGCCATTTTGCTAGTGTTTGATGATCATATGTTAGAGCTTGCCTGATCAGTCTTGGGATATGTGGCCATAAGGAGGTGCCACAAATGTTAAAAGGTTGTATCTCGTAATCGGCTACATGGAATCGTACAAAATTAGGTTTGTACTCTCTAGGGTAACTCAGTCAGTGCACGACATCTGGTAATGGATGATTAAAATATGCAAAATAAATTAATATCATTCATTCAAATGCTACCAAAACTGACACAGACATCATATTTTGAACAGTGTACAGAATGCTCAAACGATGCATAGTGACATTATGTGTCTTACTTACACTGAATGAAAATAATCAGCACCATTATGTTATAAAAGATGATTTGTGCTAAAGCAAAAAGTAAGAACCACAGAATTAAAATGGCACGCTGCCAAGAGGTACAAATGCCGAAAGGTCAGCAAAATACAAGACCTTCAACAAGAGAACAGCTACACACAACAAGAAATCACCTGCTTGATGCTGAAAGGTGGATTTCACATGTACTATTTAGATCAGGGGTGTACAAACTTTTTTGTAGACGACCAGATTTGACAATATGAAGATGCCCGGGGCCAATACTAATATTTAAAAAATAAAAAATGATCAATAAAAGTTACATACAAATGCACTGTTCTGTAACAATGCACTGTTCTGTAACAATTTTCTTTTCATTGTCACAATTACAGTATATATATATATATATATATATATATATATATATATATATATATATATATATATATATATATATATATATATATATATATATATATATATTAAATGACAATGTAATCAAATCTAAGCCAACCAGGCTTGAACAAATCTAAAAACCAGTTCTTCCTTTCTTTCACATCTGGAGTCAAATAACTAAGAATAAATTGTATGGAATACGTTAAACTTACATGATGCTGATTCACACCTTAACCTCAGGTTCATTTTAAACATGACTTATAATTAGTAATGCAAAGTCTGTTAACATTTAAATTTAAAACATATCACTCTTGCTCTTGTCTTTCACTAGATCATTCAGAAAGTAATATTTAAAGTATTATTTAGATAGATAGATAGATAGATAGATAGATAGATAGATAGATAGATAGATAGATAGATAGATAGATAGATAGATAGATCGTGACCACGATTGGTCCCCGAGGTGTGCTGAGTTCACTTTTTCCTTCCCAGTGCTGTCTTTTGTCTGTGCAATCATTTTTGTTGGTTGGGATAGGGAAGTGGCCTTGAGTGGGAGTACAAGGTGGGTTGGTGGTGAAGTAGGTGCGCACTCTGCTGTGCCTTGTGCCCAATGAAACTATTTGTGACAGCAATGTCCAGCAGGTGCTGAAAAACATTGGCAATCTGGTTTTCCCGTGCACCGAGTTTGTTCCCAAAGCCCTGTTTCACAGCTTTCAAGGGCAGTTTGAATGATTAAAGTTGCACAAAGTAGCACGGTAGTACAGTCATTTGAAATACACATGCACCGCGGTGTTAATATTAGATAGTATTATATTTATTGGAGGAGAAATGGAGATGGCTGTGTACCATGGTTTGTGATGGATGTTAATATCCTTCATGAACAGACATCAGATTTTGTTTTCTGTGAAGATGATAAAACTCTACCCAACTTTAAAGATCTCTGGTGTGTTGCAGGAGTTGGGACTTGGGACCTGGCTCAAGGTCCAGCCTTTAGAACCACAACAGAAATGTAAAGCATAAATTATCATCAGATGATGCGTGACGTTTCACGTAACTTCAATGAACATTGGTACTAGTGAAAGAGGCAAAACTGCAACTGCAAATGTGCACCTCCGCACAAAAGTTGCTTTTCTTAATAATAGGTGTAGGTACTGGAGATGCCTGCTGATTGGATTAGACAGTCCAATAATGTTTTACTGGAATTACATTAAATTACGGATGATAATGTCATTGATCTTGCAGACGGCCTTAGATTACTTATGAGAATGTCACTCACTCACTCACTCACTCACATATATATACGTGTGTGTGTGTGTGTGTGTGTGTGTGTGTGTGTGTGTGTGTGTGTTTAGTATGACTCACAGGGCAAATGTTATTTCTTGCCCCCACCCTCACACACTCTCTCTCTCTCCTCCTCCCTCACTGTGTTTCTCTTTAATATTAAAGTGTAAGAGGAATAGAAAAGCTTCTGCACCCTCTTTTCTGAGCCAGAACTTCCTGGCTTCCTTCCACACACCCTGCAGAATGCCTGGAAACATCAGATCAGGTAGTCATTTCAAAACTTTGCATGAGGAAACCCAAAAGAACTGTCACTACTCATTCTGCATTCCACCTGTTCTCTTCCTATTCACCATGATTTGTGTATTTATTTCATTCAGTCCTTGGTGTTTCATCTGCTCTCAGACATCTTTAAAAACAAACTTATCTCAGTTATACCAGATTCTTAACAATAAGTTATGATTCAGGTTGACTGACATTATTATATTTCTGTTGTGTTATTTGGATCATTCTTAGTGCTGCAATATTTTGTTTTATCTACTTTTTTTGTTATTTCCTTAATCTTTGGTCTCTATAGTGCCCATTGTGTGGATGGTGTTGGTCTATCTGTTGTTCAGCAGCAGACTGACCACTGTAGGGGCAGCACCCATCTGTACCAATGCGCAAGCTGGGTGCCATATCCTCTCCCTGGCCAACCTGTTTGACCGGGTCATCCAACACTCAGCCAGGATGCATGGAATTTCAAATGACCTTCACACTGAGTTTGTAAGTCTTCATTGTGTTGCAATTTATCTGACAATGTTGTCTAATAATGTTTAATGAACAATTAACAGTGATATTTATGTTTGGTAAATGTGTTGTTTATCTTAAACAGGCAAATTATGTAGATTAAACAGTTACAGATACAACTGATAAGGGTGATATCTTGCTAATTTTCTTTCATCATTTAATCAATGAGACAAAGAGCCTTTTTTTCCACAAACTGCTTAATCGAGACACTGCATACTGTAGGTTGTACATATAGGACACTCAGTAACCAATTTATTGAGCACACCAAGCTAAAACAAATACAGGTTTATGGAACCAGTCCTGCAACAAATCCTCTTTTAATGACAATTCTTAGTTTGTGTTGAAAACATTTATAGATGATTGATTCAACTGCCCTATTATTTTTGGTGGATATAGTTTGTGATGCCATTGAATTACAGTATGTTGCATTAAACTATTCATAATATTATTACCCTGCATCACATATTGCTGAATCAACCCCTTTCAACAGTGTTTAGACAAACACTGAACAATTTAATTATAATATTGCCTTAAACTAGCTATACCTCTTCACCTTTCTGATATACTCAGAGAGCTTTTATAACATATTTCTCATATTCAGCCATTTACAGACACACACACACATTCATACACTGATCTGTATCAGGATGCAGTGCCTCCTATTTAAAGCACTCACACTGATAGTTAGCGCACACAACCAGCTTGTGCCAAGAATTAAACTTGAACCCTCTGATTACAACGCTCTCAATTACCTGTACCACAGTTTTAGCTAGATAGACCTAATAAACTGGCAACTAAGTGCAGTCATACACTCATATATACTGTATATCCTGAGGCATTTGTGATTATTTGCAGTAGCAGGCTATTGTACTATTTCATTCATCACTTCTGTACTGTAGGTTGACATTTAAATCATACCTGACCTCTGACATTTCATTCTTGAATCCATGTTCATCCTGCCAGGAGCAGTACTTCCTGCCCAGTAAGAATCAAATTGGCCGGGTCAGTCGCAACTGTCACACTTCCACCATCCTCACCCCAAATGGAAAAGAGAATGCTCAAAGAATGGCGGTGAATTAACCTTTAGAAAAGCTTTTCCCTCTCATTGGCATGCACTGTCCACATAATTTTTCCAATAAGAATTTAGAGTTCTTGCATCCTTTCACAGCACCCCCTTCCATATGTACAACAACCCACTACAATCAATGTTTGAAACATTTAAAAATGTATTTGTATCTTTACGCTTTATACATTGTGTTCCTTTATATGTTTGTCATCCCAAACTTCCAATAAATTTTAGTGATGTCAATTTTATCTTAAGTACACACAACTGTCTTAACACATATTTTGATTCAACTGACCTGTTCTGTTATCACTGTAGAGAGAGGAGTTAACAGGAGTTATTCTGAAACTCCTGGTAGCATGGAGGGATCCTCTGTCGCATTTCCACCAAAGCATGGTTCATCATTACGACTTCAACAACTTCAGTTCCAATAAAGCTCTTGAGATGAGAGACATGGTGCATGAGCTATGTAAAGGTGTAGAAAAAGTGGCTGAAAAGGTACAGTAAATGGTGTGGGGGGGTAGTTTTCATAAGCCTTGTCACGCCCAGTTACTGTATTTGCTTGAGTGGAGTTTTAGATCTGGAGTTGCAACATAAGAAATCACTGAAATGAAAGTGTAGTAGACAAATATAGGGTTTAAAAAAGGGGTTTAAATCAACTGTGCAAGAATAGAATCAAGATTAAAAACGAGAAAATATCTTCTAGACTCATTACACTTACAGTATATACTATTATTTTGTCCACAATATTAACCAAATTTCAATCAATGCGTAGACTAAATAACAGGAACATGTCTGAATGTATGTACCTATTCATCTTCAAGTTGTATGTACTTTGTTATGGAATCTTTATAGTAAATAGATTTGTTATAATTGTGCAAACTGAAATGTGTCCTCTCTTCTCCAGATGCAGAGGTTGGGGATAATAAGTAATTCAGTGAGCAGCATAGCTTCTCCTGAGGCTTTGTTGCCATCAGACAGTTCTGAGTGGCAGCTGATGAAAGACTTTGACCTCCTTTACTGCTTTCGCAGAGATTCCAACAAGGTCCAGAACTATCTGAAGATCCTTAAGTGTCGCATTGTTCCAGAGCATGGATGCTAAAGGCTAGAAAACAATGGAGGCTGTGTTTAACTTCAGTGTGTCAGCACATTGGAATGGAAATGCTACGGTTAAAAACTACATGGATAAAGTTGCAGTTTTTGTTGTTTTCTATCAGCAGGATTTGGGATGTTAGCTGTATATACGTGTGGTCACTCCTATCATGACTGAAATGCCACTGTACCCAAAGACTCTGCCCACCTCCTACATCATGCCTGATATTAGTACAGACAAAGAGGTGGCTATGTACAGGATGGAATAAGTGTAATACATATCACAATATACTTCTGTATAACTCATAACCACTTCCAACCAAATATAATGATGTCATATAAAATATTCTAGGAAACATGAATACAATGTTTTTTTCTTTTTCCTTTTTTCTTTTTGCCATTTCCATAGAGGAAATTCTTTTTTGTAAAAACACTGATGTTGCAAGACTTTAATTAGAGTATTTGACTGGTAAATCAAATCACACACTCTTTTTGATGGCCTGGGCCCAAGTTTACATGTTCTGACTTTTGTCTACAGATAGGACTAATGTTAAAGCGACACTCTTTCATGGGCATGTGAGTGCTGGATTAAGACAGACTTTAAAAAAAGTGCAGTGGTTTTAGGAAAGAATATATGGAGTCTTTGTTTCTGTTGTTTATCACTCTTTTTGAACTTGCTATGAAAATTTGATGTGCACTATGAATGACTTGAGAGATGAGAGGTGTGTTTTTCAAAAAAATAAAGAAAATGTTTCATGAGTGTAAAGTAACATTCGTGTCAGGTTTTCTGAAAATATTGTGCTTGGAATGACAAATTTAGAGGGGAGTACAAATCAGATCACCAACATCAATCAATATGGTTCATTCTGTGAGAGTCATGAATGTGCACCCCAAATTAGAAAAGATTTGGATGAAATTTTCAATATGCACTAACTCTAAAACTCAAAGTTTGACCTGATGGTGGCGCTACAGGAAAAGTCATATCATCACCAAAACCACCAGGGTACATACTCTTGTGGTCATTAATGTTGTCAGTAAATTTGAGAAGATTGCTAAAACTTTTCAAGATAAATTAATTCTAATTTTGGCCTGATGGTTTAAGTTTGGCCTTGTGGTGGCGCTAGAGAACAGGTCAGCTTTCATTAATATGGGCTTATTTATGTATTCAACAAATGCCCAAGTTTTTGTGTCTGACACAAAAACTTGGGCAACAATTTTCTGTAAATCATTTTCTGGAGGCAAATATACCTGGTCAGATTGACCCCGAGGGTAGAAAGTGTTAGTAAATTTGAGGAGAATAGGAGGGTTAAGATTGTGTATTACACATTAATCTGTAGTTGTATAGACACCACTGTGCATCTCCCTCCATAAGTGTACAGTACTCCTAAAGCACAGTGCTTCATGAACTGTAATCCCTGTGCAAAAATCAACCACGACTTCAGACACACTTCAGACCTGTGCTAACGTCTGTGGTCATGAAATCATTTCAGTGCATCATCTATTTGAATCCATCACCACCCTTCTGACAGGTATTTACTTGTTTGCTTACTGTGCCAATGGATCCATTGAGGATGCTGCACTTACACCTCCAACAGGCAAAACAACAAGATGTCTTCATGTGATACATTTGCTCTTAGCTTACAGCAAGGTATAAAGTGTATTTGCAGAAGTAAGTGCAGTGTGGTGAAGAAAATTATTCAACAAACCTGCTGACCCACTGTTTATATAGCTATGCTTGTGACACAAAGCACCCTGTTACTGGGTGTGGCTGGGGATATGTGCATGCATAGCAAATGTACATAAACATCTAAGCTTTAGCAAGCTAACTTCAGAAACTATGTACCCATTCAAAATGCTGGTAGTTGCCGCATCTAGATTCATTTTCCTGCTTTGCATTTGCATTAGGGCTGCAACAATGAATCGATAAAATCAATAAAAGTTGGCTATTATCGATTCATTGTGTCATGCGACTATTACACCACTTGTTCGCTCACCAGTCGCGGAGATGAGTTGACAGTGGAGCAGAGCAGAGCAGAGGTAGAGGAAAGACCGTAAGAGAGACCGTTGTTTGAACAAAGGGAGTGAGAGAGAGTGACTGTGCGTGTGTGTGTGTGTGTGAGGGAGAGAGAGAGAGAGAGAGAAAGAGAGAGAGTTTGTGAGTGTGGTGTAGAGAACAAGTTCTGACGTTCAAACAAATCCTGTTTAGTTTTTTGATTTGATTTGTATTTTTCTATATTTTTTTATAAATTATTTATTGTTCTGACTGGTGGCTGGCCAAAATAGTGGCGATAGGGCGCCGCCCTCCCTAAACCATAAAAATAAAATGAAAATAAAAATAATAGTAATAATAATATGAAATAATTCATATTTTCAATATTTGTGTTTCAATAATGTTGTAAATCATTAATATGTGCCAAATCTGATAGAAAATCCAGTGAGCAGCAACATGCCGTCCCTTGTTTTGTTTTTGTTTCTTGCTTGTTTTTTGTTGTTGTTGTTTGTTTTTTTTAGCTTTATTGAGTGTGCCTGAAAGAGCACACTATATGTTATCCACCGCATTTATTGAGTGTGCCTGAAAGAGCACACTCTTTACTATCCAACCGGCTTATTCTTATTATTCGTCTTCCGTTTCTTGCGTATTTTCTTCTGTTCGCTTCTGCTCCCAAAGTTTTTGTCACAAGGAGTCAAAGCGACTGGCTCGGCCAGGGCACGATAGGAAAGTTATTTTCAAAGAGTTTCACCAAATGGTTTTGCCAGCTTACGCCAAAAACGATGCCAAAAAATGAATGAGTGTGTATTGAGAAAACTTTTGAGAGCGAGAGTGCGTGATGTCATAGCTAGAGTGTAGAGAGAGAGAAAAATCTGTCGAAAAATAAATTTGTAAACTGCGACTGTGGCCGCAAATGTCAAGCTACAGAAATCATTTATAGCTAGAAATGTAGGAAAATTTGTTGCCGTCACATATATACCACTGCTGAAGCTGTCAGCAACACCCATCTCTGGCCCAATATACTCCAATGTTAATTTGTTATTTTCACTGTTGCTGATGTGCGTCAGACACAAGTCATCTGATTTGACAGTGAATCCAGCAGGACTGTGTTAAATCATAACATAATTTCTAGTACTGATTGCAAACATGCTAATTGCTTACACTAGATGGTCATTTTAACAGTTATTTGCACTGAATTTGAACTTGCCTGTCCAAAATGACAGAGACAGCAGAGCAGCTAGCCTCTAGCTGACAGACAGTAACACAGACACAGAGAGACAGACCAACACAGAGAAGTAGACATGCAGAGACGGACAAGACAAACACCCACACACAAGACAATAAGAGCCCATAAAAAAGGCAATGATGACACAGCTTGTTGTATTAATACTGAATTTACTGAGCAGTGTCAATAATAGTGCATGGGGGCGATGGGGCCAGAGTCAGGCACACTCAAAATTTCTTTAGAAATTTTTCTAGTTGCAAAATGCAATACAAATAAGCATATTGAAATACAATTACACAAGTTGTAGCTTTCAGAACTGAGCATCAGATTTCTTACATTCAAGAAGAACAGGATATAAACAGAACTTGCCTGTCCAAAATGACAGAGACAGCAGAGCAGCTAGCCTCTAGCTGACAGACAGTAACACAGACACAGAGAGACAGACCAACACAGAGAAGTACACATGCAGAGACGGACAAGACAACACTTGGTTTTGATATTTTCTGAGTATGAGCTTTTTTTGACAGGGTAGAAGGACAGGACTCACCGTCTTCCTCTGTAACCCAAGTCCCATGTAGCTAGGAAATATTGACTGACAAATAATTGGGGTGTTGTAGTACAGTGGGGCAGGGCCTGAGTTTGTCTGGAGATGGTGCTACCTGTGATAAATGTGATATAAAATAATTTGGCGGTGCCCCTAATAATGTTTAAGAAGTAACACAAAATTGAGTACTTCCCCTTTAAAATAAAAGTTCCCTTTAACCTATTTTAAATTTATCAATAGAGTATCACTCTGGTAAGAACAACAAAAGATTTGGTTGAAACACAATAATTATTTATTACAAGGATCTGAATTGTATTTTCAAATTAGTCAAATAATTCACCATTGACCTTTAAAGTATGCGCTTATAACAGTACGCAAAACTCTCATAATGCTCTGAAAGGTTTGGCACACAAATGATGAACCCATTGATAGAACAGAGACCAAAATAAAGTAAACTCAAATGTCCATAGCCCAAACTCACACACATTCATGCCAGGCTATTAAAGAAAACGTTGCAAGCCTGTTTGAAGCTTGTGAGCGTGGAGGCCGAAAACGAATGGCCATTTCACTGGGTTTTAACCAGCATAAATAAAAGCACGTTGTTACGTCTCCAGTTGGACCAGGGGATGGAGGGAGTAACATATAATTGAATAACCAGGGGTTTTGTCAGAAGACAGTATACAAAAGGAAGTTTATTTACAGAACAAAGAAAAAAAAAAAGAGAAACGTATCAACTTAGTGTCACAACCTGGCTCAGAGGTAGGGAAAAAGATGGCGACCACACATGCCTTTAAACTATGAAACATAAGTTTTAAGAGAGAGAGTTTGAGTTTTAACCAATCATTTATTCACAAAAAAATACACCTCTACACCACAAACTGCTCAATCCAACAAATCAAATAAAACAAAACAATGAAAAAACAAAAAAAAAAAAAACAAAACAACAAATTAAATTAGCACATGAACAAACATGATTTCCAGTTCATTTAAAGAAAAAAGTGCACCCTCATAATCCCACACATTCTGAAAAGTTCCCACATCCTTCATCTTAAAGGGATAGTTCGGGATTTTTGACATGAAGCTGTATGTCATCCCCGTCAGTAGTGTCGCACATCCACACCGTCTTACCCCCGACAGTGTCCTGTGGGCCGAGTTCTGTCCAGGTTTGGTCAGCAACGAAAGTAGTCCGGCAGGTTTGCTGGGACACGTAAAAAAAAAGTTTTTCTTCTCAAAATAGCATGTGTTCAAAAGAGTGATTTATTTGCATCACAAAACCGATGTCGACGAAAAAGTCCCACGTCGTAATCAATTGGTCCTACTTTCTCTCTTTTTGTATCTCTGCGCTGCGCGGAGAGAGCGTGGTGGGGCGGAAGGAGCTGGGTCGGAATGGGGCGCTTGAAAAAGTGCCCCATTCCAATGCGGTCCTCGTCCGCGAACAAAACTAAACAGTAGCGGCCACTTGCCGCAGCGCAGGGATACAAAAAGAGAGAAAGTAGCCACTTCCACTTCTTTAACCTCCCCTCCACCTTTTCTACCACTCCCTCCCAGTTTTTCAGTTCCTCTGATTGGTCACCCAAGTGAACACCTAAATACTTGATAACACTTGATACTTGAATACCACTTAATACCAGCAGGTAACTTAGGCTCATTCCCCTGCCATTTCCCTACTATCAGTGCCATGCTTTTGTCCCAGTTTACCTTTGAAGAGGAGACTTTACCAAAGCATTCTGTAATCTTTACTAGCTTCTCGATATCACTTTCACCATTTACAGCCACATAACATCATCTACATAAGCCAAAAGATGCAACGTAAAAAGGTATCCCTTAATTTTACCCCTATTAGTTCTTTTCTCACCTGGCATAGCATAGGTTCAATAGTTATAGAATACAGCATACCTGACATTGCACAACCTTGCTTAATACCCCTCTCTATAGTGAAAGGAGCACTTAAACCACCATTAACTTTCACTACACTTTCAATGTCACAATAAAGAGTCCTAGTCAAGGCAATGAAACCTGGGGGGAAACCAAAGGCCTCAAGAGTTTTCCATAGGTATTTGTGCTCCACCCGATCAAAATCTTTCTCTTGGTCAAGAGAAATCAGACCAAACTTTAAATCCAAAAATTTAGAGAAAATTTAAAGAGATATTATAACAGATCTGCAAGGGGCACAATATGATTGGTCAATGTGTACAACCTGCTCCATCACCTTTTTAACCTATTTGCCAATACTTTTGAGAGGATTTTGTAGTCAGCACACAACAGACTCACTGGCCTCCAGTTCTTGCTTTCACACAAGTCTCCTCTTTTAGGGAGAAGAGTAAGGACTGCTCTCTGACAGCTGAGAGGCAATCTACCCCCGGACACACTGTCACTTAGGACCTCAAACAAGTCCTCCCCTAATATGGGCCAAAAGGATTTATAGAAGTCCACCGGAAGACCATCCAAACCTGGGGCTTTACCATTTTCCAGCTCATCAGTGCCACCTGCAGCTCCTGCATTAAGAGTGGGCCCTCCAGTTGTATGCTGTCTTGTGCTGCTACCTGTGGCAGATTTTCAAAAAAGAAAACCTCAGACATCAGCTGATGGCAATGAATGAGCCGGCCCTGACCATTCTTCTTCTCAAGGTTAAAGAAGAATTTAGATGGAGCATCCATTTCAGAGACATTTTGAAAACGTGATCGGACCAATGCCCCCTGCGCTCTAAGCCCCAGCAGATCCGCCAAAGTAGCCTTTTTGTCCTTGAGTGTCTGAATATGGCCTCGATCTCCCGTGGAAGCACTTAAACTCTGCAACTCCATTATACTCGTCTCTAGCTCCCTAATCGACTGGGTGGTCTCTCTTGTGACACTGAAATTGTATTGTTTACAAAACTGTTGCATTTGTATTTTGCCAACATCCCACCATTGTTGTAAAGATGAAAACTGAGACTTTGCAGACCTCCATTGTTGCCAAAAAAACAAAAACATTCTCTAAAATGCCCATCATTTAACAGCACAGTAGTGCCAGTATGCACTCTTAGGTTTGAGCCCATTTATGAAAACATTTCCTAATACCAAACAGTGATCTGAAAAAAATACTGGACACAAGAAACAAGATGTAAAAAGTTGCACTTGATGTTTAAAACAATAAAATGTGTCCAGCCTCGCTAGAGAGATACAGTTATACTTACTATGTGCCCAGGAATATTGTCTTGTGTTCCTGTGCTTAGATTGCCACACATCAACCAACTCATAGGTCTCAATAATCTGTTTCAGCATCTTCCTTGACTGAGCATTGGGTTCTAAATGATTCCTATCCAGATCATCAGTAGTACAGTTAAAATCCCCACCTACAATTAAAATATCTGTTGAGGCGCAACTTAACAAGGTGTTTTCTAGTTCTTCTAGGAAAATGTGTCGTTCACCAGGATTCACTGGGGCATATACATTTAACAAGACTAGGACAGACTTCTCATATTTAGCAACCACTTTAATTAATCTGCCTTTAACAATCTCTTGTAAATCAAAAGAAGTAGGCAGAAAACTCTTTGAAAAAATAATTGCCACCCCAGCACTCACTGAGCTCTTGTGACTTAGAACAACATTCCCATCCCATTCCCTCTTCCGGTCAACGTCATTTTCATTATTACTGTGGGCTTCTTGAACAAAAGCAATATCAATACATTTTGTCTTTAAAAGATCATAGCAAATGTGCTATAAAATGTAAATAAAGAACAATGTTCTTTTCTTTACATCTCTTGCTCCATTAAGATTTAGAGATGCAATTCTATAACTACTCATGACCAAACATAAGGTGCTCAGAAAAGAAAAAATGAGACTTTTTGATTCATTTGTCATGTTGTGCTTTCACCTTCCTAAGTTTTTTTTCTTAACTTTCCTAAGACGATAAATCTCTGTGTTCTTCAGCCCGTCAGCACCTCTCTGTCTCATTAACCATTTAGCAGAATGAATGAACGAACGACGACTGGTTTGGAAAAAATTCATCTACAGCCACATCTCTTTTTCCTTTGGTCACTTCTAGGAAACTTCTGATTTGCTCAAGACTGTAGCCATTACTCTTCTGTCCATCGGGAATAGACGCATCTGAAAGCTCACGCGCACTATCAGTCTCAGAGAAACCGCCTGTGTCACTTTTCCTTCCTTTCTTCGATTTAGCTGCTCTTGAGTCTCTCCTTGTTTTCCTCTTAGAGGATGGCACTTTGAAAACGTTTCCATCATCCAGTACACTTTTCTCCCCATCATCTACAAGCTCGTCAATATTCATTCCTTCCTGTCCCTCTCCAACACTGATCTGACTCAGCCAGGGGAACCAGGGGACAAACGTATTTCTCAAAGCAATTCCTCGCTCAACCACGATACCAACTTTGTCTATTGAATCAAGAAAAATCACGACAGCACCGTTCATCCTAGATACTGCTTTCAAACCATCGTACCCCACAACTTCCCCAACCGCCAGACCACACTCCTCCACCGAGTGATCCACACCAACCGGTATTTTAATGCCATGCCACTGAGAAAGATTCCTAAAACCCCCAGTTCCATTGTTACTACCGGTGGCGGCCATGCCACCGAACAGTGTGCTGGGTATTACCGCACAAAGAGCTGATTATTAAGAGCGATTAAAGAAACTTGTGTGAACAGAACGAAACTGTGAAAATCACCTGTGAAACACCAAGAAACAAATCTTCAGATGCGGGCGGGCTCTTCTTATAGATGAGCATTCACACCAATTCAGGTGTTGACCATCTCTCCTGATGAGATCCCAGACAACCAATCAAAAATTAGGTCAGGCTATAAGGCGTCACATCCCCCTCCACAAGAGTGAGGTCCAACCTCTGACTCTGCAATAAACATAAAAATATTAAATTTCATTTTCCCAAACACCTGTCTAATCCGTTATTTACCAACAACCAATGAAAATTGTCCCAATACACCCCCACCCCTAATTCTCAGCAACCTTGGATCCAAAGCAAGAACTTTTAAGAGTACCTAAAAATCAGGGCAGAAGACATACAAAACACAAATGGGCAATTTTCCTATAAATCCAGATCTTAAATCAAAGATGCACGTGACAGTGCATCTGCAACTACATTTTCTTTGCCTTTAATATGACACATGTCCAAATTATATGGCTGCAACATTAAGGCCCATCGCATCAATCTTTGATTTGGGTTTTGGAGTGACCGCAAAAAAGTTAATGGGTTGTGGTCAGTATAAACAACCAAGGAAGAACCTGACCCTACATAAACATCAAAGTGTTGAAGGGCCCGAATAAGAGCAAGTGCCTCTTTTTCTATTATAGAACAATGTTTCTGATACTCTTTAAACTTCTTTGAGAAGTAACTTATGGGCCTTTCCTCCCCACTTTCGTCTGTCTGTAATAAAACTGCCCCAGCCCCAACATCACTTGCATCTACTTGCAACTGAAAAGGCTGGTCCAGCCGAGGAGCTGCGAGCACCTGAGCAGAGGACAACAGATGCTTCACTTGGCTGAATGCCTGCTGACAAAGGGGAGACCAAACATACCTAACAGCATTTTTCAACAACTCAGTCAATGGGGCTACAACAGAGGCAAAATTGGCACATAACCCCCAATAATAACTTGCCATCCCCCCAAAAAACGCAACAATTCTCGCTTAGTGAATGGAACAGGAAATGCTTGTATTGCCAAGACTTTTGCATAGATGGGGCGAACGTTTCTTTGTCCCACAACCTTACCCAAATAGGTTACTGTAGCCTTTGCAAATTCACATTTGGCCAGATTTATAGTCAGGTTAGCCCAGAGCAGCCTATCAAATAGAGCCTTCACTCTGTTCAGATGTTCTTCCCATGACTCAATGTAGACCACCACATCAGCCAAGTATACTGCACGACCCTCCAGCCCACACAGAACTTTGTTCATCAACCTCTGAAATGTGGCCGGAGCATTACGTAGTCCAAATGGCATGACCGTATAAGAGTACAGACCTGATGGTGTCACAAAAGCACAAATCTCTCAGGCTCTTTTAGAAATGGGAACCTGCCAATAACCCTTAAGATCAAACTTACTAACATATTACTAACATAAAACCCCATCACCCGCTAAATTCTCCTCCTCAAACCTTGACATGCAATCATTTACCATCAAAGCTGGATAACTTTTGGTATCCTCACCCAAAAGGGCCTGCCCATGGTAAGGCTTGAGCAAATTAACAGGGCATATCTTAGATGATTTTCTTTTATTTGGCATTTCAATCAGGTAATTTTGCTCCGAAACCTGCTGGACTACGTGACATGGACCAAAGAATTTAGCCTGAAAAGGTCACTCCACCAGTGGCAGAAGAACCAGAACTTGGTCACCTGGACTAAATTGTCGTTCTACTTTGCGGTCAAACAGTTTTTTCATTTTTTTTCTGAGAAACCTGTAACTTCTGTTTGGCTAGTTCCCCAGCCCCATAAAGTCTCTGCCTAAACCCATTAACATAGGTAATCAAATTCTGTGGAGGATCAGTTGACCTCCACTGATCATGCACCACAGACAAAGGACCACGGACAGTATGAGCAAAAACAAGCTCATTAGGACAAAATCCTGTACTCTCTTGAACAACCTCACTTGCTGCCAACAAGAGCCATGGCAAACCCTCCTCCCAATCTGCTTTTAGCTCTGTGCAATAAGCATGCAACAAAGATTTCAAATGTTGGTGAAAGCGCTCAAGTGCACCTTGGCTCTGAGGGTGGTAAGCTGAGGCCTTGTTGTGTTTTATGTGAAGTTGTTTAAGGATTTGTGCAAACAGCCGAGATGTAAAGTTTGATCCCTGATCCCTTAACTACAGACCTTGCAGTGATGGAACAGAGAGGATAAGCAGCTGGATATCTAGTTGACTGGCACATTACAGTTGGAAAATAACAACCTGACTTGAACCTGGGAAGAGGACCAACACAGTCAATAATCATGTGCTCAAAAGGCTGACTCATTGCAGGAATAGGATACAAAGGAGCAGGTTTTATAGTTTGGTTAGGTTTTCCTATAACTTGGCAAGTATGGCATGTTTTCACAAATGCAGAAACATCACGTTTCATACGTGGCCAGCAAAAAAAGCTGAAGCAAACGATCATGTGTTTTCTTGACACCCATATGTCCAGCAACATTATCATGAGCTGTCTGAATTGTGGCTGTCCTAAATTTTTCAGGCAACACAATTTGACCAATAGGATCACCACTAAATGTCTCACCATAAGGAGCCCACCTCCTAACCAAGACACCATTCAAAAGAAAATATCCTTGCTTCACCTTTCCTGCATTGTAGGAAAAACCAGATCATATATATCCTTCAGAGACTGGTCCGCTTTTTGTTCTTTCACCAGCTCTAAATGAGAAACACAAAGATCAGGCGGCAGGGACAATGCAAATTTATTTACATAACAAGGGTTTTCTCTCATATCAGTTACCACAGCAGTTTTTGAACGAGTCACAGCACAGACTGTCACTGCTGGTTCTGATTCATTAAGCCCCTCTGTTTCCACAGTATAAGCTGCTAGAACTGCTTGTTTGGTTTCAGGGACTTCTTGAGATGACAAAGAAGCAACAACTGTTTCACTTTGTTTCACCTCCGAAAGTTGTAGACTATCAAATTCTACATTGTCTGGCCATATCCGATGTCCTGCCAGGTAATTTCCCAGAATGATGTCAACTCCTTCTACTGGCAGTTGAGGACGAACACCAACTTTGACCTCCTTCTGTACTAAATCACATGATAAAAACTTTTCATGGATAGGCACAAAAAGAGTTGTCAAACCCATCCCTTTGACCAGAATACAGTCCCCTGTGTCTGAATGTGGCGAAAAGGGCAAAATTGCCTGCCTCACAAAAGTGCGCAAAGCTCCTGAGTCCCTCAGTATTTTGACTGGAACCTTTTTATCCTCTTCAGTCAACCTGATAAATCCATCAGACATGAACGGGGCATAACCCTCAATTTCAGAGGACTCTATACGTTTAATTTGCATTTGAAATGGAGCTAACGAGTTTTCATCCTCTCTAAAACTGGGAATATGAATAATTGTAGCCAAACCCGCTGACTTCACATGACCTGCTTTTAATGTCTCTTTTAACAAAGTCAAATCAAAATCAAATCAAATTTTATTTGTATAGCCCAAAGTCACAAAACACATTTTGCCTTAGAGGGCTTTACAATCTGTACAGGGAGTGACACCCTCTGTCCTTAGACCCTCGGTTCGAGTGAGGAAAAACTTGCCCACAAAAAAAACCCTTTTAACAGGGAAAAAAAATGTGGAAGAAACCTCAGGAAGAGCCACAGAGGAGGGATCCCTCTTCCAGGACGGACAGACGTGCAATGGATGTCACATGTACAGAACAATCAACACAAACATATTGTACAATTACAATGAATTACAATAAATGGTAAGGTGATTGCAGTAGCAGTGGAACACAGATGCACAGCAGCAATAAGTCATTAACCAACAAAGCTGTAGTGGGGATGGTAGCAATAATGACTATATATGGCATGTAATGCTAAATATGGTGGACGTCAGCAGCAGACCACGGCAGCAGCCACAATCCATGAGAACCTGCTGGACGAGAAAGCACAGAAACTCCGGGGAAGAAGTGTAGTTAGTAATATCCAAAGAAAAGGTGTAAGAGAGAGAATGATTGACAGAACAATAAAACCTCAGGCCCCGTTTATGCAGACTCTAAGGGTTATCGAACTGCTTTACATTGATTTGCGTGATAAGAGAGAGAGAGAGAGAGAGAGAGAGAGAGAGAGAGAGAGAGAGAGAGAGAGAGAGAGAGAGAGAGGGTTTACAGTAAGGCGTGGACGTCAGCAGCAGACCACAGCAGCAGTCACGATCCATGAGAACCTGCTGGACGAGAAAGCACAGAAACTCCGGGGAAGAAGTTTAGTTAGTAAGGGGGGGGAGTCCCCTGGTAGTCTAGTCCTATGGCAGCATAACTAAGGGAAGGCCTGAGCCAGCCCTAACTATAAGCGCTATCAAAAAGGAAAGTCTTAAGTCTAGTCTTGAATGTGGTGACCGTGTCTGCCTCCCGAACCCAGAAAGGTAGTTTGTTCCACAGAAGAGGAGCTTGATAGCTGAAAGCTCTGGCTCCCAGTCTACTTTTGGAAACTATGGGAACCACAAGGAACCCAGCATTCTGAGAGCGCAGTGGCCTAGAGGGGTAGTAGGGAACTATGAGCTCTTTTAAATATGATGGTGCCTGGCCATGAAGAGCTTTGTATGTAAGGAGAAGAATTTTAAATTCTATTCTAGATTTAACAGGTAGCCAGTGTAAGGAAGCCAAAATGGGTGAGATGTGATCTCTGATCTTGGTTCCTGTCAGAACACGTGCAGCAGCATTCTGAATTAGCTGCAAGGTCCTAAGAGACTTATTGGAGCAGCCTGATAACAAAGAGTTACAGTAGTCCAGCCTAGAAGTAACAAATGCATGGACTAGTTTTTCTGCATCCGCTTGGGACAGGATGCGTCTGATTTTGGTAATGTTACGTAAGTGGAAGAATGCAGTCTTTGAAATTTGTTTTATGTGGGCATTAAAGGACAAATCCTGATCAAAATAACTCCAAGGTTCTTTACGGAGGAGCTGGAGGCCAGGGTGGTCCCGTCTAAGGTGGCCAAGTCTCCGGAAAGAGAGTTTCTGAGGTGTTTGGGTCCAATTACAAGAACTTCAGTTTTATCTGAGTTCAACATCAGAAAGTTATAGGTCATCCAACTTTTTATATCCCTAAGGCACGCTTGCAGTTTGGCTAAATGATTGGTTTCATCAGGCTTGATCGATAAATACAATTGGGTGTCGTCAGCATAATAATGAAAATTAATGGAGTGATTCCTAATAATGTTCCCTAGAGGAAGCATATATAGACTGAATAGAAGTGGTCCTAGTACAGAACCTTGTGGGACTCCATGACAGACTTTGGTATGTATGGAGGATTCATCATTGACGTGAACAAACTGAGATCGATCTGAGAAATACGACCTAAACCAGCTTAGGGCGGTTCCTTTGATGCCAATCTGATGTTCCAGTCTCTGTAAAAGAATTTGATGGTCTATGGTGTCAAATGCAGCACTAAGATCTAATAGGACGAGTACAGAGATGAGTCCTTTGTCTGATGCCATTAGGAGATCGTTTGTGACTTTGACTAGTGCGGTCTCTGTGCTATGATGGACTCTAAATCCTGACTGAAAATCCTCAAATAAACTGTTCTTGTGAAGAAATTCACACAGCTGATTAGCTACAGCCTTCTCGAGTAACTTAGAAAGAAAGGGAAGGTTTGATATCGGTCTATAGTTAGCCAAAACCTCTGGATCTAGAGTGGGCTTTTTAAGAAGAGGTTTAATTACAGCTACTTTAAAGGACTGTGGTACATATCCTGATAATAAAGACAGGTTAATCATATCCAGTAAAGAAGGGCTAACTAAAGGTAAAACATCCTTGAGCAGCCTGGTTGGGATGGGGTCTAGGAGACAGGTTGACGACTTAGATGAAGAAATTATTGAAGTTATTTGATGAAGGTCAATGGGAGAGAAGCAGTCTAAATATGTATCAGGTTTTGCAGCTGTTTCCAAACTTGCTGTATGCAGATCAGTGCCTGTCGAAGGCAAGGCATGATGTATTTTGTCTCTAATGGTCCTAATTTTATCATTAAAGAAGCTCATGAAGTCATTACTAGTTAGACCCAGAGGAGTAGATGGGTCAATAGAGCTGTGGTTCTCTGTTAGTCTGGCTACAGTGCTGAAGAGAAACCTGGGGTTGTTCTTGTTTTCCTCTATTAAAGAAGAGTAATAAGCTGTTCTGGCATTACGGAGAGCCTTCCTATAGGTTTTAAGATTATCTTGCCAGACTAAGCGAGATTCTTCCAGTTTAGTGGCACGCCATTTGCGTTCAGAATTACGTGCCACTTGCTTTAATTTGCGAGTCTGCTGGCTATACCATGGAGCTAACCTCCTCTGTTTAATATTCTTCTTTTTCAGAGGTGCAATAGAGTCAAGTGCTGTCTGTAATGAGCCTGTAGTGCTCTCAACAATATGATCTATTTGTGAGGGGCTAATGGAAGCAGACAAGTTCTCTGCTACATTGAGACATGGCATTGAGTTCAGTACTGAAGGAATCACTTCCTTGAATTTTGCAACAGCACTGTCAGATAAACATCTGCTGTAAGAGTTTCTACAAAAAGGCTTATAGTCCAGTAATATGAACTCGAAGGTTATTAAAAAATGGTCAGAAAGAAGAGGATTCTGTGGATAGACTATAAGATGATCAAGTTCAATGCCATATGAGAGAACGAGATCAAGGGTGTGGTTCAGACGATGAGTCAGTTTATTTACAATCTGACAGAAGCCAATTGAATCTAATAAAGAGATAAATGCAGTAGACTATCATTGTGGTTGTCCACATGAATATTAAAGTCACCTACAATGATTACTTTATCTGTTTTAAGGATCAAGCCTGATGCAAATTCTGCAAATTCAGATAAAAATTCAGAGTAAGGGCCAGGAGCGCGATATATTATAACAAATAGGATTGGCTGTACTGTTTTCCATGTTGGGTGAGTGAGGCTAAGAACAAGACTTTCAAATGAATTAGAATTTAGTTTAGGTTTAGGATTTATTAATAGACTTGAGTCAAATATGGCTCCAACTCCGCCACCTCGACCATTACTTCGAGGAATATGAGTGTTACAATGACTGGGAGGAGTGGATTCATTTAAGCTAACATATTCACCCTCCTGCAGCCAGGTTTCAGTGAGACAAAATAAATCAATATCATAATCAGATATTAATTCATTGACTAAAAGAGCTTTAGAAGACAAGGACCTGATATTCAAGAGTCCACATTTAATGCTCTTGTTTTGTACTGGTGGAGATGTTGATTTAATTTTTATTAAGTTTTTATGATGAACTCCTCCTCTGTTTCTTTTATCTTTAAACAATGTAGGTGGACGGGGGACAGACACAGTCTCTATACTAAAGTACTGGGTGGGCAACTGCTCTAATGGAGGCGCAGAGAAGCGTGTAAGACTGCAGCTCTGCTTCCTGGTCTCAACTCTGGGTTGTCACGGTTTCGGTCGTTTAATAAATTGGTCCATGTTTCTAGATATGAGAGCTGCTCCATCCAAAGTGGGATGTATGCCGTCTCTCCTAATCAGACCAGGTTTTCCCCAGAAAGGTGTCCAATTGTCAATGAAGCCCACATCGTTTGCTGGACACCACCTCGACAACCAGCGGTGAAATGACGACATGCGGCTATACATGTCATCACTGGTCACATTGGGTAGGGGTCCAGAGAAAACTACGGAGTCCGACATCGTCTTGGCGTATTCACACACCGATGAAACATTAATTTTAGTGACCTCCGATTGGCGTAACCGGGAGTCATTACCGCCGACGTGGATAACAATCTTACTGTATCTACGTTTAGCCTTAGCCAGCAGTTTCAAATTTGACTCGACGTCGCCCACTCTGGCCCCTGGGATGCATTTGACTATGGCCCCCGGTGTCGCTAACTTCACGTTCCGTAAAATGGAGCTGCCAATGACCAGAGTTGGTTTCTCAGCGGGTGTGTCGCTGAGCGGGGAAAATCTGTTTGAGACGTGAAGCGGTTGGTGGTGTACCGTGGGCTTCAGCTTGGGGCTATGCCTCTTTCGGACAGTCACCCAGCCTCCCGGCTGCTCGGGAACTACCGGGGGACTGCTAGCTGAAGCTACCTTCGGTGGTACCGCACCGGCTACAGGGGACTGGCTGACTATAGCAGCTACTGACTGTTCTGTGGTGCGGTACCGTGCCTCTAACTTACTGAGCCTCGCCTCCAAATCTACAAATAAACTACATTTATTACAAGTACCATTATCGCTAAAGGAGGACGAGGAGTAGCTGAACATGTGGCACACAGGGCAGGAGAGAGGGGGAGAGGAGAGAGCAGGAGAGGAGAGAGGAGAGCAGAGAGGAGGAGAGAGGAGAGAAGCCATTGCTAAAGCTAGGCTAGAGAGTGCGGCTAGCAGAGAGACAGGTAAAACTATCGGACTGCGGTTACTAGAGTTTAAGAAACCTGTTCGTGTAGACAGAACAAGTTTAAAGGTAGTGTGGAGTTACGCAGATAGTCACTGATGTGAAAAATGTACGAGAAATTGTTTAAGTGAGCAGAGCAGAGAGCACCGTGGCACTAACACCGGTAACCGGAAGTGACAGAATACGCTTACCGTAAAGCAGGAAGAATGTGCCCCAGCTGCTCAAAGGACAGTCTTTTTTCCAGTGACCCTTTTGATGGCAATAATTACACATTTGGATCACTTTTCCCAATAGGTGGTTGATCAAATTTTGGGGAAAAATTACCTGTTTTCTGATATTTATCCTGTCTATATTGCTCACCAAAGATGCGCTTGTGTGTTAACACGTATTCATCAGCCAACACTGCAGCCTCATTAGGACAGGTGACTTTGTGCTCATTAATATAGGTGGCAATGTAATCAGGCACAGATTGTTTAAATTGTTCTAGAACTACCAAATCACACAATTCATCAAATGTTTTTACCCCAGAAGAAGAGCACCAGCGATTGAAATGTGTGACCAAATCCCGTGCAAACTCCACGTGTTCGCCAGCTCCTAAAGCTCTGACGATAGGCCTCATAAGCCTTCAAGACGGATGATTTCGCCACACTCTAATCTTTACAGTCCTCAGAAGATAGCACAGAATAGACTTTTGAGATTTACCTGTAAAGACACACTGCAACATTAATGTTCATTCCTTATCAGGCCAAGATCTGGACTCAGCAATACGTTCAAATAAACAGAAGAAGGTTTCATCATCATTTTTCATTAAACTTTGGCAACAATTTTAAATTACTGGCAACATCAAAATGTGAACTGGTAGTTTGCCCATTTAAAACAGACAAACAACAAAACCGAGGTAAACTCAAACAGAACATGCTATGCAACAAATGGCAAACAAAGACTGGTGCCTCCCCTTACCAACTGACTAGTGAAATCATCAGGTACAGGTGAAATCATCTGCCACAGGTACCAGTGGCAGGTATGTATTCACTGAAACCCAGTGGCTTTGAAGTGCAACTGTAAAAACAGTGACCTCCCAAAAACCCTGGATGTGATCCTGAGACAAATGCTCTAACCACCTTCCCCGCCACACTACAAAGACACCATGCAACAGACCCTCTAGTAGAGCCTGCTGCTATGCCAAGGAGAACACCAGTTAAAATATTGCCATATCAAACAGTTTTTCACAGTTTGTTCACCACAAAATAAGAGAAGAAACAGATTAGACAAAAGCTACCTCAAACCAACAAAACACTACAGCTACGTGCAATACTCCATCTAAACTTAACACAAAAACTACCAAAATCCATTGTGACGAGCCCCCATTTTGCCTGGCTCAGAGGTAGGACAAAAGATGGAGACCACACATGCCTTTAAACCCATGAAACATAAGTTTTATTAAAACACAATTAATTCTGTGCATATCAGTTCATCTGTAATGTTTGTAATGTATGGGTGTATGACAATGTGTGTAATTGTAAGATGAAACAAAATATAAGTAACCAAAACTCAAACAAACCCAACAACTCAAGCAGGAGAGAGACAGAGAGTGAATGCCCAGAGCTCTTCTTATAGATGAGCATTCACACCAATTCAGGTGTTGACCGCCTCTTCTGATGAGATCCCAGACAACCAATCAAAAATTAGGTCAGGCCATAAGGCCGTCACATTAGGAGAGGCTGCCTCAAAACGCAGGGAGCCGAATCACCTATTACACAAAAGAGACAGGTTACACTTGGGTCAGGGAAAACACACAGTTCGCTCAGACAAAGAGCTCATTCTTGAGCCAGATCACACACAGACAAGCTCTGACACTGCCACACAGGCCAAACCACCAGGTGAGAGAGAGAGAGACGCTGGCTCTGCCTTCCGGTTATACACCCCCGCCCACTTGAGTGGCCACAGGTGAATCCGATTACTCACCAGCACACCAGGAAAATAGGGGCAGAACTTATAGTGAGAGAGGCGGGGAGAAAAAGAGAAACACAAAACAAAAACACAGGCCAGCGGCCATAACAGACGTGCAAAGGGTTAATGGTGTACTCACGAATCCAGTAACAGTCAGAGATTAAGATGAAAGAGAGGCAAAAGGCATGGTGCAGTTTCAGCAGCAAGAAAATGGAGTGCAGCAACACAGCGCGGAGCCACATGCAAGTACAGCAGCTACAGTCTCTCTCCAAAGGTCCAGGGCTCTCCCGGCCCTCACTCTCTCCCTCTTATGGCAAATGTCCGGTCTTGAATCACATAATTCCTCTCAGTAACTTAGTTACAGACTTATTCATGGCGAAAAACCAACAGTAGGTCTTAAAGAAATTAGCAATTGCTAACTGCAATGCAGAATTAACCATGGGAAAGTCTATGAGCAGGCTAAGCTAAAGGCTAACAGGTATTAGCAATTCAGCTCGTTGTTAACACATTACAATTATACATCAGCACCGAGTACATTTAAACACATGAATTTACCTCTGTCTAGTGATGGGTCTGGCAACGCTGATGCGTCGGCGCATGCGTCGAGCCCATAGAGCAACACCCCGTGTCGGTGCGCGTGTCGCTTTGACAAGTCACGTTACCGATACGGGAACTGTTTCGAACTGACATTGACGCGCCAAATTGTGTTTATAAGGAAGCGCATCTGTCAACGGGATGCATCTGCCAGTCTTTAATCTTTGGCACATCACAATCATCAACTGCTATGGAGCTCCCTCAGGGAAAACGAAAGGTTTCTGCCGTGTGGGACCATTTTGATGTCATATCGGAAAATAAGGTATTTATTTGAATAAAAAAAAAAAAAAACAGTCCACAAGCATCCTCATTCACAACACATTCACTGAGATTTTCAGGTTATTTCAATTTAAATATAAAATACAATGACTTAAATTATATTACTGTATACACTAGGTCAGGGGTCGGCAACCTGCGGCTCCGGAGCCGCATGCGGCTCTTTCATCCTTACACTGCGGCTCCGAGTGGCTTGGGAAAATAAATTACTTTAAAAAAGTATTTATGTGTATTTTCGACCGGTAGCTCGTCGATCGCGAGCTACCGGTCGATCGCCAGACGTGATCAAGTCGATCGCAGAGGCGCCTACCGTACAGTATGGTGGGCCATCCACCCCGCTCCCGTGCGCCAGTATGTTGGGCTGTCCACCGCGCCCGCCGCCGCACCACAGTCAAATGCTGTAACCCCCCCCCCCCCCCCGCGCTTTCGCGGCTCTCTCAGCCAAAAAGGTTGCCGACCCCTGCACTAGGTCATGAAATCAGTGTCAGTTGAGTCTGTCAACTAGGTTGCCAGTAGGGATACTGTGACACAGTATCGACACAGTATCAATACAGTTTGGCAATGTGTCAAAACGCTTCATGACGCCTCATCTACCCATCACTACCTCTGTCAGCTTCTCGAGTTTTGACACATAAACCACGGGACGACTCTGTCCGTCTTGGGAGTTAAGAGTATTTTTACGGCTATCCCGCTGGGACGCTATAATGCAGCTTCTACTGTCACTACTGTGCGGTGTCAGTAGTTGATGCTAAGCCTCCTACCTGAACAAGGTGAGGACAAGATTGGCTAAAGCTACATACATTCAAAGATGAGAGATTAAAGAGATGCTTCACTACCCCACGAACAAATGTGGTCTCCTAATTTTTTGTGCTGACAATCACATGGATTTTAAAACTAACACCACCTTTTTATCTCTGACTTTTAACTGTATATGTAATGACTGTTTTTAAACATATTTACACTTCATGAACTATTATTTATTACCAACACAAACATTTTAATATATAAATTAATGAAAATAATAGCCACAGGGCTATAACTCTAACAACTGTTTGTCCCTGCTGTTGTCAGTGTCCATCAAGGCCTGCGAAGCATACTCATGGTCCCTCTGGGAAGCATGGCAAAAAGTTTTTTTTAAGCTCTTGCTGAGACATCTTATGTTGTTTTTTAACGTTATGTCATTTTTACGGAAACAGCTTAGACATTTAAATGTACGTTTAGAGGGCATATAAATTCAATAATACAAATTTGGAGGAGTTTTGTATGAGAGCTTGTAGCATGCGACCACTCAGTTTGACATCTTGCCTCGGACTCTTGTCTGCATGTCTCTCGAGGAGGCGGGTCTATGAAGCAGTTAAACCAATTGCTAATTTCAGGTATGAATATTTGACATACAATTTAGCCAATTAGCGTCCTCAAATCTATTCCAGAAGGGGTGATTATTTTATCGCCCCAAGCCAGCTACGACTAAAGTTATCAGTGCTGCCATGTACTAGCACTATTCTACATAACAATGGCATACATAATGGTATTCCTCTAAGGCCCAACCTTAAGAGAAAAAGGGAAGCTAATATTACTGTATATGTAAGGTTTGAGTTCAAGCACTTGATATACATTTCTATATTATATATCCTTTATACAGGGTAAGAGTTCATATAAACATTTATCTGTATAAATTGATGTCATTGTATATTACAGTGACAGTATGCCTCATAGTCTCATGTGCTCAACAGCGCAGCACACCTGTAACAGAGGGCACTGGTTTAAAGTCAGTCTTTTCAATTGTTTATAAGTTCGGTTTTACATGTAAAGCTTAATTGCGTTTGTACAAGAATGCATGTTCCACCCAGCGGAGTACCGAGAGTTGTTTCATGATGAGACTTGGTCAAATCTTTGCCTGTAAATGTTTACTCTGTAACATAGTGTTTCTGTGTCACGTTTGCTTTCATTATTGTGTTATATTACGTTTCTTGCTGCTCTAGTTTTGCCGACGCTATGTTGTCCACAAGGGGCCTTAGCGCTACACCTTAAGTCATTTTTTTATTATTATTATTTTTATTATTATTATTATTAAATTATTATTTGTTACAGATAGGTGATATCGCTGTAACTGAGTTTGGTGTTACAACTGATAACTGCAGTAATACAACAAGCTCATTACGAAGGAGCTCAACTCGACACAGATCTCATCAATGCCTCCTCATGGACGCCAAAACAGCCAAGATGGAGGAATAACGTAACGCAGAAGAAATGTACCAGTCTTTGGTGACTAGATCCATCGCCCAATCAAGTAGCAAATCATCAACAACAAGCTCCGCTGCACTCAAAGCTCGAGCTAGGGACAAAGCTGCCCGCATGCAGGCTTCATTTGCTAAGAAAGAAGGAGAGATGATGGTTGAAGAAGCAACATTAAAAACAAGAATGCACATCCTAAAGAAAGAAAAGGATGCAGCTACAGCCACCGCAGAAGAGGCAGTGTTTGTGGCTGCTGCAGAAAATGCAGAGATGAATTCTCGTCATGACTGACTTAACACTCTTGTCATCCAACCCTGCACAACAGACAAGCGTGTATATTTTGCAACACAGTGGTGGCGCGTCAGAACGCATATCTATGTACACATGTTCACAACCTGCAATGGAGAAGGCAGAACCAGAAAGGACCAATCTCAGAAACGAAGAAGATACTCACCTGCAAATAGCTCCTAAAGAGGTGAACTCCTTGGTGAACTTCCCTCCTGTGCAGAAACGGAGAAAGAGATATCTAGATCCACATGCAGATTCAGCTTACCTGAGACAGCCTACACAACAAAGATGGGACCCTGATAATCCTTTAAAGCAGACAGCAGCCACACCAATTGTTGCAAAATACCTAAATCAAATCAAATCAAATCAAATTTTATTTGTATAGCCCAAAGTCACAAAACACATTTTGCCTCAGAGGGCTTTACAATCTGTACAGGGAGTGACACTCTCTGTCCTTAGACCCTCGGTTTGAGTGAGGAAAAACTTGCCCACAAAAAAACCCTTTAACAGGGAAAAAAAATGTGGAAGAAACCTCAGGAAGAGCCACAGAGGAGGGATCCCTCTTCCAGGACGGACAGACGTGCAATGGATGTCACATGTACAGAACAATCATCACAAACATATTGTACAATTACAATGAATTACAATAAATGGTAAGGTGATTGCAGTAGCAGTGGAATCTGTGATAAGTCATTAACCAACAAAGCTGTAGTGGGGATGGTAGCAATAATGACTATATATGGCATGTAATGCTAAATATGGTGGACGTCAGCAGCAGACCACAGCAGCAGCCACGATCCATGAGAACCTGCTGGACGAGAAAGCACAGAAACTCCGGGGAAGAGGTGTAGTTAGTAACATCCAAAGAAAAGGTGTAAGAGAGATAATGATTGACAGAACAATAAGACCTTAGGCCCCATTTCAACTCCGGGGAAGAAGTTTAGTTAGTGGGGGGGTGGGGGTCGGGTCCCCCGGTAGTCTAGTCCTATGGCAGCATAACTAAGGGAAGGCCTGGGCCAGCCCTAACTATAAGCGCTATCAAAAAGGAAAGTCTTAAGTCTAGTCTTGAATGTGGTGACCGTGCCTGCCTCCCGAACCCAAAAAGGTAGTTTGTTCCACAGAAGAGGAGCTTGATAGCTGAAAGCTCTGGCTCCCAGTCTACTTTTGGAAACTATCTATCTATAGTATATCTATAACTATCCTGAAGAGGATTGGGGAAAACCCCAGAATCTCAAACAGAGACAATGTGTTGCAAAACATAAAGAGAGCTTGGGATCTTTTACTTGAGCTAGAATATGCAAAAGAAGGAGGGTCCCTTCCTGGTCTGGCATATCTTGATACATCACAAGGAGTGTATTAGAAAAACTCTCATTTAGTCTCCAAGAAAAGTGGGTTTCCCAAGGGTCAAAATACAAAGAACAGAACCAAGTTCCCTATCCACCCTTCACCTTCTTCTCACAGTTTGTTCATTCTGAAGCTAAAACCAGAAATGACCCTAGCTTTATAATATCCCAAGCTAACCTCTCAAGCTCCACCACGAGAGAGAGAGCCACAAAATACAGCAACAAAGTACCAGTGTCTGTGAGGAAGACTGGACTGTTTTCTGAAGCTATGGCAGCTCATACAAGCTCTGTCAAAAGAGGAGTTATATATCCAGATGGACAATGCCCCCTGCATAACAAACCTCACGCACTCAAAATGCCACAGCTTCCGCAGTAAGCCTATGGAGGAGCGGAAAACGTACCTTAAGGAGAAAAACATCTGCTTCAGGTGCTGCGGTTCAACCAAACATAGAGCAAAAGACTGCGATAAAGAAATAGTATGTAGGGAATGTGGCAGCAAGACCCACACAACAGCTCTACATCCTGGTCCAGCACCTTGGGTTTCTGGAGTTCCAGCAGACTACAGCAAGGAGGAGACTTATGAGACTCCTCCTGGAACTCTTCCGGCAGTTACATCAAAGTGCACAGAGGTTTGTGGAGAAAACACCAAGGCCAAATCCTGCTGCAAAATATGTTTAGTTAAAGTCTATCCTGAAGATCATCCAGGAAAAGCAATTCAGACATATGCAATGTTAGACAATCAGAGCAATCGTTCTCTTGCACGCCCTGAGTTCTTCAACCACTTCAGCCTTTATGAAAAAGCAACTCCCTACACACTGAATACCTGCTCTGGTGTTATGGAAACTACAGGGAGGAGAGCAACAAACTTTGTGGTGGAATCCTTTGATGGAAAGATCAAGATCAAGCCCCCAACTCTCACTGAGTGTGAAATGATTCCAGATGACCGGGACGAAATTCCCACACCTGAAATAGCCCACTATTTCCCCCGTCTGAAACCTATAGCAGATAAGATACCACCACTCAATGAAAATGCTCAGATCTTAGTCCTCCTAGGAAGAGACATTTTGCGAGTACATAAAGTGAGACAACAATACAACGGAGACCATGATGACCCTTATGCCCAACGTCTTTATCTCGAGTGGGTCATTGTAGGAGATTGTCTCGACAGAGCCCACAAGCCACACAGTATCAGAGTTTACAAGACGCACGTGCTGCCTAATGGACGGACATCCATGTTAAGCCCCTGCCCTAACAAAATTCAAGTGAAAGAGACACTTAAAACAAAGAACAAATCACAAATCAAGTACAGCAGACTGTACATTCCAAGGCGAGGAGCCTGAAAAACTACAGTCTTCAACAGCCATCCTGATGATGAAAAAGTAGCTCTGTCAGTTGATAATCAAACATTCTTAGACATCATGGACAAAGAGGTTTACATAGATGATGCAAACAGCTGGGTAGCACCGCTGCCATTCTACAAACCCCGCCGCCATCTTCCAAACAACAGAGAGATGGCTCTGCGACGACTCCCTCCGACAAACTAGACAGACGCCTAGACATTAAAGAACATTTCCTGGCGTTCATGAAAAAGCTATTTGAGAACGATCAAGCAGAGCTAGCACCAGAACTAATGAACATCAAGAAAGGTGGTACCTACCTCTGTTCGGAGTCTACCATCCTCAAAAACGAATCAAATTAGAGTGGTTTTTGATTCAAGTGCATGTAGTCCAAGCATGACGGTGTGTCACTGAACAATGTATTTCTTAGTGGGCCAGACTTAAACAATGCTCTGCTGCGGGTCTTAATGCGCTTCGGGAAAGAGTGTAGCCAACTGTGGCTCATAGGTAGAGTGGGTCGTCCACTAATCAGATGATCCCCTCCAGTGTCCTTGCAGTCGGCACCTTGCATAGCAGCCAGTGCCATCAGTGTATGAATGTGTGTGAATGGGTGAATGAGATACATACTGTAAAAGAGCTTTGAATGATCGGAAGACTAGAAAGGTGTTATAATTACAGTCAATTTACCATTTAACTGATTTTTGACATGGTAAAAGAGGGGAGGTCCAAACTAATAATTTTAAAAAGTCATATAATGGTAGCTACACCCATTATTATAAAGACCAAAGCAGAGGACTCCGACCCAATTTAATCTCTGTTTGCAGCCCTATTATGCACACTATTTATTGACCTCAGCTAGGTGGCTAGGTTCCATGGTTGTAGGAGCCATGAAGGTGTATATGATATGTATGTGATATGTACATAGTTAATTTTGTAGTTTATATTTGGGTTATTTTGGTTGTTTTTTGGTTTTGTTGTTGTTTGTTTTTGATATCACAGTAACTGCGTCACGGGAATATGGGCGGTAATAGATAGTTAATATATGCTTTGGCACGACAGGAGTAGTAAGGTGAGTGATTGGGAGGCTGTTTTTTGTTGACCACTCTTTTTCTTTTGCTCGCTGTGATTGATTTGTCCATACTTTAAGCATGTTATAAAAAAAGTTGTCAGACAATCAACAAACACCCCATGCTTAGCCTCTCAGCGACTGCTTTGTTTTTAGTCATTACACTGGTAAACCTGATAAACCTGGTTAATCTCCTCATTAAATTCTTGGACATAAAAATGCCCTGGAGCCAGACTTCCTATGGAGGAAACAATAGAGGTTAAGATGAACAGCATCATATATAAACGTCAGCACAGGTGCCCCACAGGTTCTCCACAACCATATTACACCATAATTGGACTCATAACTCATGATAAAGACTGACAGAAAGCACTATAGATCCCTGCCAATCCATTTTTAAAACAGTTTGATGTACACATCTTGTAAATACTGAATTATTGAACGTCTGTAATCTGTGTGTGCTGTAATTGTGCTAATCACTGTTTCTTATGTAATGTTGGTAATGGTCTAGATATTTAATTCTATGACACGGTTGAACTGAGCTTACTTTAACTCAACTGGTCACAGCAGTCTGCGTGCATGTGTGTTCAGACAGGTGCCAGCTGGATGGGTCAAATGCAGAAGCAGAAGAATAATTTCACGTGTATAATGTGATTCATAAAGTTCTAAAATTAAATTAAAAATTGATAATCTATCTATCTGTAATGATATGGTGCTATATATATACAATTGAACTGAATTATCATGCTATGGTAGCACATTCCACCACCCTCACTTGTGTGCTCATTAAAAAAATGACTTAATAAATCTGAACCCAGTTTAAAGTTTGATGATATTTATTGAGTAAGAAACAAACAAACAAAACAAAACATTGCACTGATATTGTGTGCTGGTATGTGGTTTGTTTAGAACAATAGCTTCATGATGCAGCTGCTATGGTGATGACCTCTGGCCTTCCACTGTTCTGCTCTACACAGCTGACGTGAACGGAGCCATCCCTACAACATACAGAAATAATGATCTACAAGCAGTCACATCAAAGGCCTATGTTCAGATTCTGGAAGAGTGGTTACCTTTTCATAGTCACCACAGTGTCTATGTCATGGTTCTTCTCACTGGGCTGCAGGTCCCTCAAGATGATCTACATATTATACACAAACAGTTAATGGTTCATTTCAAATCATCAAATCATAACACAAGTCATTTCGTGACACTTGCCATATAGAACAGATCTACACCATACTCATTGTAATATGATTTAAAACAATTCCCACCATGAGCAACCAGTGGAACTTTGAGCAGATACCAGCTCAACGGTGGGTGGCCATCTGCCACAACTGGATGAGTTTGAGACAGAGGGGTGGGGGACAGGATGTGATGGAGGGCTGGATTTCAATTATTAAGAAGAATAATCAAGGATTTATTTTGACAAATTTTTACTATAAGTTAGAGTTAGAATCAGATTAGAAAAAGTGGTTAGATGTTAGATTACAAACCAGTTCAAGTTACAGTATTATAGTCTTATGAGTAAAAAAGGTATTTATATTGCTGTACTGAACTGATACTGACAGGCGCCAACTTTCAAATGAAGTTAATATTGTCATAAAACACATTTATTGAGCTAAATTAATTTAGTGTCATTGTTAAACATGCCCTAAGCTTTGATTTGGCTTTATTAACATTTTTACATACTTAATAATGTATTTATCTAATATATTTTATTTAACAGTTGACTGTAATTTTTGGGATTACCAGATCTTAAATGGAAGGTTCATTCATATTTGTGCACTCTGACACACGCCTCTGCATTATGGACGCATCAACACAGTTGACTGTGTACACACTGCCAGGCGATCTACCCCATGCAGCTACTGAACACAAACACAAATGGTGTTCCCCAACAGACAAATAAATCGTATTTTAGTGTACACAAATGCATTGGGGACATTGCACATTCTATTTCAAAGCAAGAAAATTGGAAAAAGTAATTGAATTTGATAATATTTTTATTTTATACACAAAAATGTACTGTATAAGCTAAGAAAGATTCAACTTTCCTGAGAATCATAAACTAATATTTAGTTGCATAACCACGGTTTCTGATAACTGCTTCACATCTGCGGAACATGGAGTCGACCAACTTCAGGCACTTGTCAACAGGTATTGCAGCCCAGGACAATTGTACTACGTTCCACAGTACTACTGCATTTCTTGGTTTTACCTCATGACCTGCTTTTTTTATGTCAGCCCACAAGTTTTCTACAGGATTACGGTCTGGGGATTGTGCTGGCCACTCCATTACTTGAATTCTGTTTGTCTGGAACCATGATTTTGCTCGCCTGCTGGTGTGTTTGGGGTCATTGTCTTGTTGAAACACCCATTTCAAGGGCATTTCCTCTTCAGCATATGGCAACATGACTTCTTCCAGTATTCTGATGTACCCAAACTAATCCATGATCGTGGTATGCGATAAATTGGACCAACACCATAGTACGAGAAACATCCCCATATCATGATGCTTGCACCACCATGCTTCATGGTCTTCAGAGTGTACTGTGGCCTGAATTCAGTGTTTGCATGACATCTGACAAACTGCTATTATTTTGAACACAACTGCAAGTACTACATCTCCCAAAACACAAGGTACAGTGTTAATTTCTGCTTCCCCACTGCCTTCTAAGTACATTTGCACATCTCTCTGTGATAAACGTTTCGATACGCATCTAGATACATAGGTTACAATACAATTCAAAAACAATATACGTTTATTACAGACTGCTACTGAAGCAGCCATATCTCTCACTTGTTAACCCGAATACCCTGCTGCATCTGTTTATCGTTTACCACCCTACTTCTAAGACACCTCACACCTGTTGTTTAGAGTAATGTTTGTCTCACCATATACTGACTGCTTATCAAGAGCTAACCTTTCATACATTCACACACCTATGGCACAGCCTTCAGGAGCAATTTGGCATTCAGTATGTTGCTCAACTTATGTCTTTTTGAAATGTGAAAGCATCATTAATGAATCAAACAACTTGAAGGTGCTACTGGGTGTTCAAACAGAATCAAGTGTTTTTTTGACATTAGATCCAGTGTTAATGTTTTTCCATACCTTTGCAAGCTGTTCTGGCTGCTCCGTGACATTTTTCTGGTAAATCTCCAAGCGGAGGGAAGAATGTTTTCCTTCTCCACTCAGAGTGTGATGTCTGCGGGCAGGGAGGGGTGTGCCCGATGGAAGGAGAACAGTGAACACTTCAGCTCCAGATTCATCCACCTCCTGCAACATCCACACCCCACCACAGTCAAACAGAAATTATACAAAATAGAAGATCCATATATAGAATGAAATTAATATAGAATTAAAATATTTACATTCATGTAGATATGAAAAACAAAAGTAAATCATTCTCTGCTCAAAATGACTTTACTGTGTTTACTGTGTTTGAAATTAACCAGTATACCTTGACTAGTATGTCAGTGGTAGAAACATCTACTGTGACAGACTCCTCCTCAGGGACAAGACCATCTCTGCCAACCAGCAAGCCTGCTTCCAGGGCTGCTCCCACGGCAATGACCTCATCAGGAGGTGCTGAGCTGAGAAGCTCCACATCAGGAAACATCTCACGGATCATCTGCTGGAGACGAGGGATCCTTGCCGAGCCACCACAAAGAACCACCTAAAATAGAAAATCACATGAAAAACATGTTGCATTTATTACCATTTATTACCCTCCAAAGGTTTGATTTATTTATTCTTTAACTCCCATACACACCAAAAGACATTTTTTACAGCAGCCATTTTGACACAAAGTAGTAAGGTCAACACAGGTGTTTGTAATGATACTAATTAAAGTTCTGTACTAATTATTGCAGAACAGAATCTTGAACCAACCATTGAACGAACATACACCACAGGAGCAGCCTGACTCTGACTGACCTGAATAGACCTTAATTAGTATCTGCAACATCTCTCCCATTTTGGCTTCCTTACACTGGCTACCTGTTAAATCTAGAATAGAATTTAAAATTCTTCTCCTTACATACAAAGCTCTTCATGGTCAGGCACCATCATATCTAAAAGAAATCTTAGTACCTTACTACCGCCTACCTACTACCTACTATCGTTCTCTACCTACTAACGCTGCGCTCTCAGAATGCTGGGTTCCTTGTGGTTCCTATAGTTTCTAAAAGTAGATTGGGATCCAGAGCTTTCAGCTACCAAGCTCCTCTTCTGAGGAACAAACTACCTTTCTGGGTTTGGGAGGCAGACATGGACACTTAAGAGTAGACTGAACACTTTTTTATTTTTGATAGAGCTTATAGTTTGGGCTGGCTCAGGTCATCCCATAGTTATGCTGCTATAGGACTAGACTGCTGGACTGCTGGCGTCTCTGTCTCTCTCAATTCAATTCAATTTAATTCAATTCACTACAGCTTTATTGGCATGGGAAACATATGTTACTTTGCCAAAACAAGTGTGACATTAACAAAAAGCATAGATAATGTCTTAACAGAAATACAGGAATAAAAAAATAATTAAATTGGAGAATTGCTTTCACTGTACAAAGGCTTAGATTATAGATGTGCAATATTATAAATAAGGCATATAATAGTTGTGAAATAAAAGGCCTATATACATATCAGTTAAACATTAACTTTGCAAGAATAAGGAAATATATATAAAGTAAATGATGTCCCTCAGGAGCGGATGGTCTAGGTCTGTCCACTGGACGTCCTTCTGTGGTCGCAGCAGTTCAAAAATCTTGCTGCTATGTATGCACATTGCTGTACTTCACCCAGCACGTATGGAAGATTTTGTCTTGTCTAAGGTCTCAAAGTCTTTCTCGGTGCTTGTGATCCGTGGGAAGTATGTGGCTCTGATGTCTTGGTACAGTTGGCAGGTGATTAAAAAGTACAGCTTGGTCTCCACATTGTGTGCAATGGGTGCAGAGTCTGTCTTCTCTGGGGAGCTAGGTCCGTCTGTGGCGGCCTTTTTCGATGGCAAAGCTGTGCTCACTGAGTCTGCCCATAGTCAAGATTTCCTGAACTTCGGATCGGTCACAGTACTCAGGTATTCTGCAAGTATTCAGCTAGTCTCATGGGATTTCTGTTTGACGGCTCTGCTTGTGTTTATGGACGGAGTCCCTGAACCAGTTGGCTGAGTGGGCATCTCTCTACAGTCTCTCTGTGGGTAAGGGCTTTTTTATGGAGCGTATTGTGGTCACTGTCTTTAAGGGGATCATAAAATTGCTCTCTTTTGAATTTTGATGAAAATGAAAATTCTATCTGTCCAATATTTTGAGCCAGATTTGAATTGGGCTGTCTAATTTGATGTTCTTTTTGATGGTGTAAAAATCCCTTCTCGCCTTGTCTCTCAGGTCACTTACAGCTTTGTTGATGTTACCTGTGGTGCTGATGTTTAGGCCGATGTAAGTGTAGTTTTTTGTATGTTCTAGGGCCGTCTTATCTAGGAAGAGTTTGTGTTTGTGGTGGTGGATCAAGGTGTTGTAATCCTTCTTTTGTCAGAGACAGTAACACAGTAATAGGTCATCTGCAAACAGTAGGCATTTGAACTGCTCTAGTGACTTTGCCAATTCATTAATGTATATGTTGAGGGTTGAGCTCAAGCTGCATCCCTCGTTTACATGCTGCAAGAAATTCACATTTCTGATCGTATCAGACATAGTTCGGACTTTTGTGCTTGTAAACACCTTAGTCCGATCTATTTCAGACCTATTTTAGACCACATCGGACATCTCAAAATCGGATAAGAACACCTAGATAATTCGTTCATAGTTGAATATTTAACGCCACGTATACTCAGCAGTCGGATCTGAAGCGGATTTTGCATTCTGCGCATGCGCAACATTTTCCTCCGGGCCTTTCACCCAGAAGCCAAAGGACCCGTTGTTCTTTTTATATTCATTATTAGGGCGAAAATAATGCACGAAAAGTACGCAGCTGTAGCATTGTCCATCTCCTCGTATGTAATCTTTGTTTGAATGCCTTCAGATAGTTTGTTTTTGCTGATAAGTAGAGGTCAACCAAAAGTGGCTCTTTGTTGAGAGGGCTACAGCGCCACCTAGCGTGACAGTGTCAGCCATGCTCTGGCCGTTTAGCCGATTCTCTGAACGGCATGTATACTCAGACAAGTGATCCGGTCTTATGCATGTCATTATCTGATACGATCAGAAATTCGAGGTCTGTGATGAAGTAATTTACTGTGCTGTCACCCAGACATGAGCTGTAGGTAAACTTACCATATGAGTCCCCTTGGACTCTACCATTGACTATGTACAGTCCCAGTGAACGACAGAGCTGTAAGAGGGTGTTTCTACCTCCTGGAAGATGTTTGTCCCCCTGGGTGCTCAGGGTGTCGGGGTTCTCGGCATTCAGGCCTCCACAAACTACAATGTGACCATAAGCCTAGAAGTGATTAATTAGTCAGCAGTCTGATATACGTATAGTCTTTATTTATTTCTAAACCAGATGTAAAAGGTTAATGTTTTGATTATCTTAATGGAGTGGGTCAATTCAGATTTGTATCATATTAGTATACCTCCCAAGTCTCTTCCTTGTTAACTTGGAGGATGGTACTACAAGCTGTCTGTAGTTAGCAGCCAGTTGGACCATCTCCTCTGTGCCATGTCTCCTGTAGGACAATAATGTCAGTGTCTCCATGTTTCATGGTGTAGTTCCAGAGTGTTTAAGCCTGGACGATGATTGTGTAGAGCTCACTGAGACTCTCATGTATGCTCAGATCACAAGGTGGGGCTCTGTCAGGTGAAGAGTTGTGGCTCTACTTATAGCCTGTGATTATGTGTGTTATAGGGATGGTGAAGGTAAAGGGGGATGTCCTCTGGGTGCAGCATGGTGTCAGGGTAGCAGGGTGGAGATGACTACCTTTGCATTTGGATTTCAATTTTACAATTCTGTGGTTTGGGAAAAGTTTTTTCTCTTCAACATATCTCCCATTTGAGTCTATGAGAAGAACAATTTGTGGGTTTTGGGTTGGACTGCTCTCTGTAGGTGTGAGTGTTGTTTATTGGAGGAGGGGTCTCTTGATTTTGTCTGTCTTGGCTTGGTGGTGTTGCTGATTGGGTGGGACTGTTGTCTGTATCCTGTTGTTCCTCTGCAGCGTAGGCGGTGCTCTCATGGGTTGTACACTGGTTAACATTCTCATCTTGTCTCTGAGCTTCTACACCTCTTCTCTGAGTTCTGAGCTCATCTCCTGCCTCAATGCTTCCTCATTGTCTTTCAGTCTTTTGACCTCAGCCCAGAGCCGCCTCCTCTCCTTCACTGAAGACTCCTCATTTTCTTTGAGCGGTTTTACCTCAGCCCACAGAGCAGATAAGCCTTTCTCCCCCTCTGTGTCACTTGGTCTGAGTGGGGGGTGTGAGTGACTGGGGCTCTGTGGTGGGGGATTGATTCTCTGATTCTTCTGTGCTGTTGTTAGCAGAAGATAGTAGTAGAAGTAAGTACTCAATTGTACAAGCTCTCTCTCCAGCTCTGTAAATTTCACCTTCATATCATTGATGTTGTGGTTCAGCTGGGAGTCCTGAGGCCTGTTCTGGGCTGGTGGGCTCATTTTCCTGAGGAGGTTGTTCCCTAGTAGGACAGCTGGAAGTAGGGGTGGTGTCTGTGTCCAACAGGGTGTTGGAGTTGACAGAGGGGGGCAGACTTCTCCTGTTGGGCTCTCTTCTTTATAAGAGTGAAGTCAGTCTCAAACTGCTTGTGGTTTCCTTGCACCATGATAGTCCTATTCTTATATAACATATAATAATGTAATCATGACACTGTCTGGGTCTTCTGCTTCTTGGATTTTTAGTTTCTAGCCATTACAGATCCCCTCTCTCTTTACATGAGGATAGTGGGCATTTATGGCAGCATGCCATGCTAGTGGTTGGTCTGTGAATAAGATCAGACTGCTGACATCTCCACTCTTGTATAGATCAGAAAAGGGTGTCTCTGGTCTTTCTTTCGTTCTTTCTGCTTATCTGGATATAACAGTGGAACAGCCTCTGTACAGACTGTGGTTGAAGCCATGGAACTCTGCTGCTGCATCACTGCTGGTCTACTGCTCCTTGGTAACAGTTGCTAGGGTTTTGGTTGTTGGTAGCTAGCTGTTTACACTTTAACATCAAGCTAGGTTTAGTTTCTTTATCATTCAGCACTTATAACATTTAAAGTTTTTGTAAATCTTTTAGTAGGTTACGTTGTCTCTCTGATGATCTCACTCACTTGCATCTTTAGCTGAATTCCTCTTCTTAGCTTGGTGTCAGTTAACCAGCAGGGCAGCTACATCAGCTTTTCAGTTAAGCAATATTTCCCAGGTTTCTTGCTGTTTTCTTGCCTCCACAGAGGTAATTTCCAAGTAGCTGTTTCTTCTTCTAAATTGTCTTTTCCGAAGAGTAAGAGTTTCTCACTTTAACACAAAACACACTGTGGTCCTGCATGACGTCCACTACATATATTATTACTGTCATTATTGCTACCATATCTCCATTACAGTTTATAGTTAGTTAATGATTTACTGCTGCTGTGCATCTGTGTCTCTCTATCTCTATCACAGGTTCCACTGCTACTGTAATCATTCTATCATTCATTGTAACTGTACAATATGTCTGTGTTGATTGTTCTGTACATGTGACATCCATTGCACGTCTGTCCGTCCTGGAAGAGGGATCCCTCCTCTGTGGCTCTTCCTGAGGTTTCTTCCACATTTTTTCCCTGTTAAAGGTTTTTTTGTGGGCAAGTTTTTCCTCACTGGAACCGAGGGTCTAAGGACAGAGGGTGTCACTCCCTGTACAGATTGTAAAGCCTCTGAGGCAAAATGTGTTTTGTGACTTTGGGCTATACAAAAAAAGAAATTGATTTGATTTGAACAATTAGTTCAAAAAATTTTAGCGCTGATGCGTCATATTACAAAATCCCACTGTGTGATCAAATACTGTTAAATCAAATATTTTTCAAAGATTTCACCTAGAGGTAATCTCATTAGCACCACAACAAGCATACACACTATAGGATGAATATAATGTACTACAGGAAGATTGTCACAGTAACATAGAAGAAGAAGAAGCAAAGAAGAAGAAAAAGAAGCAAAGAAGCAGCAGCAGCAGTGAAGAAGAAGAAGGGTTAAAAGTAAACTCTATCAAGCTGAGCTGTCTTATCATGGCAGCACTACAACAATGCATAAGCATGTCAGACCAGGATTTTATTTTCAACTAAAATAAAATACAAATTATTTGTCTTAGTTATCAGTGACTTAATTTGTAGTGATTGTAGTGACATATCGTCGACATTGACAATATGTTACAATCTGGGCAGTTAAATCGGTCATATGTACGCGTGTGGTCATAAATGTACATGTGTCTTTATATTAGCCCACAAACCTACAAGCACATCAAATCCAAATAGATTTGCTGTTTTTTTTTTGTTACAAAGACATATTTATCAATTGGTGTGCAACCAAAACAGGATTTATTAAAACACAAGAGCTGAGGTTGTTGTGAGCTCACGCTCTCCCGTGTCATCAGACAAGAGACTCAGTGGAGATTTACAGATCAGGTGATGCTCTTTGAATACTTTCATCTGTTAATTATGTGCACAGACTTGAATGGTGGCCAGTAGAATTATTCATGAAAAATAAGAGGATTCTGCCCAACAGCGACAATATCAATAATAATTCATGTGTAGGATATTAAATCAGTACAAATCAGTAATGTCATGAATTGGATATTACACAAAATAGTAAACCTCCACTTTATGTCAGTGGTAATCTGTGATTTGGAGCATATAATTTCAGCAGAAATAATTGTGACTAATTGAAAAAATAATTGATAGATTAGTCGGCAACGAAAATAATCGTTAGTTGCAGCTCTAACTGAATCACTCAAAGCACGCGTTTAACCCAAGTATTTCATGCTGTTAAAAATGTTTATTCACTATCACAATATGTCACTCTTATCCACGTCATAAAACTATCATTGTAGCTGGACCATTTAAGACAATAATCCATATATGAAAATTAGGCCTATTATTTATTTATTTTTATAAAAAACCTTCTCACACACTGTACCTTGTTGATGTTGCTGGTGGAGAGTCCTGCCTTCTCTAGCAGGGGTCTGATTGGCTGGATGCTCTTGTTGAAAAGTGAGGAGCAGAGCAGCTCAAATCGAGCTCTGAGAAAAGACCACAATATATGACAATATATTACACAAGTACCTTCATTAGGAAGATGCTGATTATGATAATGTAAATTAGTGGATATATGGGTATTAGTGGCTATGATTTCAGGGGTTAGTTAGTGGTTCACCTGCATTCACTACCTGGCAAAATCTAAATTAAGAGAGAATAAATGATTTCCATGTTTTCAAGAAGAGTGACATTTGTTTTCTTTGAGATAGATTTCTTTGTACCATTGTGTTCTGATGTGTTCTTGGAGCAGTGAGGTGGTGGAGCTGTGAGGATGACCTTTATGGTGATAGCTCTGCAACCAGTGTAGCTTTAATGTGATATGTGGGAAGTTCAACTTAAGATAAATCACCAAGCATGCATAATAATGGAGAGAGGGGAATGCTACAAATCAGGATAAAGGAGTTTTTGTGTTATCAAAAAAAGAAAATGATGTACGTGTGGACAGAGCCAGCAGTTGTCTGTAGTGCCTGAAGTACTCTGTGAATACACTATGTTGAAGAGGCTGATGTATAAAATTTCATGAGTACTGTTTAATTGACTCAGTGCCAAATTATTTCAAACAGTTTTTCCTGTTTTTCTCTTTTCTTTCAAGTTTTCTTAGAGCTATGGTTTGAGTATATAACAAACATGTAGACTGGAATACTATACATGGTCTGAAACAGTTGAGTTGATGTAATATGAACATTGGCTCTCTCCTTGGTGGGAGGGGAGGGCCGGGCTGTCGCGGCTGCCTTGGCATCTTGAAATGCAGCGGCTGGGAAGCAACGATTTGCACTGCACTGGGGGCGAAGTCGTAGGTGCTTTTTGGGGGAGACAAAGTTTCAGGGCTTCGTCGTCCTTCTTCTTCGCCTCACATTTCTGCTGCATCGTGGCCAATGCAGAGTCAAAGATGCTCCACACAATTGGCATATCCAGTATGTTAGTCAAGTTAGTCAAGTTAGTGAGGTTAAGCCATCTCGCTTGCTCCTGAATGACGAGGGTCGCCATCACTTTGCCCGTGGCCTGGACTGAGATGCGCTGGAAGCGGAGGGACAAATCAGCGATGACCACCATTTCCTCCCACGCGCCAGGGTCCTGCTTGTCAGCGGATGCTCCAAACAGCTCTGGCTGATAGGCAGTGAAGATGATGAGCGCGCTGAGCATTCTGGCTGAGAGGGAGGCTGCCTTGTATGCCCTCTCGGCCAGTGCAAACTGGAACCGCTCGGGCTTGGTTGGCAGCGTCAGACACCTAGAGGAGGCCACAGATAGCTGGCTTGTGCTGCCCGGTCAGAGATACGCAGCTATGGGGGCTTCCACCGGAGACATCGAGAGGAGACCCTGGGCTTCCATTGCCTCGCAGTCGTGGGACACTGTGCCAGGGATGGGGCCTCCTGTTGCTGTACGGGCAGTTACTCCAAGTTTTGGACAGATCGGCCAGCAACTCAGGGAAGACAGGAAGAAGCTGTTTCACCACACTACGGGCCAGGGGGAGCCACTTGCCTTCGTAGCCGGACCGGAGGTGGGACTACTGGGTGCAGCACAGATGAACACCTTCACTGGCCAGTCAAGATTGGCAGATTAAGATAAATGCTTCTATCAGGGCTGCAGGAGGCTGCATCCCATAGCGAGACTCCGAGTGAATATTATGAAGAAAAACTTATAAGACTTACTTAAAAACGTACCATATAACTGTGTGAAACCTATAACGATGTAAACAAGATCCATTTTTGTAGTTTGTTTTGCACTGTGTTCGATGGAGGGTTTTATACTGTATTATTTGTAGATTAGAGTTCATAAAGTCAATTTTTATGTTTAGCCCATTAAATCTTTAAGTCATTAAAGCTAAAATTGCATCTCTGTTATTTAATTTCAAACGCATTGTGGAGGTGTGTAGAGCCAAAATGATAATTATATCAAACATAATGTTTGACATTGTCTTTGTGAAATAAGATAGTCTACCCATCACAGATGCTGGTCCATCTCTTCTTACGCATAGAGGATGTGGTGTCCATGATTTCCAATCACAATTTCAAATGTTGACTTGTCTGACCACAGGACAAGTTTTCCACTTCGCCTCAGTCCATCTATTTTGGGTTTTTTTCTATGTTTTTTAACTTCCTGACTCTCTTATCTCTCATCATCTCATTTTGAGTTCTTTGACTTTTAAGGAAGCAAGTAATGTCTCTAGACCATACACAACTTGCAGCTGGAAATGGACAGATTGAGGAAAGACCACCATTTAAATCATCGAGATGAGCCACAACTTGAGCAAAACTTTCAGGATTTTATACTGAAATTGAAAATTTGTCTGTAACAATGAAATCATTTGGAAAAAGTATGAGGGCACCATAAACATCATCTGTGCATATTTAGTATATTTAGTAGTTTTAGTATTTTACTAGGTTCCTATTTTGGGTGTGTTTTTTTTTTTTTATAAGCTTGGTGTCAGCTTACCTTGAGAGATTGCATTCAAAGTCAATCCCATCGTGCAGTGAGTCAACAAAGCAGTTGGCTGATCCTAATGAAGACAGAGAGTGTTTGGCCATGTCTGCTCCATTCATCAGCTTCAGCATTGCCCGAGCATTACTGCTCACATCATGCTTAAAGGTACTACAAAAAACAAAACAGACATAACATGTAACAAAACATTGATAACATGGGATGAATGGGAGGAGTTGACAAATTTAAAAAATGTATACAACACATTGACTATGTGTTTGGGTGAGAAGGGTAATTCATTGTAATTGTACAATATGTTTGTGTTGATTGTTCTGTACATGTGACATCCATTGCACGTCTGTCCGTCCTGGAAGAGGGATCCCTCCTCTGTGGCTCTTCCTGAGGTTTCTTCCACATTTTTTCCCTGTTAAAGGTTTTTTTGTGGGCAAGTTTTTCCTCACTGGAACCGAGGGTCTAAGGACAGAGGGTGTCACTCTCTGTACAGATTGTAAAGCCCTCTGAGGCTAAATGTGTTTTGTGACTTTGGGCTATACAAATAAAATTTGATTTGATTTGATTTGATTTTGATTTGACTTTGAATCAGGACCCAACTCAATATTACAATCTTTCACATGTGTATAATATAAACCTCAAAGCCCAAATTGGGCCAGATTATGAGATGTAAGAAGAGTTTGAAGCAGCACATAAAAACTCAGTAATTACCGTTTGAACTCGGTGGCAAGGTACTGGGCCAAGGCTTGAGTGAAGCTCTCTCCTCCAATACTGTGGTCAGTGTGGGTGTTGAGAACCCGGAATATTCCTCCATTGACCTGCAGGACAGTCACACTCAGGGACGTCCCACCCAGTTTATACACGAGGACATGGCTGTCAACAGAGTTCAGATCAATATGAGGAAAAGATGTTTAAAATCTATTCACTGTTATGTCATAACGAGTCCATTAAGCCAAGATTGTAAATAATATAAACAACAAGTAAACCATAGGAATGTGTCCTTTTATCCCTCCAAACATGATGTTGGGTGGCAGCAATCAACAATGGAGAGGTAGCAACACCTATGCATGTAGTGCATCATGAAAAGGGTGTCATCCATTGATTGTCTACAGCAGAACACTGAGCTGTTAAAGTAAAAATTATCCAGGACTTCCATGTATGTAGTGTCAACTACTAGTGTTGGACTTAGTAATAGTCATTAGTAAGCTGAGGAGAATCACACTCTGGCTGTGTCCGAAATCACTCCCTAACCCTAGAGTGCACTATATAGTGACCACGCCATTTTGTAGTGGTGTCCAAATGTTTAGTGTCCACGATATAGTGCACTACATGTATCCCACAATTCACCGCGAAATGTAGTGAACATCGATGGTCACTAACTGAAGCAAGATATCCCATCATGCATTGCCAGAAGTTCTCTGGGCGCAAAAACAACAATGAATATGGCAGACGGACGGGAGACAAATAGAAGTATTTTTCCATTTAACGTTTGATTCTGTGGTTTAAAACAAGTTGTTGATAGGTTGTTAATAATTTCTGCTACCAAAGAGCCAAGAGAATAAAATATGAAAATATGCTTAAATAGAAAACAAAATACGAAAATAAAAAGTACAGGACAGTAATCAAAAGACTAATTTAATAAAAAAATGCAGTAGTAAATAGACAAGTATTATGTGAGACGACGTTAATGCGGTACATTTTAATTGTGCGACAGCGATAACATAATAACCGGCGCCAAGAGAAGTGCCCGAAAGTGTCCGAAATTGTTTTCTGTTGAGCTCACTATATAGGCCACTACATTTATTTCCCTATGTAGGGAGTAGGGAATGAGTGAATGATTTCGGACACAGCCTCTGTCCTTCATTATATCAGCAATAACCAATCACATCTGATTTTTAATAAAAGGCAAACATCAGTTTCCCAGCATGCCTTACTGCTCTACCTCCTTCCAGAAGAACAGTCCTGTCCGATGTTATAGGCTAACAGGGCTGCAGCAGGCTCATGGATCAGCCTCAGTACATGGAAACCTGCAGCTTCAGCTGCCTCCCTGCACAAAACAAACAGAGCAAAGAGGAAAAAATTTAATGATTTGCACTGTTTTACAACAAAATACGACAGTTGTAATATGTAGTTGTGCCCTACCTCAGAGCACGCTTTTGAGCATGTGCAAACTCAAAAGGGACTGTAATGACCGCCTCTGTGACATCAGAGCCAAGAGCTGACTGAGCAGTTTCTGTGAAAATAGGAATGATCAGTCAATTTACTATTTATGTACAGTGAGTGAGTGAGTGAATGAGTGAGTGACTGAGTGCTACCTTTCATTTTGTGGAAGATGAGTTTTGCAGCATCTTCTGGAGCAACATACTCTGGGTGTTCTCCTGCTGTAATCTCATAATAAGGTTTCTCTTCTCTGTTGATCACCTGACCACAGTAACAATTTCTCAGTCATTAAGTATAGCCAATAGTTTATAGTATTTTCACAGTAAAAGTGGCATACAATCTATCATGCTTTTGACTGAAGATAAACAACCATACAGTATGATCTGTATGACAAAAAGGAACATTACTGAAGCAAAGCAATCATTTTGGGACAAATACTTACACTTCACTTTGATATAGCTGTAAACATACATGTTGTATGGTTTTTTGTCCATGTCAAAGACAACACACACTGGATCTGTTACACTTACCTGACACTTGGTATGTGCTTTATGAGCTTGAGTCTCTGGATCATCAAAGCTGCCCACAGAGACACAGAGAAAGATAGAATTTTAGTAATATGCATGTCTGGTGTGTAGGTCTAAGACAGGATTAGAAATAGAATGATCAGTCAACTAATTGATTCAGTGTTGTATCTGACAAACACCTGAATCAAGCCTGTCCATATTCTCACTGAATGTTTTTTCTAGCAGTAGTTGACCACTTTCTGCTTATGATGGTACAACTAATTTTCAAAAGGCATATCATCATCATATTTTGTACAACACGATAATGCACATTTAACACCATTTTCCTAATTTGATTTGAGTCTCCAATTTGCAAAGAAGACAGTATTAAGCATGTCACCTTCTTCCCAACACTTGTTTCACTTTAACAACTGTGTTGGCAGCGTTCCGCACCCGTCCTTGCTTTGCTGCAATACCTACAATCTGCAGAAAATTAAAATCAGTCAATAAACAGACTACTAAATAAACAGCTATACACCAAAGACCAAAACATTAGCAACTTTGGTATCCCAAAATAAATGTACACATAAATCAAAAACAGTTTGTTTATTTCAAACTGTATTATGAGAGTTCATATAGTTCATAGAGTTGCAGCAGAAAGGCTGTAGTTGAAACATCAGTTACAGCTGAAGTGTAGTTCAGCAGAAGAATTAAAGAGATGTCAGAGGTGAAAGCAGGTGACTTGTCATTTGAAAGCAGTTTAAAATTAAAGCAATATAATTGGGCAAAAATGTTGGAAAAAATCTTGACTGTTCTGAAGTGGTAGTATAAACATTCATCAAGAAACTCAATATTTTGTCTGAATGTGGTTTCTGTATAAAACCACTGCATTTTCTACCACATACAATAACATTGATTTAAAGCAGACTTGTATTAGAAGCAGGCCTTTATTTTCAATTCTTTTGTTTAATAAATATATTGGTCACACATTGGTACAAAGCCTAATTTTGATTGGCTTTAGTTCTGCCCTGTTAAAATTAGTGGATTGTGCTGTTAATATGAACTTAACACTTCTTCACGTGCTGTATACATTTAAAATCAAACGCTTATTGTGAAACATACACAGGAATGTGTGTTAAAAACTCACTGACTTGCAGGGTTTTCATATCGCACTTGTAACAAATGTAGCAACTGCCATCTTGTGGCATTTGAACATTACTGCAAAAGAGGCTAAGATGAGAACATCATCATCACATCCACAGTGGTGTATATGAATTATACATAACAACAAGGTGTTTAAAGTAGTTGGCTTTTACACGACAGCCAGCGGGAGTTTATCCACTCTGACATGACATTTGTTTGTTTGAGGTTACAATGCCCCTTATGACTACCAGTTTTATTTGAGGAAATATGGTACACTCAGGTTGTTGGATAATTTCAAGAAAGAAAATCTCTTTGATAATGTGACCAGTTAAACCAAGCTTATATCAGTAAACCATGATATCCTGTGTTATGAAGGAGATTTATTCAAGACTGACTAAATAACCATGGAAATTAAACTGCATTTCTTTTGACTAGCTTGGACAGGTTCATTTTTAGGCTTAGCTTCAGTGGGGTAATCATGCTTTCAAACTGACCTGAGGTTCAAGTTTTCATTTATACATAGATTTATCTATGTATCTCTGTTCAGTTAGTAAAAATTCTTTTATAAAACATCCCTCAGGTCAGCATCCTAGAAGAAAACTAAAATGAAAAAAAATAAAAATAACGTAAAGCGTTATATGTATACGTATGTTATATGTTGTACCTGCTCAGTGTCTCTGTAGGCCACCACAGCTGGGGTAACTCTGTCTCCTGCGTCATTAGCCACCACATCAGCCCGCCCATCCTGAACAACATACACACATACATTAATCAGAGCATTTTTGGTTCATGCAAATAGAATTGGGCAATACAGATACATATAGTTAATTGACTGTTAGTTCTTATGAGGGTTTTCTCCAAGTGTCCTCCTGAGGTTTCAAGGCCATTACTATAAGATATTTGGTCCTTGATTAAGACAGAGTAATGAAGAGGGAGAGGAAGAAATGTGCATTGAAACACTTTGCGAACAGGTGTGCAGCGGCAGTGGAAGGACTTGTTAGAGGCCAAGCACTCCACTGCAAGGACACAAATTCTTTTAAAGAATAATTAGGATGCCAGGGTCCAACTGGTAGTAAAGGTGCATAAAAACTTGCGAAAATGGCAACAATTTACAATTCATATGGTTCTACTTCGGGGGAAGTTTTGTTTGGGTCACTGATTGCAGTTGCAGACATCGAGAATCTGCATCTCACTTACCCAGTGACTGAATTGGACAGTTACTACACCCCATATGTCATGTCATGATCATGTTTTGCCATGTATCCATTGAGTTGGTGTAACTACAAGTAGAGGCCTGAATACATCTACATACAATATTCAGTCATGATGCCACTGACTGGCAACAGGAAATGACATTATTATTAAATAACCATTACTGACCATATCTAGCACCTGCTACACAGTTCCAATGAAGCATATCACTGAAATCTAAGGAAACTCCAGGGTTACAAAAAAGTTCCTGATGCCAAAGCCTCAAAAATCACATTCTGTAGTGATTTCGACGTGCTGTACTTTAACATCTCTTTCAAAACATACATTCAGATCAACTTCAAAGTGGGGTCATTTTAAGAAGCCAAAGACAACAAGAGGACTTTAGTCGGAACTTTAGTTAGAACTAGTCTACATTCTCAAAAGTGTTGCCCAAGGCCAGCACACTGTCCAATGTAAACTCAAGACACAAGCTTGATCTTCCAAGTTTGGACTGGATACATGTTCCTACTGGTTTTGGTGAAAATAATGTAACAGCTGCTTCTTAGAGATTTTGTAGGGGCCAAATTTTCGTTCCACAAAACTTAATGTAGCATCATCAAACTTGCAAATCTTTACTACATCTGGAGGAGTACATCAAATATCAAACACCTCACTTGTTCCCAGTGGGTGGCGCTATGATGCTGCATGAACAGTGGCATGTAGATTCGTTCAGGCCAGCATTCTTATGAAACCATGGTGACACAGTGAAATTTGACAAGACTTGGACAGGTGTAGTTGCTGATTGTCACCACCTCAACCGACCCTCTCCTTGCTGGCACGAAGAAGAAAGTACTGCAGTTACAAAGCACAAAAGGCCTAGAGCCAGTTTTTAGTTTGTCCGTTGTGGGCTGCTGTAGAAACATGGCAGCTCAACATGGTGAAAGAAGACCAGCAAAAGAGATTGCTCCATTGCTCCAAAGCACACCAGATCCCCAGTGAACTGTAGTAAAAAGGAGGAAGGAACTTTAAAGGAACATTAAAGGAACTTTGCTGTAGCTTCGACTTTTGGCAGTGATTTTAATAAATCTTTAGAGTATGCCTATGTTCATTGCGCAGTCGCATTGTTGAGAATGACATAATAGTGTGTTTTTAAGAACGTTGATTGGCACTGGATAAGATATGCATATGTATTTTATAACATAAACTTACAGATTAATTAGGACGACCATCAGCCAATTCATATGAAATAACCTATCGCGGCTGTATGGAATGTAAACATTAATTTAGTGGCAGCTTAACATCCCGCGATATTTTAGTGGAAGTCTGGAATTTAGATCAAATCGATCACAAGGACAGGTCGGTAGACATTAACTGAGCATAACTCACCTTAAATATCGCCGCACACGCACATGTATATCCGAAATGAACCCCAATCGCAGCCATGCTGAAAAGCCTCAGCTCTAAGGGCCGAACGACGCATGCGCACATGCGTTCTGCTTTCCGCTCCCAGAAACAACTTCCGGGATGTGTCTCAATTCAGGCCGCGAAGGCTGCGTCCTTCGAAGGCGACTCCTTTGCTGTATTCAGGGGCTGCATGCCTCGGAGGACGCAGCCTTCGCGGCCTTTGAAGGCGACTCCTCCACATCAGCTGTTGTTAAATGTTGTCTAGCCTTCAAAGCTTTTCCTGGTTGCGTTGGTATTTTTAACGTAGCCGAAAACGTAAGGTATAGGTAATTAGTAAAAGTATATGTAGTAATAAGTAAAAGTAATTATATATTACATTGCCCAGTTTGGTGTTTGCCTATAATAAAACGTATTTTTCTTTTGTCTGATTCTTGCAGTGTTGTTGCCATTGATGTTTATTTCCTTCCAGACTTTTCTTTTGATAGTTTAACATTCATTTCCACATATTTTTTTTCTAAGTGCCTGCAATTTTATCTGCTTTTTCATTCCATTGGATTCTTACGTGTGCTGGAAGCTCTTTGAAGCATCTGTATTTATGTAAATGTATTTCCTACTTTCTACTCTTTCATACTTTCTGTCTCTGTATCTATAAACTTCCTGGACTAGATCTGTTATGTTTTTTCCCCTTAATATTCCATATCTCTAAATCCACATTTGCTTTTTGTAACATCCACTCTGGCCTTGCAGTCCAAAGAACTGGGGCTGAATTCTATCTGATGTACTGACCCACCAAAAGCTTGTTTTCTGTTCTTTCCCCTTTACCCAGCAGTTCCCCAAGACTCTCTTTGTTGGCTGCTTCTCTCTATGTGTCTTTAGATTTACCCAATAATTAGCTATGTATATTAATATAGCTATATATATTAATGAAGTAAAGTCAAGTCAGCTCCCCATTCTAGCCCTACCAAACACCTTATGACATTCAGGACTTTCTTACTTTTCTACACTAATTCCTTCACATGTTCCCTCTGGAGTCAAAAGTCAAGTCCAGGAATCAAAAGCTGTTTTCTCTTTCCAAGTTTAACTTAACTGACCCACAGCTTCAGGTCATATATCACTACATCATCTACAGTACAACTTGAACAATATACCCAGTAAAGTAATCAATAGTTGATTCTGTAGTCACTGTGCCTGTGTTTAGTCAGAATTAAAGGAATTACTGTTTTTATTCAGTAACCTGCTTATGTAGTTAGCAGCCAAAGTTTAAAGCTACTATTATCTGCTATTATCCATTATCTGCTTTTTAATAGTTAGTTGTAAATTGTCCAGATAGAGGTTTCTTGTATTTTAAATTGAAACTTTATCAATCACGTTATACACATGAAATTATTCCTCTGCATTTAACCCATCCAGCTGACACCTGTCACAACACACACACACATGCACAGTATCACACACATAGTGACAGATGCCAGATACAAACACACACTGGAGCGGTAGGCAGCGATTCGTGCCTGGGGAGCAGATGTTGGGGGGTACAGTGCCTTGCTCAAGGGCATCTGTCAGTTCACCTTCCAATTTTTGAGCAGTGAGAACAGAGATTGAACTTCCCCACCCTTACCCACTCTACCAGGGACAATGGAACTTTCAGGACACAGCGCTCATCCTAAAGCATAGAGAGAGAATATATCTAGATCTTCAGTGTGTATCTCTACCATAAATACTGCCACTGAATTGAATTTTTTATTCAATAACTGTGAAAGGTTATCCCACCTTTTAAAGGTGGGATAGGAGATTTTTACTGGAGCATTTATTACCAGCTTGAAAACCTCTTCACGACCCCATTGCAGCCAGTAAAATAGGTTTGTCAAACCTTTAATGTTGTTTGCATTTGGTTCAATAAAACTAAAAAAATATTTTAAAAAATTTGAAAATTTGTCAAAGTTTTTAAAAAAATACCCATGTGAAACAATTTATGTTTACTGTGAATTAGAAAAATGCCAGATGGAGCATCAGAATGATTCCACTGCAACAGCCACTTTCACTGACAAAATGGAATGAAGACATGATCAGATTTATTTCCAAATTCAAGAGTCACAATTCACACCCACAAACCATCATATAATAAAAAAATGTATGTGTATGTGTAAAATGTAAATATATATATATATATACACTGCTCAGGTTTGGTATATTAATCATCTCTCAATAGTAGAATATAACAATTGTTAAACAAGCCATAATAGTAAAGATAACATTTTTTAGACTTTGTAGATTCAAACACACAAGAAGAAAGCTAACATTTACATTTTCATTCATCAGTGTAAATCACTATTTAACTATTTTGTTTGTGTGGGCAGCCACTCCTTCATCACAAGCTCATAGCTGACATGAAACTGAATTAAATGAGGTGAGCATGCTCATTTATGTCTTTCTGTATTCATAAAATTGAACTCACCCTATAACTGATTTATTGATGGGATGTTTTCCATTGTTGTCAATGCTGCAACCACAGGTATCTATATTCCCAATAATTCTGCTGGATGTAAAAGTGTTGACTGAGCTACAGTCATAATAAAACATCTGTGCATTTAATGAAATGGACAACTGTGCCAATTGTTCTGGGAGCAAACGGGAGCTGCAAAAAAGAGATGTACCTCCACACAGAGTTTCGGCATAAACTCCATTAAACATTAATCTCTCATTTTTCCATGACACTGCAAATAGCACAGTTCATGATTTTTAAACCATAATTATGATAATAATTAATTAAATCTCTGGAATTGTGAATGATAAGAGTGAGTGGGTTTAGGGACACACAGGGGTCCTTTTTAAATGAACCAATGTAATCTAGAGGTTCCTATTATTCTTACTGAAGCTTTATTTTGGAATACATTTGGAATTTCTGCTACAAAAACAAAGTAGAAAAGCAGTTTTTCTTCTCGAGCAAATGCAATGCAATGCAAACCAAGATGAGGCAAAACATTCCAATTTTCTTATATTCTTGAGTTGAGGCAAACCTGTGGATATAAAGAAAGATAATAACAGTGTGCAGTCACTCACATTTACTACTCAAATGACTTGTTTACTGAATTGGAAAATGGTACTGAGAATGAATATGGAACATACCTGAGGCAAGGCAGAGCAATCTCACATATCCGATTCTGTAGAAAAAAACAACAAAAAAAACCCCACTAAGAATCTGTTTTTTTTTTTATGACACATCTTAATATCTCAGTTGGAGAATTCTGTAAATGTGGATGATTTATTAAATTATTTATTTGTAGGAATGAAACTAGATTATTTGTGTTTTGCTGTTTCCAATGTGTCAGATATAAGAGTAAATTCTTGCAAATTGTAAATTCTTCCCTAACTCCTGGAAGGGGTTGCAATACAGAACTACACCATCAGATGTCACTAAATCCTAAACACTGATCCTTTAGGTTTGACATTATATAAACAAACCTCACAAACCGCCATTATCTGTCTTCACCAGAACTAAACAGGAATAAATGGTTTTTCGTGGTTTGAGTGTTTGTCTCAGTCATGGTGATGGTGTGACCACAAGTTCAGTTTCTGAAGAATTATATAACCTGTTATTTTGAATGTCATTATTAGTAACTCATACTGTTGTGTCTTATTACTCTGATCAATAACTAGTAATAGTACTAATAACATGCCATAACATATGGGGGAAGATAAAAAAAATGATCAGACATCATATTATGTATTATGATGTATTCTAATTATGTGATAACATACATTAATATCTACACATAATATTTGTTAACGTTTTAAAGTTTTTACACCATATACCACTACTGTTGGGAAGAAATGTGTTGCTAGTAATAATTACTTTTCCTAGTGACAAGTACTCTTACGAGTATGGTTACTCAAAACAGAGATTCCTGCAGACGCCCATTATTTTACCACTCTCCAGCCATGACATACAGTATGTCATATATATATATATATATATATATATATATATATATATATATATATATATATATATATATATGAATGATCTTTTTATCTCTAATGATTTGTTTCTGATAGTTTTCTTTCATTATAGCATACAATGTAAGTAGCTGTACAGTGTAATAGTGCACATGTGGAATCATATTTGTGTCATTATGTGTCCTTTTTCTTTTTGTCCTAGAATTTACATTTAGCAATACTGTATGTGATCATGGCTGTGCAAGTAAAGCATAAAGGCAAGAGACACAGATACATACCCCAAAAATGTGTCTTCGTCTTTCCCATGTGTGTCACCTTGCAGGCGAAGTCCTCTCCTTTGTGTGGAGTGAAGGGCACATATTTGGTCAGGTGGTAATGCCAGTCCTCTTCAAAGGCCAGGTCAGTCTGGTTGGCTCCTGGGATTGGATTTCCATCTTTGAGCAGCTCAATTTTGATCTCTGGTGGATGGAAGCCACTCACATGACAGATGAAGATATTGGCTTTATCTGCCACTCCTGGAGCACGGCTGTAGACCTGAACCTTGGGTGGAGCTACCAAAAAACACAATAACTTAGATACACACAGAAAGGATTACATAAAAAACAACAGAGCTCCCAAAGACTAATGTAGAATTCCCTCATGCAGACAGCTATTCTTAAAATTCTACTTAGTTTTATTATTAAACTGAACTGCTGTGATGTGATAGCTTGTATTATCAGAAGGACAGATTATAAATTGATATGAATATGTCTTTATGGGGCTTAACAACTCTTTCGAAAAGTGCTATGGATAAAAAAAAAAAAAAAGCTATTTGTTTATATTAACAGCTTTATTCACTAATTTTAACAGAGCAGATCTAAACAAGGCCTTGTGTTTCAATTTTTTAATTTACTATTTGCAAATTTATAAACAGTATGATTTATTTTAGAAGGTGTATCGATATTCACACTATTAACAGGAATGTATAAAGACTCTTAACATAATATTACATAATTTAGACTCGCTGTGATTGTGCTGCTTTAAAAGTGGGTGAAGATAGTTTTATTTTGGGTTGTATAAGTCAAAATCTAAAGATCCAGTTTGCATTGTTTCTGGGGTAACTTCTAAGTTGGATTCGATCCATTGGATGGCTCCATTGTTCAGATGATTGTCGAGTTACAAGCAACGTTACAAAGTCCAAGTGTTATGAGGACGTAAATTAATTCCCAGGTAGTCGAAGTATCTATAGAACAATGTAGAAATATTTAATTATTATCAATTATCACTGAACATGTTACTTCAAGTAAAGGATTAATATGTTTTTGTATTGCTTATTTGTTTGTTCGAGTTAGAGAAAACATTTTGTCTGGACACTAATCTCAGACCTGTCAGAGCTGCGATGTTTTTTATGACGTCATGTCGTTGGCATTAACTCGTCCTTTAAACTCTGTAAGACTCTTTTCTCTAGTTTTCTATGACTTTTTACTTCGTTTTTACTTCGGGGGGCGAATCCTATAAAAGCTAAATCTACGGCGAAGTCTGAGTCCTGTCAGCGCCTTCCTGTAAAAACACGGCACCGCCTGGGAACACAGGCCTACAAAGTACAATCGAGCAGACTACTTACCTTCTTTAGCCCAAGAAGGGACCAGGAGGCAGAGCACGCCGAAGAGAAGTGCGCAGACAAACAACTTCATCATTTCACGGTCTCTGTACGATGGAAGACTTGATAGAAATGTGACCAAAAAAGAAAACGACACACCAGTGCCTCAACCAAAAACGAAAGTACAAATAACGTTCGGTCACCCCCCCCTCCCGCACCCCCAACCCCGCCCCACCAGAACCACTTTGAGCACTGGGCGGCCCACTTGGCGGAAATACGGTGCATGGCTCGACCAATAGAGAAATCAAGAACTGTTACTAGGAGGGAAAAAGTCCGACATGTTGTTCTCTGTCAGTTCCAACACGACGACCATATTGTAATAACTCACACACAATATTGTTAGTCATAAAAGCTCACTCACGCGAGAATGAGTAACCTAAGTAATTAAAAATATATCAATGTTATTGCTGTCCTACAACTGTTATCACATATGTTGTCACAGATGTTCTTAAGGAGAATGAAATGCTAATCAAATTTTTGTTGTTATTCACATTATTACGTTATTCATATTGAATGTTCAGTATTTGCTAAGTTTATTACAATCATATGAATATACTTGCACTTTTCTAGCAAGCTGTTGTATTAATACATCCTAATTTTTGTTATGTATTTTGGCTCTTGTATCATTGAATCATGTCTACATTCATATCCAGAATTAACAAAACTGTCTAATGTCAGATGAAGGCTAAAACCAACAGATCATATAAACAGTTTGTCCATACCACCCCGTCACAGTGAACCACCCCATCACAGCAGTAACCACAGGGTCATCTTGTTAAAAAATTATGGAAATAGAGTGAAATGCTTCATAAATGAATGTTGAATAATGTTCTTGTTTTATGGACTAATCAAAGGACTATAAGTTTTGTTTCAAATTTTGAAGTCGATCTATATTTTTTGTAAAAACAATGACATCATTGATATGTGAAATTCATATTTCATAACTAATGAGCCTAAAAATGAAAAAAACTGACTAAATTACATACTGTCTATTGATGGTTTCCAAAAAAGGACATTTTACTAGCAGCAAAACTTTAGATTTTTAAATTTATTTAATGTACCATCACTCAAATAGTGTACATATTGTCCGTGATGGGGTGGTACAAATGGCTACAAGGTCTAAATGAAAAAGGATATTATTAATAAGTATTTTATGCCTGAGGTGGGAAAATATGTTTTCTTGGAGGATTAACATGTTGTGGATTTTGAAAAAAGGAGTTTGCTCTACATGAAAATTTTACAAATTGCAAAGTGGAAATGGCACCTGTTTCGGGGAATGACTCTTTTATTTTCAATCAAGTGTAGGCCTAGAGAAGAATAAAATGCACAATCAGTTCAGTAGTTAGAGATGTTTCTTTCTACCTGATTAATATTCAAATCAAATCAGATTTTATTTGTATAGCCCAAAGTAACAAAACATTTTTTGCCTCAGACGGCTTTACAATCTGTACAGGGAGTGACACCCTCTGTCCTTAGACCCTCGGTTCCAGTGAGGAAAAACTTGCCCACAAAAAACCCTTTTAGAAGGGAAAAAAAATGATGACCTGAGCCAGCCCTAACTATAAGCGCTATCAAAAAGGAAAGTCTTAAGTCTACTCTTGAAGGTGGTGACCGTGTCTGCCTCCTGAACCCAGAAAGGTAGTTTGTTCCACAGAAGAGGAGCTTGATAGCTGAAAGCTTTGGCTCCCAGTCTACTTTTGGAAACTATAGAAACCACAAGGAACCCAGCATTCTGAGAGTGCAGTGGCCTAGAGGGGTAGTAATGTACTATGAGTTCTTTTAGATATGATGGTGCCTGGCCATGAAGAGCTTTGTATGTAAGGAGAAGAATTTTAAACTATATTCTAGATTTAACAGGTAGCTAGTGCAAGGAAGCCAAAATGGGAGACAATAGTCCAGCCTAGAAGTAACAAATGCATGGACTAGTTTTTCTGTTTCCACTTGAGACACGATGCATCTGATTTTGGCAATGTTGCGTAAGTGGAAGAATGCAGTCCTCGAAAATTGTTTTATGTGGACATTAAAGGATAAATATTGATCAAAAACAACTTCTTCTTTATGGAGGAGCTGGAGGTCAGGGTGATCCCAGCTAAAGTAACTAAGTCTAAAGAGAGTTTCTGAGGTGTTCAGGTGCAATTACAAATTGTTTGAGTGTCTGAGGTGTTTGGGTTGAATTGCTCTTTAGCTGTTAGGTATAAGCTAGTCGTCAAAGTTACTGCAAAACATTATGATCATGAAACATGTAAAATTCAGTTCAGCCAGTGTGAAAGAGAACAGTTAAAAAAGTACCAGTTTTAATGTCACTAACATTATATTTCAATGCTCCTTGCTGATAGGGAACTTTCTATACCGACATATTTTACTGGCATTTTAAATTGTTTGATTGCAGTGTGTATGGATTTAGAGACAGCGTTCCAAAAATGGAACTGTAGTTTTCACATCAGCTTTCATGCTGTGATCTCATACTATATGTCAGCATTAAGGCTGCCTGGTGAAGCACACAGGTAATAAAGGTCAAAGGAGTCATGTAGACTCTAATGCTTAAATTCAGGTTGACTGACCATACATTAAGTAACCTCATTGTACACCTCAAATAAAATACTTAAGTGTTACTATTTTCTACTTCACAAAGCATTAAAGATGAAAATAATAAAGAAATGACAACACCAAAGAATTTTCAAGAGGCATTTATTTCATAGAGGGCATGAACAAATTCTTTAAATAGTAAATCCGAATTACACAACACACATTTATCGACCAGAAAGAAACCCCCATTCATATTTTATTACCATTTGATTGCCTCATTTATAACAGTTCAAGCCTTAAAAAAGAAAGGTGAACAAGCAAAAGCATTTCTCACCACATTCGTTTAATATATATACACACTTATCATTATCAAAGAGTGGAAAATAAGTTCTAAATCTAATCTAAAACATTATAGCAATATAAACAGATGTATAACTAAATAACCTGGAGCCCACGAATTATCTCAGAATATAATGGTGATTAGAAGTCCTCTTCAGATGGTACTGATGTTTCTGATTGTGAAAAGAGAAGTGGGAAGGGTGGAAGAACTCCAACCTTTGGCTGATCCTGTTGATTAGAGATGTGAATGATAGACGCTGCTGTAGCTGAGGACAGATGTGTTACATGTTTGGCTCTGTAAAAAAAAAGAAAAAGCATACAGACATTTTGTCAGGATTCTGAAGAAATATTTGTATTTACCACTGAATATTTTCTTCTTCATGTGGTTAAATTTGATTGCATTTTTGTCTCTTTTTTACATGTCTTTCTATTATACTGCATCAAGATGCATATCACACTGTTTCAATTCTCTCTTCATAACACAAGATTTGGTATTCATCTTCAGCCTTGGCTAAGGTGTGTGCATAATTATGTTTGTTATGTGAATGATTCATAATATTATAATTTATTTCTTCTTTTTTCTATTATCTCCTTTCAGCACATTCTCTCCTGGCTGTATCACATGCATTTTGGTTATCAAAATGTGACACACATATTTTAGCTAATACAAATTAACTCACCCCAGGCATAGTCGTTAACTTTTTGCCCATGAGTGACCCTGCAGCTGTACTTCTGTCCATCCAGGGGTGTGAAGGGCACGTTCTTGGTCAGATGGAAGTGCCAGTCCTGTTTGAAGGCCAGGTCAGTCTGATTGGCATTAGGGAGTTCCACTCCATCCTTCATGAGCTGGATAGTGATGTCAGGTGGGTGGAAGCCACTCACATGACAAATCAGGACGTTCTTACTGCCGAACTTTCCAGGGTCACGGCTGTACACCTGAACCTTGGCTGGAGCTAGGGACAACGTGAAGGAGAAGGAAATGATGTCAAACTACCATAAAGTAAGTACAGTAATCCAAATTATATGCAGATGACCAGGGAAAATAAGAACACACTCTTCAATATTTTTGAAGGACACTGTCACAGAAACAGCTGTGGCTCGTCAAAACTAAAAGAACTCTGCTTCAACTTTAACATGGTTAGTTGGAACAGAAACATTCAAAGAAATTGACTTGAAATTTCTGTTGCTTGTTCTTAATTGCTTCGCTTCTATAAAATATATTCATACAATACAAATGAAACTGATCACACATGGTACATGTCCCCTTCTTTTAGCATTAACTATAATAACAATGGAAGAAGTGTAGAAAGGCTCTATAGTCTTAAACTCTTTCATAAAACATGTTTTGTTTTTAGCAGCATTTTTTTACTGACAATGTAGGAATTCCTAACACTCATCTGTATGCGTATGTACCGAGCTGAAGCCAATGGAGGGCGCTGTCACAGCACAGTTTTAAATGACAGAAAATCGAAAGTAAATTCAGATTGTTGAGGGGAATTCCGCCGAATCGAAAACACGTTGTATAAATCTGATTTTTAACACCTGACAAACAAACATTTCTTACAAACAACGTATTACAGACGGCTTACGCCTTATTGTTTGCTTTGTATTGCCGGCTGTCGAAATCATACAGCCTATTTAACATAATGTGTCCTGTCAAATCAAATCAAATCAAATTTTATTTGTATAGCCCAAAGTAGTTTGTAGTCCACAGGCAGCCATAGAGGATAAAAAAAAGATTTTTACTTCAAGTACAGTTTCTAGAGATTCTTCATTAAAATGTCATCGTTTAAGCGCGCGCGCACACACACACAGGTATATATATACGAATGGTAATACTTACTGTGTTTGGAGTCTTCTGAGTAGCAGACAGCTACCAGAGCTGCAAGGCACAGAACAAACTTCATATTCTTTGGTTGTTTGGCAAAAAGAAAAGAAGCGTGCGCCTCGTCCAGAAGTCGAAAATGAACTGAAAGTGTAGAGCAGAGCAGAATAAATAAAATGGCAATTTTAAAGGACTGCCCACTACATGACACCAGCTCAGCCAATCATTAATTTTCATCACACGGTTACTAGGTAAAATACAACTAAACAGGTTTAGTTCGTGCAGATGAGGAAGGGTTTTGGAAACTTTGAGAGTTCTGAGGACACACCTTTACCACGACCATCATAAAATTGCTTTTATTGAGCTGACTTTGTTTAATAATGCTAAAAACACGTCAATATGCATCTCGACCCCCATGACAGGACGTGTCTCATTCACATCAATTAGAGAAGGTCTATTGGAGTGTATTTTTTCTCTTCTCTCTGCTAAAGTTCTTTTAAATAATGTGTAGCTCCAGATGCTCTATGAAAAGTGGGCAAAATCGACAATCCAACAGAGCTCAAAAGAGCTCAGTTGCTTTTCTAAACGTTTCCGACTTCTGACGAGCGTTGTTGCGTTTATCATTTTAATGACTTTGGATTTCCCCTGCCAACCAGTGGATCAGTACCTAAAATCCCAGTATCAATGTTATTTATTAACTCACATGACTCTTACTTTGTTGTAAAGAATACAGAATATAAAGGATAACATCATACAAATAAATACAGCAAAAAGTAACATTATTGCTCCAAAAGGACAAAGAGAGGGATGCAGACAGGAAGCTGCTTCCTGTTTATTTCTAATGTGACTGCAGGAGCCAAAATGTGTGTATGTGTGTATATATATTTTGCGTTGTTTAGATCACACGTTTGTAGCTCACCTTTACTTCTGGTGACTGGCACAGGGAGTGTGGTCGTTGTCGCTCCTTGTTTTTATCTGTGCACCTGGTGGGATTTTTGGACAAAAAGGGTGACAGGCGACGCTGTCACGATTTATTATCACGTTTCACTTCTTATCATCTCAGCACTTGTCTCATTTCATATATATGTTTAAGTTTTAGTAGTTTAATGTTATGCTTGCATTACTATGCCGCTCTCATTATTGTTGACTGTACGTTGTACATGTATTCAATAAAGATTATTGACTTTTTTGCCGTCAGCTGACGTAATGACGCCATCTTCTTCCTTCCTCTGTCGGTCCATATAGCTGGTGATTGAAGCACTGATGCGCTACTGTTCTTTGTCTAGTTGAGAAAACGTTACACGTGACACGGTGACACGATGTCTAGTGAAAAATACCCCAGGTCTTCTATTGAAGACGACTTTAACTACGGCACTAATGTCGCTACAGCTAGTATCCAGATACGGATGGGTGAGTACTGTAATGCTCGGCTGCTAGCTAACGCTAGTTAACGTCAGTGGACATAGCAGACGCGTTAACTTGTCAAAGCCGATGTTTGGACGGACGGGCTGGTAGAGCAGAAAGAAGCCGTAATGTAACTGTCCTCGTGATGCCTGTGGTTCTCTGTTAACGTTGCAATGTAAAAGACAACAAACAAAACTAACATACCTGACCGTGTTTGGAGTGACGTGTGACGAAAACAGGAACAGAGCAACTTTGCCCTTCCTGTAAGGGTCTCGAATAAATCTCCAACAAAATAATCTTATTGGAAATGTTATAAATGTGTTTGTGGATGTTAATAATGTGTTTATTCACACACTATTCGGCCCATTTCCAAACATTTCTATGCGAGTCACACTCATTGTCATCAGTGTGAAAAAAAATGTCTTACGCACACTATAAATGAAGCATAAAACATCTCATGAAGCCTTCTACCTATTGAAAACGGGACAGACAATCAGCTCTGTGCTACCACATGGGCCCTCTGTGTCATCTATGGATAGGTTCACAAAATATGGAAGATTTATGGGATACTTGTAATTAAAATAGGATTGTTGTTTGCCCTTTGCATAAATCTGCATTACCTGGACAGACATCACATGCTTTTTGAAGAAGATGCAGTTAGATATGGGTGAATTGTTTGGGTGTTCATATACTTAATCTAGATGTTTTCTGAGATTATTATATATAATCTTGTGTTCTGAATGAAGATCTTTGTCATGTTTATATGCGTCAAGCACCATATAACTACAAATAGATTATCTAAGAAGCAAGTGCCAGAGCCAAATGGTCACAAGTAGATGTGTTTGTCAGAGATGGTGTAATGTATTTTAGGGATTCTTTATAGAGTGCTGATAGAGAACTGTGTTGCTAGTTATTTTTTTCTCACAATGGTATGAGATTGAATCCTTTAAAGATGAAATTTAAGATATCATATTATTTAGAAAATGAATTAGAGAGAGATTCATTCATAGGAAGAGCAACTTTGGCTGGCAGTTAACTACTATCCTTAATACACCTGCTATGTCCGTATCTCTGCTGTGCAACCAGTGCAGTCATAGAAAAGAGATAATATAGATGTCTGTTGTTATAGCTGGTGTTAATAACATTTATTACCTTGGTTTCCAGTACACTCTTGGCTGGTTAAAACATAACATTAGCTAAACATTTATAGTTTGCTTCTTAGCATTGATATTTCATTTGAACATAACTACTTAGAAAAGTGATAAGTTACCTTACATTGTCTACCTGAAGTAGTCCTGCCACCTGTACCACTAAACAAGCTACTTTTACTGGTCCCAACATATGATCCAAGCATAATAAATTCAAAAATAAAAAGTGTAATGTTCTACATCCAGTGAGTCTTCAGCTATTGTAATGGTGTGTCTTCTTTGTTGATCAGACTTCCTGAGGAAAGTGTACACCCTCCTGAGCTTGCAGATAATTCTGACCACAGCTACATCTGCCCTCTTCATGTTCTCTCAAACCATCAAGGACTTTGTTCACGCCAGGTGAGACGTCAAGATAAGAAATGCCTAGTGTCCCCAATTAATTCTGAAAGCTTTTAACCTTTAATGTTTGTGTTTGAACTCAGATCAGTCATGTCTGCACATTTTCTGTTGGCCTGTAGTGGTCAGAACTGACAACAATGCACATTGTCTGCTGAATAGTTGCAAACCCAGGTCCATTTCATTTAAATCACAAGGCAGATATTTTTGGATCTCCTGAATGTATGCCTGTTTTTTATCTTGGTGGGCCGTGGCTTGGAGGTGGGGCGGGTCATCCACTAATCAGATGATCAGTGGTTCGATCCCCTCCAGTCTGCATGTTGAAGTGTCCTTGGGCAAGATACTGAGCCCCAGATTGCTCCTGAAGGCTGTGCCATCAGTGTGTGAATGTGTATGAATGGTTAGCTCCTCAAACTGATGAGCAGTTGGCACCTTGCATGGCAGCTAATGCCATCAGTGTATGAATGTGTGTGAATGGGTGAATGAGATACGTAAAGTGCTTTGAGTGGTCAGAAGACTAGACAGGCACTATATAAGTACAGTCCATTTACCATTTATCTGATCTCTTCTGGCAGTCCTGCTGTGGTTCTGGTTTCGGCCCTGGGCTCTCTGGTTCTTCTGCTGGCCCTGGCCATGTACAGACACCAACATCCAATCAACCTCTACCTGCTGCTTATATTTGTAAGCATTTGTCGTTTCCAGTAGTAACTACTACTGAGTACTGACTCAGTGTTAGGGAATGGAATATTTACATTAGCTGTAATATCTGTTAAGCTAGAGGAAGGTAATACATCATACATTGTCCAGCACTGTTATAGATAGAATAAGGTATATGCTTTTGTCTATTTCCATGTTTTCCATGTTCTGATCTAGGTCCACTCATTGACTGTAACATTGACAGGAGCTGTTTATTTAACAGTTCAATCAGTTTCAATCGACTAAATGCCCTGATGTATGTTGTTTTCAGACACTGTTGGAAGCAGTCTCTGTGGCCACAGCTTGTAAGTAGTTTTGTCAGTTTCCATCCTCTGAGCCTGTTGGCAGATTTTCCTGACTGCAGTTCTTTTCTCCACAGTGACCTTCTATGAATACTCCGTTGTGCTGCAAGCGTTGTTCCTGACCTGTGCAGTGTTTGCTGGACTGACAGCCTACACTTTCCAGTCTAAGAGAGACTTCAGCAAAATGGGAGCAGGGTGAGTTATGACTGCTGTTCGCTGATGATAGTCTGTTCGTTCTCCAGAAGGAGCCACCATTAGACTTACGGCCTCTGATCTGTTCTATCCGTACAGACTTTTTGCCTGCCTGTGGATCCTCATCATTGCAAGTTTCATGAGGGTAAGTGGAAGTGCCTGACATTGTGTGTGTGTGTGTGTGTGTGTGTGTGTGTGTGTATATATATATATATATATATATATATATATATATATCGACAAACTTTTTGCTGCAGCATCCACATGTTAAACAAGATGGCCGCAGGCACTGCATTGAAGTCTGACGTCAGTCAAGTTTCATTCAATACGTTCATGATCCATCATACAGATTTATACAGATGACAGAATAAACACTGCCAAGTTTTACATTTGATTTTCTTTTTGATTCACCATAAAGTTCAAAAACTTTTTCATTTATTGGAAATATTTTTCTATTCATCATCTGTTCATTCCCTCACTAACTTTTAGAATGGATAGAGTTAAAGTCAAACAGAAGAGAGTCTGTCTGATTTCAATACAACCTAATCAGACAGTTGTTATTGTTATACTGTTTTCATTGAGTCACTCAATGCATGTATATGCCAAAGCCATTAAAGGAATTCACACCACAAATGACTTCATATCATCACTAGAAGAAACTTTGAATCTCATTAACACCTCTCTAAAATGTCTAATTATACAAAAACATGTGCTATAGTCTCACTTTCCTGTCAGAAGACGGGATTCCGCCGCACAGGACTGTTCACTCTCACTGAGCATTAGCAGCATTAGCTGCATTAACATGCTTACTTCTACTTACTACTATCATTTATTATCCATATTCATTCACATGTGACGCTCATTTATTCATGAGATACTTTGGTATTACGCATTTCTAGAGGGAAAAATAAAAAGGTATAAATTGACTGCCTCTACTCCAGCTGTTAAATCAAATGCCCTACCTTATTAAATATATCCTTTAAACTAACCACAAGATCCCTAGGATAGTCTTGCAACATATGTACTGCAAAAAGGTCTCAGTGTCACGTTAACCTTCTCTAAACAGAATCATCAAACAACATCTGTACTAAAAAGATATTTAAAAATATTGCCACAAAATATCTCCACAGTTCTGTTCTGGCACCGTGTAATAACACAACCTCAGACAGCACTTTTCACTGTCATACACCATTACTTTCTGGTGCTTTAGGTATTTTTTCATCTCAGTTTCTATGTCATAATAGTGTTAATTTGGCTGCTGACTTGACATCCAAGTTCAAAACTATAATTCGAGCACATTCTAAATTTCTAGTTGGCCAATCAGATTGCTCGGTCAGAACTATTAAACATTTTTATTATTAAACATATGAACAATTTTTTGCTCAACCCAAGACTGGAGGCAGTGGAACAGAATTATCCACATGCCACGTACAGTTCAGTTCAGTGAACTCTGATATTCTAAAGTAGTAACAAATAGCTACTCCATGTTGTAGTCTGCTCCCACCACACACTGCTCACGTCACACACCCGTGAAGCTGTAAAGAGAAACCTTGAGCTTTATCTGTGGTTCATGCATATTCTGGTCTTTTTTCAGTTTTTCTTTGACAGTAACAGCACAGAGTTGGTCCTGGCTGGAGCTGGGGCTCTGATCTTCTGTGGCTTCATCATCTACGACACTAACATGTTGATGAAGCAGCTCTCTCCTGAGGAGCACATATTGGCCTCCATCAATCTCTACCTGGACATTGTCAACCTCTTCCTGCACATCCTGCGTCTCCTTGATTCTATGAAGAAGCAATGAGAGTTGGAGGATGACTTCCAACTGCTCTTGTCAGCTCTAATAGATTCTTGTCAGTCGTAATAGCATCGCTAGAACCACACAGATATGAGTGTGGTGTGTTTACCCTGTGTTCATATGGTGTGCCTGAAGTTCACCAAGTTAATCTCTAAACAGGTTGCTGTACTACGTGCTTTATTTCATCCAACTACTGTTTGTAGCTGGTTATATCTTTTTATTGGGTTAATTTAATGTCTGTCGAGTAACTAAGTAAGTACAATGGAGTTCTATGACACAGAAGTCACATATATCAGACTTGGTTTGAATTTTTTCATGGGGTTTGTTGACTAAAGGATGAATATATCTCGCCAGCCTTATCCTTAAAAGTATTCTCATATTGCATATAATATACTGTATAGTTTAGATTGTTTTATAATGATATTGCCTAGTTTTATCAGTTTGGTGCACTGGGATTTGGCAATGAGTCTTGTGATGCACACATGCCCTGGTTTTGGCAGGTTTTGTACCTGTTCAAAGAACATTAAGAAACATTAAGAGTGAGCTGGTAGGACGTGACAGTAACAAATCTAGGCAATGGATATTCTATATATATTTTTCCAGAAGTATCTCGCTGTTGGACTTCTATCATTCCATTAATTTATTCTCAGATAGAATTTATTGTTGAAAGTATCACTGCACAATACAAAGAATATGGCATGTTATCTGTTCATTTTGATAAATTTAAAATGCATGCCTGGGTTTATTAATATATGTGATTGTACATTTTAATGTTGTAAATGTATGAGCACAGTTTTAGGTATCTACAGCTTGAGCTGTGAAGTGTATGTGCTGAAGTTATTGAAGAGTTGAAGATGAAGGCTTTTAGAGAAATACTATTAACTATGATACTATAATTCTATCTTCTGTGATCTCAAGAATCAGGGAATGGGTAAACCATGAAGACATTATCTTCAACTGTTTTAAATGTATGATTATTATAAATGAACAAATGTGCATTTCTGAAATTATATGGTTTTGTACTATACAAGCAGATGTGTCTTTCTGTATAATAATAATAATTATGTATGTATGTATGTATGTATGTATGTATATGTCAACCTCTTAAATAATCTCCTTTATCAGAAATACAGGCAATATACAAACAGGTTTAGAAATATGAAATGCTCAAGGGATTAAATATTTTTTATATTTATTTATTCTGTTGAACTTACATCTGAGTCTGAAACAGTACAATTCATACAATTGATTTGACTTTTCACATGAATAAAACTAGCCAGTGGAACACGTTTATTTATAGCTCTCGGCTATACACCCAGTTTCACTATATGAAAACCAGGATTATTGACATAGCCACACTGTACTGTGGAAATTCAGTTGACTACTATTACTTCTATTACAACAACTACAGCCTTTAAGCCAATACTTTTGGAGCAGTACTGTTACAAAGAAAAAATGGAGCTGTTTCAGACCCCACATTCAGTAACTCATAGGTTATTACATGACTAAATACACATGTAGCAATGTCTAACTGATTTTAACATGTTTAACAGTGGAGTCGTTGCACAGCAGGCATTTTGACATGTCATAGCAGGAACTCAGGTGTATTAATGACTGTTGCATTCCACTTAGGGGAGGTCCTGCTAATGTGTGTGCTGGTTCATTGTCATTGTTTACTGGGAATCAATACTGTTCACCTGTGTTTCTCCTGCTGTGACAAGACAGAATGTCTGCTGTGCAACCAGTCCATTACCTCTCTCCATCTTGAATGGTAGCTGAGTGGTTTGTACAAAACTCTTAACACACTGTGGGAACCACAGTGAGAACAGCAGTTTCTGATGAATGGTCCTCCTAAAAATAATTTTGTGAAACAACCAGTTTGACGTACACATACAAACACATATAGACATGTTAAAAAAACTCAACATCTTATATATTATATGTAGGTTCCTAATCAGTGAAGCCATGAGCTTGACTGAGATTCAAATACTTATAATAATAATAACATTTAGGCTCCTATATTATATATTTTTTTCTACTTTTATACACACATATTACTGTACACTACAACAGACATTTGAACCTCATGGGGGTGGAATTTCTCAATATTCATGCACACCAGTAGCCTACCTCAACACTGCATTAGCATCTGTCAAGACTCCTCTACAATCTGACCCACCTCTGACATCACACCAAGAAGTCCTGGAGACAGAGACGGTTACACAGAATCGTGTGTTTCATTTAGGTGTAACATGATTGCCTACACCACAGGTATCCTACACTTTGTGAATACACACTCCTAGGGCTGGGTGATGGACCAAACGTTTTATCTCTATATTTTTTTAGCTGAATGACGATAATCGACATATATCGATGTCTTTTTAGACGCTGACAGGGACAGGCAAACCGGACAATTCATTTCAGTGTCGTGTGTTTCCCCACCGGCAGCCCGCAATGCAGGCGTTGGCACAAAAACCGGCGCCGGCGACCGGGAGAGAAGATTCAATTTTGGGGAAAACGGAGCCCCCCGACACTCAGAACGGCCAAACTTCCACAGACAGCCTGAAATGTCTCTGAAGCAGAGACTATCCAGGTGGATTCATGGACTAAACTCTGATCATCCACCTGTGTGTGTGTGTGTTCTCACTTTGTTTATTTCATGTATCAGCTTCTAAATCTGAGTCCGACTCCGTAAATCTGAGTCCGCAATTTACGCCGGAAAATAATAAGTTTAATTTGATTTGTGTCCGATGATTAGAGCGAGATAGAGTGAGAAAGAGCGCTTTGGCAGAGAGATACAGAGTAACAATACTGTAAAATGATCGAGGGTTAGCTTGATCCGTTTTATCTACTTTAATGACAGCTCAAACATACCGGCATAAGAAAGGGTCGCGTAACCAGGGCAACAACACATTCCCGGCCGTTCACGTTACAAAGTACTTTTTACTGTGGCAAAATTAACAAAGCAACAACAAAGCAGTCATTACTCAGAGAAATAAAACGTTATTAGGGCCCGAGCACGCGGTGCGAGGCCCTTTTTCTTCATCAAAGTAAATAGCATTTTCGAGAGCCTATATGTACTCGAAAACTCACGAAAAGTCCAAAGTCGGGCGTAAAATTACATATTTTGGGGGTCTCGCACATGGACGTATAAAAATGGTTCTACGGCGCCACCTACGTTTCAGTTGTTGGAAGAGCCCCTCGACGCGGTTTCATCCACGTGTACGAAATTTAGTGGGAGTATGTAAAATACCGAGCCGCACAAAAAAGTCTCTTGGTGACCTGGGCTATCGCGAAGCGTACGGCATCCATTTTGTTTCAAAGTTGGCGTTTTCGTGTTTTTGGGGTCATTTTCAGGGGTCGTATTTGAACGAACTCCTCCTACAGCTTTCATCCTATCTGTTTGAAACTTGGTGTGTGTGTTCTTAAGGCCTCGACCATGAAAAGTTATCAAAATCGTGAGTTTCGGATTTACTGCGTTAGAGGGGCGGGGCTACGAAATTTGGCGTGTTGTCCTGAAATTTCGACGTGCTATAACTTTGCCAAAACTACTCCAATCTTCACCAAACCTCAGATATATAATGGCAGTCTGGCCTAGAATACATTTCCATAAAAATATTTGGTGATTTTCACAGCGCCTCCTAGTGGCGACAGAAAAGACCACTTTTACGAGATGACGTCCAGCTCGGAAAATATTGACCATATCCACCTCAAACTAGGTGGAGATGTTGTCAAGGCCTTGGTGTTGACATCTGAGAAAGAATTTCAACTTTTCATCAGAGGGCGTGGCCGAGTCGATCATGCAGAGTTTTTCGATAAAAAATGGAACTCCATTGACTTTTTGGCTGATTTTCAGGCAAACCGGTTGTGCTTTCATATACTTTCTCAGACCTGTCTGAAACTTGTGGTTGCTAAGAACAGAATTATGCAACGTTCGGCTGCATAATTAATGAGAGGGCGGTGCAAAATCGCTCTATAGTGCCCCCTTGCATTTTTCTTTCAGGCAGCCCCGCCACAGTTTTGGACACAGAGTTATGAAACTCAGCTGAATTGTAGAGGGAGACAAGATCTCTTGGAGCAATGGGCTAAAATTAACAGGAAGCCAGATATTTAAGAATGAAAGTCACCATTTTCGCTGTTTCGAGCTGGTTGAGAATGGGGTTATATTTGAACGAACTCCTCCTAGGGATTTTATCCAATTGACTTCAAACTTGGTAGGTGCATTCACATAGACTTCCTGAGTAAAAGTTATCAAAATCATAAATTTTGATGAAACGGTGTGTGCGTGGCGCTCCATCAAATTTTGACCCTTTGTTACAACATTCAAACTCCATTTACTTTTTGGCTCTTTTTATGGCAAAAGCTGTGTTCCTTTCATATGTTTTGTCAGACCTGTCTGAAACTTCTTGTGGTTGTTAAGACCAGTATCTTCATCGACTTTTTGTATGATTTTGAGGAAAAACCGTTGGGCTTTCTTATACTTTGTCAGAGCTGTCTGAAACTTCTTGTGGTTATTAAGACAAATAAGATGCAAAGTTCGGCTGCATAATTAATTAGGGGGCGGGGCGAAATTGTTCCATAGCGCCCCCCCCCTTGATATTTTCTCTGAGGCAGCCCTGCCACAATTTTGGACACAGAATTTTGAAACTTTTTTTGTAGAACATGGAAAGACCTACAAAAAAGTCTCTTGGAGTAATGGGCTAAAAGGGACAATGAAAATCACCGTATTTTGCTGTTTCAGGCTGGCTGAGAAGGGGTCCTATTTGAACCAATTGACTTCTAACTTGGTAGGTGCATTCACATAGACTTCCTGAGTACAAGTTATCAAAACTATGAATTTTGATGCAATGGTGTGGGTGTGGCGCTCCATCAGATTTGACCATTTGGCCCAATTCTGGCCAATGTGTGTGGTCAATTGAACGAAATGCTTTGAAGGCTTTGAAGGCTCGCGAGTTTTCCGCCTGGTGCCTTCCGACGTGCCAGCCTGTCGAGTTGCGCGGGAGTACATGGGCCCGTCCAATGCTGCTTGCAGCTTTAATTTCCTGATTGTTTCCCAGTGGTTACATTCACACGCCCACATTAACCAGCCGGTAAATCGCACTACCACCATGCATACTACAAATCCCACAATGCACTGCAACAGCTGACACACAGGTCAAGACCTGTGCACCACCTCTATCCCCGCTGCTTCGGTTGTTTATTGACACACTAATCATTAGTCCAGTTGACAACTTAGCGACTTTGTCGCTGTATTGAGAGACTTTTCAGACCCTCTAGCCATTTGTTTTTTTCCCAAAAAGAGACTAGTGACAAATCTAGAGACTTTTTCTGGAGTAAAAAAAAAAAGAATCTGACGTGCGACGTCAACGAGCAGCGGGAGACTTGGACAGAGGGAGAGGAGAAATAGAAGCGAACTGGTGGCTCAAGGGAAGAAATGTATAGTCATTTTAATGCAAAATAAACTATATTGATATTAACTATGGCCTCGTGCTATATCGCGCTTGAGAATATATTGATATAGATTGAAATATTGATATATCGCCCAGTCCTACCACACCAACACCATACCTGACAAAATAAAAATGTATTTTCATGTAGTCACTACACCTAATACTTAGAACACTTCTAATGACAGATATAGGCTCATGTGGCACTGTGTCATTTAATGTAGTATATTAGTGCAGGACACTATGTTGTCCATAGACTACATAATTAGGTTGGTGTTTGTCTGGTGCACAGTCCACATGTTTATCAGACATAAACATGTTGACAGAAAAGCAGACAAAACTGTTCCCTTCAAGCACCAGACTTCAACAGGCTTTACCAAAAATGTTTTATGAAATGGTGTTTTGTTGAAATACTCTATTGATCCCTCAAGAGGAAATTCTTTTTTCACTCAGGTTTTTATATATACAATATATACTATATAGGCACAAAATGCACAAAGGGCTCATATACATGCAAATGTGGAGAGAAAATGACGTAATGGGCTGCCCTGTAGTGGTGCCCTGGAAGCAGTTAGGGATTGATGAAGAAAATATATTGACACATAGAAAACTTGAAGCCAAATGGTAACCGTCTGGGCCCAGCCTGTAACACCTACTGTGCTGCCCCCCCCCTCCTTGATCAAGGTAACCCCACTGAGCTGGTCCCTAGATCAAGGTAACCCTACGGAGCTGGTCCTTTGTTCAAGGTAGTACATTGGGGATGGTGTAGACTTGCTAATTGAGCCAGCAGACACCACCTAGGTACTACCCCAACTCCATGATGTGGATTCTTACCTTTTGTCTGTCTGTCCCTGACTTGCAGACCTAAAGGTGTATCTGTTGTGACCCACCCCCCTTCTCTCCCCCTGCCTTTTGTTGTCCTTCCTTTCCCGTACCCCCCCCTACCTTTTGCTCCACCCCTATTTACATATGGCTGTTTTCTGTATAAAAGTGTCCTTCTTCATTTGCTCTGGGTCAACTCACTGGATCAGATACCCTCTGTGACCGTCAGTTCACCAGTGTGCCGGCATGCTTCTTAATAAACACACCACCACAGCAAACCTCTCAACTGGACTCGATGATTTCTTCGACAATATGGTGCTGTGACCCGGATGGCAACACACTTCCACGGAGACTCCTCTTTGCAGACCAAGAGCACACCAGCGACCTGAGAATCCAAATTAAACTACGAGGTAAGGGGGCCCTTTTGAAAACCCAATTTCTGTTGCTGTGTGTTGTTGGAGGTCTGTGAAGCTGGAGTCCCAAAGAAGTTGACGCCATCCAATTTTACGTAAGTTTGCTGTGTGGTTGTGAATTAGTTTTTGCCCTGGTTGGTATGTTTAGGATTGACTGCATTTTCAAAATCTAAGAATCTGTCTTGATTGAAATTGTTTGCCCTTCCTGGCCTTAGAATCTGACTTGCCTCTTCTAATGGTGTAACATTAAGGTCTTGGCTAGAACTACAGAAAATAGAAAAGACCAGATAATTGAATCCTGTGAAAGACCAGGTATATATGAGCTCTGTGATTCTATTGTTCTTTTGTAAAGCAAACATGATTTGCCAGTGATTTGGAACACTGTAAGAAGTCGACGTGTGATTTGTGGCTGAAAAAAGTAAATCAGTGAGGTAAAACACTGTAGCCACCCCGGGTAACTAAAAGAGACATCCAAAGAGTGCCAAGAGAACACTGAAATAAGTGAGGCACTGTAGGCCTGGGGCCTAGTGGAAAAGCAGCTGGTGGGAAGAAATAGGGATGATTCGCTCTCCCAGGGATGACTCGCTCTCCTAATACTCAGAGACATAATCCATTTCTGTAGGGATCTGATTTGCTCTCCTTACGTGAATAGGAATGATTTGTGTTTTTTGAGTAGACTGTTGATTGAAGGTTTTTTGGCAAGTGTTTTGAGGGTACGAGTAAGTTTTTTGAAAGCGTGTGGAGGGATCATTTAAAAAGACAATGGGAAGTTATTTTAGCAGAAGGCCTGAGATTGGATTTACCAGTCGTGCGAAGTACATGTATAAGAATTATGGTACCGAGAGTGTTAAATTTGTTACCACATGGGTTAAAATAACTGCAGACAAGGGTCGTTTGACCGGATCAAATTTTGAAAAAAGCTGAAAGAGAGATTAAGTTCTCATCCAGATCGAAATAAGCTCTTACATTCTCTCAGACTTTGGAGAGATGAAAGCAGATGCCGTAATGTAGAATCTAAAAAGATTTGCTTACTGATCAAAAATAAATAGTTAATGCACATTTATAACAAAGAAAAAAAAAAGAGAAAAAAAAAACACAACGCAGAGTTAAAATGATGCAATAACTAGATCAAAAAAAAAAAAAAAAAAAAAAAAAACACCTTTAAAAAGTCTTCCGGAAGCAACAAAACAAACAATTAAGTCAAGAGATTTAATTTGTACTGTTTTGTAAATTTGTTTATGTTTGTCATTTCATGTGTGTCTGTCTATTATGACTGTGAAAAGGAATATCTTAATATCAATATTTCTAATCTTAGAGGGTTATTCTGATAAAACGACAATCTGAGGTTACAAAAAGAGTATTGTTGTATTGTTGAGTATTGTGTATGGGTCAAAATGTAATGGTTTTTGAAGTGTCTCACTACACAGGCAGAGCAAGGAGGACAAATGGCAGAGGAAAGTTCAGAACAAGCTGTGAAACTAGAAGTCATTCACACCTTGGACAAAGACACCTTCCTGAAACAAAAGCACTGGGAATTCTTCAATTGGTGAGCCAAACATTTGGTGAGAAAATTTCTAAATTGCAATTTGCAACTACCCAGTCAAAGCCTACCCTGTCTATGGCACCTCCAGCAGAAAGGCCAACAAATTTGATCTAGGCTTTTCCTATTAAATTGGAAAAGCAAACAGAGTTTGTTTTAGTTTCACTGACAGGTTAATGGTATTTCCATATGCCTACTTGCTTGTCATCTAAATTAGTGTACTGTCTATTACACACTAGATCTTGCATTTCTAGACAACCCTAGATAACACACCAGCGGTGTTAGCAGCTTGATCTCTGCAATGCATTCTTCTGTTCCTTTAGTCTGTAGACTAGACTCTGACCAATCTTTCATACCTTTTGAACATGATACATGATAAATGTGGGTTTATCTATCTGTTCTCACTCAGAACCATAACTCTTCAACTCTTCTTACAGAACTATTGCTTATTTTTCTTATGGATTAGATCCTGTAGAATGGAGATTTTCATAATAAGCTTGACAGGAACGAGACAGGAAAATATGTCTAACAGTTTCCTAACATGTCACACACACATACACAAAAACTCTATTCTTAACCCTGCAACACTGGTACCTACAGAGAATGATGTGATCCTCATAACCTCATGTTATTATAGGTTCCTCTAAACCTTACCCCAACACTACAGAATCTTCTTTCACAACTCTGATTTTGTTTTCTAAAACTGATGGCTCTACTCAGAGAGAATGGAGTGCCATATGCAGGGTATGCAAGTTGTGAACATTTTTCAATTGTTAAAAGCATTGCCCTGCCATCCTCGAGCTCCGCCCAAGTAGCTGAGATATATGCACCAATGAGACCAGATCAACAGCAAAGGTAAAACTGTTCACATTATAACAGATTCCATATATGCATATATGTATCTACGTATTTTCAGTGTTTACATTGATTGTTAACTTAACAATATGGAAAACTGAGGATTATTACATTCTCAGGGACATCCATTAAAATGGACAAAACGCTGTTAAATTGGTGAACTGTTAGGTGCATGCCAACCACTATCACCTGTTGCTGCTGTTAAGTCTGGTGCAAACTTCAAATCAATGACCCTATCTTTTCAGGCAATGCCTTGGTTGACCATGCAGCCAAATGAGATGCCAGAATTGTCTTTTCATGTCTAGGTTCTATCCTACAGCTGCTAACGACTTTGCTTCTTCTAATGACGTGGCCTTTTACAGGAGGCTGCTGATGTAAAGGAACAATGGTCTTGGTTTTCTCATGGTCGTAAATATGTAAATAACCTGTGGGTCCACAATGACGGCCGCATTGTGGCGCCCACACATCTCTTCCCGTGGTTAGCTCACATGTAACATAGCTTGTCACATGTGGCTAAAGGGGGGATGTGTCTGATAATGTTGAAAGACTGGTAGACTAGTGCTCCAAAATTTCTAACTCATGTACAAAATTTCCAACTTATGTACAAAAGTAGTGTGAAAATGCCTAATTTATCATGTAACCTGGGTACAATCGTACAGACAACGGTGTCGACACATCCCTCCCCACGAGAACCTTTTTGAAACCATGCATATGGATGTTATCTATAAGAAAATGTGATTAGTATGAAAAATACTAATAATAATCTTGTACGTATGTGTTTTGGTCAAACTGGCATGAAGCCAGGAACTGCAAGAAAATGGACACTGTTTCTACAGGAAAATGCCTGCTGAAAGACATTGTTCCCAGATTTCACATTCCACAGAGCATCAACTCAGACAGAAGTCTGAAAAAGATGTTGCTGTTGCTTCTGGCTTTAATGCCAATGAGTTCAGCACCCACTCCAATGACTATAACAAGCAACTCAGTGCTATGCATGAAGAATATGGGTCTCCATGCAACGGTTGAAGCCATAATGTTTTTGTTCTGCTCTAACCTCTGCTGTTCAGCTGTTCCACAGACAAGTAAAAGCTGTCCAGTCTTCCCCTAGTGACAAACTGTGTCACAACCTTCATCCAGAGGACTGAGTCTAAGTCAACAGAGAGTTCCAAAGGAAGAACACCTGAAAGTAAAACACCAACATCTCCCGCTGACCACAAACATGGCAGTTGTCTGTGAAGACCACTCCATCTGGATCCATATATCCATGGAAGAGAACATCTCCTCCACCAGAGATCAACAAGACCCCTCATCACACTTTGGGTCTTCCTTCTTCATCCTGTGGATCCTCACTCTTCACCCTGTGAGTCTTCATTCTTCATCCTGTGAGTTTCCCCCTCACCACCAACAGAGCCATAGGATGTTGGTCACATCCCTGGGAAAGATCTCCTCCTCTAAAGGACATCGCAGGCCCAGAGGCCCAGAAGAAGACGCTGGTCAACCACATCAGAGGAGCAGAACAACAACTGGATTATGACACTGGACAACCACATCAGAGGAGCAGAACAACAACTGGATTATGACACTGGACAACCACATCAGAAGAGCAGAGCAACAACCGGATTATTCGTAAGAAAAATCCACAACCTCCAGATACCATGAAAGATGGTGCGAGCCACAACCCTAAACCACCTCCAATTAAAAAATGATAGCCCAAACCCTAGGAACTACCACGTATTGCACATATGTACGTACTGTATCCCATACAGTACAGGAAATAGACTCTTAGTGATGGCTTTGTTCATAAATCCCCGTGAAACTTCAAACTTCAACGTCCAGAAGATGAATCTTTGCTCTATACCAGCACCCAAGTGGGTATACTGGGTTTGGGGCATAAAAGCATATGGACAATTTCCAAATGATGGTTTGGAATATGATTCAAATGAAGTGTTACCATGCAAATCCTCTCTGTGCCACTTACTATACCAAGAAACTGGTATACCATGGACTGTATAATGAATGGATGTCATATCTGCAATGTCCCCACAGATTCCTAGAGAACCATTATGAAGGTCATTGTGTTGGCTCTGACCCTCGTCATCTTGACAGTTTTGCCTCTTGTCCTGACAGATCTGAACATGGGCAAGACAAGAATCATTGTGTACCTGAAGTGGACTGAACAATAACTGAGTGCTGAAACAAGCCTTTCGTAATCACACGGTTAACCCTGTTAATCGAAACAGTCATGCTGTTGAGCATTGATCCTTAGTATAATATGAATTGAGTTCTTTAAAATACACCCTCAGTACAGTTAAACAGGAAATTGCTACAGTGACCAAAGTAACTCTTTTGTAAATTTGTTTTGCTGTAAGGTTGAGCATCAGAAAATGAGGCTGACATGTAGTAAGATTCAAGTAGCTGTCCAACCACTGAGCTTCATTTTACAGTGAAAGAGGTTGTCGCCTGAGACACACACACACGCGCGCACGCACGCACACATACATACATATACACACACACACGCACGCATACACAGGCTCACACCAAGTGCACACACACAACACTATGGATAATTCTTGGTAGCCTTATTCCATCTTATGGAGTTATGGTAACCCCAGACCATATAAGAAACTCTTTCCAAGAAGTTTAAGATTTGCAATTTTCATCACAAAAGACAACATGAAGACAACAGACAGTAAAAATGATGGTTTTACCAAACCCTGCCAGATTAGATTTTCTACCGGCCTCTCACAGAGAAAATTGTGCTGTCATCAAAACAGAATGCTATACGATCAACAATTGGAATGATACAGCCGAGACAATCTGGTAACTATTGATTTGTTTGACTTTTACGTAAAAGTTAGAGACATTGGTTATTTAGTTTTTGTAAGCAACTCTGTTGTCCCCATTGTTATAAGTATCTTGATTGTTTGTCTCAAGACTTTTTAAACCACCTATTATTGAGTCAACCAGTTGAGTTATTAACATTACTACAACTCAGCCTGCTCTACAAACGGAAGAAAATTCGGACGAAAATTCAAATTCCTCTTTTGCAATTGATTATGATTGAATAAGAATTTGTTGTTTCACTTAGGCTGATATTTTGTTTTAAAATCTTTGTCGTGTGCTTGATTTTGATATTGATACCTTGTTTTGAAATTGTTTGATGTTTGCTTGATTTTTGATACATTTGAACCTGGTTTTCAATGAAAAAAAAAAAAAAAAAAAAAAGTATGGATTGATGAAGAAAATATATTGACACATAGAAAACTTGAAGCCAAATGGTAACCGTCTGGGCCCAGCCTGTAACACCTACTGTGCTGCCCCCCCCCTCCTTGATCAAGGTAACCCCACTGAGCTGGTCCCTAGATCAAGGTAACCCTACGGAGCTGGTCCTTTGTTCAAGGTAGTACATTGGGGATGGTGTAGACTTGCTAATTGAGCCAGCAGACACCACCTAGGTACTACCCCAACTCCATGATGTGGATTCTTACCTTTTGTCTGTCTGTCCCTGACTTGCAGACCTAAAGGTGTATCTGTTGTGGCCCACCCCCCTTCTCTCCCCCTGCCTTTTGTTGTCCTTCCTTTCCCGTACCCCCCCCCTACCTTTTGCTCCACCCCTATTTACATATGGCTGTTTTCTGTATAAAAGTGTCCTTCTTCATTTGCTCTGAGTCAACTCACTGGATCAGATACCCTCTGTGACCGTCAGTTCACCAGTGTGCCGGCATGCTTCTTAATAAACACACCACCACAGCAAACCTCTCAACTGGACTCGATGATTTCTTCGACAGGATTCTGTATTTTGCCCAAGGGAACCTCAACAGTGCCCAGGAGGTAAACTGGTGCTTCTCGAACTATCTGTCCACCCTCCATACTTACATAGGTCATATACAGGTCAACTTTATCCAGAATAAGTCTGACTCTAAGTGTGACTCTATCGCTCACGTCTAAATCTATTAGACATGTTAAGGACCTGCTGTAGAGCTTTTAGAATGATACCTATTCTAACTTTACTTGTAGGAATGAGGGAATCTCCAGGAGAAACAAAATTGAGCTCCATTACTGTTTGTTTATTTATTTATGCTGAGCCACTGGCAGTTTGATGAGCCATGTGGTGGATAGAGTAGGTCAGACCCCGGAAAGTATTGTTTGTGTTGTCACTGCACCATTGTTTTTGAGAGATGGGACCTCAAGGTCCTGCCCAGATCATCTCCTGGAGAGTTTAGGATTCAGGATTGAAATATGGGCTGCCAAGTTGACTTTTAGTGGGTACCTGGACACTCGTGGATTGAGGGTAATTAATGTAAACATTTGCAAAGAAAGATTGGAGCTCTCAAATGTTAAGGTACACTTACAAAGGTAAGTGGACAGAAGAACAATGGGTAGACATTAGATGATAAAATCATTATGGCATCATGGTCTAGAAGGACATTGGACAGTCACACATCCAAATGACTTGTGTCAGAGCAGTATTTTGCCAATCCAAGATGTCATCTGTATTTGTCATCTTACGTAACAAATACAGACGTGAAATGACAGTGTTAATCTAAGTATCTGGACTTATTATTTTTGTATCTGAAATTAATTTCCAACCTATTGGTACCTACTCTACACGTGTGTAGTAGTAGTAGAAGAAGAAGAAGAAGAGCCTGCTAAACGCAGCCCAGCTGGTCTACTGCTACTGCCGCTTCACCCCCACGTCATTTCCGTTACACAAACCTTCTCCGAGAATTTTGTCCAAGATGGCGACAGTGCAGTTAACGGATGATGAGCTTTTCTCCGAGTTAAAGCGCTTTGGTTTTACTCCAGGCCCGGTAACCGAAAACACTCGTCCGGTATATTTAAAGAAACTGAAGAAGCTTCGCGAAGAGCATCAGCAGCGGGGCTCCAGGGCGGGTAAAGCCCGTAGTAGTGGGGCAATATACTGCACCACTGGCGGCGGCAACACGGCGGGATCCAGGCCAGCCAGCCATGACGTCACGCACCTGAGCTCTAGCAGGAGACCGGGCCGGAAGTCCTCCGTGCTCGGCTTCAGCTCTGACGAGTCTGACGCTGAAACTCCATTGAAAAGAAAGGGCCTTAATCACAGCGGCAAGACAGATCGACGCTCTGGTTTTCAACAACAACTGAAGATAAGTCACGTTACAACACCGAGTGTGGCCATCAAGAGCCAATGTGACGCTACGAGTACACTGAATAGCAACAATTCTTCTCCGGATCCGGGCGACCAGAGAAGTGTCTCGCTGGGTTGGGGAGTTCGTGCCAGATCCAACCCTGAGGCGGAAGGGAGGGATTACGACGAGTCGGGGGACGAGGATGATTATGAGGGGGGAACGGAGAAAAACTCTCGCTCTTTAAATGGCTGTGGGGCGACTCACTTGAACACTAGCAAATTAGCCGGGGATTACTCGGACTCGGACGAGGAGGAGGTTGTGGGCCTTGTTACTGGAGACCGACAGCGCGATAGGTTGGAGTCTAGACGGAGCCACCCGCGAGCGTCGTTCCCTTCCCACGGCGTCGGCAGAGGGTCTCAGACGGGAGGGGCAGCCAGAGAAGTTAACCCGCCCCAGGGTCTAAACATGGTGGGGAGTCGGAGGGAGGCGTTGGAGGAAGACGGAGTAAAGACAAGGGAATCGGACTCATCGGACGGCTCGCGGAGCCACAACTTTCTTAGGAAGTCCATCAACGTGTCCCTTACCGAGAACCACGGAGAAGAGGTCGGCAAAAACAACCACGTCGACGGGGATTATGGAGGCTCGAGAAGTAGCAGCACTAGTAGATTCAGCATCGGGTTGAGACCGCGCTTCTCCAACTACAGCAGTCTCTCCCAGACCTACAGGGGCAACCACTCCAATCACACCGCTCCTAACCACTCATACAGCCAGGCAATGCTGAAGCAGAAAGTGTCTGTCCCGGAGGATGAGCTACTCCAGCAATTCAAAAGGGAAGAGGTGGTTTCCTCTGGTAGCTTCAGCGCTCACTACCTGTCCATGTTTCTGCTCACAGCAGCCTGCCTCTTCTTTCTGCTGTTAGGCCTCATGTACCTTAGGATGAGGGGCTCCGGATCCTCAGAGGTGGATGGAGTCAGTAAGTATAAGATGTAATATTAAAGCCTTTGACTGTTTATTAGCATAAAGTGTTAAATCTGCCCAGTGGCATCTTAAACACAGTGTTGAGTTTATTATTGTTTATTGTTAAAAGGATCCCTATTAGCTGTCACCAAAGTGGGATGAGCTGGTCTTCCTGGGGTCCAGAAAAAACAAAAACAAATGGTTAACAACGATAATGTAAAAACAAAGAAACATTGTAGACATGATTAAAACATCATCAGAATTTACTCTCAGTTCTGAGTAATGTAACAAAGACCATAAAATTGTTGTTGATGCGATACACTTTCCTGCCACTGACAAGAAGAGCAAGGAATAGCCACAGTAAAAATCAACCCCAGTATTGTACAGCTAACATTCTCCACCTTGAGAAACTGAAGTACAGCCCTGATCGAAGAGGAGTGAGATTGAGACACACACAGGGTTGACATCAAAGTGTCTTTTCAAATGTGTTTGAAGTTACTATCATACTAGTGCTAATATAACAGTACCAATCACTATACTGGCTAATGATGTCTAGCAGTGCATGTAAATATGACTTTATTTGAAGACCTGTTAGAAATGTGTACCATTGAGCAGTACAGTGGAGGTGAATGTTGATTGTGGCACTAGCATTGATAGAAATGAAACCAGATGTGTTGGAAGGTGTTCATAATGTTTAGTGCTCCTCATTTAAATGAGAAAAAACAGAAATCCTACAAACACCACAACACAATCTACAACCCCAGATGCTACTCTGGATTTCAACACTTCTTAGTCTTAGTTAGCAGTTATTAATTGTACACACATTAATCACAACCACTAGTACTATTCTTCATTGAGCTTGTGAACATTGTATTGAGTTCATATTGCATCAGTATCATCTGTAAATGTGATGTCATAAGTAGGGACAGTGTAAAATATGCTGTCTCGGTGGACGTGTGTTATGTGATGTCTGAACTACACTCATATTTAGCAGTCTCCAAAGATGCCGTCTTATTGTAAAAGTTCTTCCTCCTTCTAATCCAGCCTGTTCCTTTTATGTGTGCTGTGTTAGGATTGCACTGAGTGTGTTTTTGTCTCTGTCTCCTGACTCTGTCTCTTTCTCCTTTCATTGCAGTTAAGATCCACCCTTTTGGCAGTGAATTTGACTCTTCTTATGTAAGTAGATCTTTTCCTCACATTCCCCCTTTTAGTTGTTTAGCTTTTTTGTTTTGTTCAGTATACAGTGTAGAGCACAGGAAGAGCTATGTGTACACTTAGATAGAATTAGATTGGAAACCTAATGGGTGTGAGCCATGAACACAGTTGAAGTGCTGCCATAACATAGCTATGCTGGCTGTGCTGTGGTGAACTATTGCACAGGCAACACTACCCTCAACCTGCCCATCTTTGTTGTAATGTGCACCTTTAAAGCTAGAAAGAACCAGCTTTGTTGCTGGAATATGTTTCAGAAGTTTTATCCATTCCCTTACATCAACAATATCATTGTTGACTAAGGTTGTGAAAAAAACTTTACCTCAACCCAATTGTACCTTAATTGTAACTACATTTTGGGGACTGATTGTTCAGATGTTCTGAGCTGGGCCATGTCCACGAATATTTGAATGAATCCTTGTCATCTAAAATAGACAAGAATCCACTCCTTTCTTTAGTTACTTTACTGTGTCATGTCCACTTTGAGCCTGCTAGTCCTTCACTACTGCACTTCTATACCACAGCCAGCCTTTGCAGTGTAGCATTCTGCTGCATGAGTGTGTGACTCTGGGTTCAGACACCGAGGTTGCGCCTGCTAAGCTCAGATGTTAATTATCATTCACTAAACTTGTCAGTTAGCAGATGACCGCTGCTTTCCTCTGGTAAAATAATAACCACCAGCAGCAGTTCATATCAGCTGTTGCTAAGTTATGTTAATTCTGTGAGTCAGTTGATACTGAGACATTGACTTCTCTGCTGCCTAAGTGATCTCTGAAGTCAGTGTCTGTACTCATAGATCAGTGGTGTAGGAGCTCCACTAATACCACAAGATAATGTGTGATTACTTTTTCTCTCTTGCTCATTAGGACTCCGGTCAAGCCACTAATAAACTGAATTGAACAAATTAAAATGCATTTGTATTGGTAGAGTGTGTTCACTAAGTATTTATTCATTGCAGGAAAAGGCAGAGAGGGACCTGATCCTAAAGCTGCTGCTCAATCTACACAACCACCTGGCCCATATCGCTGGTAACTACTCACTCTCTGCACTGCACTCTGTGAACACTGACTGACTGACGGACTGATTGTAGAGCTGTGTGAAGACATGTTCCTGTTAATAATTTCATACTCTGTTAGTACACATACAGTTGTGCAGTGATTCTTTTACTTTTATTGGTGATGTTCATGATCACTTTGTTTCACTACATGCTGTGTCACAGTTTCAATACACATATATTATATTGGTTTTCATAGGCATTTGCATGAAACAAGCCAGAAGGCTCAGCTAATGTAGGTTAACCTTATCAGCTGTCATGTAGAAATGATGTAAGGGCATTATATGTCTGTCTTTAAAGTATGTTGTGTCCAGGCTGAAGGCTGGTGTCGCCTTATAGAGAGCCCAGCGCAGGGCCAAATGACAGGTCAAATATAATTTACCATGAAACTGATAAATCTGAACAACCACAGAGAAGTTTTTATCAGTAAGTGACATTTTGAGCACAAGGCTCTTCCTAAAAAAAACACTACAATACTGTGGGTATTCAGAACTGTGATAGTACACAGTAGAGCCGATATTGGAAACATTGAAGTGTTTGTTTTTAATGCCTATGTTGTTGCTTTATGTACAGATAGAGTCTGTAAAATCCAGTACTGTTTAGCATCAAGATGTTATGAGGCAATATAGCGAGTTGGGCTGACACACATTTCCAGACCATATGTTGCCAGTCTTCTAATTCTTTGAAATCACTGTGACATTGACTGTGATAGTAAAAGACACATTAGTACTTGATATCGTATACACCTGGTTCAGCAATGATTTGTTGAAATGGGTCAATGTCCTCAGACAGAGCTGCTGAAAGCAGCGTTTAATATTGTATTAAAATTAATAAAACTGATAATATCTTAATTGATATTTCCTAATTCAAAGTATTCTTGAATTGAATTCAGATTCCCCACCACACAACCCTGCTACGTCAGGCTGCAGTGTCTGATCCTGTCAGAATGCATGCAAATCAGGGCGGTGTTCAGCTCAGTTGGTAGAGCAGCTGTGTACAAAGGCTCAGTCCACGCTGCGGCAGCCCAGGGTTTGAATCCGACCTGTGGCTCTTTCCCTCGTGTCATTCCCCATCTCTCTCTCCACATTCCTGTCACTCTTCAGCTGTCTCTGTCAAAATAAAACTTGAAAAGACCAAAAAAAAAATCTTTAAAAAAAGTGCAAGCAAATGAGTTGTTAAACAGAGTTTGAAAATAAATGTTTTCTCTTTGATCAGTGATGGTTTAATGTTATGATTACAGGCCAGCATGATTGTGGAGACCAACATTATCCTAACAGGAGTCTGTCCATGGCTGAGGTGTCCACATATTTACGGGTATGTCCACACATTGACAACATTGCCTGTTCAACCAAACCTGAAACCGAGTCCCAGGATAGATGCTTTATTATTATGTTTTTTTAGTAATGCGATAGTGATGCTCAATTAGACTGGGAAATATTATCACGGTTCTTAACCACAAGTGTCACAACAGCGTCGTGATACGACATACTGTTGTTATTGTCAATGCAATAATGCCCAATATGTAGCAAGTGATTACCTGCTCTGTTTCCCCTGCCACCGTGTTACACAATCATTGTGTGCTAGGTCTTCTAATACGAAAAAAATTAAAGCTAAATTAAAGCCGCAAGTGGCGTTGAACGGGCCCTTGCACATGTCCGCACGTTGGCATGTGCGCATTTTTTGTAGGCCTGGGGGAGATACATGTGGCTACCAAAAACCACGTCTCTACGTGAAATTTTGTCAATGGGTGAGTATTAAGTTAACTATTATAAATCAATATTATTATTGTTATTGTTACAGTTAAGAGATTGGTCACAGAACTGCCATTAATCAAAATGATCTTTTAGCAGTTAATTGCCCATAACTCATTTGCCCAGCCATCATAAAACTCAGCATATATAATTGGGAATTTGTCTACCAAAGCAGTTGGAGTCTTCCTGCTGGTTGCTTTCCTTTGTAAACATGCTCTCCTCACTGCTTGGGGCTTTCATTTTGGCCGATTGAGCTGCAACAGCTGGAACCCACACATTGCTGCTTATTTTTTTTATTGTATTTTATTTTTGTGTTGTTTTTTGTGCTGGTTTATTATTAGGGTTCAGGCCTATTGTTTTTTGTAGATCCTTATAGCCAGAGCACAGAGAGTGCTTCCTGGGACTGGACGTTCTGTATTGATTGGGCTCGAGTGTGGTCAGCAGACTCTGTAGTCCCCCCAGATTCATGCCAGATTTAGGTTGGTGAGATGATAAACTTATGACGTCTTTTCTCAACATACATGGAAGCGAAACAGAGCCAGTCAGGCTGCAGAGATTTGCTTAGAGTAGATGACTGAAGTTATCCTCCAAAGAGAAAATGATTGACAAAAAGGCAATGCAAAGTTAAATGCAGATTAAGAAGGTCTGTAAAAGGTTGTTTTCACAGCCACATGTGAGTCTTGATGTTAGTGACGTGGCTTATTGGAACCAGGATGATATCTAATGATGATTGCACCAACTAAGTGTGTTCACACTTCACTGTAAACACTGCTGCATCTTTGCCTTACTACCAGATAACATGTCTGTATGTCTGTGTTTCTCCGTAGCAGAGCATGTGCAGTTGTCAGTAGACCGCATTGCAGTCTAAAAGTTAGTCCAAAGTGTGTAAATTTCTCCTATAAAATAACAGATTTTAAATCATTTTGACATTACACAGTCAATACATCTACATGCAGCAAGAAATTTTAATTTCTGATCGTATCAGATAATAACATGCATATAGTCAGCCAAAGTCTCAAAAATGGGTTGAACCTGACATGGTCTGTCATACTTTTTATTTGTGTTTTTTTTGTTAACTTTGACCCCAAGGATGCATGTGGTGACAACATTCAGTGAAAAAAATTATTCTTAAAACACATTTCTACATGATTTTGGCTCATTTTAATGGAAAAAAAGAAGGCGTTTTCTCACTTTTTTCCAATATTTTCATCTTTGCTTCATTGGCAATTAACTGTTCCCCCAAGTTATGACATCAGCTAATATGCCATTCTTTTCACCAAACAGTATACTCATTCCACAGAAAAAATTATAAAAATCCAACCAAAATCAATGGATCTGTGATGATTTCACTACTAGTTGGCAATCAACAGGCCCAGAACCTCAATAGACCGGATCACTTGTCTGAGTATACATGCCGTTCAGAGAATCAGATAAACGGCCGGAGCATGGCTGACTCCGTTACACTAGGTGGCGCTGGAGCTCTCTCAACAAAGAGCCACTTTCGGTTGACCTCTACTTATCAGCAACAACAAACTATCTGAAGACAAAATTATTTTCGTCCTAATAATGCATATAAAAAGAACAACAGATCTTTTGGCTTCTGGGTGAAAGGCCCAGCGGAAAATGTCACGCATGCTCAGAATGCAGAATCCGCTTCAGATCCGATTGCTGAGTATACATGGCGTTAAATATCTGACTATGAACGAATTATCTAGGTGTTCTTATCCAATTTTGAGATGTCAGGTGTGGTCCGAAGTAGATCGGACTAAGGTGTTTACAAGCACTTAAAGATACACTCAGTTCTTGGATTGACTGACCTTCACATCTTCAAGTAATGATGGACTATTGACTCTCTTTGCAAAGCTGAATGGTGTTTGTCATAACATGGATTAGAACAGTAGTCATTCTGCCTTTTATGTCAGTTTCACCAAAATCAGTGAAAGTTATATAGTCAATACGTTTACATGCAGCAACTTTTTAAAGTGCTTGTAAACACCTTAGTCCGATCTACTTCGGACCTATTTCAGACCACATCGGACATCTCAAAATCGGATAAGAACACCTAGATAAGTTGTTCATAGTCCGCTTTTTAACACCATGTTTTTTAACACCATGTATACACAGCAATCACAGCCAGGTGGGGAAGTACTGTATCTAATCATTTAGACAGGATTGCCTTTCTGCCATCAGGCACAAATATCAACTTGGGCTCTGATTAGAATTAGATTAGAAGTCACTGTGACCTCACAAAACAAGTTATTAGCCACAACTTTAAAATCCTATGCTAATTATGACAAAGACTAAACTATATATAAATATATGGATAAATATAATGGAATGAAGAGATTTTATCTCCCAGAGGTCAACTGTTATCTTCAGTGTGACATCATAATGTTCTGCACTTTTCTAGCTATTATTCAATGGCATAACTTCAGGTTGGCATGGTACTGAATTGAAACTGCTGTGATTGTAGATATCTTTATATTGCCATATTGAAGATGTATGTGTGTGGAGTTATTTTTGTCTCAAATATATCTGTAAATGCTTGTAAAACTGAACATTCTGTTTGTGAAGCCTGATTCAGCATTTGTGGATCACCATTCACACACACGCGTCTCGTTCCTCAATTACAGAGGCCAACAGATGGCATTGCTTGGGCCATTGGGCCTTAAGAACAGAACAGAAGATACAAATTACATCATAGAAGAAAGCGACAAGACAGAAGTAGATTTAAACAGCTCTTATTCAAGCAGGATCTCTATCCACTTTAGAAAAGTGGACAGACTCAAAGCAGCATTAAGTAGGAGTGTAAATTCATGGCATTAAGTGCCACAGTGATTTACCATGTGCTTTTTTAAAGGCTCAGAATCAGGAGTTTGATGGCTTCATTGAAACTTCTCTGGAGTGGATCATTCGGGCAGGCCAGGATGTTGGGATAAGGTAACGCATCTAATACGATTCATATTAGTTACACATCAAGTGTGATATCTGTCCTTAGTTGTTGTGTGTCTGTGTATGTGTACAGGCTGACTGGGCAGTTAGCTGATGATCCAGTGACTGATGTGTCTGAGATCTCTCAGTTGGAGTCCACACATCCCAAGATGACCTTCACATGCCGCTTCCGACGGGCCTTCCTCACTGTCATCAGCAGAGTCTTCCTCATTGCATTTGGTGAGATAAACCACAGCACATCTGCAACATGTCACAGTTCATTCTCCCACACAGTCATTATCAGAGCTCCTTTACCACTTACAGTTGTATAGTGTGAGTGTAATGTTTCAGAAGCTCCACTGATCACTGGTGTATGACCAGTTCACTTTTTAAATGTGTCCTCTAGGCTATTCTCATTTTACAGTGTCCCGGCTTCTTTGGAATTGGGCAGCAGTAACAGTATTATTTCAAAGGTCTTTCATTAGTTGTATTTCGATCTTTGAATCCTATGTGTTTTTGTCTGCAGTGATAGGTTGTGTATGGAGTGTGGTCTGCTACATGAAGTATCAATGGAGGAGACAGGAGGAGGAGACCAGGCAGATGTATGACATGGTGGAGAGGATTATCGGTAAGGAAATAGTTACCACTTTGTTCTTTGTGTGTTCAGTAAAAAGATGATCCCCAGTCCCCAAGACTGAATGACTGAATGACTGCAGTGCTAGCTTAGCTTCTCTCTGATAGCTGTAACATTATCCTCTGTAACTTTACATCATCATAATGTCATGTCATCTATGTTTTGTTGTTCACATCATAAAGTGAATCCAGCCAGCATAATAATGACGTAATAATAACTGGACAAGCATCATGGGTGGAGTTATCCCACAACAATCGGGCACCATGAGAGTCTCTCTCGTCTAATAACATGATCAGTCTTCATTTTCTTCATGATCACTCACAGCCTTCTCTGCGAGGAAGAGCCATTTCAGTAGAATCCCAATAAGTTTACATATACATTTAAATGTGTTATATTTATTTTTTAATGTTTTATTTATATTTATATTTTAATGGATTAGAATGTTAGCATTTCTTTATCTGGATAGCTATGTTGATTAACTACCAACCTCTGGTCTAAATTACATGTGAATAGCTGATTTGGAAATATAACAACACAACTCATGATCTCAGAATAGGAAGGCAAGAAATTCCACTGATTACTTTTTGAGAAGGCAAACCTGTTACTTGGAAATCATGAAGACTGCAAAGCTGTCAGAGCAAATGATGGTTACCGTGGTTACCAAGTCAATCTAAAATCTAGAACATTTAGCTTTGTTTACAACATAATACATGCCATTTCATTGTTTTGATCTCTTCACGGTTAATCTGTGATGTAGAAAATAATAAAAATGAAGAAAAAAAGGTTGAATGAGAAGGTGTGTTCAAACTTAGGACTGATACTGCATATATTCATTTTGAGGGGTTCATATGCAGATAGAAACAAACCTTTTACCATAACCGTCATCATAAGAAGACATCATTTTAATCTCTCATAACAAATGGAAAAAAATCAGTAATTTAACCTAGTGTGAAATGTGCCTAATTAGTTAACTCACTAGAACTTTAAATTAAACAAGACATTTATGAAATGGTTTACACTGCTAGCAAAAACTCAGAAAGTGTATAAGAAGTGCATACTTTGGGCTTCCTCTCAGCTTAGCATCTGTGTCACTGCTGGCGTCTGTCAGAAGTTTCACAGGCACAGATGACTTTTTTGCACATAGCACCAATGCTACAGAGATTTGAAGTTTTGTAACAGTTCACACAACTGTAGCACAAGAATAAAATATGTGTTATTTCCAAGTAATGCTGTGGATCATTAAAACAGGCATGTGACAAGTAAAGGACATTAGTGCAAGACACACAAAAGCCAGACCACATAACATAAGATATGTTTTCAGTCAGACATTTACTCTGTTTGCTCATGATGGTAAACAAAACAAAACAAAACCTGCCTCACCTGTACTGGCTCCTGTTTGTATCATGGTTGTATGTATATTGTATTGTGTAAAAGCATTTTGTGTATGTATTTTGGTATGAAAACCAACATTTGTAATAAGCAAACTACTTCATTGCAATCACAAGTGCATAGGAATTATGGGATTAGCGTTGGATGTATGGTCGCAGGGACCTGGGAGAGGTGTGGTACGTCCCAGATACAATTATGTGTAAATCCTATTCTGAAAAATCCATATATTGTGTATCATACTATGTACATGGTGTCCTGGTTTTGGTCAGTTGAAGTAAGACTTGCAGGTTTCATCGTCATGCTACAATCCTTCATTCTTCCTGTGTTTCAGATGTGTTGAGGAGCCACAATGAGGCCTGCCAAGAGAACCAGGACCTACAGCCCTACCTGCCCATTCCTCATGTTAGAGACTCCCTGGTTCTGCCTCAGGACCGGTCAGTACATACAGTGCTGCTATACGCTCTCTAGAATTGTGGATGGTTTCTGCAGAGTTGCAGAAATGTTACTTAGTTATTCATTTGAATAACTATTCATTTAGTTAGTCATTTGAGTCAGTATGTCCATAAGCATCTAAATTCTACCATTGAAACACAAGCCCCACTGTCTCGGACTACAAATGGGCTAAATAAATTCAAATTTGAGAGCTATTCTACGAGGTGGGCAGTCTACTGTTTGCACATTTGTAATTTTGATGCAGGAAATAAAACTCTTACATTGTCTGTGTGTACCACCCATACTGGTCTGAGTAGTACTGTCAGGTGTTCGACTGGAGTACAACAGTATTATATTCTCACAACTCACAGTCAACATCACTCCTTCAGCTATACAGTAAATGCCACACAATAGAAATGTGGAGAATATAAACCCATACCTCTTAACAACAGATTGTGCTAACCAGGCCTGGAATTTCGTCAGTTTAGGGGCAAGGCCACTTGGCCTTTTGTGTTAATTTTTTGAGGGCACAAAGGACAAAACCCGGGGCACCAAGGCTATAGAATAAAACAATGATTTTAAGTCCACGTCCATAATGAATTTAATGCAATTATGTTTTTATTATATGTTTTACATATAATTATATGATTAATTTAGCATATATACGCATATATAATTTATATGCTTTTTGTTATACTAGCATATAGACTACTGATTAACCCATAAGAGCCCAGACCGATTTCTCAATAAAGGAAAATTATAGAGATAAAATAAACTAAATAGACAATAAAGAAAACATTTGACTTTGTATTTTAAAGAATAGCACTCTCATGTCAAGACATCTGAAATATTATATATATGTCACGTCAAGAGTGAGTCAATTTAAAAAAAACATTGAAACGCATTGACACATTTGTCTTTCCAAAGTTGAAGCTGCTCCATCAGCTGCTGTTGCTGTCAAGCAGCCACTCAGATTTAGGTCGATTTCTGCACTTTTGCATTATGGCCTGCAAAACCCATCAGCATCATGTATTGTTGGCTCTGCAATACTTTAAAAAAGTAAATAATAGTTCTTCATACTTTTGATAAACTGGAAGCTTAATTACAATCACTCCAACCTATGTTGCATCATTACATCCTTTCTCCAACTTTCTTGCCCTTTTCTTCTGAACGTCACTATTGCAAACAGATGATGTAAAGCGACTATGAACAGCCAACTGTAACTTACTCAAGTAGCAACACCAAGATCATAAATACATAAAAAATGACATGTTACGACAGGAACCAGCAGCTCGACAAAGGAAAAACTCAATAGCAAGCTATCAAGCGTTTGTTGAAGTTAATGTTACAGGCTATGGTTGGCATGTTACCGTTGTAGTGATATTACGTTACTGTATACGCAATTTTTAACTTTCAGTTAACTAACTTTAATTTTCAGTTAACTAACTTATATGTTGAAATTCCTCTTACTCGTTCACTAATGTAACACACTGTCTGACCTCAGTCGCGGTGATTTCTCCCTCTCTTCACGTCAGTCTCGGACCCAACGTCACAGCCTCGCGGACACAAGAGGGTGGGAGTACGTTTGAAGTGTCATTATAGCCCGTCCGAGCGGTTCATGCCAGGCTCGAATCAAACCCACCACTGATGATGAATGTCATCAAAACACACTTTTTTTCTCAAAAGACGCAGGTGTCAAAGTGTCACAGTGTGTTGACAGGAAAGAGGCAGACTAGCAAACCGCAAAACAAACTGGGGCAGTGCAGGCGGGGCATCAAGGCCACCGTGGCCTTTGGACAGATATTTTCGGCCCTCTAGGCCCTTGTGAAATTCCTTTCCTGGTGCTAACACATAATACTGCAGTCAAAGTGGTTTTAACTCTCACATTGTTTAGGCCATATTAGCCTAGCCTCTAAAGACTTTATTGTGTTAAATAAAGTGTGGCGAATAAGAGCATTATTATTTATGACACATAATGCTGCAGTTAAATTTATGTCTATGAACTATATTAGCTTCAGCTACACAAAAACAAGTGTTTGTGTTCCTATCATCTTGATTGTTGCTGTATTTGGCTTCTTACATTTGACTGAAGGTCTTCAAATCATCAGTGCATACAGTACAGAACATGACGACCTCACTCCCTGAAATTCATCCTAGTCTGAGTCTGCCTTGTTTGGTGCTGTGTGGCACTGAACTGTGGCATTTTTTTTGGCTCTTGGACACAAAAATTGGCACAAAGATCAGAACTGACCTGACTTGGGTCATGGCATGATCAATGGACTACATAACACCCCAAGAGAAGCTGATTTTTGATTTGTTGAGCTGATTTATCTCATCATGATGAAGAAGACTATGCCAACAGGAAATTGGCTGTTAAATTTGTGTTTTGTCAGCTTTATAGACAAATCTATGCTTTAACCTTTTAGGATGCTCAAAAAGTGAAACCTTGCATCAGTATTGAAAATGGTCACAGTTGGGTTTGGGTGTGGCACGTTAGTTCCATAAAATGCCCTCATTACTTTGAGCATTTTGGACAATTAACATACTTTAACTCACAAAACTTACAGAGCTGTGCTCTTCCTGTACACACATTAGGACGTCTTGAACATGGGTGTTCAACAAAGCAACCCAAAGAAGTTCTCAACTCAACATTTTGAAATATTTCTGCAATTTTTGTGATTCTTCTAACATTTACAGCCCTCATACTTTCATAAAGTGTATGTAGTCATACAACAAAGTACCATACTGTACATTTGATGGGGTGTATGAAATATTGGCAACAGGAAAAAAGTCATCATTACATGAACGAATGATTTATGGAGGATCTACACATGTAGATGTATCAAACATCACAGCCTGTGCAGAACACGAGAGCTTTCAGTGCTGCTTGCAGCTTTAATTATTGTTGTTGTTGGCACTTTACTCACATTATTTTTATAATAATGACTATTAACATTATTATTAAAACATTATTATTCATTATGTTTTCTATTCTAAGTTATCCTAATTTATACAATTAGCTTATGGAAATATAGGTCACTGTTATTGTCCCTGTATTACATGTAATCATGTAATATCATGTAATCACTAAACTGAATTGGAGAAATAACCTGGAGCTTATTTAAACATGAAGACTCAGAAACTGTCAGTTGGGGAACGTATCAGTATTTCTGCTTTTTTACAGGAAGAAAATGAAGAAGATTTGGGAGAAGGCTGTAAGCTTCCTCTCTGCTGATGAGTCTAGGATTCGAACAGAGACTCAGAGGATTGGTGGAGCGGACTTCCTTGTCTGGAGGTGGATCCAGCCTACTCTAAGTTGTGACAAGACCTCCTTGATGCCCTCCAGAGTCTGGCAGGGAAAAGGTAACATGCTAAAATGTTTTTTCTGTAGTGCAGTACAGGGTCTAATGTTCTGTATCAACAACTCCTCCAGAAACCTGTAAAGAAAAATATCAGACATTTATAGCTGATGGGGGAAAAACACCATCATTGGAAATCCAAATTTGCTGGCAGTAAGGAAGCCTTGTTTATAATAATAAATCTTCCAGTTCATAGTGTCTGTCTGTCAAAAATAGCGCAAAGCGAACTTGTTCAATGTTTTCTCATCTAAAGAAAACACACTCTTACAGCAGCTCAACTTTACATGTCGGCAAACATCTGTCCACAGGACTCTACTGAACCACATGTGTGTTTCTTCATTGAAATTTTGTCTTTATTTCAGCTTTTCCTCTAGACCGTAGGAATTCACCTCCCAACAGCCTGACCCCATGTCTGAAAATCAGAAACATGTTTGATCCCATCATGTGAGTATCTTTCTCTGCTTTTTGTTCAATCCACAAATGCACAGCCCAGTGCCATCAAGATTATTCTTTCCCCTCATTGACTTTCTGCTTCTTCTTCTTTGTATTTGTGCTTTCAGGGAAGTTGGGGAGAACTGGGATCTAGCCATCCATGAGGCCATCCTGGAGAAGTGCAGTGACAATGATGGCATAGTCCACATTGCAGTTGACAAGAATTCACGAGAGGTATTGTCTGTCCTATTTATGATGAGCAAACTTTGATGTCACAACTCCATGGTGTTAGCTGCAGTGATGTTACACTGTGCTTCCTGCTGTCTTTCCAGGGCTGCGTCTATGTGAAGTGTCTCTCTGCAGAGCACTCAGGGAAAGCCTTCAAGGCACTTCATGGCTCCTGGTTTGATGGTAAATGACATACTTAATAACACCTATGTGAGGGCAATAACAACAGAAAAAAGAAGAGATTGTGTGTGTGCATGCCTTTGTTGTATATTACACAGATACAGAAACAAATCCATGCAGTTAGCCTAACAGTTAACACAACAATGCCAGCTTTTGGACAGGCTAAGTAACTCTGCCTGACATCACAGCAACATTCGTGCTACAACTCTGTTACACCATGTTTCAAACCTAATTATGTTGGCCACTACCAACTCTCACATCGAAAAATGTTCTGATGTTGTCATTATACAGGCCCTGACATTTAATGCTGGCCAGCACTGTGCAGAGGTGTTGCGTTGTGTTTATGTTTGTTCCACTGGCTGTAAATAGTGATAGCCAGTGAATCATACAAACATAGAGGTAGCAGCAAACCTTTTCAGACAGTCAGTCATTGAAGTTGCTCATGGTTATTCATACAGAAAGTGACAGAATTTTGGTGCAAGGTGCATCTCTACATGCTCAGGAAACATTATTTCACAGTATAATTAGGAGCAGAGACGTAATAGAAGAGAATCAGTCACCATTTCCATCATGAGCAGATGCTGTAGTGCAGTACAGGGTCACTGTGTTCCTGAATGGTCTGCTATAGAGGAAACTGTAAACTCTTATGTGATCTGAGGACAGAGCACTGCAGTGATTGTTCAGTCACAGGCTCCTGCGTTTGGTTTGACAGGTAAGCTGGTGACAGTGAAGTATCTACGTTTGGACCGATACCACCAGCGCTTCCCACAGGCCCAGGGCTGCAGCACACCCCTGAAGGCCTCCAGCCTCCACCTGAATGCCACAAGCACCATGAACACTACGCCCTGCCTGCAGCACCGCAGCTCAGCTAACTGTTCAGGCTTCTCATGAGATCAGCATTAGCATTAGATTTAGAATTCTCCTTTGTGCTCTCCCAACCTGACAGCACCAGTCTGCTGCTGCACATCACTGCTTTATAAAGGGGAAGACTTCAGTGTGTGTCACAGGAGAGCTTTTTTTTTTCTTTTTTTTGACACAGGATCTTTGCAAGAGAAAGCTGTCAGCAGTGCAGTGTTCGTTTTCTGTAATTTTTGTATTAGTAATGTCATGGATTTATCAAGGAAGCAATGTTTTTCTGGAATATTTAAGATTTGTGCAGAGATCTAACCCTCCCTCCTTCTCTTCCACAGTCTAACTGATGCCATGATGGATTTCATTTGGGCATTGTATGGAAATGGCTGCATGTATCAGAGTATATCTCTATGTAAGCTTTCAATACAACACAGTGTGGGTGTTAATTTCCAGAGGATATTCATTGTACTCATTATTATTATTATTATTATTATTACTATTATTATTATTATTATTATTATTATTATTATTATTATTAGTAGTAGTAGTAGTAGTAGTAGTAGTAATATTATTTAGTTAAGTGAGGAAGGCATGAACAGTAGTGGGTGTGCTGTAAATACATGTGAAAGGTGGCACAAGCTTTATCACATCCTCTGTATTCAAAGAAAACCATAAGCTCACATTTTCCTGTTGCTCAGAGTACATATGTATGCAGAGGCAAACCCTTGTGTCAGTCTTTGCTTTCTCATTCAGCTGATCGAACAGGGTGACAGGACATTGACTCAGCCACTGTGTTTGTTGCTTGCTCCCTGTATTCCATATCTGGCCTTTTCTTTCCTTTTGTCCTTGATTTTGTTTGAGTGTCCAGCAGGGCTCCCAAACTCAACTGTGGAGCGATATAACAGAATCAAGGAGTGTCACCTGAAACGTTATTCAGATATAATCCAGTATATTCCCAAGTTATTATTATTACTTATAATTTTTATTATTTACCTCTTTCCATTTCAGGTCGTTTTCACTGTTGGTGTGTCCCCCGCATTGAATTGTATTTCTAAACATGTTCTAAACAAGGTGTGTGTGAGTGTGTGTTGTCATCTCACTTCAAGATGAACCGACAGGTGGAGCACGCACGCTTCACAGTGTTCCATGTTCAGCTTAACAATCTATGCTCATTTAATGACAGCTTTCCTGTCCTGATGGAGCGTGTTTTTGATTATATTGGCCTCTTGTAATGCTGCCACCACTCTTTTTGTCATGAGGTGGTCTCTGGGGATGTTGATAGTTTCTAATACTCAGTTCCATATATTCCCAACCCCTGTGAGGAGAATGTATTGGATTTAGTGATTTCTGTTTGCTTGTGTGTTTTTACAGCACATGTATATTCAGAAACTGCTCAAATTCCAGGAGTTGCCAGAAATAATTTAATTTTTAATGCAGTGAATTGAAAGTTGGATTCAGTATTTGCAGTGTGAAATTGTACAAATGATGCACATTTCAAGTGTTCAAAACCTGCTGCAGCAGACAACCCAACTGTGCCTTAAAATTTGTGCTTTTTTAAGACTGGCACTGCATTAATGGAGAATGCCCTGGATTTAGGAAATGTTGAAACACTTGAAGGGGTGAGAAAGGCCTGCCATAGATGTAGTTTTGGTGGAGTTTGACATCTTCAAATTTGGTGTTTTGTAGCGGCTTCCTTTGATATTAAACCAAATGCTTGTCTCTATTTATTATTATTTTTTTAAATCAGCCATGGTGTACTATTTTAATGTCACTTGACCTGTTAATGTGTCATTGTCAACATTTTTTTCATCAAGCCATCGATTCACCAACCTTACATCTGCTTCCAAACAATTGTCAGAATGTGTAAAACAAAATAAAGTGAACACTTTCAGAACAGCACATTACTGCAATTTATTTTTGTATTTCTCCAGCAGAACTGTGCATCTCTGCCCACACTCACTGTAATGAGGCTGCATGTAAATGTTGGTTTGATGTGAAGGCACTTCTCCAGGCTTGTGCTCCACCTTTAAGTGCATCCTTATGGATGCATTCTTTTTTTCTGATGTATTTTATGTAAACACTGTACATTGGCATAACTGTAATATTATATGCAGCTTTATTTCCATTGCGTTGTATGTTTGGAGTTCCCAGTATCCCTAGCCTGCTAGCCAGATGGGGAGGTGTACAATACTACAGACATTTAATGTTTTAATGTAATTTGTCAATTGTACAAACAGCTAAAATTAAAGGTTTATTAGGAGTTTTTAAACTGTGTTTGTGCTTTCTCTGTCATTTGCACACATGGGGCAGAAACATTTAAGAAACACCTTTTATGTTTTATTAGAGACCAAAATCAAACCAAAATCTGGAAGAAACTGTACACTGTGGAGTGGTACACCTGCACCTTTAATGCATGTCAATACAAACAAACAGGCATGAAATGAATATTCTTTAATGTATTCACACTTTAAACTCAACTCATTATCATGAGTTCTTTAATTCTGCTTTTTAAAATTTTGACATTTGAACTCAGTATTACAAGTATAAGTTTATTGTTACATTATTTGCATTTATTTTATATAGATATATTTTGGTTGTCAACATGAGCCCTTCAATATATTCTAAACAGACAGGGATAAGGTGATGACCTCTAGACAGAATCATAAATGTAATGGTAATATCAAAAAAAGACAAAAAAAATGCTGTTTATTGTCATTAATATTACATAATGCAGGTCCACACAAATGATCACTAGCCGTGTAAATCTAACCTGAAATAACCTTTACCATAACTCTCTGCCAGTCGTTGCTGTTTGCTGTACTCCGCTTTCCCCGCTCTACTTTCGTTGCTTTCTTCGTGTTTTAGTCGTTACATTGTTTCGGTGTTTTGTATTCCGGTTACATCATGCTGTGACGAAGCTCTTATCAATCAGCTAAACGTCCACGGGAGTGAGCGGGGCCCTGTCCAAAATTGGAAATGTGCTGCTCCCGTCATCTACCCTTCTGGTCGACGGCACGGACGGACGGAAGCCTGTGTGTGCTCAGACCAGTGAATGTGGCGACCTGTCGGCGTATTATCTCTAACGACGTTACGCTTCACCGTTAACGTCACGCTTCTGCTGCTGCTTTTCGCGGGTATGGAAGTTGTTTATTGTATTTTGTAGACTAATTACGGTTAGTTAGCATAAATCATGACACTGGGTAACCTGTTTGAACTGGAGATAAATACTCGAAATGTCTCTCATCACTTTTATTTCTCTTGTGTCGACGAACACAAGTTCGATAGAAAGAGGCGGCAGTGTAGTACAACGTGACTTCGACATTTGGCCACATAGTATCATGAGATGACGAACGGTAGACTGAAGCAGGCAGCGGCAGACTGGAGCTCTTTTCTGGGTTACACATCCACAACACTTGGTGTGCTTCAATATGGCGCAGGTGATTCAGGTTAACTGGAAGAGACAAAATGAAGCCTGCTGAAATACCCCAATAACACAACGACGTATGATCTGGGATGACGTCAGTAAGTCGTTATATATAGTAATATATGTACAGCATATATTATGTGTTTTAATTTGTACCAAAGAAAAGTAATTACGTATTGCACTTTCAATATTTATCCGTGTCTTTATGAAACTTTCAAAAACGTTACGTAAGCACAAAGTGTTTGTGTAATGGACGAAGCTGTAAACAAGCATCTAACTGCTACACCTCAGCGACATCTAGTGGTCGTGTGTGACACAGCAGCTTTAGTTCAACACTCCCACATCACAATTTTGTGTGTGTGTTCATGGGCTGTTCCTCGATGTGTACCAGTAAGCACTGGTGTCATATTGCAGTATGAACCTTTCAAGTCTGTTTTGCTTGTGTGTTCTGTGATGATAGTTTAGTATGAAACTTCCACCATGAGCTGAATTTATTGTAATGAACTACATGCTACATGTAATGAACTACATGCCCCCCCCCCCCCCCATCATTGTTTGGCATGGACTTAAATAGCTGACCACATTCTGCAACAGAGCAAAGGGCAGCAGACTGGCATAACAGTGCACAGAGCCAAAGACAGAGAGAGCAGTGACTGGACAAAGCAAAAATATTCTTTAGCTTCTCTTAGTGGACAGGGATTTTTGTAGCGCTATGGAGGTGACATTTTCTATGAGGAAGTCATGTTTATTTGCTGTACTATTGATTTAATATTTTGTGTATCATGCATCCTTGGAGGTAGTCAGACTCACAATGATTTGAAAGCTGTAGTTTATGTTTCCTCTTGTGCAGATATTGGACAGGGCATCCATCTCATCTCTGTGGTGTGATTATGTAATGTGCTGTTGTAAGCACGATTTTTGTGGTTATGGAATAATCCAATTCAAGTGAATTTCCACAGTGTGGGATCATTCTATCAAGTCTATCTTATCTTATTTTATCTTATCTCATCTTTCTCTCTTCAGTGTGACTGTCTGTCTCATGGCTGTCCTCTTCAGACGTGGGCTCTTCGCCCTGCATCATGCCTTTGGGCAAGGCAGCAGCTCAGTCTGCTCCTCTGCACTGCCTGCTGCTTTTCTAGGTAGAGTAACCTGTTAACTTTAGCGTTAACGTGTCTAGGTATAACAGAACAATGTAAACTCTGATTCTTATTAAAGGAGTATTACACAGAAATAAGTATTTTTGTGATTTAGCTCCCCCAAGTTTCAGAGTGTAATCCCACTGTATAAATATGGACAGCTGTGCTCATCACTACCAGATTTACTCTTGTCTGGTGGCTTTTTGCCTCGGTCATATTGCCCATTCTGTTTCTAGTGCCAATTCTGGCGTTATTACAATCTGCACTAGGGCTGGGTGATATGGACCAAAAGTCATAATTCGTCATATAAAGTCATATTTCGATATTTTTTAGCTGAATGGCGATACTCGATATATATCGTTATTTTTTTCCGTGGCCGGATAATTTCATATGTCTATATTATTAATGGCTCACCGATACTACAAATCCCACAATGCACTGCAACAGCTGACACACAGGTCAAGACCTGTGCACCACCTCTATCCCCGCTGCTTCGGTTGTTTATTGACACACTAATCATTAGTCCAGTTGACAACTTAGCGACTTTGTCGCTGTATTGAGAGACTTTTCAGACCCTCTAGCCATTTGTTTTTTTCCCAAAAAGAGACTAGTGACAAATCTAGAGACTTTTTCTGGAGTTATTGGAGACTCTGACGTGCAACGTCAATGAGCAGCGGGAGACTTGGACAGAGGGAGAGGAGAAATAGAAGCGAACTGGTGGCTCAAGGGAAGAAATGTATAGTCAGTATACAGCATACAGTTAGTTGGTCTGCGTCTTAAAGTAATTGAGTCTGCTGGAGCTTTGACAGTAAGCAGAGGTATATTTATGACTGTTTATAAAAGTTTCCTTGTGGTATTCCTGTTACAGCTAAATTGTTGTGAGAGACAATAACTCCCGCAGTACTTCCATGTTCGTCTTTGGGTGGAGTGTCAGTGTGTCGGATCATCAGCCAGCCAGCCACCTCCATGGATGCTGTGTAGCTTCTGTTTCAGCTTTAAACAATCTTTCTTTGTTTAACATTGCTGTTTGTTTTTTTTACTTGAGTCCTGGTGGTTAGGCTACTCCAGCCTACTGCACACGAGCTATCTGCAGGAGTCACTATTGTGCTTGAGTCTATTTCCTTTTCAACAAAAAGAGAGAAGAAAACGTGCCACATGTACTCTGGCCTCTCTCAATTATGCCAAAAGGGAGTGCCAGTAGACCATAGTTGTTATGGAATTTTCTATTCTTGTAGTGTTCTGAGTGACACATACATACTTTTAAATGGAATATAATAAAAGCACAAACATACAGACATTATACAAGGTTACATGAAGTCACATGTGGGCCTTGAGGTCCTCAGCAGTATTAGCTGTTTGTCTTTGGCTGGCAGTAGCAGGTGTCGTCCTATCTCAACACTGTTGTGGCCAGGGTCGAAGGACTCTGGTGCTGCATGCTTAGACATAATAGATAGCTTACCACTGACATTCCAATCTGCGTAAACAGACATCTGTGTCTCCAGACTTAATCATGTTGACGAAGACACCATCCTTGGTAAAAGCATTCTCTTCTACCTAATTCGGGGCGTATAGTGTTTGTGGTCTATCCACCAGCATGAGTTTGGCAGAATGTGAGACCGACTCAGGCACTTCTGATGCTTTATGAGAATGTCTCTAATTCTCCTTGATCAAGTGTCAATAAATAATACAGCATAAGACATCAGAGGCTCCTGAACACTTTCTTTCTTCCTGACCTCACCATTGACCTTTGACACACAACAATAATAACCAAGCGGAGTAGTTATCCTAATGTTGTCAGTATGTCTTTGTTTCATAATGATTTCTCTCTGTATTCTCTCTATAACTCATCTGTTTTTTTCAAGGTGTGTGTCCATGGTTCTCATGCCTGTTAACCAGTGTAACCAATGTACTTCAAACTTTGCATGAACAGTGAGAGTCCCAAACAATCCTTATGAGCAGCACTTTATTCCACATCTCTCCTCTAATGGTGTTCAGTATCTTGACTTGTATTGTCTTGTGATGTTTCTCCATCTGTCTGCTCCCCTTCATCCAGCCCTATCCTAGTAGCCCTACCGCAGGGTGTTTGGTTCTCGTGGTGGGTGGAGTACCTCTTCAGCAGTCATGTCGGGCTTCAATCTGCTGCATCTAATAACCAAGGGCCAGCCTGTAGCTCTGAGGTCCTGCAGTCTTCCTTCAGGTCCACTGACTGGGTGCTGTGTGCCTGCTGTGCTCTGCCTCTCTTAAAGTCTTAACACCTCGCTGGTGTGTCAGCATGTCTCTAGTGTCTCACTGTGTCTGTGTTCAGAATGACGTGAGCTGCTTTCTGTTTTAAATTTGGTCAGATGACAAACACTTCCCAGTCAACAATGTTTTAGAGCTCCTGAACAGGATCAAATCGAAACAAAGCTGGTTATTGGACCTAAATACTTTTTAAGTAGAAAGTGATTTGTAACAGTAACCAGGATAGTTATCAGGCCTGTTGTCCTCCATACGTGAATAACTGAATGAGGTGTGCTGCAGGAGGTTGTACAGACATTTATTGGAATCTTTAATATCTGTCATTTTCTAAAGGTTGTGATTGGACATTGATTAATTTGTATTTTGGCAGGGAAGGAACTTATCAATCTGAGAAGAAAAAGCTCTCCTGCACCTCGTTAAAACTATTAGTATTGGCTGGTCTACACAGCCCTCTGCTGGGCAACACTGAACTTCAATGCATATCTTTATTTTGTCTCTTGTGTTGTAATTTCACCACCTGCAAGCAGCGTCATAGCACTTCAGATAAGTCTGAGAAATAAATTGAATTCTATGAGTTCAGCATTATTTGAGGTGGTGGCTATTCTCACATGCTGCTGTCACACAGTTGTAACAGAATAATCAAATTATTCACTGCCTGGCTTCTTTGCAGCTTGCATTTATGAGTGTTTTATTGTATTTACACTTAATGTTTTATTGATCATAAGTTATTTTTGCTTTTTGTCTGTTGTAAGAAGAGAGTTTAAGTTCAAAACCCCAGCAACACTTTTAGATAGAGCAATTTATTGAGACCAATAATACCAATGTGTGTCAGCCTGTGGTCTTCTCAGGGTCTTCATAAAATATTTGATAAGTTGGTGTAGAACATAGTGAAATAAACATCCATCCATTATCTGTAACCGCTTATCCTCATTAGGGTCATGGTGGGGCTGGAGCGTATCCCAGCTGTGAAATAAATATATCATTTATAAATAGAAATATGGCAATAAAAATGTCATGTCAAATATTCATAGACAAAACAAAACTGAGCACTGTTAATTTTTTGACAGAGCTGCTTTTTAAATTTGTGCTGGAGCATAATAAGATTTAACAGATAGTGTGATAATGATATGCAGCTGGTCCTTGTGCCATCAAAAAATGGTTAATACTGCATTGTTAATATTTGTGTCCTTACTGCACCCTTAGGAGCATGTAGATCTAAAAAGACGTGGCCAGTAAGCTTTCCTCAGGAGGAACTGAGGAAACGCCTCACACCAATCCAGTACCATGTTACCCAGGAGAGAGGAACAGAGAGGTATGATGAGCGCTGTGACGAGCTGACTTTTTCTGTGATCACTTGATATTTCCTGTGATTTTTCTATGAATGAATGAATGAAAATGAACTGCAATAAATGCTTATTATCACAATCATGCACCTTTGAATATAAACGTTTGGCAGTGTTTCATATCCATACTATGACAACACACAGATCAAGTTTATTTGAAGTGAAGGCATCTTCCTCAAGAAGTTTCATTCAACATTTTCAAGTTCCATGATTATTATCCTTGGAATTTCATTCTATATTTAAAAATGTCATTATATATAATTATATAATTCATTCCATTCAAGGCGTCTAAAGGTGAATAGGCTGCTGTTGGGATGGGGATTGTCGCTTAGTATTTTGTCTCTGTATAGGCACCTCATCTGATATCACTGATGCTTGCTAGATAGTACGAGTGAGTACCAACATCAAGACACGGAATGATTCCATCCTCCTGGATTAGATTAGTTACAGTGACAAAGGAGACATTTGTACCCATTAGACAGAAGGGACAAGGAACCTCTCTGTGGACCCAGTTTTATTTTGATGATTTGCCACCAGCCAGACCACAGTGTACACTGCTGTGTAGCCTGCAGCTCACCCTTTAGTCTTACTAATATACAGTTTGGCTAAAATGGATTTTTTAAGCAGAATTCTTACTTTTCTACAACTGACACTGCAGGGGTCGGTTTGAAGGGCGTCGTAATGTGTGTGTGTGTGTGAGAGGGGTGAGTGATTACATACAAGTGTTGATGGTTTCATTAGAACTTTCATTCCACAGTGAACATAACGGTCACATCACATTTTACTTTGACATAATCATTACTTATGATGCAGCACAGATTCTTTTTGATGGATGAAAATACATTGCACTTTACTGAACACCAACAATAAAACATACATTTCACAGAATGACCACAGCAGAGCTTCAAAGCACGTTGCCATGATATACTCACTAAACTATATCATTACTACTTGTTCAGAATAAATTGTTTTAAATTTAACACCATTGATGCAATTCTGAAGAGTTCATTTCAGTATACATTTTAGAATATGTATTTTAATTCAAAAATAACCTGGATATGTATGTAAATTATTTTAAATGTTTTAAAATATTTTAAATGGTAGAAAAAAAACTTCACTCCAAATTAATGACTCAAAAATAATTCAGAAAAATGTTAAAATTTATTCTAACTTTGAAGTTTTTCATATAGAGCAATAAATATTGACATTCATTATGTTCATCCACTCACTTTGCACAGTGCCTTCACTGGAGAGTTTGCACACCATAAAGATGAGGGGACCTACACATGTGTTGTCTGTGGGGCACCACTGTTCAGGTAAGCACTGCACTGTCTTTGTGTGTGTGTGTGTGTGTGTGTGTGTGTGTGTGTGAAATGAAATGATTCCTTTCTTCTCTAATGGACTTTGTTGTTGTCTGTTTTTTTTGTTTTCTTTTATAGCTCCAACACTAAATTTGACTCAGGATCAGGTAAGCTGAAGCTCTGTCCAGTGCAGCTCTTTTCTCTGCTGTCACATCTATGGAGCCTTTATTCTTTTTACTTTTGTATTATGGAGGATCATGATCACATTTCTTAGTTGTCCCTTGTCTGTACAATTAGAATGGTAATATTACTGTTCAGTCAGTAGGGGGCACTGCCCTCCATGTGGACATTAATACTACAGCATCCCATATCTGCCCAGTACAGTACTGTCTGATGAATGTTATCTTTTAAACATAATTTCGTCATGTGTTCAGGCTGGCCATCCTTCTTTGATCTTGTGAAGGAAGAGTCCATCACGCAGTCAGATGATTTCTCCTATGGGATGCACAGAGTGGAGACTACCTGCAGCCAGGTACACTATAAACAATTACTGTATGTACCCCAACAGTTATTTACTTATATTTCAGCATCTTTCACCAAATGTGGATTTTCTGGAGCCAGCAAACAGTCGCCACCTGCCCTCAGTGCTAGATTCGCTTCAGAAAATAGCTTAGCCTTAGTAATGCAAGAGCTAAAGGTTTATGTTTTATTTGTTGTTTTGTTACTTTTGCTAAAAGTCACTATGTATATATAAGTACGTAGTACTGAGTGTGCATACAGTTGTATATGCATGCATACTCTCCTCAGTGGATCATACCCAGCACCCAACTTGACTGTTTGGGGGTCAGGGGTGAAAAAAGGCCATCATCAGTGAAGGACAGAAAGTGGTATTGGATTTGTGGTAAAACTGTTCCAATCCTGACTCAGATTTAGTTGTATCATGTGAATTAAGCTTTGTTTTACAACTCTTTTAGAAAAACAATTGACTATTCAACCATCTAGAGAGGCATACACAGGCCAACTCATTTTATAGCCTGTAGTGCAGTCTATGGCACTGCATGGTGTGATCACCAGTGGTCATGCCAACATGTTCATTAAGAACTCTAACAGCCATCTCCACACTCATCACAGAAATCATCAACTCCTCTCCTCACTGGCTGCTGGTCACCCCCATCCTCAAAAAGCCTGGACTCAAACCTGACTTCAGGTTGAACTTCCGAGTGTATTGTCGCCACACAACTCAAAGCCCATCTCTACTCAAATGACCTGTTTGAACTATTTCAATCTGGTTTCCGTTCTCAACACAGCACTGAAACAGCCCTCTTGAAAGTCACCACTGACATCCTCCTTTTCACAGCCTCCGCACAACCTCACCATTTTCATCCTTCAGGACCTTACTGAAGCTCTCGACACCATAAACCATCACCATTCTCTGCTCTTGCCTTGAGTACTCCCTCGGGATCACTGGCACTGCACTCTCCTGGCTCAAATCATACCTCACAGACCAACAACAATTCATCTACATCAACAGCTGCACCTCCTCCACTGTTCCTCTGTCCCAAGGCATCCCTCAGGGTTCATTGCTTCCTCTTCATACTTTACCTGCTCTCCCTTAGCAACATCATTCGCCACCATGGTCTCCATTTCCACTGTTATGCAGATGACATCCAGCTTTATATCTCCACCAACTCCATCACCCCTACCACTCACTCTACTCTCTCCAACTGTCTCACCGACATCAAATCCTGGATGCAGATTAACTTCCTCAAACTAAACTGTGACAAATCAGACTTGATCATTATCAGCCCGAAATCCCTCACCAAAACCGCAGACAGTTTCCACCTCAACATCAACAACTCCACCCTTTCTCCATGCCTTCTCTTCCCCCTCCCTCTGGAAGTCTCTCCCCAAACACGTGTGACTGTACTGACTTGCCCAGCTTAAAATCTCTTACAAAAACACATCTTTTTAAAATTGCTTTTAATGTTTAGCTCAGTCTATTGTGTTTTAGTGTACTATTCCATATTTGCTGCTCTTTTTATGTAAAGTGCCTTTGAGTACCTTGAAAAGCACTTTTAATAAAATGTATTATTATTATGTTCAGAGTCCTTTTTGAAAGAACTAAAGGATGACAAATAGACATGCTGATAGTCTTTACATGTTCAGGTAGTTACTAAATTGCAGCTGCATGTCAATCTTTACCTTTGTGTTACAGTGTGGAGCTCATCTGGGGCACCTCTTTGATGATGGACCAAAACCCACAGGAAAACGCTACTGCATTAACTCTGCCTCATTGGCTTTTCAGCCCAAACAAGAGACTCTCACCACCTCTAGCTCTGCAGATGAGGATGGAGCTGCCTGCAACTCATTGGGTAATGGGAAAACTAAGCTCTGAAAAAAAAGACTCTGCATGATTACTATACCTGTGTACTGTAAAATGCAGAACTTTTGATACTCCAGCTTAAAATGTTTTATTACAGTATATTTTTGAAGTGACATTTGATACCGAGAGGTTGATTGAATGAAGTTTAGTTTGAGGCTGTCTAATTTTGGTTTTTAGGTTACTTCTCGTATGTTAGGTTTGTTATTTAGTTCTCTCCATTAGGAAAAAAAGCTTGCATTAAAACTGTCAATGTGTGAATAAAATATCTAAGAACACTGAATGCCTTTCTTGTTCCATTTTTTAAAACCCATAAGCAACAAGACAAAGTGTAGAGCTGTCATTATGTCATTGATAATTTCAGGGGTGAACAGGGGTAACAAGTTCACACAGTTGTAACACAGTTGTTTTTTGTGTACCATTATGAGTTTTTTTTTGTTTGTTTGTTTGTTTTTTAATCTGTAATGTTCTTTTACTTAGAGCTACGGTAGGTAATTTTAAAGAGAAACAAGCAAGATTTTCAAAATATCAAGCAAAAACAATTCCAACCCATCCCTGGTGGAGAGGAAAAGAAGTTTTTAAGCAGTAATCCAGTTTAGAAACTAACAGACAGGTTATAACTAAGCAACAATCTCCGTGGCTATGAAGTGAAACCAATGTGGAACTATGAAAACCTGTACTTCCTCAAATATGTCTAGAGACAGAGACCTCAGGACTTCAGTGCCTGGAGGGAAATATTTATTCACCAGGGATGTTTCAAGCACATTTCAAGGTTCTTCCTCAGACTTCTCAAATATTTGACATTGAGGGCCCTCCTGTGCAAGATTGAGCTCTGCATGAAGTGAAGAATGTGGGTCAGTTTGTGCCTTATCCTTTTTTTTTCTACAGAAATTAGTGCATGGGATTTTAAACATCCTGTGGTATACAACATTGCAGCGCTCACCAACATGTGGAGACAAAACAGGCTAATTGTCATACAGTGACATCTAATATTGAGTGTCAGAGTCAAGAGTATCAAATCATTATTGCTTAAGTTAAAATAGTTCATTGACCAATCCTGAATGTCTGTCAAATATGTAACATTGATTTTCATAGTCATGTACTGTACTTCATTTCCCTGTCCCATACTCACTCGCTAATTCATTTATTTGTATTAGTTTCAATCTACAGACCCCTTAAACATTTTTCTTATTCAGCAGTATCAATTCCTTTTTTTTAATATCTATGCTTTTACCCTTCTTCCTCATAGTTTACTTCTGATTTGATCCAAAAAAAAAATCATTGACAGATAAAAGCAGTGTTTTCCTTGCTTCTCTCAAAGATCTGATCTGAGATGTGAAGAATTTCTCAAAGAAACGCCAGCACAGATGCTTTTGCAGTTCCATTAGCTGTCAAAGAGGAATGTGTGTTTGTTTTTAATCATGTTGGTTGTGTACCTTTTTAACTCTGCTGTGCACATTGGTGGTTTCATCTATAAATTTATGCTGTGATGTCAAGCATTATGTCAATCTAAATATGGTGGAAATGTGCATAAAATTCTACTTAACATATTGAATGTTATGGTTTGATGAAATCCTGCACACATGAGCTGGTGACTTGTCCAGGGTGTGACTCATGGACACATAAACTCTCTCTCTACATATACATATATTTATGCTGTCCTGTGTATGTGTATGTGTATACATAATACTTGGTCTAGAGGTGTACTTCAGCCAAAAAAGGTGAAAGTTCACTGTGTTAAGCAGTCTAACGACAATCCTGTGTGTGTCTGCTGCTGTTCACTGTGCCTCAAACATTCAGGGCTTTCCATTTCAGTGCAATAACTTGTTTATTTCCTTGTTTCTTTGTGTCTCAGTTGGCTGAAACAGAGTTGCATGCCCAGCACAAACGTGTGCATGAAACCACCCTTAGGTAATGGATCTATGCAACCATTGATTGTATTAGTTTGATGCTGACGCCGCTCTGTCTGAAGGGGAGGGGTCTGCACAGAAACCCCTTCTTTGGGGGTCTTTTATGAATGAAGTGAATACCAGCTACAAATGAAGCACACACTCTCAATAAATGAACTGAATGTGTGGAGGGGAAGTTGGGCAGTTATGAAAATAAGTGTTTAGTAGGACTATGTGCAAATGATAATGATATTCTTGTAGATGTGAATGCAGCTTAGAATGTGGATGATGTTCACTGAACATTAAGCTGCTTTGCAGTACTACAGGGCCGTGGGAAAGGTCCTTCACGTAAGGCACTTTATTCTTTGTGTCTGTTGTTCTTGTGTAATTGATCTCACTCCACTTCCATGGCAGAGGCCTTCAAAGGCCCACATTTTATGGCTACACCATTACACATGCCCTGTGCATTATTGTATACACATTTCCCAAAATTCAACCTATTATTATTATTATTCGACATATCTCTCTGTCTTTGACAATTAGAATTAGATTTTATAAAAAGTTCTGTTGGTTTGAAAAATGCAGGATGAAGACAGGAATCTCCCTGGAGAATAATCCTCTGTGCGGTCGAGGGCGGAACTTAGCAAACAGTTTTGTGAAGGTTATAGAAGTATTACAAGCTGCAGGGATGTGAGGGAGATGCTGCATGTTTGTCAGGAATTATGAAATTCAAATGCTCATATTTACACTGTATGTTCTAAATGACATGCTGAGGTTTGTTCTCAGCTCCACATATGAAATGCTTTGCTCAGCTGGAGGGTTTCTGTGAACACTTCGCTTTTCATTTGACATTTTAAACTTAATTTAAGCTCTTCTTTATTCTAATGTGATTTTTCACACAAGACAGCTGCAGTTTCCAAATGTTGCAGTACAATCTAGACGAAATACAGAAAGACCTCTTTGTTGAATAAGTGCATCCTTTTAAAGAATTGTGAAATGATAATTGATGCAGATAGATATGATAGTTATGATAGTTGATGTTAGTTGTCAGTAGTTCATGATAGTTGATGCAGCAGCTCAGCTACTACATGTATTCTTAGTCCAGTGTTGAGGTGCTCCCTGCTATATTTCACATAGTGTACTCTGTTCAGTATCTGGCAGCAACGAATTCCATTGAAAAGTGTGAAAATGTGAATTTAATTCATAAACGCGGCCTGCCATGTCTGGCACGCAGCCAGGATTCCGTCTCATCTCTGTTTTCTCTGGCTCCCGTCCAGACCCCCTCTTCCTCCCCACCCGTGTCATCCATCCGCAGGAGAGGTGAGAGGTACCCCCCCACCCCTTTTTTTCTTTCTCGTTCAGTGGAGCTATTCACTGGATGCGGTTATTATGCCCATACTTCTCAGACGAACCGTGCAGAGCTGTCACGCGTCGCTGCTGCATGGTCCTGCCCGGTGCCGGTGTATGTTGTAGCCGAGTTTCACTTGGAGCTGCTCGGCGTCTCCGGTGTTCTGCTCACTGAGCCAAACATCCAACCTCTCCCTGGCTTGTTTTTATCTGCTTCCAGCCACCAGTCGACCTGCCCAGACGTAAAGTGCCATTGAAACTCTCTTTTTTTTTTTGTTTTACAACTCCTTTATGTTGGCGGAGCTACAGCACCGGGAACCATGAGCGGACGCGTGGACGAGGCCGGGGAGAGCGCTGGCTCACAGGAGCCCACGGGGACCGCGGAGCCCCATAAGAGGAGGCCGGGGAGACCGAGGAAGCCCCAGAAAGTACGTGTGAATGTGCTGTGTCTGTCTGCTGTTTACCGACGCGCACGTCTGTTGTTCCGAGTAAAGAATCAAATCCAGACGTTATGTGCACGCTGTCTGTTTGGTGCACGTTATATCTCACCTTAACTCGACCTGTAGTGTTCCAATTATAACTGAGTTTCTAACAATAACCAACTTTATGAGTGCTGAATGTTCTTCTGAATTTTATGATAGCGCGAGTCAAACGTAAAGTGCAGCTCAGTCACAGGCACCAGGTCCTGTCAGCCTATCAGCGTGTTTGTGTGACTGTTCAGAGATGTGACTTTGATGAGTCACATTCCATCAAACCTGCACACCCAAATCACATTTAATCACACAGTGTTATAAACACATTTCAACCATCATGAAGAGGCTGTCAGGATAATGTATTCATATTAATATTAACATTTATATGAATTTAGGTGAATTTATCTCTCTCATTTAATCCCTCTCTGGGACACACACACCACCACCACCCAACCTTTGTCCCTCTTCTGGACCTGACCCATAAAGTAATGACCAAATGGGTCAGTGGGGTGTGTGGAGTCGGGTGGGTGGTGAGGGGACTTTTGTTTCCTGTCCTCAGCAGCCATGCCCCCCCCCTTCTTTTCAGGAGCCCGTTGGTGAGCCTGTCCCAAAGCGACCGAGGGGCCGCCCCAAAGGAAGTAAGAACAAGGGACCTTCCAAGGCAGTACAGAAGGTGAGGAGCTTAGCACCTGATGGACACACACAGGATTTTACATCTTATGACCAACACATGTGTTGTCACAGGCTAGTTGTTGTGATTACAGTGAGGCTGTGTTCAGGTTAGTTGTTTTGTATGATTCTTGGATGACTTGTGTGTTTACCTAAACATGACTCTAATTATAATCTATTATAATTAGATCTATCTAACATTGTAGCATTTTGTATGTTGAATGAATGTTGAAAGAAACGTTTAATACTTTGACTTTGGGTGAGCTCGACCATAATGAGATAAAAAACCTGCAGTAATGACTGATGCACTGGTTTATCAGGTTTAGCTGAACAACTGAATAGATTCAGCCCCACCAGAAATCATGTTTAGTGAGGACACAGAACAACTTGAAGTGTTGTCGATAAGACGTGGAAAAGGATTGGTCACACAAACATAGAAGAGATGGAGAGATGCTGAAATCTGATCTCAAAATATATTTACATCCTGTCCAAAAGAAACAATAAATTCATCTGTACACATTTGTTTATGTGCAGCCTACATAATCTCGAAGAGCAACATACCTGAATGAACAAGATCTTCCAACAATAAGAAGCCAAAATACATGGGACAGGTGAAGTGTGTTAACCTGCTACACAGACTTTTTGTTTTGTAGTGTGTTGGTTGCATTCCAGCTTCACTGTATACATTTTATGAATCACCTGTATTGTTTTATCTAGGCAGATGTGTGCAGGTGCTTTTCTGTGGTCGACGGTAGTTGGTTACAATGGACACACTGTGCTGTGTATTTCAGCCCTCAAGCTCCAAAACTCAACTGCAAAATGAATACATATGAAAACAGGAACAGGCCAATGTGCATCATAATGTTAATAGAAACATGTATGGCTGCAAAAGCACTCTCGCTCACATATTTACAACAGAGATGGACACTGTTTGCATGAGAGATAGAGACGATGAATGAGAAAAGATTAAAGGTACAAAGAAAAAGTGATCCAGAGGAAAGCTTTGGAATGTTGGGTTGTGAGACTGTGCATCTCAGCAGGGCCAAGTCATTGTGTCTTCATTCATTAATTAGATGAAGCTGTGTTAGGCTCATGATGACAGCAGCTCTAGTGCTCCATTGCCACCACGAACCACTGTAAACATTCCCAGCACTTTGAAAAGTGAACCACTCTGCTCTTGCTGTAATCCAGTCTCATTTGGCATAATGATAAACACTGAAGATATCAATCTTTCCAGATGAAACAGGTTCTGGGTCAGCCTACACCTCTAACATATACTTTTGAAAAGTTCATTTCCCCTCCCAGTAATCACTTCTGCAATCTCTGAAAGATATCACTGCAGCTTGTAAGAAAAACATTTTCTCTGCACACTTTGACTAGAATGTTACTACTGATACGTACTGTACTGTAAAATACAGACTAGTTACATCATTCTGAAAAAATAAGACATTATTTATAGAAAATGTCAGTTTTAGTATGGAATACTGAAATTCTGAAAAAACAAAATTGGAGACTGTTGTCACTTGAAAATCAGGATTGGTCATTTGTTAAAATAGCCGTCAGTTTTGTAGTTTGTTACATTAGGGTGCCAAGGTAGATGTACTGATGATCTTTTGATAAAGCAACATATTTTGAATTGCCACACCCACAAGGACTAAAAGCCTGCAGAGTAGTATGATGAGTCATATATGAGATGAGTTAACTAACTGAGAATATGGTCTGTCTCAGACAGCCAGTCTATTTGTGCAGGGATTCACTGTGTTGCACCTGGTTGCACCTGGCCAGGCACTGTGTTAAAGGTACAGTGTGTAAGATTTAGTGAATCCTAGTGGTGAAGTTTCAGATTGCAACCAACTGTAAACTGAACTGACTCACAGCTTCGCCTAACATTTTTTTTCTGACCATCATCAGAAAATGAGTATATGTCATTTTTGTTGTTTTGTTAAGGAACTGCAATCCCCATAAGAACCTCTTCCATAAACCTGAGATTTGTAGCATTTTGTACAACATGCTAAAGTAAAACATACTAAACAACAGTGTTTTAGCATTATGCTCAAAACGCCACCTGGCCTGCTTAAGACTCAAATCAAATCAAATTTTATTTGTATAGCCCAAAGTCACAAAGTACATTTGCCTCTGAGGGCTTTACAATCTGTACAGGGAGTGACACCCTCTGTCCTTAGACCCTCGGTTCCAGTGAGGAAAAACTTGCCCACAAAAAAACCTTTAACAGGGAAAAAATGTGGAAGAAACCTCAGGAAGAGCCACAGAGGAGGGATCCCTCTTCCAGGACGGACAGACGTGCAATGGATGTCACATGTACAGAACAATCAACACAAACATATTGTACAGTTACAATGAATTACAATAAATGGTAGAATGATTACAGTAGCAGTGGAACTTGTGATAGAGATAGAGAGACACAGATGCACAGCAGCAGTAAATCATTAACTAACTATAAACTGTAATGGAGATATGGTAGCAATAATGACAGTAATAATATATGTAGTGGACGTCATGTAGGACCACAGCAGCCACAATCCATGAGACTTGCTACATGAGAGAGCACAGAAACTCCAGGGTAGAAGTTAGTAACATGCATTAACATGTATTAATGAGACAGTTATGTTTACTGAAAGAGAGAAGAGTCCCCCGGCAGTCTAGTCCTATAGCAGCATAACTAAGGGATGACCTGAGCCAGGCCTAACTAAGTTAATAATTAAGTCTACTCTTGAAGGTGCTGACCATGTCTGCCTCCCGAACCCAGAATGGTAGGTTGTTCCACAGAAGAGGAGCTTGATAGCTGAAGGCTCTGGCTCCCAATCTACTTTTGGAAACTCTAGGAACCACAAGGAACCCAGCATTCTGAGAGAGCAGTGTTCTAGAGGGGTAGGAGACAGATTATAAATTCTATTCTACATTTAACAGGTAGCCAATGCAAGGAAGCCAAAATGGGAGAGATGTGATCTCTGATCTTGGTTCCTGTCAGAACATGTACTGCAGCATTCTGAATTAGCGGCAAAGTCCTAAAAGACTTATTGGAGCAGCCTGATAACAAAGAGTTACAATAGTCCAGCCTAGAAGTAACAAATGGGGACTAGTTTTTCTGCATCTGTTTGAGACATGATGCGTCTGATTTTGGCGATGTTATGTAAGTGGAAGAATGCAGTCCTTGAAATTTGAAAAATAAAAATAACTCCAAGATTCTTTACGGCGGAGCTGGAGGCCAGGGTGGTCCCGTCTAAGGTGGCCAAGTCTCCGGAAAGAGAGTTTCTGAGGTGTTTGGGTCCAATTACAAGAACTTCAGTTTTATCTGAGTTCAACATCAGAAAATTGTAGGTCATCCAACTTTTTATATCCCTAAGGCACGCTTGGAGTTTAGTAAACTGATTGGTTTCATCAGGCTTGATCGATAAATACAATTGGGTGTCGTCAGCATAACAATGAAAGTTAATGGAGTGATTCCTAATAATGTTCCCTAGAGGAAGCATATATAGACTGAATAGAAGTGGTCCAAGTACAAAACCTTGTGGGACTCCATGACAGACTTTGGTATGTATGGAGGATTCATCATTGACGTGAACAAACTGAGATTGATCTAAAAAACATAACTTAAACCAGCTTAGGGCGGTTCCTTTGATGCCAATCTGATGTTCCAGTCTCTGTAAAAGAATTTTATGGTCTATGGTGTCAATTGCAGCACTAAGATCTAACAGGACGAGTACAGAGATGAGTCCTTTGTCTGATGCCATTAGGAGATCGTTTGTGACTTTGACCAGTGCGTTCTCTGTGCTATGATGGACTCTAAATCCTGACTGAAAATCCTCGAATAAACTGTTATGAAGAAATTCACACAGCTGATTATCTTCAGCTTTCTCAAGTAACTTAGAAAGAAAGGGAAGGTTTGATATCGGTCTATAATTGGCTAAAACCTCTGGATCTAGAGTGGGCTTTTTAAGAAGAGGTTTAATTACAGCTACTTTAAAGGACTGTGGTACATATCCTAATAATAAAGACAGATTAATCATATCCAATAAAGAAGGGCTAACTAAAGGTAAAACATCCTTGAGCAGCCTGGTTGGGATGGGGTCTAGGAGACAGGTTGACGGCTTAGATGAAGAAATTATTGAAGTTATTTGATGAAATAAAATATGTATCAGGTTTTGCAGCTGATTCCAAACTTGCTGTATCAGAATGCATATCAGTGCCTGTCGAAGGCAAGGCATGATGAATTTTGCCTCTAATAGTCCTAATTTAGTCATTATCAAGAAGCTCATGAAGTGATTACTAGTTAGACCTAGAGGAGTAGATGGGTCAATAGAGCTGTGGTTCTCTGTTAGCCTGGCTACAGTGCTGAAGAGAAACCTTGTATCTAGTATCTTGTTATACTATAACAGGAGTGGATTCATTTAAGCTATTATATTCACCCTCCTGCAGCCAGGTTTCAGTGAGGCAAAATAAATCAATATCATAATCAGATATTAATTCATTGACTAAAAGAGCTTTAGAGGACAAGGATATGATATTCATTGAGTCCACATTTAATGCTCTTGTTTTGTACTGGTGGAGATGTTGATTTAATTTTTATTAAGTTTTTATGATGAACCCGTCTTCTGTTTCTTTTATCTTTAAACAATGTAGGTGGACGGGGGACAGACACAGTCTCTATACTAAAGTACTGGGTGGGCAGCTGCACTAATGGAGGCGCAGAGAAGCGTGTAAGACTGCAGCTCTGCTTCCTGGTCTCAACTCTGGGTTGTCACGGCTTTGGACGTCTAATACATTTGGCCATATTTCTAGATATGAGAGCTGCTCCATCCAAAGTGTGATGGATGCCGTCTCTCCTAATCAGACCAGGTTTTCCCCAGAAAGGTGTCCAATTGTCTATGAAGCCCACATCGGTTGCTGGACACCACCTCGACAGCCAGTGGTGAAATGACGACATGCAGTACATGTCATCATTGGTCACATTGGGTAGGGTCCAGAGAAAACTATGGAGTCAGACATCATTTTGGCGTATTCACAGACTGATGAAACATTAATTGTAGTGACCTCTGATTGGCGTAACCGGGTGTCATTACCGCCGACGTGGGTAACAGTCTTACTGTATCCATGTTTAGCCTTAGCCAGCAGTTTCAAATTTGACTTGATGTCGCCTGCTCTGGCCCCCGGGATGCATTTGACTATGACCCCCGGTGTCACTAACTTAATGTTTCATAAAATGGAGTTGGTTTCTCAGCGGGTGTGTCGTTGAGTGGGGAAAATGTGTTTGAAACGTTGAGCGGTTGGTGGTGTACCGTGGGCTTCACTTTGGGGCTACGCCTCCCTTGCACAGTCACCCAGCCTCCCAGGTGCTCGGGAACTACCGGGGGACGGCTAGCTGAAGCTACCTTCGATGGTACAGATTCAATAATAAAGAATAAAGATCAGACTGAAATAAAATTGAAAAAAATAAGTCATTTGTATGCATTCAGTTGATTTTATTTTATTGATAAAGCACCAAATCTAGGGATGCACCACCTCCCGATGGCGTTTGTGCCATTGTTTGGGGTTTTGGAGCCTCCAAAAAAAAAGGAAAAAAGAAAGGTTTCTTCAGCTCAGAGTTCATGCCACATGTAAATCAGCATGTAAACATCGGTGAAGCAGGTATAGACTGGGCTGTTTATAATAATGTGTAACTTACTAATATCTTACAGCACTGTGAACCTATGTGTGTTGTGACATTGTTATACAGCCCACACTTTGTTGGAGGATTAACCACAACCACAATTCTTCCCTTTACCAAGTTGTATGAAAAAGGTTCTGTAACCTTAACAAAGTCTTTTTTCAAACTCAAACCACAATCCTTCCCTCAGCCCCACCAAGTCAGTTTTCTGCCTGTAGTGATATTGTTTCATTCAATTTCTTCTGAGGGTGATTGTAATGGTCTTGGAAGGCGATCCTGCTGAAAGGGGCACGAGATTCCTGTGTATTCAGGGCTGTTGCAGACATGCTGTGTCTCTCTGCTCAGACATATAAAACACACTAATGATTAATTGAACATGGTGTTGTCTTTCAGACCATTAAATCTCCACATTAAAAATGCAGCATCCCAAACAGAGAACTGGGATTACAGTACGCAGATTAGCTCGCCAACATCATGATGTGTCATAATGGAGACCTGCTAATGAACATTGTCTTCACAAGACATCCACATTGTGTACACTTCTGTTTCTCTTTAATGGGAGCCTGAACCAACCCTTGCTCGCATGTGACAAAGAATAGTTATTCCTTTTATCTGAAGGTTTTATCTAAAGTTAATGGACACTGAAGACGAGCTGCATGATAATTACATACAGTAGAGGTCAAATTAACAAAACTGTACAAACGTCAACTGAACAAGGTTCTTGATCAGGACTCTCAGCAATATGATGAGCACTCTCTGCAATGAAAAGGCTGAGCTTGTGGGGGAGCATTCCCAACTCCCAGCAGCAGCAGCAGCAGTAACAGTAAGCAGCGGTAACTCAAAAAGAACAGAAATTAGGAAACTATACTAAAACGAAGACTGTACAAAAGCTAACTAAATGTGCGCGCTTCAAACAATAGTGTGTTATATGAAACAGAAAATCCCAATGTGATTTATTTCAATACTAAATATTAAGCCAATGTAGACTAATAACTTAATTAAATATATAATGCGTATAAACAAAATACAACAAAACTTAACTATAGAAACAAATGTGTGAGTGCAGAAGGTTACTGACATTTATGGTTGTGTGGCCACAGCTGTGGCCATCACAGAAACACAAACTTGTACATTTGAAAATGTTCTTATTCATATATTATTAATACTTAAGTAATAATTAACATTTAAATTGCCTTCCAACATCTCCAGTTTCACCTTATCCTTGTCTAGAAGTCTAAAACTTTTCATATAGAACATGTCTAGATCATACTTTTGTATATATTATTAAATATTATTTAGCAAGAATTTGGCAAGAAAAATTTTAATAGGTAGAAACCTTGAGCCAACTCAGGGTGGCTGCCCATCTGCCACGATAAAATAAGTCAAAATCTGAACCTGTAGAAATTTGGTGTTTATTGGAAAGAAGAAAACTTCCATGTTTCCATATTGAAGGTGTGCACCTTCTATTTCAGCCTGGAGCAGAGAATAAGCTGATCTCCCACAATGAAAAAGGGTGGTGATGTTTATATTTTGTATTTTATCTTTTAGAATTTGTAACTGTAATCTATTTACTGAATTCTGATAGTAAGTTCCATGACTACATGACTCTTACTAATAATTGTTACAATCCTGCATTACTGAGTAACATATACTGTCCAACGCTGATGATCCCAAACAGTTGGAGGCAAAAGAAAGTTCTAAACATCCCAGTTATGTGTAAGTATAGTGTACCATGCCTGTGAAAGGTTAACACTTGTAACTGTATGCCTGGTAATCCTGTGCACACTCTGAGGCATTGTGGACTGGATGGCCAATACAGAGGAGAATGGCCTTGCAGTAGTGTGGACTTGATCTAAGGATGTCGTGCTCCCTGTGATTTTTGACTCTGGGCTCCTGCTACCATGTGACCAGGCTGGGTGGCTTGTACTCACTGTCAGCCTGACAAAGGGGCTGGTGTTGTTTAAGCCAAATAGCTGCAGAAAGCCACACACATGCCCCAACACCACCATCTCACAGGTAGCAGCCTTTTGCTGGTCATTGCCTGCAAAATTAATTGCATCCCAACTGTGATTTCACCTGACTTCTACACTGCCAACTAGAGTCATGGAGCCTGGCTGTATCAAATGAATTATTGACACTGGTCTGGTCCTGTTAATTGTGGATGACTTCAGGGCTTGGCCTTCTGGCTGTACTAGAGATTCTGTAGGGTCTAATATCAATTCCTCCATGTCTCCATGTTAAATCATTCTTCTATTTTCATAAGAAAGATAATTCCCTCCCCTGGAGCCAAACAAACAGGGACATTCCATTTGGAGGTATTCATTTCACAAGGGAAAGTTCTGTAAACATTTGGTGCTTCCATGCTAATGTGGATACATGTGAAAAGAGTTTATTATTTATTTCACCCCTGTGTAACGTTTGTAGTAGATGTCAAGCAGGAATACAGCAGCAGATAGCACCACAATCACCAATCCAGGCATAGCCATGGTCCATGAGAACATGTGAGGCGAAAAGCATAAAAATGGAGTGGGAGAAGAAGAGAAAAGCTCAGTGCATCATGGGAAGTCCCCTGGCAGTCTAAGCTTATAGCATAACATATACTGATTCTGGTGAAATATGGAAACTCTAAACTGCCATTCAATGAAATGTACTATATGAAACAGACTAGATAAAACTGATGTATAAAGTTCATCTGATTAATTCTCTAGGAGGCTTTTGTTGAAGTACAACACCTGGAAATGACAAAAAAGCTCTTAAAGTTACAGTAAATTCACTAGCACGGACCACACCATCAACAAGACACGTTAGAATTATTTATTCGAATCAAATTTTATTCGTATAGCCCAAAGTCACAACATATTTTGCTTCGGAATGGATGTCACGTGTACAGACGAATCAAAACGACAAATGAATGATTGCAGACAAAGTATGATCTTGTGAAGTTCTTGGGTCTGATACTGCGGTGTGGGGGAAGCATCGGTAGGGAATCCATTGTAGCAACCGGGCATGACGGACCCCCTGACAGGCCCTAGGAAAGAGAGAAGACAAGGTGAAAGAAATGGGGTGGGTGGGAAGGGCGTGCGGAATACGAGCGTAAACGGAACCACAGGGTTAAGGAGGGTATTTATAGGACTGTCTGAAGTGGCGCTGTTGAGGTGTGGTCCGGCTCCTGAAACTCCGCTTTAAGCTCCAATTCAAAATGTTTGACTTCCTGCTGAGTTTGACTTTTCTGTCTGGAAATTATATTTGTACCTACCAGATGTCATACATGCAGGGGAAACACGCAACATGCAGAGGTGTCAGTGGCGCTATTGAGCCATTTTGTCACACACGTGCAGTATTTGTCCACACATCTTCAGCCTGGAATGGAAACTCAAGTTGCAACAACTTCCTGTTTCAACTTCCTGCCGGACCCGAGCGTGCGACATCAAATCAAAATGAAATTCATACAGGAAACCTGTAATGGCCCACTTCCTGTTTCACAAACTCTCAATTTAAATACACACAAATGTCAAATTTCACCAAATTCGTTCGTGGTGATACTATAGAGAACTTTTGACCACCCCTGAAGCCAATCACAGTGTTTCCCAAGACTCTCAAAGAGTTAAAAAAAATGTGAAAAATGCTCTCAACCAAAATAGTATGTTCTTTCCACCTTTAACACCTGGAACTGATGGAGCCTCTCACCTACTGTATTGTTTTGATCCTCAGCCTCAGTAATTTCCTAAAACATCTAGTCACTGTAGTTTTAAGTCAGTTACTGACTTACTGAATGAGTGAGTGAGTAAGTGATGAACTTACACCATTGCTTGGCCAATTATTGTTATTATTAGGGCCCGAGCACGCACTGTGTACAGGGCCCTATTGTTTTTCGAATGGTCATTTTCTTCCCCAAAGTAAATCGCATTTTCGAGAGCCTATATGTAGGCTCGAAAACTTACGAAAATTTGCCTGTCCCCCCAAAGTCGGGCGTAAAATTACATATTTTGGGGGTCATGGACGTATAAAAATGGCTCTACGGCGCCACCTACATTTCAGTTGTTGGAAGAGCCCCTCGACGCGGTTTCATCCACGTGTACGAAATTTAGTGGGAGTATGTAAAATACCGAGCCGCACAAAAAAGTCTCTTGGTGACCTGGGCTATCGCGAAGCGTACGGCATCCATTTTGTTTCAAAGTTGGTGTTTTCGTGTTTTTGGGGTCATTTTCAGGGGTCGTATTTGAACGAACTCCTCCTAGAGCTTTCATCCTGTCTGTTTGAAACTTGGTGTGTGTGTTCTTAAGGCCTCGACCATGAAAAGTTATCAAAATTGTGAGTTTCGGATTTACTGCGTTAGAGGGGCGGGGCCACGAAATTTGGCGTGTTGTCGTGAAATTTCGATGTGCTATAACTTTGCGAGAAATCATCACCAAAACCTCAGATATATAACGGCAGTCTGGCCTAGAATACATTTCCATAAAAATATTTGGTGATTTTCACAGCGCCTCCTAGTGGCGACAGAAAAGACCAGTTTTACGAGATGACGTCCAGCTCGGAAAATATTGACCATATCCACCTCAAACTAGGTGTGGATGTTGTCAAGGCCTTGGTCTTGACATTTGACAAAGAATTTCAACTTTTCATCAGCGTGGCAGTGACGGTGCGCCAAAGTCAAACGTGCATATTTTTTCGAAAAAAAAAACTCCATCTCCATCGACTTTTTGGATGATTTTCAGGCAAAACCGTTGGGCTTTCTTATACTTTGTCAGAGCTGTCTGAAACTTCTTGTGGTTGTTAAGAACACTATTATGCAAAGATCGGCTGCATAATTAATTAGGGGGCGGGGCGAAATTGCTCCATAGCGCCCCTTGATGTTTTCTCTGAGGCAGCCCTGCCACAATTTTGGACACAGAGTGTGTTCATACTGTGTTCGTATAGATGTCCTGAGTAAAAGTTATCAAAATTATTACTTTTGATGAAACGGTGTGGGCGTGGCGCTCCGTCAGATTTGACCATTTGTCCCAATTCTGGCTAATGTGTGTCGTCAATTGAACGAAATGCTTTGAAAGCGTCGAAGGCTCGCGTGTTTTCGACTGCTGCCTTCCAAAATGTTGTGAGTGGTCTGCAGTAGTTTCACTCATTGACTGCTGCTTGTTCAAAATATAGAATAATTTGCTGCCCTTGGGTAGAATTATGGATGGAAGTTTCCACCTGAAATTTATATTATGTGTTGTAATTTCTTTTCCCAATATTTTTCATGGGAATCCAAGAAGGTTTCAAATGAACCGAAGTTTACAAAGTGTTATGTTTGTCTCCATGTTGTAATTGGTGTAGTGGGTCACAGATGATGACAGAAGAGATCAAATATTACAGGACATCATTATGTCAGACTGTCGAGGAAAGGGTAAAAACACAAATTCTCACATAGTGGCTGGTCCTATTTACCTCATTGAAGAGTGAATCAAGCTTTTATTTTTAAGTTCCTCCGTTTGTTCACTTCTTCTTTGTTTTCTGATGTTAAACGTTTGTTACTGCATCATACTGTATACACAAGACTCAACATTTCCTGTATTTCAAATTAAAATCCCTTGAGCATTTCAGTGGACAGAATGTCTTTATTTCTTACCAAGACTTTTATTGTGAAACATTGGCAGGACTATATTCCTGTACAGTATTTTAAATGTAGCTACTGCCTTCTTGTGGTACATGTACATTACTACAAAATACAGTTTAGCTTAGTCCTTAACACATACACACCCACAGTTACTGAACAATAACACTTCAGATGAATTATCAATAAATAGCACAATGTTAGATTTATTACACTAAAGCGATGGAAATGAACATTGTGCTTAGTCGGCATGCATGTCATACATGTGCTTCTTTCTTTCCTCTTACAGCTCAGACTAATTACCAAACTACAGCAAACTCTGAAACAATTACATAATATAATCTACAATCTATCAACATATTGAAATAAATGAACACCTACATTATTTTTTCTTTACTTTAATGTCTATCTAATCTCTCTCTCTCTCTCTCTCTCTCTCTCTCTCTCTCTCTCTCTGTCTTTCTCTCGTAAATTATGGTCAAATTGATAGTCAATTGATCTGGGATCTAGGAACAGTGATATCAGTAAAAAGAAGTCATGAAACATGCAACAACAAGCTGAAAACAAACCTGCAGGTCAGTCAGATTTATTTGGAAGAGAAAAGATGACTGACACATCCATCACAGTGTACAGATATTTCTGCTTCAGCTTTGACCTCCTGGACTGTAGCTGTGTGCACAGTTTTCCTGTGAAATGTGTGAACTTAATTAGCAACATTTTAAACTCTTTGGTCTGATCTGTTTGTGTCACAGCAATTCATTTGGTTTAAGTATTGTAGTATCATAACTGATAGAAACAACAGCCACAGATAATAAACTGGAATGATCTTTTTATGAACATTAAAAAAGACACTCCCACAAACAGTGGGAGTGTTGTGCTGGGAATATATTCATGTGCTGGCCATTAGCAGTATTTTCAATCCTATTTGCTCTATATGAACAGAATGGTTGTAGCCTGTGAACGTTGTCAGTTGTCCACATCATTGTTCATTGAAGAGTTAGTGATATCAATTGACTATCAATATGACCATAATTTACGAGAGAGAGAGAGAGAGAAGAGAGAGAGAGAGAGAGAGAGAGAGAGAGAGAGAGAGAGAGAGAGAGCTGGACATCATGGATCTACAACCAAGTCCAGTTGCCCCAGATTTAACTCTTTTGAAAGAAATAGTTTTAAAATGATGAATCAATGAATGTCGAGTGTCACTCAACCTGTGCCTGTAAAATCATCAATTTGATCATGGATCAAATCAAGATGAAAGCGCCATCATTGGAATGAAGGTACCACTGTGAAGCATGCTATCTAGTCCTGTCAATACATCATGTGAAAAACACTTCTGAACATCTTAAATACTGGTGTGACACTTAAAATATGTACCAGAGCATGACACTAATCAGGTGTTTTATATACAACTATGTCATGAAGTGATAGTCAGGATAGGAACTGATTCCATTTATCCTAAACTCTGTCTTCACAGAAAGCTGAGGCAACTGGGGAGAAAAGACCCAGGGGACGACCCAGGAAATGGGTGAGTCAGTCGTTCTCTTGTGTGAGCTTGTGTGTGTGTGTTCAGGAAAATCTCCAAAGTAATCATGTTATCAGTCAAAGAAAATGTTTCCTGTCTACACTGACCACAGGAATACTAAAATAATTCTGCTGTCAATACTCTGCTGGTTTGCTGGTGTAAGTTTATCAGCTCCATGCAGTGGTTTCAAGTTCTGCAGCAAGTAATTGAACGGCTTGGTCCACATGCATGTGCAATGAATTTTTAGCCTCCGTGGTCTCCTTACAGGATGATACTGCAGACTTTATATTAAGTCATTGCACCTTTTCAGTGTTTATATTAGAACACATTCTGTACTGTTCACAAACTGCTAATGGGGCATTGGGAGTAGCCACATTTCTGAAAAAATGTATCTGCTCTTATTTTTTCATCCAATATGTAAATAAGTGTAAGCTGATTTGCTCTGTTTGTCTTTTGTGTTTGTTTCGCCAAGATGCATAGAAATTGGTGAAAACATGTATCATGCTGAGACTCTTTGAGCCATAGACTAAACCCAACAACAGCCATTTTGAATGTGGTGTAAAAATGTAACATCCAAACAACCTCTATACTTTCAGGAACTCCTGCTAGCAGATAGACAATCTTAGCTTTGGTCAGAGTGAAATGAACCTTCAGGGGTTTTGATGTTAACGTGGCATGGGAAATAAGTTTCCACATCATGTGCAATATTTTATCATACAAACTGACAGCTGTCTTGTGGTGTACCTACAAGTTATAGTTATTTTGTTTTATAGTGCCATATACTGGGTCCAGAACATGACGTTTAACTAGTACTTTGTCCAAAACGTGAACAATAAGCTGACCTCTGGCTGCAACAAACCATTCCCCCCAAACACACACTGTTTTTGGAAAAGGTTGATGAAGGTAGAAATATATAATGATGTTTCAAAATACACACTGGTTTGGAACCGACTCCTACCTGCCTGTGAACTCTCTGTCCTGTTCATGCTCAATAAGCTAGAGGATTACTTGAGATACCTCATCCAAGATATGTAAATAAACATGTGCTCTCACCAGGCCTGGAATTTTGTCATTTTAGGGGCAAGACCACTTGCCCCTTTGTGTTGCCAATTTTTTGAGGGCACAAAGGCCAAAACCTGGAGCACCAAGGCCATAAAATAATGATTTTAAGTCCACATCCATAATAAATTTAATGCGATTATGTTTTTATTGGATTAGCACATTAGTGCTAGCTGCAAATGTTAGCAAAATCATGTCTTGAATACAATGAAAGAAAGTATGTAGAAGGTTTGTAAAAGGTTTGTGGGAGGTCAATGTAGTAGTAATGTCCTAAATGAGCTGAATCTAGTGATATAAGTTTTTATTTCTGTAGTACAAAATTTGTTGTTGAAGTTGTTAGGTGTGTGTGTGTGAGTGTGTGTGTGTGTGTGTGTGTGTTTGTTGTCTGTCTCTGCATGTGTGCTTGTCTGTGTTGGTCTGTCTATGTGTTTGTGTTACTGTCTGTCAGTTAGTGGCTAATAACTGACAGACAGACATACACATATAACACATACAATGAGCAGCTAGCGTGTTAGCTCATTATAGGCGGTTTGCAAAAGGTTAGTCAGTGTAGTAGTAATGTCCTAAATGAGCTGAATCTGGTGATATAATTTTTATTTCTGTTGTACAAAATTTGTGGAAGTTGTTAGGGTGTGTGTGTGTGTGTGTGTGTGTGTGTGTGTGTGTGTGTGTGTGTGTGTCTGTGGTGTGTTTGTCCTGTCTGTCTCTGCGTGTGTGCTTGTCTGTGTCGGTCTCTGTATCTGTGTTACTGTCTGTCAGTTAGAGGCTAGCGCTAATGTGCTAGCTGCTCTGCTGTCTCTGTCATTTTAGACAGGCATGTTCAAATTCACTATCTGCTAAAATGGCCACCTAGTGTTAGCAATCAGCATACCTTTAATTTTTAGTGGCTAGAAATGTTATGATTTCACACAGTCCTGCTGGATTCACTGTCAAACCAGATGACTGATGGTCACTACAGAAAATGTCTTTCTTAAGCTGCCTGTTAATCTCTGTCAGTTAATGCTGCTCACCAGAGCAGTTACTGACTGTTAGAATGTCAGTTGGAAATGCTGAGAGAGAGAGAGAGAAAATGCTGAAACCACTAATTTTAGCATTAGCCACTCATGTTAACAATTACCATGATGCAATAGCCACTAATTTTAGCTGCTACTGTTAGCAATGAGCATGCTTTTTAGCCACTAATGCTTTTTAGATGCTAATGCTTAAATGCTAATACTAATCACTAGTGCTGACCAATGTTCCCTCTAATTTTTCATGTGTCTGGGCATACACACAAGCTTCCTGAGCACACTGAGGACCACTGTGAGCAACATCAGATGTGCACACTGTGGCCACACACCAGTATCACACTTGTTCAAAACCTTGGATCATAGCAAGTTTCATAGCTTATTAAAAGAAGCAAATTAGAGTAGCAATTTTCATTAGTTTACTTTTAATATAAACTTAAAATGAAAAAGACAAAAATCTGCTTTGGCCATGGGAAGGGTCCTGTTCTGGAAGAAATGATACATATACACTTTTCAGACATAACATTTTGTTCACATTCACAACAACATTCACATTTCGCACAATGACATGTGCTGTTGCTTGTGATACAGTGTAAATTCCTGTAACTCTTTGTCTGTAAAATATCTAATTACTCATTTTTTTATTAGCATTTCTACTACCCATAAATTATATAGTAGTAACAGCATTTAATGATTAATATCCATAAATAAAAAAAATCTTAATAAATGTCACTAGAATATGCACAAATCTGACTTAAATTTTACCTTATTTTTCACGTCTGTCCTTCTCACTTCTCCAATGGTTGTACACTTTGTTCAGGTTGATGGCTTCGTCTGCTTCTTGTTTTGACTTTATGCGCATCAGCTGGTCCAAATGTGCCACTTCAAGACAATTTCTGGATGCTGTTTTGATATGATTCATTAAATTAAATCCTCTTTCACAATCTGCACTGGAAGCTTGAAATGTAGCACAAATATCCACAAGCTGTGAGATCTCCTTTAGCTCCTCACATCTAAGTGCTGCAGCCACCATATTTGAGATGCTGCCATATCTGTGCTGATTTAAGTTTTTGCTTCATTATGTACTTGAATTCGGCATATTGTCTGTTAATGGCCTCCATAGACTGTGGGTGGTGGAGAATGGCCTCATACTTCTTTGCCAGTGTGGCAATGTCTCCTAATCCATAGTCAAAACTGATGTCTGAGCTCAGTGCTTCAATGTCAAATGCAGACCACTCCTTTAATTCATCCTCTGGAAAACAAGCATCCATGTGATCACAGAGCTTACTAATGAAAAGAGTAATCTCACCAGTATTTCTGCCATCGGCTGATGAGGTCCCCATTGCCTCTTTGACACGGTCACTCCACTGTACATCCTTCTCCTTCAAGTATTGGGAATGCAACTTCTCAATCTTTGCTCTAGCAAAGCGGTGTCCTTCCATCACATTCAGGTTGCATCTTTGTAAAGTGAGGCGGAGTTGTGCTAGCTCACCCAAAACATCTCCCAGAGCAGTAACAGTAACCTTGAACTTTGAATCACTCAGCTTTTTGTAGCAGTACTTTGCCACTGGATCTCTGTTTTCGGTGAATTCTTTTTTGCAGAATTCTTGAAGCACAGTGTAATTCCTCAGAACAGCACTGACAGCTTGGTGGCGCGACAGCCATCGCACTTCATTCAGAGGCCTGAATGACAGTGTATCTTCATCAAGAATCTGCTAGGTCCTCCATTTTGCCCCTCTTCACAGTGGACCGAGAGAAAGTGGAATACACAGTTCTAAGAAGAGTTTCCATATCTCGCATCAAAGGTACATTTTTCCAGGCATCATCAATGCCCAAGTCCTCTCTATGGGCCACACAATGTTGTTCACTTAGGTGTGGTATTTGGTGCTTTAACAAAGCTGCAACTCCGTTGTGTTTTCCTAGCATTACTGAGGCACCATCAGAGGTCAGCATCACCATTCTCTGCATGTCCAGTCCATGTTTGGAGTAAAACTGAGTTATTTCTTGCACAATATCCTGAGCAGTGCATGTTGTCAGCTGGATGATGCCACTAAACACAGTTTTATAGTTAACATCATTTTCCTCCCTGTATTTAATATATAGGACTAGCATTTTGTGTACTGATATGTCCGTGCTCTCGTCTACTATCAAGGTATGCCAGGGTGCATTTTTAACACTGCATATAGTCTCATTGATTGAGTTCACAAATTCAAAGGCATAGTTTTTGCTTCGCCAGCTTCAGCTTCGCCATGTGATCGTGGATTTGTTGAACTGACAGCATTGATGCATTCATTTTGATGGCAAGTAAAATATTGTCAATGAGAACTTTAACTTGCTCAGGGTCAGATTTTGTTTTGTGTGACAGCTTGTTTCTTTTCTGTTGGTCTTTTGCGCTCTCCCGCAGTAATGTACCAATCCACTGTCCCATCTTGAGTCTTTGTACAATTCCAACAGCTTTCAAATGACTTTTCTGCTGAATGTGACGCTTGAGGTAGTCCAACTTCCATTCAGTCCACATTTTTCCCTCTGAAAACTCACTTGCTACGTTGGCCTCGCTGCATGTTTTGCAGAGTAGACCTTTCTCACTCGAAAAAGAAAAAATCTCACCCAGTTTCACCCCTTGTTCTTCTATTTGCACATACTCCGACAGCCATTCCATCTTAAAAGAACCGCATTTCTTTTTTACTTTGGCTTGGTGAGTGGATGTATTGCTGCCCGTTCGTTTCTCCATGATAAGAGGTTAGCATTTGCGTCTCTTAACTCCGCCGCACTGTTGTTGGCTAGCTAACCTGCACGGTGCGTATAGGCAGGGCACATATGCAAGCACTGTCAATGCTATGATTGGCTGCGTAGCGTAAGTGAACCTTATCGTATATAGGCTGGACGCCTGTCTGTCTGACATGAGTTACAATGCAAAATGGTACAGAAAACAATATTATTGGTCTAATTAATTATATTAGATTAGGTCTAATATTAGATATTATTTAATACGTTTATATTGAATTTTATTTTATGTGCTGCATAGATTTTCTTGTGCGCTGAGAATATGCGAGCAGTGCGCAATTGTGCAAGCGCGCATCTTAGAGGGGACATTGGCGCTGACACGCTAGCAACTGGTGCACTGGCTGCTCTGCTGTCTCTGTCATTTAGACAGACAAATTCAAATTAACTGACAATAACTGATAAGATGGCCGCCGCCAGGCAGTTACTGCACCTGTTCGAATGTCTGAAACTCAAATGTCTGTTGAATTTTTATTTTTTTCGGGGTTTTCATTCCTATGAGAAATTTTTTGCATTTTTTTTTCGCGAAGTTATTCGCAACAACCTCAACATTAACATTAACCTCAACAAACGCAAGTTTGTTGAGGTTAATGTTACACGTTAAAACTGGGTCACAGTTGTAGTGATATAACATTACTGTATAAGCATTTTAAAGTTAACTAACTTATATGTTGAAATTCCTCTTATTCGCTCACTAATTTAACACACTGTCTGACCTCACTATGGCTCTAACTATATAAATTATCTCAAAAATACAGAATATTTGACTTTTCTATACTGACATTACTGACATGGTTTGCTGTGGGCGTGTCCATACCTGCTGAATGTGACTGCTGGTAAACAATATTTCTCTGATTAATAACAGCTTTATTGAGGCCGGCGCTCTCTCTCTCTGTTGTTACTCTATGTCTCTCTACCAAAGCGCTCTCAGTTTCTTGCTCACTCTCTCTCTCTAATCAATGGACACAAATCAAATTAAACTTCTTTGTGTCATTATTTTTTGGCGTTATTTGCGAGTCGGACTCTGGTACATGAATAAACAAAGTGAGAACACACACACACAGGTCGGTGATCAGAGTTAAGTCCATGAATCCACCTGGATAGTCTCTGCTTCAGAGACATTTTGGGCTGTCTGTGGAAGTTTGGCCAATCTGAGTGTCTGATTGGCGGCCGGAGTGTGATGTGGGGCTCCATTTTCCCAAAACTTGAATTTGGATCAACTTCTCTCACCGCACGCCGGTGGTGTTTTTTTGCAACAACACACAACCCTCACTGAAATGACTTGAAAAACACTACCAGCATCCGGTTTGCCTGTCCCTGTCTGAACGCGCACTAAGAGAAAGAAAGACCTCAGAGGGCACAGAGACACTGAAAGGAGATGGGGGTGGATAGCGGTTTTGCCTCATTCCCTACATTCTCAACCCCCCACCTTCCTTCATCCTTGGCTGCTACCAGGCTGAGAGGCTCAATTCCAGCCACTAGAGGCCTTTGTTCAGAGATTGGCTCTACAAACAGAAGTCTCTGAGACCCAAGCGGATTTCCACAGGTCACCTATCCCTCCCTCCCCCAACTCTCATCGCTTTTTCCTGCTGCAGCTTCTAGAAGAGTTTAGTCTTTAGTATTTCCACTTTCTGAGGAAGAAACAGAGCAATGACCAATGATAAACCACAGTGGTAAAACAGTTTACATGCATAAGTACTGTAACCTTGAGTTGCATGTTTCTTTAAATGGAATCAAAGTGAAATATGTACAAATTACACCAAGAACTTCTGAATGTGCATTGAAATTTAAAGATGAAACCTGAAAAATCTAAATATGAACATTTGTAGTGTAGTTATAAAAGGGGAACACTTACTTACCATCTGTAAACAGGAAGTTACATGGTTTCCTGTGGTGTCCTAGCTGGTTGTTGCACTGTATTTTTTCTCTTCCTCTCACCATGCAGTCCTTTGTCAGATTTGTTCAATAGATATAGACATTTCTATCATTAGAGCATGTCTGCTAACACTCTTATGTGGCCAGAGGTGTGCTGTTCAAGGCACGACAGGTTAATTCATAACATCTATAACCCTCTTTAAAACAAGGCAGAGCTGTCTTTCCTGTTTCAAAGCAGCCACACATGCATGCTGAGAAACAGCCACATGCATCTGTCTGAAAGACAGTAAAAAGTTCAGTGAACAAAACAAAAGCAAAAATGTTTGTGCAACAGGATGTAACAGCAAAATGCAAAAATGTATTTTATTTTATTCTTTGAATGCAAATTCAGTGAATGAAAGAAGAAGCAAAGACAGATTAGTAAAGCATGAGTAGACTTGTTGTTTTTCTTCCTCTTTACCTTTGCGATACTCTGGGAACAGATTTAACATCAAACAGCAGAGGCTCCTAAATGAAGCAGATCCAATTTGTATGTACCTTTCTTTCCTTTCAGAGCATCCCCCAAAACCCTTCCAACAAAAGGCTGCTTGTCTGCAAGGAATTTTCCACATTCCTTGAAAAGGCAGACATTTTTCTCCTCTACAAAGGGCCCTTCTGCAAATTCCCCCTAATCACAGGGTTTAGTTAGGCCATGATAGGTACAGTTCATAACTCTAGTAGTGCATTGGTATGTAGGCTAGGGAACTTCGATTGAGGATCTTTAAAAGACAACTGAAATGTTTATGTGTATTCATATTTATTCTACTGTCTATACTGTATCTGTTCAACAGTGTATCAATACCATACCTCCAACTGTTAATTTAGTGCATCTGCTCTAGTATGGATGTGCCTGCTGCAGATGCATTTTGTTAATATGTACACTGCTTAACAAATGTATTAGACCACCACCCAATGCAAAGTTAATGCCACCGCTGCCCTAAATTAACAGCATTGGTAATTACCAAAATCATTTTTTATGTTTCTGTCATGGTTAATACAGCAGTATGTAGAAGCTCTTTAGCCAAAAGGATATTTTTAATGCTAAAATATAATTATTATTGTTATCCATGAATTTTTGAATTTTCTGTTTTACAAAAAACTGAAAAAATATTAAAGCACATTATTATTTATTACATTATTATTATTTCCTTCATAATTAATTGACTTATATCCTTCCATCTGATTCTCAGACAGACTTGAGTCATGACTTGATTGTGAAGATCAGTCTAATGTTTAACTTCATTAGGTAGAGCTGTTACACTTACAACTATGTAAGTCAAAGTGTTGAACAGTCTCATACTCTACACTGCATTTCACCTGAAGTATTTCTCATGACACTTTCTCATGACACATCCATGCAGACTTATGTTGTGGAAGGAAGATTGAACTGAGTCAGTCAAATCATCCATTTAGCTTCAAAGTCTCAGACCCAGTAGTTGTTAACCAGAACAAAGCGCAGCAGCACCAGTCTTATGGAACAATTAACACTTAGACTGGACAACAGAGCAGAACAGTGGATATATCAGGTACACTTACAGAAATACAGATATGTCAGATATAATTCAGAGTAATTCTGAAGTCTGGTTGTTTGGTCTGCACCAGTGTGATACACATCTTACACACCACTAAATGTGATTTCCTCCAGAGATTCTCTGTCCTGTGTCATAGCATTCAGCACATAGCATATAGCAATAATTTCATTAATTTGGAACCTGTAATGCTTCTGTTTTTTATTGGATTTTAATTTTTTCTATGACCACTTGAAGAAGCAGCAAAGTATATAAGTCAGTTACTGGCTGAGCACTGGCTCACCTCTTTTGATAGGTGGGACTGTGAATGGTGGGCTGTACAAGGTGCTCAGCAGAGCAGAGGCATTTCTCTCTTTGATCAGCGGAAATGATCTGAACAGTGGCTGCTGGGTGGTTGTAGAGCTGAGAGCCTGGAGCATTGCATTCTTGTAGCCACAGAGGGATTGGGTTTCAGCTGAGATGGGGTCCCCACCATAGGACTCCTACTTTTAATACTTACCTACCATACATTGGAATGTTTGAAGCTGCCCATGCTGCCTCTGACGAAGCCTCAAGCTGCTTCTCAAATTACTTGTAGAGCTGAGCAGCTGCTGCTGCGTTCATAGTGTTAGGCCAAAGGAACATCAAAGAGCAGTGGACCATGTGAAAGACTGTGGTTTCTCTTTTGTGTTATATAGGGAGAGAGGTCAGGTTTGGGGCAGTGTGGGAAGAGGGCTCTTCTTCTCTGCTCAATTTCTTTACTTAAAGGGATTGTATTTCACTGATGGTTATTTTGGAGTACTTTGTCCCAGATGCACTGAAACGGCATGATTTATTTTTTATCACCTACAGACTGTAAACACGGAGGAGTCCTGTGTTTAATGGTTATTGTAACAGCATCAAATTTGCTGGACATTCCAAATGAAATTGCGTACTTGTTGTTACTTTTATTATTATTTGAAAAGTGAAGAAACTTATTGTGTTGTTGCTGAGAGTTCAGAAAAGAGAGTCAGAGAAAGAAAGCAGAGCTAAAGTTTGGGCTGTTGTAGGGAAGCGCCATAGGAGGAGTTCTGGGTAGTGGCCGGCCACCCACCTGTCAAAGGGAGTGTGTTCATGGTGTCTTTCAAAAAGGGGGGGATGCATGGCAGTGTTCAAAGGGTCTGGATCCCTTGCTCTGTGTGCAATAGTTTCCTGTTCTTTTCTTCACTGGTGCTTCCATACCTCATGCAGGACAGTGCTGACATGGACTCCATTATTGTGTTTGAGCTGACTGACTTTCCAGACAGAAGTGGTACATTTCAGTTATTAGAGCTGGTTAGTTGTGGTCCAGAGCCATGTGCAGTTGTTTAACTTGACCTCAGTCAAACTCAGGTTGTATCAACATGCTATTCTGCACCCTTGGAGAGCCTACAAAAAGTTTAATGTGTAAAGTATACATTTATCTTTATCTTCACAAAGATGGGCTTTCATATCACATCACTGATCAGTAATTTATATCAGTCACTTGCAGATTTTTTACTTAACATACTCAGAAACACAAATGTGGTGGAGAAGGGTGGATGCATCTGGATCTTACTTTTAGTTTCCATTTGTAATTTTGTGACTCAACATTGTGTGAAGGTGGGAGGAGAGAGGAGTAGAGGGTGTATCTTACTCTACTACGATTAAGATAGAAATGCATACCATAACAGTGATCTGTACTGTTTATATCTAGAGCTACAAGTATAAACAAATGAAAATCTTTCCTGATTAAAATAATAATTATTCAGACAAGGTTAATGTAGAGCTGTACAAGGGCTATGCGAGTACAAATCTCAGGGATCTTTTTGTCATGGCTGTAGATTCCTTTAGAAAGGCCCAAAGTTTTAGAACATACATCACAGTGCGGGTGGCCTTGTCTCAGGAGCTAGAGCTTGATTGGCAGTTCAATTCCCGGCTCCTCCAGTCTGCGTGTCGAAGTGTCCTTGGGCAAGATACTGAACCCCAAATTGCTCCTGAAGGCTGTGCCATCGGTGTGTGAATGTGTATGAATGGTTAGCTCCTCAAACTGATGAGCAGTTGGCACCTTGCATGGCAGCTAATGCCATCAGTGTATGAGTGTGTGTGAATGGGTGAATGAGATATGTAGTCTAAAAGAACTTTGAGTGGCCAGAAGACTAGAAAGGTACAGCTATATAAGTACAGTCCATTTACTATTTATCAATGCAATAACACATGACAGTACATCATATGCGCACAGATGGAGCAGAGACCAGACAATAGCTGATTTTTACCATGATGGAATGAAACTGGTATAAAACATAAAACATTTTGCTGTATGCAGCTGTGAGAGAAGAAAACAGCTTGTGTGTGAGGCACAATGCATCCCAAATAACAATGAAATAAAATAATTGATCACAATATTTTCTCATATTCTACAGTAGGATTTAAATTGCTTACAAATATTATTAGAATTGAATTTTAAAATAATATATTTTTTCTTCATAACAATAAGCATTATGTTTTTCAAAGAAATAAACACATTCACATCAGTTATGTGAGGAACCATGCCATCCAAGTGTCAGTGGTCATGTCGTAGGCTGTGGAGACTAAATATACCTCCAACTCTGTGTTTTTAATTCATTTCTTTAAGGGTCTCTTGGTTGTCCAGAGCTGTATTTGGGATGGGATGTGGAGCAGTTCAACAGGTCCTTGGTGTGAGGTATTTGGTTTCCTGTCTGAGGGTGGTTGTTTCAGTTATGCAACATTATTCAATTAAACGTTGAATATAATCAAGGCACTTGAACATGACCATGTGACCAAAACAACACTTCATAAAAACAGTCACCTGCTTTCATGTTTTACACACTCAATATAAAGAATGGACAGCGTATGCGCGACATCAAAGGCAGGTTTCTGAAACCTGTTTTGAAGATCAGAATCTGTGGCCCTGAGTGCCGCCATCTTTTCATTCCTTATCTAATCTAAAAAGAATCTAATCTAATGGCAAAGATGTGGATCATTAGCTGACATGAGGCAGGCTGAATGACACCTGTAATTGCACATGTCAATTCAAGCGATCATGCTGTTAATTCTTCTTCTAACTTTAGTGCAGGACGAGCGAAACATAACGTACACGTGAACTCTCTATCTAAACTCTCTACCTGTTGTGTTCTGGCTTTCTTTATTTCATGAATCAGCTTCTAAATTGAAGTGACTCTGTAACTTTGTAATGAGAGAGAGCACTGGTCGAGATGCATACGTGGTAAATCAGACTGAGGGAGATTGTTTCACAGCAGTTACGTCCAGCACACATAAACACAGAGAAAGGGCTGTCTCAATTCGTGGCAGCGGCAGCTAGTAGTGGCACTTCCCCACAGGTCACTGGGGATCTATAGTCCACTATAAACTATGAAATTCTCCCAGCTACTGTAACGTCGCTTGTTTGTTTCTCTGTCTGTCAAACTGCTGCACTCGCTTGCTTCCATCGTTGTAGTGCGCTGTGTTTGCCGCATATTTGTTTCATACCTGGCAACGCCGGATATCGAACACAGCTGAATATCTTACACATTGTACCATTAATATAATTTGAATAGGTAAGTTGTATATAAATTCACCCTCAGTACAGTTGCCATGAACTGGAAAATTAGCTATAGAGACCAAAACTGTTTTTTGTACCAGGCTGTAAACATGTTTATTTCTGCTGTGAACGTTGGACATTTTAACATGGGGACTTATGGAGAATGACTCACTTCTGGAGCCAGGAGCCAGCCTCAAGACACTGCTGGAAAACATGCTGTTCAGTATTAACTATAATATTATAAATGTATATGCATATGTAAATATAATTTGGTTTACTAATTATGAAATTATTGATCTAGATATTGTAATAGATGACATGATGTGAGACATGGCTCAACAGTGGCGTCCCCAATAGTGCAATTGAGCTAGTGGAGCACTGCATACTCCCGGCGGTGCGCTGCATACTCCCAGCGGGGCTCTGCATACTCCAGCGGACAGAACAGCTGATGGCTCCGGCAAGAACAGAGGTGGGGGACTGTGCATTTATGTGAACAAAGCTTGGTGCACAGACACTGCTGCTATCGAGAGTCATTTCTCTGCTAACCTAGAGTTTCTCATGGTTAAGTGTAGACCTTTCTATCTACCCAGAGAGTTTCTATCCACTGTTGTGACTGCAGCCAGTTCCATGAAAGAATTGCATGCTGCCATTAGCAAACAGCAAACTCTACATCCTGAGGCAGCCTTTATTGTTGTAGATGATTTCAATCACACCAGCCTGAAGACTGTACTCACCAAATTCCACCAGCATGTCTCTTGCCCCACTAGAGGAGACAAGACTTTGGATCATGTCTACATGTTTTGAGGCCTACAAAGCATCCTCTCCCCAATCTCAGACAATTTGATCACCTCTCTTTGTTTCTTCTTCCTAAATACACACCGCTAATCAGACGTGTGAAGCCTGCTGTAAAGACTGTGGCCAGAGGGAGAAGACTCTACACTTCAGCAGTGGTTCCAGAACACAGACTGGAGTGTGTTGGACTCACACACAGACATTGACACCTATGCTTCTTCTGTTTTGGACTTCATAAACACCAACATTGACAGTGTCACCACCCTCAGACAACATCACAACATTCCCTAATCAGAAGCTATGGAGGAACCGACAGCACAGGCCTACAACGCATCCAGGGCTAACCTGAAGAGGGGCATCAGGAAGGCCAATTACAGCCACAAGTTAAGGCTTGAGGATCACTTCAACTTCAACTCCGACCCCCGGCGCATGTGGCAAGGTATCCAGGTCAACTTGGATTATAAACCCAGCAATACCACCCCACAAACCAACGATGTCTACCTTTTAGACAACCTCAAGAACTTTTATGCTCAATTTGACAGGGAGAACTAGGAGGCAGCCATCAAAGCTGTGCTCTCTGCAGACCACCAACCCCTCACACTCTCCCCCACCAACATATGTGCAGCACTGAGAAGGACTAACGCACGTAAGGCTGCTGGCCCTGATGGCATCCCCGGACATGTGCTCAGGGCCTGCGCTGCATTTCATTGTCCAAGAACGTGTTACTTTCTTAAATGACAATACAATAAAGTTGAATCTAATCTAATCTAATCTGATCTAATCTAATCTAATCTAATCTAATCTAATAAAGAAGGGCCAGCTTCAGGTGTAAAATCTTAAAGATCAGGCTACAGGCTGGGCTCAAAGTGGCCCGTGCAGCGTATTCTGCTGTACGTCTGTCAGATTTCAGGTGATCATCAATCTCATGATACTGCAGATGTTGTTACTGCACATTATTTTAGACCAAGCCTGGAGACTGTGTTTTCCATCCAGCGATTTTTTTTTTCCTTTTTCCAGTTGAAACCAGTCAGTCCTCACATTCTTATAAATCATATTTGGTTCTGCCTCACTAAAATGTGACATAACCCCTCCTTTCTGCTCTTGCAGCCACAGCAAGTTGTCCAGAAAAAGTCTACTCAGGTAAGAGATCCTAAAGATTGTTTTGCATGCCATACAAAGTAATTATATTTCAGTCACTTTCCCAAAGACGTAGACTGGAGCAGACAGGGTTCAAGCAACCAACTGTCATTAGTGGACAACTTGGTCCACTACGTAAATCATAGCCTGCAAATGTATGAAAATTTCGGCCAGTTTAAACTGAGTGTGTTGCTTGTAATTTGAAACATGTCCTGCAAACTAAATAGTAAAATTTCTTGCTTGCCATCGCCTTCCAAAAGAATTTACGCAGTCACTTGCAGTACTTGTCACATACACATGGGTTGTTGTTGTTGTTGTCATTGTTATCTTCATATTGTGGGTAGCTTCTGGGTCCTGTTCACAAGCTAAATTTGTTTTTAGTTTAGGTGATGGAATGATTCTTGTTGTTCTTTTCAGATGCTTAGAACATCCATATACAGTAGCTGCTAGAACAGTAACTCTACATGTAGTTATAGGTTACGAGAGAGAGGCTAAGAGGTAAGATGAGACCTGAAGTATTTCTGATGGTCTTAAATGTAGGAGATAATTAAATTCTGTTTTATATTGTTGGTGTATGCACCTATATCGGAGGGAGAATGGTAATAAGTGAACTGAGACAAAACACAGGACCCCCAACCTCAGCATTCTATCACACTCCAGGAATTCACCAGCTGCTTATTGTGAATGCACAACTTGCCTCTGATTTGTGGCTGAAGTAGTTGGGAGGTGCTATGAGGCCCTGTGAGCTACAAGCCATAAAAATGTAATTTATCCTAATTTGATAGGCTGCTTCATCTCAGCTCCACCAACCCCAACCTGTACAAAACCTCAAACTCATTTCACCCCAGTGTCTGGGGAAAGGTTGGGTGGATGAATAACGCCACCAGAAGCTACAGCTTCTCTACTGCCTGCCATTATTTTTTCAATCTTTGTTCTTTTTTGTTTAAAAACAAGGGAAGTTGTCTGGTAGATTAAACATTGCAGATGTTATGCAGCCACCTTACTGCAGCTCCACCAGGCTTACTAGATCTCATCTCAGAACATCTTAAGAAGCTCTAATCATAACGCTTTTTTACTTCAGCATTCAACCAGCTGATTTCACTCTCTACACATCTGACCAGAGACAACCCAGGAGAGAAAAAAAGAATGTTGGAACTGTTGTTTAGTTGGAAAGACCTATGATAGTGATCATATTAAGCAGTGAGAAAGTCACATTATGACATTCCTGTTGGCCTCACTGTATATGCTGACTGACAGATGATCTTTAAGTTATCTAATGTAGTGTTAGCTTAGCTTCTCTCTGATAGCTGTAACATTATCCTCTGTAACTTTACATCATCACAGGCCATTGTTGTTGTTGGACAGGCATCATGTGCGGAGTTATCCCACAACAATCAGGCACCATGAGAGTCTCTCTAGATCTCTCTAGAGTCTCTAACATGATCAGTCTTCATTTTCTTCATGATCATTCACAGATCTTGTCTTGATCTTGATTTAGATCTTGTCCATATCTTTACCATTTCAGTAGAATGCCAACAAGTTTACTGACTTTTAAATGCAGATAATGTGACAAAGTGCCCACAGTATAACAACAGGACAGGACATACAGCAGTACCGGGGTACAGAGTAACTTATAAACTGTGGCTGTGTGTGTGTGTTGCCCAATTTCAATGCTTTCTGAGTGTTTTCTTACTTTTAGACTAGTTGACTAAATTATAATTTCTCAACATCTCAAGCAAACATGATTTTTGGCAGGCCTTGGGCAGAATCTAAAGAGAGATACAGTAATACATTTTATTTAAGGTTAAGGTACATTCAAGCTACTCAAAGACACTTTACATAAAAAGAACATCAAATCAGCAAAACAATATGAGATAGTACACTAAAAACACAGATGTGGCCATGTATGTGTATGGATGAGCTTAGTATCTGAGCAGTATTGTTCCATAATGGCCATCAGTCTATGAATGTGTGTGAATGAATGTGCAAGCAGGAAAATCTCTCTATAAGCATTCAGTCATACAGTCTGCTCATCAGTTCCTGTCAGAGGGAAACAATTCACTCTTTGACCACAATGGTTCATCCACCTCAGGTCATCCTCATCTTCAAGTGAGAGTGCAAATCACTGTGGTATGATATGTTTACATCTTCAATCACTTCATCTTTATTTACAGGAAGAAGAAGAAGAAGAAGAAGAAGGAGAAGAAGAAGAAGAAGAAGAAGAAGAAGAAGAAGAGGCTGGAGAGTCCCCAGAGGAGGGCTAAGCTTACACATCATGACACCCCTACCTCAGCAGCTGTCAGGTCTTTCAAAGGGAGAAGACTGCCTCGACCACTTATATATTTTTCTTCTAACTTTTCCACGTTATTTTACCTGGTGAGTTCATTTTTGGCTAGGTCATCTTAGATTTTTTATATAGACCATACAGAATACTGCAACACAGGGAGGTCACAATGATTTTTTTTAGTATTTGTACTGCTGCTAGAAGCAGACATTCTGCCTGTCAACAGACACATTGTCAATCATGTACAACAAACTTCTCAATGAGAGTTGAAAACAAACAGGAACACAGACAGAATGAGTAAGTGTAGCATCACACAAATGTTGACATTTGTGGTTCATTAGAGCATCATTATGTGAGTGGGGGCAAGTCAAGTCAACTTTGATTTATGACTGAATATCACAAAACACTTTTTGTCTCAAAGGTCCTCAATCTGGATAAGGGCACATCACTCTGAAGACTACATCTTTGTACTAATGCAGTCCTAAATTGTAAATTGTAAATTCGGTTCCAACATTCCAGTGTTAGTTAAGTCAGGGAGTCACAGAGATCTTTCTCAGGGAGGTGGTTTATCCATCATCTTAAACCCATTCTCAAGATTTGATGTTAGCATCAAACTCCATACAACATCTTCCTGTGGATTCTCTCTTTGATCACAATGAAAAATAAATAAATAAAATAAATAATATTATTATATAATATATATAATATAATATTGTGCTATTGTTCTATAATATATAACTGAGGTTAACGAGTCTTCTCTTGTAACAAAGCTTCAGAAATGGAGTTAAACTCATATCCAAAAATCAAGGCTGATTTTATTTTCTATCTGTGTGTTAATGTTGAGAATGGAAAATAGGCCGAATGAGAATATGAAGAGAAATCCACATGGAATCCAAAACATTTCATTTTCTGTGGGACTACATTAAATAAGCTACAGATTAAATCAATAATTGTGATCGTTGACTTGAAAATTAAGGAGAAATTATTTATCGTAAAAAGTGTGTCAGTCAGACATTGATGCTGGATGTGCACCAGGTCAGAGAGGTGATGAGGGAGAGCGAGGCAAAGAGGTGATAAAACAATTGTTTGATTCAGTTCATTATCAACAAAAATGATAAAGAGTGTGTAAAGCTTTAACTTTGATACACTCATCATGACTTGACCAGAATATTAGAGCACTACAACATGTTTTTTTTTTTCCAGCCTTTTAGTTTTGGTCTAGAACTGATAGAACCTCTGAGCATCCTGTTGGTACTTCACTACCACAGTGTTTGACATTGCACCAGATAGTTCAGATTTACATTAACTAGGTCAGATAGTTTCTTGTTTATTCTGTGCGCAACATAGCTTTAAAACCTTGAATCCCTCCATTGATGCCACGCTGCAAAGAAGTCTACACACTCACTCTGCCTTGCAAAATAATCTCAAGAACAAAAGACACAAGAAGAAACCACACATTACCTCATTGCACACTTGATATCTGGATTTAGTAGAAGCGTGACATTAGACGACTCATCTCGCACTGTAACTTCAGGGAGACTTGCATTTAGGGAAACCCGATATCATGCCAGCGCTTTCTGCTCAGTGATATGCAATATCTTCTCCTCATTTCAAACTACCTCTGAGTCAGCACAGCTAGCTCATGAACACTGTTGCTCAGTACTGGAAGGCATTGTGCATTTAGACATTTGATACAACTTTATACTGTTCATTCATACGAGGTCATACTGGCTGTTGTCTTGTTTGAATCAGGCAAGTAAACCCTTAATAATCTGTAAAGAAGCCAAGGTCAGATAGAGCCATGTGAATCAACATTAAAGGAAAACTCATCTTTTTTACTACAGCAGCCTTATATTTGTTCATTTGTGACCATCTTTCTTGTTGGTTTTGTTGGACCAGATAAAAGCTTTTAGATGAGACGGTTTCAAAAATATACATACATGGAGTCAGAATATTTGATAAAACTCTTCCATGCAGACATAACATTACATTATTTAAACTCAAATCACTTCACAGGTTCAGAGTGGCATTTTATAAAGAAAAAAAAACTGAACACATCTACATCTTACAGTGTCTGACTGTCCATTGCTTTGTTAAAGCACACATGAAAATGACTTGTAGAGTCACAGTCACTTTTGGTAAAAAACTTTAATGACACAGTTGGATTTATTCTTACATAAGGTGATAAGATGAAGTAACAGTTAAACTGTCATCATAACATTCAATCATGATGGTCAAAACTATGAAAATAAGACAGAGGTTGTTTCAAAAGAATGTTTCCTTTAATTGGAGACAGACTCTAAAGCCTGCAGCCCAACATTTGCTATTTTCAGTCCAATGCATATGTCCATATTTTATACTTCAGATGTTACAGACTCTTCTTTGTGGTTTCAATTTGATACCAATACCAATACAAAATAGCTCATGCCATTCAAAATATATCAATAAATGTGTGAACTCTTATAAATGTAAATAAATTGTGTTCTTTAAAAATATATTTTAAATATAATATTTAAATAATTCATACATTCACAACTGAAGTTGTGCAGTCTTTAAAGTTTGTCTCTGTCACAACACTCGAGTACTTGGCACTGACATTTTGTTGTCTGTTTTTTTATACTTAAACAGAAAAGCAGCTGAATCAGGTACTGTTGTTTTCCTCATTGACCTTGATGATGTTATTTTGTATGGAAACATACAAAATATAAAAATATGAAACATATTTTACAATTTCTGCAAACTGGAACTTTTTGACCAACTGTTAACTTGAATTTATTTTGTACTGATTTATACAATGGTTTAATAAGGATTGAGTGTTTGTAGTGACACTATATGATATAACTACAAATATTTTGGTTTGTTTATTATTATATTTTTTCTGAGTTATGAACTACGTATATATGTAGAGTACCTCAAACAGACACACTCATCAGACTCACAGACCCATCAATTGACGTACCTACCTCCAGTCTTGAAAAGGAATAACCTTGCAGGTTTACTTTCAGTATGAGACAGATGACGTGATTGATATCAGGACTGCAGAGGCTCCTTTTTCAAGTATTGTTTCAGTCAAGCTTCTAATCTCAGTACACGTGGATTCTCTCCTTCAAAGTGACTTTACGATTTTGACGCGTGTGATATGTTTGGATTTTGTATTCATGAGTTTATATGTTCACATGTATTCATATGTTTTCTTTTTTTTTAATTAGTAGATATCTATATACTTGATTAGCGTGTGTGCGTATTTCACAAAAATGTGATTTTCTTTTCTTTTGATATGGTTAAAGCATGTACATGGATATGGGATCGCTTCCTACTTATTGCTTCTAGTGATGGATTATATTATTCTGTATCTCACCATGACAACCTTAAAAAACGTGGTATTTTGAACTAGGCCAGAGGTATAGCCTCAGAGGAGCTACTGTACATTGATCTGGTCAACCTGCCTTTAGCAACACCGGTGTGGAACAGTGGCAGTGTAACAGTGGTAAACTCTCTCTAACCAATAACCTGCACAAATCTGGCCCCTGTCTGTTATCTTTCATACATGTGCATGTGGAAATACACCCAAACAATGGATGCAGGTGTTGAAGGTATTAAATCAGATGTGAATCTTTGCTCAAGTTAAAACATTTTTAACATTAATGATTTATTTTGCATGTTAGAGAAGAAGATACGGCAGCACCATTAAAGTTTATGGAATCTTTTTAAATTGAATTGATTTGAATAAAATAAAGTCATCTGCCTGCAGACTTTGTGCAAGACTCCTAAAATCTCTTTGATCTTCAACAGTATGACCTACAAAGACAATTTTTGTCAGCATGAAGTCTTAATATGGTTTGAAGAACTGAATTTGAGTCAACATACACTACATCTCCACCACTAATGAGAGTAAATATTTCTGTTGCACATTGAGACTCTGTGGATATAATTCTATTTGTAATAATCTAACAAATCCAAACCGAGAGAATCAGAAGCTGCCATTAAAACAGCAAGAAGTAAGTAATACTGTGAACTGTGTGCACCTGTTGAAACAAGCTGATCAGTAGCTTTGAATGAATAGCTTTGAAACAGACAGGCTTCATCATCTGAAGAATGATGAAATGCCACAGACACCATGTAGACCTGGTATTCATGGTCATCTGTATCTACTTGCATAAGGACAATGGTTCAACTGCATTCACACGATGGGCCTCATTCACTAACATGTAGAAATGATTAATGACACGTCTAGTTTGTAAATCAATATTGTTCTTAATTGACTGTTTGCAATTAGTTCACATAGAGGTGAGTGAGAAAGTGGTGGAACGATCAATCAATCATTACATCAATAAATAAAACAAAGTAGAATAAAATAAATAATAATGAAATTATGAATATTAAAAAAAACATTAAATTACAAAATGCTACATTAAGATGATATTGTAAGACAGAGGTGTGATTCCTGAGGCAGAAAACTTCAGTTTCCTTCATCATACAGTATGTGTGTGTGTATGATCTGAGGCTATTTGAAATCTGTACTAACAACTGCAGTTAGTTCAATATTGATGATGTATGCTCTGTTTAAGCACACATTTGTGGCCCAATGCACACATACTTATAAATAATAAATAATAATACCAGGGGTATATGGGGTTTTAGAGTGTCACTGAAGAGCTCTGGGCTCCTTTTGAAAGTTTGCTCAGTAAAGTATAAAATGTCAGCTAATGTTCTTTGGATGTGATATTAGTTGTTGGGCAAAATGATTGTAGAAGCCACTGTTGATGAGCTTTCAGCTCTGGGAGTCTTGTAGTCTCTGTAGTTGATCCTTTCTCTTCATGATTTCATATTCTAGTACAAGTAGTACACATTACTACCTCCAGAAAGGCCTCTTCACCTCATATACAAACTGAAATACTGTTTCAATTCAGTTGTCCAAGAGCATAGGGACAACATCAAACTTTTATTTATTTTTGTGGGCGGTAAAGACTTTTTCTCTGCCTCTCAGTCACCATTAAGAAAGACTGGACACAGAACTGTTTCTTATCTTATGCAATGTTAGCTATGAGGGAGGCTGAAAGATTTCCCAGCTCTCCTTCTGCTTTGCTCCTGTATCATTTAAACTTTTATTGTTTTCCCCATCCTACTAGTATTACTGTGTTTGTATTTCACTGTGTTCTATTCACCACAATAAAAAATATGGAAAATGTGTGTGTGTGAGTTTTTGATTTCTATTCTTTCATTTTTTACAGTGGACATATTTATGTAGGACTATAAATGAGGGGCCCCAGCAGGATCTGCTACAAAATCTACCAGGGCAGCTGTATATCCATATATATTTATATTCTACACTAGTTCCTTTCCTTAAGATGACAGTTTGAATGAGCGTATGCGAAAAGTAGTGGAATACTGTCAATTTCATTTTCTGTGGGACCTGTCAACCTTCTTCCTCCATGTTTGGGCAGTCTTGAAAGCTCAGCTATGATCAGATCATGTGAACACACAATTAATTAATGGTAATAACTCTTGAACTGATCAGGTTTAGATTGTTTGGTTTAATTAAGTTTGGGTGTATCACAGTCTGGAATTTAGCATTATAAAATCTGCGTTGGCGGTTACATAAGAACAATGTGAAGTGAAGGCTAATGTCTGTATTATCAGTAAGCTGACTCGTTTAGCATAAGCTCACCAGTGCGAACATGTTAGATATGAAAAAGATAATATGTTGATTTTCTTTATGGGGGTTGGCCTTCTCCATTGTCAGCCTTTTCACGGTATGTGTGTTTGGGATGTGTCGTAAACACTTCTTCTCGGGACATATAGAAATTTAGTAGTTTATCAAACATAGCAGATGCAGCAAATGATATGGAAAACACTCAAACCAGCAATGTGTCCATTTCTTAATACTCTCTGACACCCTCACCCTGTTTCACCCTGAAAAAGTAAATCTTTCATTTCATTTAAATTAATTCATAGATTTTATCCATCTAATGATCATATTGTTAGAAGATTCAAAAAAGATATTGATGTGAATTGCACTTTTTGTTCTGAACACACTGAAACAGTTGCTCACTTATTTTGGCACTGCCCCTTTGTCCAAAGTCTGTGGGTTGATATCTGTAACTTTATTGCTAAAAATATTGACGATATTGAAGATTTTAAGTTGTTTTGGAGAGATGTACTGTTTGGGCTCTTTGACAAAATAGAGAAAAAATAAACTAAACATTTATTATCAACATCATCATACTGATGGCGAAATTTCATATTCATATATGTAAATTTACTCGAAGAAAACCATCTTTTGTTGGCTTTCACGGTGAGCTCAGGCAGTACATGATTTCCATTAAATGTTCTAACAATGAGAAAGCGATTAAAACGGTTAATATTTGTGAACAATTAAATATACTAGTGTAAGCTCTTTCTCCCCTAGTGTAGAATTTATATGTGAAATGTTTTTCTTGAAATGTTTGTTATGTATGTTGCCCTTGTTTGGAAGGAAACATTGAAGCTCCTTTCCTTAACAGAGAATTTGAAGAGCGCTTATCATTGCGGTTAGGTTAATGCTTCCGGGTCATTTCACTCAGTACACTATTGGACCAGAGCCCTTCCGAGGGCGTGGCGTCGGGTGGAGCGTCTCTCCATCGTAGTCAGGAAGTGTGTGTTGACAGGTCAGGTCGGCTAACTACGGGTTGCTGTTTTTTTTTTTTTTATTTATCTGCGTGTGGACAAACACGAGCTGTCCTCCAACATGTCGGACAGGAACCCGGGGATGAAGCTCGGTGAGTACGCTGAAAGCTGAGAGTGAACACGGACAACATTAAACTGCAACCGAGCTAATGTTAGCTGAAGGAAACACGTGAGGTCACATGACGTAGTCTGAAGTCAATCTGAGTGAACTGCTGACAGATTAATAAGTAACATGTGGAGGTAACTGACCTGTAGAGCATCCAGCTGTTACTGTGTAACGCTGTGACAGTCAACAAGAAGTTAGTGAGTTCATGTCTGTGCGTGACAGTGTGTGTAGAGAGTGTTCTGTTCAAATGGTCACTTCAGTTCCATTGTCATGTAGCATTTTATGCATCCATGTAGGTTAGGTTATGGTTTGACACAAACAGCACTAGAATATTATGTTATTCAAAACACTATAATAAGCAATAGTCCTGATGTGATGCAAAATGTGTGAAATCTATGAATCAAATTTGAACATGTGTTTCATGAAAATTAGACTGGACAGAAGTATACAATGATTATTACAAAACATTTTCAGAAAATCAGAACCAACAGTTACTTAACATACTGGTGAGCACTGTGCTGAACACAGGGCTGCTCTAACTACAGTCAGCTGTAAGTGTAATTGAGACCTCATGACAGACCATCACTCCCCCTCAGCTGAGCTGTTGAACTGATCTCAGCTCAGTGTTAGTTTTAGTCCAGTAAAGCCACTCGTGTTATTATCTGATGAATATTCACCTCTTTACCATTCCATAAGATCTGCAGCATAAAGTGCCATGAGAGGCACAGTTGGGCTCATGTGTAGAAATATGTAAATTCTATGGTTGAGACATTGTAATACCACCTGATGACAAGGTAAAGCTTTATAATGTAGAGTTCTTGAACCCTGACCCTGGCCTGTCCACAGAGTACACAGCTGTACTCCTGTCAGATCTGACAAACGGTGTTGATCTGTTGATATTGAAGGTAACACACTGACTGTGGAGGAGTACTTCATCTAACCCCTCATCAAATCACAAATTATCCCTTTAAGTTAAGGTGTGATAAATGCTCTTTGCAGCTTAATAAGAGCAAGCAAGGCAAGTACTGAAAACATGTTTTGATCTCTATATGTCCTTCTTATGGGGGACAGATCTGGAGTGGATCTCAAAAGTGAGAGTGAACACGCAGGCGGTCCTGAAGAGAGCTCAGCACATCCAAGGACAAAAGATCCCCAAGAAACAGTGGCAGGTAGAGCTTTAACACACTGTATACTGGGACATGATGAAAGGAAGCACATTCTGTTGTAACAATGTACTGCACTGGAATTACACACACTTGTATTTATATGTCCTGTAAGCATACAGTATGGATGTAAAGGTTTGTTTATTCTTCTGTATATTCTGTATATAGGCTGCCTGGCTGCTAAAGGCTGTCACATGTATCGACCTGACAACTCTGGCTGGAGATGATACACCGTCCAACGTCCATCGGCTGTGTCTGAAAGCCATTCAGCCAGTCCGGTACGACCTGCTCAAGAAGATGGATATGCATGACAAAGGTATGCTGATGCTGCTCTGCTGACCTATGATGATTATGACATTCAAAGAAAAAAATAATTCCTTTGCTGATCACTTTAACACGGCCTGGAATGTGAGCACATAGTTCGCATCCACATTCTGGAGCACATCGTCATGGTTTGAGCTGCATGTTTCACTGTAAATGTTGTGTTTTCAGAAGTCTTTCTCTGGTTTTAGCTTCATATTGGCTGATGTGTGGCGATTTTCTCATCCTTCACTACAGTTCCACCAACTGAGAGAACTGTTCAGATACTTCTATAACAAACATGCCATAAAAACACAACCAGTTCACTATACCTCACTTTCCTCCTCCCATGTTACTTCCAAATGCAAAAAAGAAACACAGATGCTGAAGACATACTGTACTGTGGAGATTATGTTATTAACATCAGGCCTTCTCCTCATATGGCACATCTGCAGCTGGAGGAAAAATAAAAAAAAAAGATCCCTCTCCCAGGACGGACAGACGTGCAATAGATATCACGTGTACAGAACAATCAACACAAACATATTGTACAGTTACAATGAATGATAGAATGATTACAGTAGCAGTGGAACCTGTGATAGAGATAGAGAGACACAGATGCACAGCAGCAGTAAATCATTAACTAACTAAACTGTAGTGGAGATATGGTAGCAATAATGACAGTAATAATATATGTAGTGGACGTCATGCAGGACCACAGCAACAGCAATCCATGAGAACCTGCTGGATAGAGAGACAGAGAAGAACAGATGGACGGAGGGAGTCCCCCAGCAGTCTAGTCCTATAGCAGCATAACTAAGGGATGACCTGAGCCAGCGCTATCAAAAAGGAAAGTCTTAAGTCTACTCTTGGAGGTGTTGACCATTTCTGAGGTGTTTGGGTCCAATTACAAGAACTTCAGTCTAGTCTGAATTTAACATCAGAAAATTGTAGGTCATCCAACTTTTTATTTCCTTAAGGCATGCTTGGAGTTTAGTTAACTGATTGGTTTCATCAGGCTTGATCGATAAATATAATTGGGTGTCATCAGCATTTTATTGTAATTTATTGTCATTTTATCATTCATTGTAATTGTACAATATGTCTGTGTTGATTGTTCTGTACATGTGACATCCATTGCACGTCTGTCCGTCCTGGAAGAGGGATCCCTCCTCTGTGGCTCTTCCTGAGGTTTCTTCCACCTTTTTTCCCTGTTAAAGGTTTTTTTGTGGGCAAGTTTTTCCTCACTGGAACCGAGGGTCTAAGGACAGAGGGTGTCACTCCCTGTACAGATTGTAAAGCCGTCTGAGCAAAATGTGTTTTGTGAATTTGGGCTATACAAATGAAATTTGATTTGATTTGATTTAAACAATAAAAGTTAATGGAGTGATTCCTAATGTTCCATAGAGGAAGCATATATAAACTGAATAGAAGTGGTCCTAGTACTGAACCTTGATGACAAACTTTGCATGGAGGATTCATCATTGACGTGAACAAACTGAGATCGATCTAAAAAACATAACTTAAACCAGCTTAGGGCGGTTCCTTTGATGCCAATCTGATGTTCCAGTCTCTGTAAAAGAATTTGATGGTCTATGGTGTCAAATGCAGCACTAAGATCTAACAGAATGAGTACAGAGATGAGTCCTTTGTCTGATGCCATTAGGAGATCGTTTGTGACTTTGACTAGTGCGGTCTCTGTGCTATGATGGACTCTAAATCCTGACTGAAAATCCTCGAATAAACCGTTCTTATGGAGAAAGTCACAGCTGATTAGCTACAGCTTTCTCGAGTAACTTAGAAAGAAAGGGAAGGTTTGATATCGGTCTATAATTGGCTAAAACCTCTGGATCTAGAGTGGGCTTTTTAAGAAGAGGTTTAATTACAGCTACTTTAAAGGACTGTGGTACATATCCTAATAATAAAGACAGGTTAATCATATCCAATAAAGAAGGGCTAAGTAGAGGTAAATCATCCTTGAACAGCCTGGTTGGGATGGGGTCTAAGAGACAGGTTGACGGCTCAGATGAAGAAATTATTGAAGTTATTTGATGAAGGTCAGTGGGAGAAAAGCAGTCTAAATATGTATCAGGTTTTACAGCAGTTTCCAAACTTGCTGTATCAGAATGCAGATCTGTGCCTGTTGAGGACAAGAGGTGATGAATTTTGTCACTAATAGTTATAATTTTATCATTAAAGAAGTTCATGAAGCATTACTAGTTAGTGCATGTTCAGACAGGGACAGGCAAATCAGCGGTGGGGGTGAGCGGTGTTGGGGGGTGAGGGGTGCTGAGGTGGGTTGCTGTGGGTGTGTCTATACCTGCTGAATGTAACCGCAGTGAAACAATCAGGCAATAACTTTTTTTTCTCTGATTAATAACAGCTTTATCAAGGCTGGCACTCACTCTTGGCATTGTTACTCTATGTCTCTCTACCAAAGCGTGCTCTCTCTGTCTCTGTCTCTCTCTCTCTAACTCTCTCACCATCGGACACAAATTAAATTAAACTTCTTTGTGTCATTATTTTGCGGCGTAAATTGTGAGTCGGACTCAGATTTAGAAGCTGGTACATGAAATATAGTGAGAACACACACACACACACAGGTAGAGTTTAGTCCATGAATCCACCTGGATAGTCTCTGCTTCAGAGACATTTCAGGCTGTCTGTGGAGGTTTGGCCGATCTTTGTGTCTGATTGGCGGCCGGAGTGTGACATGGGGCGTTTTCCCAAGGGTTTGCTCAACTTCTGGCTCAACTTCTGGCTGCCTGTATTGTGGGCTGCTGGTGCGGAAACACACGACCCCCACTGAAATGTACTGAAAAACACTGCCGGTGTCCAGTTTGCCTGTCCCCGTCTGAATCCGTACTGTGTTGTGTTGTCTGCCAGGAGTGACTACAGCAGCAGTGTGTGTGTATCCATCTCGTGTGGCTGATGCCTTCAGATCACTAAAAGCAGCCAACTCCAGCATTCCTGTTGCCTCAGGTAAGTCACCTGAAACTCAGTCACACTGTTTAACACTAAAGCGAGCGAGCTAAAGTCTGTGTGACTGTGTATAAAATGAATGAGACACTGACAGTGTCATCTCCTCTCCCAGTGGCCACTGGTTTCCCAGCAGGCCAGACACCACTGGAGACCCGCCTGCAGGAAGTCCGCATGGCAGTGGCTGACGGTGCTACTGAGATCGACATTGTCATCAACCGGACGCTTGCCCTCACAGGACAGTGGGAAGGTACATTTTACCTTATCTACTTGTTCTGGAGCTTTCAGTCATATTCTCTGTTATCATCAGCAGGACTGTAGCAACCAGTAATTTTATAATGTCCAATAATGTAATACCTGCCAATAATGTAATAAGGTTTTGGAGACAATAACGTAACAACAAGTTCCTACAATTTCAATTTAATAATGTAACTTATTACATTATTGGCTGGTTATTACGTTATTGGCGTAGCATTAAAAATATCCTTTGGAAATGTGATAACGGCAACTGGTAATGTAATAATACATAAATAGGACTGCATTTCTTGGAAATAAAGGATTATTTTGCAGTTTTTGTGCAGTTTTCTCATCAAAGATAGCTTATATTCATTCATCATTCATCAATGGTATGTAATATGCAGCACTCTCTCTCCTTATTTATGGATGTAATTTGAGAATTATTTGTTGTACAAAATCTTTATTTAGAATATTGTTTATTGACTTAGGTAAATTCATAATTTCTCAATGGAGGATATAATATTATTTACTCCATCACTGTGAAGTGTCTGGTAGTTAGATCGCGGAGTGGAATGTGCTAGAATTCATCACATGACCACTGGTCATGTGATGAAAAATGATACATATATTATTACCTTATCACATCACACTAAATAATTCTCAAATTGGGTCTTACAACCATAAATAAGGAGAGAGGACTGCATAGTATGTGCTGTTGATGAATGAATATGACAACATGCCATCCAGTAAATCTGTTTTTTAGAAAACTGCACAAATAATCTTTTATTTCCAAGAAATGCAGTTCTATTTATGTATTATTACATTATCAGCTGCAGTTATTACATTTTCAAATGATTTTTAATGCTACATCAATAATGTAATAACCAGTCAATAATGTAATGAGTTATTACATTGGTGTGTAATCAGTTTTTACATTAATAGCAAAATGTTACGTTATTGGCTCAAAAACTTTATTACATTTTTGCCATGCTATTACGTTATTGGGTTTATTACATTTATGTTATTGGCAGATACTACATTATTAGTTGCTACAATGACCATTAGTGGAGAGTTTCTCAAGTGATGTTTCACCTTTTTGTTAAATGTGAATGACCCTTTACATCTACCAAGGTTCCTCCTACATTCATGGAAGGGAAGGGTTCACTTGTTAGACTCTGCTTGGACAAAAGTCTCACAGAAAAATAAATTCTTCTATTTACTAAAAAGTTCAAATAAACATTTCATGTCAGAGTACTTTTTAAGTGATTTGAAAGACAATAATTAAACTTGAAACTGTCTTTAGTGATTTAGTGTTTCCCGTCTCCATCTACAGCCATGTATGATGAGATCCGTCAGTTTCGGGAGGCCTGTGGTGACGCCCACATGAAGACTATCCTGGCTATTGGAGAGCTGGGCACCTTCACCAATGTCTACAAGGCCAGCCTGCTCGCCATGATGGCTGGTCAGTCTAAGCACAACTAATCTGTCATAAAGTGTCTGTCATATTGACAGTTTATGTTTTTTCTACTGGGCCACATTATCCACATGGCATTCAGGGCTTTTGATTGTTATTCTAAGGGTTTTGCAGAATTATTTTATCATTAACATTCAGACTGATAGTGTTTTGGTTGTGGGTGAAATATGGTGAAGTGTCAGAGACACAGCAGCCTCTGAATTGATTGTGTTCTTCAGTTCGGGTTCATGCAAACAGATACACAAGGCATGTAACCACATTGATTATGTATTATTCCCCTTCCTTTGTCTGTTATCTGTAACATTTAAGTCTACCAAAGAGAACCATCAACAGACTAAACTGTGTCGAGGTTCATGATGTTGAGATAGCTTGTACAGGTAGAAGCCATGAAGACTTGGTACTGCTGGCTTTGCACATACCACTGTACCACACTGTTATAAGAGTTATGAGATATGGACTGAAGAAGCCACCACCACGCTCATGTTGCTGTTAACTGGATACTTGGAGATACGGTCTGATTTTTATGTGGCACAAAAGAGATTTTAAAAAGTTCTGCAAAGACAGTAAAAGTTGAAGTCTTGGTGCATTTCCTGCTTTAATCCAGAATGTGGTGCTGCTGCTTATCTTTTTCTCAGGTAGGACTGATGACTGGAGCGCCCCCTCTCTAATGCTTGCACACACACACACACACACACACACACAGAGTATGCTTAACTAGCCATCACATAATAAGCAGATTACAGAACCAAATTGTCAGGGGCTCTGATAGAGATCATTATTAAAATGCATTGCTTTTGTCACCACAGTCACTCCTTAATCTCCCCTTGTTCCTATGAATTGCATATGAGATTCCTGAAATTGAATGATAATTTCACCTATTAATCTCTGATGCAGGCTATTTTACTCTGCTGTTCCCCGCCAGTATCCCTCTGCCCACGCAAATGAATAGAGCTTCATTACCGCCACCCGCATTTAATAACCGTTATCCATTATCTGGTAATTAAGACTCCCCATAACGAATCTTATGGATTATGCCAGTTTGAGAACGAGGGGAGAGAGGTTGAAAGACCTGACTGGAAAAATACATAGAACATGTCTTTAATGAACTGGAAAATGTTCATCTTGCTCTGTTCAGTAATGAACAGTCATTATACACCAGGGAGGCAGAAGGGCTGATTTTTTTTTTCTTTCCTGCAGCCCACAGTTTGTGGGTAATCTATTAAAGAGCTTCATTTCATCTTCTATTTTTACCAGGAACGCTGATAAAACATAATTGGCTGTGAAGGAAGGGAAAGAAAAATGAACTGATGAATGAAAATTTTACTGATGAGTGTGCAACTGCCCCTCTGTTAGCCATCAGCAGTAGCATATGTTCTTGTCTGGCCAGGCCAGACTGTCAGAGTAATGCCCTGTCCATCCTCTCTGCACCCTCACACCAACTGTGTCGCTGACTGTGCTTCCTCCTTCAGTAGCATGTTGAAACTTCCTGTGCACTTTTGAATGTGGGAAACATCCTGACAGATGAATGATGAGCGTAACACTATGTGTGTTGACGACTACATGTTACCATTTTAAACCTGACAGGTTCAGACTTCATCAAGACTTCCACAGGAAAAGAGGCTGTCAATGCTACTTATCCTGTCGCCATAGTGATGGCGAGGGCCATCCGTGACTACTACTTGTGTGCAGGCCACAAGGTAGAGTACTTTCTGCTCTTCTGTTGGTTGTGTGTTAACAAGGAACAAGATACAGTGGACCACACACTATAAGACACTCATTGTGATTTAAGTAATTAGATGAGCTGCCATCTGTGGAAATAAAGACCAAAACTTGAATACAAAAAATATGCACTAATTGTATTATTGTATTATTATATATATATTATTGTTACTATGTCCACATCTCATGTTCTCAACCAAACTTCCACAGTAAAACACAGCCAGTCCAGTTATGTACCATATTGTGTGCATTTTTGTTTTGTGCTTGTGCTCATTTATACGTCTTATTTACCTTGTTTAAATAAAACCATTCCTTGGTTCTACATTAAGCATGCTGGCAAAAACTTACATGATCACGTACATACAGAGTCCTGAGTATTCCAGGGTTCCTATGGTATGTAAAGGTATAGAATCTGATTTTCCAGGTCTGGAGAAGTATGACAAAAGAAAGAGAGTAAGGAAAAATATTTGTTTTCAGACCCCTATTCTGTTTTCTAAAATATAATATGTGTGTGTGTGTGTGTGTGTGTGTGTGTGTGTGTGTGTGTGTGTGTGTTTCCTCAGGTTGGCTTTAAGCCAGCAGGAGGGATCCGGACAGCTCAGGAGGCTCTGGTGTGGCTCACTCTGATCAAAGAAGAGCTGGGGAACGACTGGCTCTGCCCTGTCCTGTTCCGCCTGGGAGCCAGCAGCTTGTTGGCTGACATCGAGAGGCAGGTGGGATCTCAACACACACAAATATGCACACATGTACATGCACTACTTTTTCCTTATCATACTTTTCTGCATACAAGTTTTTCATTTGTTCTTATTTTTACAGATCTACCATCATGTTACTAGCCAATATCCTGCCTATCATGAGCTGCCTATGGCCTGAAGCTGTGGACAGTCAGAACCTCAGACACAGGCAGCACACAGATTCATCTGATGAAGCCCACACACATTCAGTGCTCTGAAGTAAGACTAGGACCAATGTAAAATGTAAAAACAGTGTTTACTGCTGTACTGTAGTAGTACACTAATGTGCCTATACAGATCTGTAAAACACAAAGAGGTGAATACACTTTGTCTCAGCATTTTGTTACAGTCAATCTTCATTGTGAAGGATGTGCTCAGTTAAAATGGAAAAAGTGTTTCTGGGAGGCAAAAGTGAAGGAAATAATAAAAGGTTAAGAAACAAAACATATTCATCAGTTTGGATTTTGCTCTTTACATACTGAGAGGTGCATGTGCTAGAACACATTAACACAAAATTCTATTGTGCTTTAATGGTATTACTGTATATTACTCTCATGCAAGAAAATAATGCCATACAGATTTCATTACTTTTATTACAAAAAAGTCATTTTTTTATTTTTGGGGGCTTTTTGAACCTTTATTGTATATATTTATTGTTTATTGTATACATCTGAAGAGTGACAGAAAAGTGTGAAGAGAGAAGTGGGATGTTCAGATTTGAACTCTGCTATTGCAGTAAGGACTGAACCTCTGTACATGTGGGTGACCACTCTACCTACCGAGGTAACCAGCATGGCGAAAACATTACATTTAGAAAAAACAAAACAACTGAATTTAGGCTTATTTTGACAAAGCAAATATTAATGTTAGAATAATGAGTTAGTAGTAGACAGGGTGCGTTGCTATTAATTAAGTTATAAAATGATCAATCATCTTAATTCTTATTGCCAAACGTTAAGACTATACCTATATGGTTTATTTGAACCATAATTTTTCTCTATGGAAGTCTTGCCATCTCCCAGTAGTAGTCTCAGCACTGCCTACATGTGGTACACCTGTCAGTTACAGCTGACATACTTTTAACTATTAGCCTATATTCTATAAATGAAATGTGTCAAATAATACTAATATTCCCTTTAATTGGAACATGGTTATTACATGGTCAGAGCTGTGTTTAAACTTAAGGCAAATTACAGGGCATTTAGCTCAGTTGGTAGAGCAGCCGTGTACAAAGGCTCAGCCCTTGCTGCAGAGGCCCAGTGTTTGAATCCGACCTGTGGCTCTTTCTTTCTCTCTTATTTTATGTTACTCTTCAGCTGTCTCTATCAAAAAAAAAAAAAATTCCAAATTACTTGGACCTTGGAAAGAAAGAGGAGCAGGCAGACATCCTGAGAGCCACAGTTTCCATCATGTCCATGAAAGCTATGATTCATGCTGCCTGTCTGATTCTGAAGATACTTGTCAAGTTCTCCAACCTTTCCCAGTGATGTGTGCTGAATGTGTTATGGAGGCTTCCTTTACTTAATTTCATTAGTGAGAATCTTAGCCAACTGAAGAGCATGGGGGATTAATCAGGGGTTAAGTGAGTTTAAAAGATGTGACTGAAGAGCTCACAAATTTGAAGATTCATGTTAAGACAGAAAACTTTCTTCTCCTGTTCCTTCTTTAATTAAGATATCACAAGTTTTGACCTTGACTGCAACAGAAGATAAATGAGTGAATTATGTGATGTGAGCTTCTGGGGGGAAATGTGGGATTTGTTGGGAAACTCATGGGAGGGGTTCGCTTCAGGACAGTGGTGGAAAGCTGGGAATGAGGCTGCTCAGTAAGGGATTGGAGGTTTGGAGGTGGTGGTTTGACTAAAGCCAGAACTTTGAATGATTTGCTGCAGAGGTTTCATCAATGAACCTCTGGAATTTACACAGATATGATACCCTATACATATAGGGTGGCTGTGAGTGGGTTGTCCACTAATCAGATGATCGGCGGTTCGATCCCCTCTGCTCTGCATGTCGAAGTGTCCTTGGGCAAGATACTGAACCCCTGATTGCTCCTGAAGACTGTGCCATTGGTGTATGAATGTGTGTGAATGGTAAGCTCCTAAACCTGATTAGCAATTGGTACCTTGCATAGCAGCCAATGCCATCAGTGTATGAATGTGTGTGAATGGGTGAATGAGATATGTACTGAAAAAACATCAAACGCTATGATGAACCTGGCTCTCACAAGGACCGCCCCAGGAAAGGAAAACCAAGAGTTTGTACTGCTGCAGAGGATATTTACAGTTACCAGCCTCAGAAATCACCTATTTAGAGAGCCTCAGATTTGAGCCCACATAAATGCTTCACAGAGTTCAAGTAGCAGAGACATCTCAACATCAACTGTTCAGCTGCTGTGTTTTTGTCACAGATGTGGAGAAGAGGGACAGATGGTATCTGCATATGTGGTTCCCACTGTGAACAATGGAGGAGGAGGTACAAGGAAATCAAGGTTAGCAGAAATCACAAGATTTGTTCAGTTATTTTTTATTAAGTCAAAAATGAACACAGGATCAAAGTTATGATTATGAAGAAATTTCTAGTCTAGCCTTAGATCACTGCTGATGGGGCCATTAAGAGTAGAAAAAATTCAACACTGCAGTCTCTTGGAGCGGAAATCACTTTTGTTTCTTCTAGTTTTAATTTGCACTCCTGAAATGTCTTCCAGTTTTACCTAATTGGTCATATCTGTAAAATGCACAGTTGGTAATGCAAATTCTGCAGTGGCAAAAATAGGAGATAAAATAAACTTGCCTTCATTGTGAGGTGTGTAAACAGGAATGGTGTAGTGAGTGTCTGTTGTCTGCTCTCGATGGATTAGTCCATCAAAGGCATGTAGATCACCTCAAATCTGGACCTAGCACTACCCCTTGATCTTAGTGTACTGACTGATGATCAGTTGATCAGAGGTAACTTGATTTTGCTTGATTGATTATCGGGGCCATTTTTCGCTATCAAACACTCATATGTTCAGGGTGAACACAGGCTAAAGCATCAACATGAGGCTATCATAGCCTTCTCCTGGCTTCATCTCACTGCATCCCCCAATGAGCCACCACACACAGTAGCAGGGAAGAACTTCCTTTAAGACGCAAACACCTGAGTGATTGAGAGAATAATAATAACAATAATTACGATAATAATGATAATTAGAATTATGCTAATTTAGATTTTAATGGAGATATGGAGTAAGAAGGAAGTTTTTATTTGCTAGTGTCACCAAATGATCACTCCTGGTGGAATTGTTGGGTCTGTGATAGTTTATATAAATTATAAAGAGTACAATCCAGGCATGCACTCTATGGAAATAGTCATGAGGTAGCTTTTGTTATAAACCATATCAGCCATAAGATAATAAGTATCTGTAATGAATGTCATCAGGACCACAGCAGCTGGCTCGACCAGTCCATGACAACCAACAAGACGAGAAGCAGAAAAGCTCAGAGGAAGAACCCAAGTTAGTAACATGTATTAATCACCCAGCAGTCTAGGCCTATAGTACCAAGACTAACTATAACTACAGTCTGACAAGCAGTCACCTTAAGAATGTACCTTTTCAGCAAATACATAACACATGGTCCCCCCAGTGCTGTAGTGCTGCTATAATGCTGCTGTAGTGCTGATTGTTGGACATGTGGTGAGTGTTTGATGTGAAATGGACAGTGCGTGATTAGACAGGGAGTAGATCTGTTTGCACTTTAACTTTCCATTGGTTTGGACGAACATTCGGCAGCAGCATGGGCTGTATTTGTCACCGGGCAGTGATCCAGCTGCTCACACCTGACAAATCAGCTCGCTCAGATTGATTGGCTTTCTGTTGTTTAATTCATCAGTGTTTCTTTAGCCTGAAGTATGTGTAAAAGCATAACATTTTTTGAGCTACAAACACCCCACATGTAGTTCATGATAAAGAAAAAAATGCCTGGTGGGGGACAGTGTGAGTGTCAGCTTGGCTATCCACTACCCCACACAGAAAGAACCTATATAAACATATAAGTTTTAATATAGGTTTCAAATATACGCTACATACATGAAATTGTCCGTTTTCATATGTGTACATATACTGTATGTACATATAGGCACCTATATAGCAGCATAAGAAGTTGTTTCCTTGTTTCACAGCAGACACTTCTCTGAGTTTTTAGTATTTTAAAAAAATGTTTTTCTGACACTGATCTCCAGCCATTTCATGGGTAAGCGTTTACTTTGAACCGTGGAGATGAATTCTTTTTGCCTTTCTGCTGTATGAAGCTGCTTCGTGAAGACATCAGGTGACCCATTCCGAAAAGGCGCTCTTGTTTACACTCGAGAACGGCTGTTAGTTCTAGGTGATGCTAGCATACTGTCTGTGGAAAGACTGGCGATCCCTGCTGAATTGCGGAGAAGAAGATGGACACGCACAGCTGGATCAGTCAGCACAAGGAGCAGAAAAGGCAGTACAAACCAGCCATGGTCTGAGGTAAATGAGGCCTCAGACCATGTGACCTGTGTTAAAATCAGTGACTTGGAAGTCCTCTCTAGACCACACTGGGAGGACATTGACGGTTTGACCAACTGTATCACAGATGCATGACATGAATTTCTGTACAGATAACACTGTGCCTACAAGGAAGGTACAGTGTTTCTCCAACAAGAAACCCTGGATGACCACTGAGCTAAAGGCCCTCAGATCTGGGGACAAAGAAGACCTGAGGAAGAAATATGGAAGGACAAGGCCACCTACAGGAGAAGGTTGGGGAAACAACTTCAACTTAACAACACTAGAGAGATCTCGAAAGGACTGAAAACTATCTCTGCTCACCAACAGTGGAAGAAGCCCACTATCGGAGGACTAAATTTGTTCTTCAACAGATTTGACTCTGTTCACTCGCCCTCTCTAACAGCTGACCAGGTGAGGAAGCAGTTGAAGAATATCAAGGCGAAGAAGGCCACAGACCTGGATGGTATGTTTGTTTTATGTGGTGTAATCGTACGACATGTTTGTGTTGATTGTTCTGTACATGTAACATCCATTGCACGTCTGTCCGTCCTGGAAGAGGGATCCCTCCTCTGTGGCTCTTCCTGAGGTTTCTTCCACATTTTTTCCCTGTTAAAGGTTTTTTGTGGGCAAGTTTTTCCTCACTGGAACCGAGGGTCTAAGGACAGAGGGTGTCACTCCCTGTACAGATTGTAAAGCCCTCTGAGGCAAAATGTGTTTTGTGACTTTGGGCTATACAAATAAAATTTGATTTGATTTGATTTGATGTGCAGCATAGGGCTTCATAAGTACAAATCAATCAATCAAGACCCTCAGGTTGAGTGAGGAACAGTACAGTGTTCTTTCCTTTTCTCTTCAGCTTGTACACATTAGTCTTCATACACAACACTGACAGCTGTCATCTACAGAAGTCTCTGATGATTCAGCCATTGTTGGATGTGTATCAGAAGGAAATGAGCAAGAGTACAAGGGAGTCATGATAGACTTTGTCGACTGGTGTAATCTCAACCACCTCCACATCAATGCCAGCAAAACGAAGGTGATGGTGCTGCTGGGGGTGGCCTGTTTTTTTTCACATAAAGCAAAGAAGTATATCAGAAGTATTGTTGAGTCAATGAATAAAGTTCTGCTGTTTTGCAGAGTAATCAGTGTGGTTTGGCTCCCCGAAACTAATTCTTGTTGAATTTGTCATCCGATACAGTAAAGGTAAAATTTGACATATTTATTGCCCCATATAGCTATTTTGTAAATGTCTAAATACTAAATACTCAAAATCCAAACTAGCCTCTTCTTAGCTGAAGACCCATAGTTGGGGAAGGGTGTGATGCAGTGCTATGCTGTGTAACACACTTGCAGGAGAACAGGACAGGACAGGAATTTGGAGCACCGAAGGCAGTCAGTTATATTTTGTTGTTGTTGTTTTGTTTTAATGTAAAATAGCTGCATACAGTTAAGGCAAGTTTTCATGAAGTCTTTAATAACTGTCTGTGTGTTGTAGTTTCAGGAATCCAGAGTCCAACCTCGATCATAATCCGGATTGTCATCTGAAGGTCCACATATCCACAAATACGCATATCTAAAAATGTTCACATTTGTAGTAGAAAATAAAATATAGGCTTATGGCAGGAATAGGAAGCTGCCACTGTGTCCCGGGTCCTATCACATCTCATCATGTTAAGATCCGTCTCCCTGCTATCTCTTCACTCACAGAAATCATCCTCAAAAAATCTGGACTCAACTTGGTTACCGCAACAAATTTCTGGCCCATCTCCAGTCTTTCATTTCTGTCAAAAATAATGGAATGTGTTTTAGCCTCAAAACTCAAAGCCTACCTCATATCCAATGACCTGCTTGAATCATGTCATGGCTTCCACTAATAGTAATAGCCTCTACTAGTCCACTAATATATCCTGCATTCCTCACTCCACACCATCTTCTTTTACATTTGAATACTCCTTCAAATGTCATTAGTGCAGCTCTCAACTGTCGAAGGTCTTATCACAAAAATAGTCAACAGTTTAACATCAACAGCTGCATGTTCTATACCACTCCCCTGTCCATAGGTGTCCAGTGTTTGGTCCTCTACTGTTCATGCTCTACATACCCTCGCTTGGTAACATCATACACCATTAACTGCTACACTGATGATGTGCAGTCTCTTTGATCAAACATGATCATCACTCGTCTGAAATCCCTTACAAAAACTTCTCACAACTTCTGCCTGACATGACTAACTCTGCTCTGTCTCCCTCCACACACAGTCACAACATTGGAGTAGTTTTTGACAGCAACCTTTCCTTTGAACACCACGTCAACCAAATCACCTGGGGTCTCATTTATAACCACAGCATATGCACAAAACGATGAGATGGTTAGGTGGTGAATTGAAGCCACTGTTGATGTGAAATGTTGCCTCTCACATATTTAATTTCACTTAATATCATTACTCATAGATCCACTCATCATAAATATTCAGTAATATTTGTGCTTTTAGTGAGTGATAACTCTAATAACCATGAGCATCTTTCACTTCTTTTACAAAGATATAAACCAACTTGAATTCTCAAAGTCTGCTCAATATTTCATCAGTGTTTTCTCATCATCACATTCCCCACCCCGGAGGGCAGAGGAGAGGGAAATCATCATTGGTTGTACAAATGTAAGATTACATCAAATAGTATTAAAGAAGAGTGTAGAAGTGTAGTGTAGAAAAATGTCAGTAGTTTTTAATAATGTCTTCTAACACTGTGCATGCATCGTCAAGTATGTTTTTAGTTATTCAATTGTGTGCATAAAATTGCTGCCGTGAACACGACTGTGCTATCAGAACAGTGCACTGGAGACACAGCAGTGGTGCTCACACACACACACACACACACACACACACACACACACATTTCCATTTGATGGAAAGAAACTATGTAGAATATGTTTAGCGGCAACATTTTGTCGGCATATTTTTAAATGAAGCATTGCAAAAAAAAACCCCTAAACAATCCTCATGCTCCTTCTCTTTTAAAGTACTTTGACACATAGTGTCAGGATTATGGCCAAAGTTTTTTTTTTTTTTTTTAGATGGATCATGAGGCTCTAAATCCATCAGAACATTGATTACACAGTCTGAAAGCCATAATATCAAAGCCTTTATATCAAACAATCTCTCACACACCTAGATTTTTTATATACAATTTAAACACTTCATGTCCATGTTGCAGGATAATAAAGAACTGTCATCTGTAACCCTCTCTGAGGTGACATATTTTTAACAAGGTAAGATAAATAATAATAAAGATAGATTCATAAATGTTAATGTAACATAAATTAACATAAATGTTAATAAAACTGAACACAGTGCTGTCATTTATATTTTTGCTGATTTTCTCAGATGATGTCTTGATCATAGAATAACGATATGGTCAGCTGCTTGTGATGCAGTTTTTCTGTTAAGAGGATGACATGAAGATATTGAGCTGTTTTACATTGTTCCCAAAAAATGCTTAGAAATGTGTTTTCAATATTAAATTATTAATCTATCATCATTAAGAAATTGCAGATTTTCTTAGACAACAAAAGCTCAACATCACTTTCAGTTATAAATTTTTCACTTACAATTTTATAACTTTTAAAGCTTTTGGCCCAAATTTGCCTCTATATTTATCCCCTTTTTGTTGTTAGACCACCCCCAGCTAAAGATTTCGAAGGCTTTTAATGAAAAAGTCTATAAACCATATAGGAAAAGTACAAAATTATTAGGTTTTAAAATGGATGCTAAGTGATACTAATGAACGTGAACATAAATGATGTTAAGAAGTCGACTTTGGGGCATCTATGTCTAGAGCGGGTCGTCCACTAATCAGAAGATCAGCGGTTCGATCCCCTCCAGTCTGCATGTTGAAGTGTCCTTGAGCAAGATACTGAAACCCAAATTGCTCCTGAAGGCTGTGCCATCAGTGTGTGAATGGGTGAATGAGATACGTACTGTAAAGCACTTTGAATGGTCAGAAGACTAGAAAGGCTATATAACTACAGTCCATTTACCATTTAACTGCATCCATACATCACCTGATTAAATGATCATGTAGTCACTATGAGCAGATATCATATTGCAAGATCAGATAATTTGGTACATACATTGTCTGGGATCATTTTATGATATGTTCATTTTCTAGATTTTTTGTCATGCATGTGCATGTACACCATAAAACACTGTACACTGAATTGTTTCTGTATTAGAAGTCATCTGAGGCACATTGTACTGTTTTGTGTTGAACTTACAGTTGCTGTGTCTTCAGGCCAACAGCGTCTGCACTGTTTTGATCACAGATGGCTGAAAAGCTTCTTTATCATTAACACAGCCAGTCTGTGCTCAAATATCTGAGCATTGCCTGATTCAAGGTTGGGCCAGGTAAAACTCAAATTAATAATTGGCTCTCAGACTGCAATGATATTAATGATACAATTAGAGCAGGCCTTTGGTTTCCTCTGTAGCAGAAACAGGTAGTGATAGGTGATATCAGGGGACTTCACTAGTGTCAGTCTGATCCTTCTGATGCTGTGCTGATCCCACAAAAGCGGGAGGCTGGCACATACTCGCTCAGGCTCATTTCCCATGGTGCACCCTGCCTTTGAGCGCTGACCTTGGTTGGAGGCTCCCTTGTGGTGAGAGAAGAGATGGAATACATGTTTGAAAGATCAAAACAGTCAAGGCTCACCTGTCTCCACAAACACTGGCACACAGTTTTCACAGCACACGTTCATTATAGAAGTTGATCAGCATCGATTCAGCCCAGCTACAAGACACAGCTGTGCACTGTGAAAAAATGACACCGTTTACACAGACTGGCTCCATACTGATGTTTTATTCAGTCCAGATCTTTCTCTTTTTTGATGATGTAAAAATATTTTGAAAATGTAAAAAAAAAAAAAAAAAAAAAAAAATCACCTGTTCCCAGAGCCCAATTTCCTATTTTGGGAGGCTGAGAGTGATACATAGCAGCAGCAAGAAAATAACTAATAGTGTACTTTAATGGATATTAATGGAGATAATAATGATACTAATGATAATAATGATAATATGTGTAATGGGCATCAAGCTGCCACAGCAGCAGCTACAATCCACGAGAATTTGTGAGATGAGAGAGCACAAAAACTTCTGAATCAACATGTATGTTTACAGATGGAGAGAAAGAGAGAAAGGAGCGAAAAGCTCAGTAAATCATAGGAAGTCCCCTGGCAGTCTAGTCCTACAGCAGCATAACTAAGGGATGGCCTGAGCCAGCCCTAACTATAAGCGCTATCAAAAAGGAAAGTCTTAAGTCTAATCTTGAAGGTGGTGACCGTGTCTGCCTCCTGAACCCAGAAAGGTAGTTTGTTCCACAGAAGAGGAGCTTGATAGCTGAAAGCTCTGGCTCCAAATCTACTTTTGGAAACTGTAGGAACCACAAGGAACCCAGCATTCTGAGAGTTACAAGGGGTGTCATTTTGCTCAGTTGGTAGAGCAGCCGCCCCATGTTCAAAGTCTCAGTCGTTGCTGTGGTGGCTCAGGGTTTGAATCCAATCTGTGGCTTTTTCCTGCATGTCATCCCCCTTCTCTCTCTCCCCACATTTCCTGTCACTCTTCAGCTGTCTCTGTTGAATAAAGGTCAGTTTTATTATTAATAAGATAGTAAACTTGGGATTTGCTAGTCAGATACACTCATGTTATGGCCAAAACAGGGTGATACTAATTTTGGAATCTGGATGAATTTCTGAGTGACTGGTTGTCATTTGACATGTAGTTTGTTTCCCCATCAGTACTGCTGTCAAAAGATGAATTGTAAACTGTAGATGTTTTTTATCAGATTCTTGGATAAGTATTGTAACTGTTGTCTCCAAATAGTGCTTGCGATATAAAACTGAAGACCAGACCGTATTGTCTGCAACCTCCAGACATCTGTGGCTCTGTATTTGTCTTTTTTTTTCTTGCTTTCATTCATATTCGTAGATTTGAATTGTACAAAGAAGTCTTACTTTTTGGCAATATTTTTAGAGGACACAGTCTTCTGCTTCAATAAATGGTTTAAAATTGTCAAAGGACAAAATCTTCCATGGGTTCTATTCTTATATTGATCTATCTGCACAGGGTAAAAGTTGCAAGTTCTGGTCATACAGAAAAACTGATGAATCTAAATAAATAGTATTACATGTGATAAATATGTGATTCTGAGATTTTGCAATAACAACAAAAGTACAATTAAAAAATCAAAACAAAACAATAAAAGTAAATATGATGTTTGTTCTGATGGATTACATTCTCAAGTCTGCAAGATTATTTTCATTGTGTAAAATGAATAAAAACCATTGGCTGGATGGTTGTAAAACCCAGCTCAGATATTTAAAATAATCCAGTAAAATCAAACGAGTAAACACTTGGTCATACAGTAATGCTGGTATAAGTTTAGCCTCGGCTAGTACAGAAACAAACAGAAGTCTGCTTGCTTGCCTGACCAACAATTGCCTGTAATGCAGCATTTCTCAGCTGGGACTGGATTGATGTCAAACTTCACCTGAGAGTCCTCCAGCAATAATCTAAGATTCAGAATAAAGAAAGTTGATGCATTTATTTATTCAGACATGTTTACTCAGATTCATTTTCCTCCAGGACATTGCTGCAGTGTGTGTGTATCTCAGCGTGGGTGGTTACCTGAGGGAGGTATACTGTGTTGGGGTGAAGCTTCTTTTAAAGCACCAGCCCTTGTTCTCACCGGTTGCTTGTGTGGAGCCTTTGCTGGGATCACTGCTGGGGAGACTTCACAATGCCTTCCTGTGGCAACAGAAAGGCTTTCTTATCTATTTTGGATGATACAGCCACACACCAAAGACCTCCCAGCCGAGGTGGATATCCCAGGTACAGAGGCCATAGAGGTTATAGGATTTCAGGGAAAGAGGGGGGAGGTGGAAGGAGTGAGTTATAAGTTACATAGTTGTTGTGAGAAGACTATCCAAAAACTTAGAATGTGAAGATACCAAGCAAAGATAAAAAATCTCCAACCAAACTCTTTCCCTTAGTTTCCCCCTAAATCTGCACTCCAAATCTCACTCCTGACTGAGCTGATTTGAATTAAGCATGCTCCTGGATCCTTCTATAACGACTAATCTACATTCAGCTCAAGGTTCTGGTCAATAACATAACCACGAGGCACCACTGAGATAAAGAGATATTTGATTCATGGTTTAGTAATATAAATCTAGAGAAAACTCTGTCAAAGAACCACGGACAGAATAATTGTTTGCAATGGGAAACCTCAATGGAGTCCTCAGAGATCATTCTGAGGCTTTTGAAGTGAGCACTGACATTGAAGGAACTCAAGGGTGAGGAGGGAATGAGGGGCCTCACAAATGAAAAAAAAAACATGGAGTTCACCCCCAAAATTATAAGCAGCACTTTCAAGACACTGTCAACTTTGTGAGAATAAATTGACGTGCGGGCAGGGGTTAGTGGACTTAATCTAAGGAAGATCTGAATATCTGCACTTGTGGAGATAATTAAAAATGAAACACTTTGCAAAGCGGGATAGTGAGGTGGTTTGAACTGCCTGGATTCAGCAGAGGACACTGTCATTCTCTTCAATTCAGTGGCATAACAACACAGTGAGAAGAGAAACATACTGTACCTCTATTATAAACCACAATATAAGCCAAAGAAAAAAATGAATTGCTTATCAAATGCTTTGAAGCTTGAGCTCCCACCACAGCAAGCAAACACATGCATGATGTGTGATGCTGATTGCCCAGTTGAGGTCAGTCTCCTCCTTTAGTACATGCTGGGAGAAACATTTGGCACTGTGATTAAACTGGACTGACCTTAAGCAACACGTAACTGTTCCCTGTTCCCCTCTTAAATTAGTTATGTGATTTAACCACACAGCCCAGGATTCAGTGATGCATTGATGCATTGATAGATTTGTCTCTTAGGGTCTGTTTTAGACCTCTCGGGTGATCCAATAACCAGTGGACAGCTCTATGTGCAGGCCAACATCTAAAGAAGATGCAATGAGATCTGATTTGCATTGAGACCATCATTTAAATAATTTATTAACAAAGCTAAAATATAGTATAGATTGTAGAATGAGATCTTAGGTAGGTGGAATCCACTTGTATTTATATTTTGTTTTGTATTTTGCCATAGTTACAAGATTGAATGATGGGAAGGATTGAACTGATCATGAAAAAAACTGCAACTATTGGTGATAGAATGATGGAAATATGGCATTTATAGATTGAACTTCAGTGCCAAATATGGAGGACCAGTTATTGGACATTATCCACAAGAGGGGCCAAGCCTCTGAACTGAAAATGAGAAACAGGAAAGAAAGATAGTGATGGCAGTGGAATGACCAGGAGCATGAGCTGTGCAGAGAACATAGTGGTTCTCTCTAATTATCAATGTGTTGAACGTCCCCTAGACCATCTGAATCAAAGAACAATATTTGATCCGAGTTTTGGTTTCAGAAATTTTCGCTACTGGTTGGGTGATTGGCCAAAACAGGGTGGAGTTAACTTGTCACTTATGTCCTTCTAATGCCTAGGTGTTCCAAAAGTATTACAGCCACATGGGGCCTGACATTACAACACGCTGTTTGTAAGCTGTGTTAAACTGCAGGTGTTGACATCTTCAGGAGTATGGTGCCAAAATAAGTAATAGACCAACCACAAATGATTAGGAATGGTTTAGCATTTTGGAAAATATGACTTTTTGCTTTCTGGGAGTGAGAGCGAAAGGATGGATGTCAGTCTCACTTCTGTGTGATAAATACAGTTCTAAAGTCAAGATATTAGCAAGCTGACAAAGATCGGAAACAGCTATGGCTCTGTCCAAAGTTCACAGTACTTGCTATTTCTTAGTGTCAGATGTTTGTAAATGTAAAACAAGTAAATCTTAAATTCAAGAATCAATTAGTCCTTGAAATGTGCTTTTCTAATTAAAGTCATACATAAATAACAAATAAAGTAATTGTAATGTTATATGCTATATAGTCATTGGAATGTAGAAATCACCTCTGGATTCAACAACCATAAATATTAAGTCAATACTGATGATGGGAGGGTGGAAGGAGGATGAGAATGGAAAATCCACACGACATACGTGTATCTTCTGATCTTCTGATTAGCAGGTCATCCACTAATCAGAAGATCAGCGGTTCGATCCCCTCCAGTCTGCATGTTGAAGTGTTCTTGGGCAAGATACTGAGCCCCAAATTGCTCCTGAAGGTTGTGCCATCAGTGTCTGAATGTGTGCTCCTTGAACTGATGAGCAATTGGCACCTTGCATGGCAGCTAATCCCATCAGTGTATGAATGTGTGTGATTAGGTGAATGAGATATGTAAAGCACTTTGAGTGGTCAGAAGACTAGAAAGGCACTATGTAAGTACAGTCCATTTACCATTTGTGTACACACAACACACATGTACACACAATGTACATTCCACACACCTCCCTACAAGTCATATTTACCAGAATAATGTATCAGTTACTGGACTTGTATGATGCAGTTATATATTCTTTATGATGAACAACAACAGTGTATTCATTCGTTCCACTCAGCACTTCTGTGCATTGTCTCCTGCTATAGTGCAGATACGACTGGTTAGCACAGGTTTTGGTCTCTGCACAGGCACGATAGGATCAAACCTGGCAACCTTACTGTGATGACAAGACTCTGGGAAACTGCACACTCACTATGTTCCGCTGGCATGCCAAGAAATAGTTCCAGCACAATACTCACTCTGGGTTTTTTGAACTTCTGCTTGTGTACAGATTAAACAAAACATACGTCATGTCAGTCAGTGAGCTTCCCAAGTGTTGGTGGGTGTATTTTTGAACTTTGAACAGAGTCCAGCTTGTTGTCGCCCTATAACTGAGATTCAGCTGTTCATGTCACATCTGAAAGAAAGCGAAATATTTCCCAACATGCTCAGTGTCACAGTAACTGGAGGTGAATCTGAGAACATCATCCAGTGGTCACACTGGATGATGTTCTCAACAGTAGGGCAGAGCTCTAGAAGCCATCTGGAGAAGTTTCTCCTTGTCCTGAATTACATGTTCTTTAAAACTCTGCAGGGATGATCATCAGACAGCTCATCCCATTGAAGTGCTCCAAGGTTCCATTTCAAAGATGTGTTGCATCTTTTTACATCCTGCTTGGTGGCATTGTTGTTTTTCATGTGGCCCCATTCTCCTAGAAAATGCAAATGAGTGTAATTTCAAATAACAATGAAAGTAAACTTCTTTTCTGAGCTGTGTGTGCCAGGTTCCCTGTGGGGGACAGGGAGCTGAGAAAACCCTGCTCTAATTCTGTCATTGTCAAACTTTGACATAAGCGATTGTTCACTTGCTTTTGTTGAGTGATACAAGGAGTAACAGGGTCCCAATTCCTCCATGTTAATTTTTTAAAAGAAAGCACAAGACATTTATTCCTTGAAGAAATGTTTGCCACTGCTTATGCTAAATATTATAACATTCAGGCATTGATGTCTTTTATTTTTTCCCTTTTATCTCATCTTATCCACAGTAGGCCTTCACCTCTGCCACCGAGCTTCATAATAGCATCTCAGCAATAATTTAAGTGGCTCTTTAAAAAAACAACAATTCAGATTGAAGATTCAAGATAAAAGTTTCCAGTTTCACCTCAGCAAGGGTGGGCACTGACTTCAGCTTCCTTACCGACAGTACACGATGATCAAGACACTGTTTTGTTAAAACTGTCCTGGATTCCCAAGATCTGCCCACAACACACAAGTCAACAGATATTTACCAAAATGTATGTGAACAGAAAATTAGGTGTGAAGTTGAGTGATGTTCTCTGATGCAAAGCTGCACATTGAGAACATCATTTTTGGCTTGAGGCCAGGTGAGGCATGTATACACCATTAACACTGGAGGGATTTATGGAGTCAGCCTATTATAGATGGAAACGTTTGTCAGACTTTCAGTTCCTCTTTTCCTTTTCTTCTTCCCCTGACATAAATCTGGAGAGAAATCTGGGGGAGAAATTTCACAGAGAATAAGTTCTTTAATTTCATCAGCACTCCTGACTGACAAGCATCATTATGGATAAAATTATCTTGGTAATTATCTTGGCCAAAGGAGATTTATATCCCTTTGTGAGGGCTGAGAGGGAAAGCATGGAATTTTGAGCTGCAGTTACATGCCTCTCTGCAGCATGGAGAGAAAGTGCTTTGTTAAAATAGCACCCTAATGAGGCGCTGCCACTCCTCCCACTGTGCAGGATCCTTGCCTGGCCTGATCACCCAGAGTGCATTGCTTTTCTTCTACCAAACAGTGAAGAGTGGGTGCTGATGAACACACCTGACCTGGCACGCCATTCACAAATGTGTTTGAGAAGGAAGCTGATTATAGAACAATATGTAGAATATCAGAATATTGGTGCATTCTAGTCATTCCACAATCAGCTGGTATAATAATTAATAGTAATAATAATAACATTCACTTAGTTCAATACTGACTTTGCATTCACACATTTGACCAATAGAAACACGATTTCACTGTTTGGAAAAGAGGGCATCATTAAACTAGCAATGTATGAGAGCAACCAGCACTGCTCTCATACAGTTTACAGTTTGCTCAATATTTATTACTGTGACATCAGATGACCTTACCTTCATTCTAGAAACAGAAACAACCCAGCTTCAAAACAAAATATAATAATACAGTAACATAGAAATACTGTTGTTCTTGGCCTATTAGCAACCTCCATGGCTGTGAAGTGAAATGCAAAACTGAGCTGGCTATATGACATGTCAGTCTCCATAAGTCTCCATGTTCAAATGTCCAAACTATACAGCAGAAATAACAGTTTTGGTCTCTATAGCTAATTTTCCCGTCCATGACAACTGTACTGAGGATGAATTTATATACAACTCACCTGTTCAAATGATATTAAGGCATAAAGTTACATATTAGTGCAGAGTGTGACCTCTTTGATTCATAGGTAAGTGTCACAGGTGGATTGTTTGAGCACTTCATTCAGGCTTCATTCAGTCTGGCTCAGCTCCACCTATGCATCACCTCTTTGCCCATGTTTGGATTAGCTGGGAGGAGGGAGCAGGCCAGAGACACCACACTGACCTTCAGAAACCCGTGTGACGTCATGGAGACCATTTTTATTTATCCTGTCTATGGGCATGATGCCCAACTCCACTGAACATAATGCAGAGATCAGATGTCCTGTTCAACATGCTCAGTGTGAGTGTCTGGAAAAGAGTTTTTTTTCCCCCAAAACAACTCTTTAGTATCTTGATAGCTCTGAGTCTGAAGGCTATTGGTAAATTGTATTTTACATAAGGAGGTTTTCAGAAGACCATTAGCTTGCTGCAGTATGTACTGACCACAGTGTGCTAATCAGCTCTGAAACAAAATCACTTATTCATAGGCATGTCCTTCTGCTCACAGACAAATCCTCCCAGCATGCAGCAGAGCTATTAATGCTGAGTAAGATATCCCAAACTGAGCTGGCTGCCCAGATAAAGGCTGCAGAGTGAACTATAGATAAGAAAGGCTTGATGACACACCCAGAAACACTTAGAACCCATGTCAACTCACTTCTTTGTCCATGTCTGCCTGTCAAAGTTCTTTGAAAGCACTGCAATCAGAACAGGAAGTTGTCTGCCTCACCTTGTGCTTGTTACATGGGTTAGAAATAACACAATTATTTCAGCATTTAATGACAGGGCACTACTACAGGGATTTGGTGAAAATTTACTGATTTACTGCTATGCCATCATTATCAAAGTCAAATCAAACAAAATCAAATTTTATTTGTATAGCCCAAAGTCACAAAACACATTTAGCCTCAGAGGGCTTTACAATCTGTACAGGGAGTGACACCCTCTGTCCTTAGACCCTCGGTTCCAGTGAGGAAAAACTTGCCCACAAAAAAACCCTTTAACAGGGAAAAAATGTGGAAGAAACCTCAGGAAGAGCCACAGAGGAGGGATCCCTCTTCCAGGACGGACAGACGTGCAATGGATGTCACATGTACAGAACAATCAACACAGACATTGTTGGATTAATTACAGCTGCAGCCTGTGCTCCCTCTTTTTGAACATATTTGCAGGAATGAGCTTACCAATACCTAATTTTTCTTTAGTACTAGTAAAGGATTAAGTTGACTAAGATGATCAAAAGTCAGTGGTCATTAATCATTTGGAAGAGCAACTTTTTGCTGCTATCCATATTCAGTAACATTCACATCCAACAGAATATTATTAAATCTTGAGTATCTTGTGTAATATGCATACATACATATATTATCTGTAACTGCTTATGCTCACTAGGGTCGCGGGAGGTCTGGAGCCTATCCCAGCTGACATTGGGTGAGAGGCAGGGATAGGTTTCCAATTCATCACAGGGCACATAGAGACAAACAACCATTCACACTCACATCCACGCCTACAGACAATTTAGAGTCACCAGTTAACCTGTTAAGGTTCATGTGTCTGGACTGTGGGAGGAAGCCAAAGTACCCAGAGGGAAGCTACGCAGACACGGGAGAGCAAGCAAATTGAGGTTCAAACCAGGAACCTTGTTGCCATGAGGCGATGTGAGAAAGCATTTCTGTAATGTGAATCTTTCGTCCTCTGGTATAACTGTTTTTTAGGAAGGGTGAAGCACCACCTATTATACATTCAACTGAATGAACCACTGTTTGTAGGGTCTTTTGGTCTTCTGTGCTGTTTCTGTACCAGACAGTGATAGTACAGAAAACAAAGATGGCACCAGTACCTTAATTTCACCATATTTCATTCTGTATATTGATAGAAGTACAAAGCATAGGATATGAGATCATGACAGATGTGTGGGTAAGAACAGATACACTTTTGGACAAGGTTATGGAAGCATTGTGGTCTTGGTTAAAGGTCTAGGTTGTTTTTGTTTTTTAAGTTAGTGTTAACCTTTTCTGTCTTTGTCTGACTTCGGGCTCGTAATGAGCACTACTAAAATGTGAATCATTCTTTAGTTTATGGAGTGGATACTGCAGAAAAATGAACCAAATATGTTGTCAGTAAATGCAGACTGATTCATGTGAACATCTTATGTTTAAAATAGTATTATGTTGCTCTCAAAACATATTTGCTGAATTAAAAATGAATACAACACAAATATAGTTTGGAGTATTTATACTGTGGACTGTAGTGAACATGCCTCTTGGGCCTTTAGGACTGTTTGACCTTTATTTTCATTTCAGACATGTCTCAATGTTTAACAGCCAGTAACAAGGATTTTAAATGCTGCCAGATGTGTTAACCTGCTTGATCATTCACCTGAACAGACTAGCTTACTAAAAAGGTAGATGTAAAGAAGATGCTGAGTTGCAGTCTGTAGTTGGTGAAAATACCAAGCCTAAAAGCCTGAACCTAATGAGCAGCTGTGTGGCGCTCATTAAGAGTAAAGCAACTGCTGATCCTTAATGAGCCTCTTCATTAAGAGCCATTTGGAAGGGAAAGGTCTGGAGGCAGCCAGGCTGAACACCCCGAACACCAGAGCAGACTACCTCTATCATGAAAACCATTACAAATACAGGACGTTACTGGATGACAAGGTGTATGTTGGGTGAAGGTGTGCACGTACACTCAACATTAGTCCCTAATTTAAGGTTTCTCTTCTCTAATGTCAGATAGTAGCTGTTTTGGATCTGACCACATGAAACCCTGACAAGTCTGTTTTTCTTCATTTGAATTGAATTCATTTAATGCAGCAAGGTGTTTTCAAATCAGCTTTTAAGGTGGAAGCACAGGTAGTATTAACACAGGCATTATTAATATCATGTACAAACAAATAATAAAACATTTGATAAATTGATGGATATTAATAATATTAATATTGAATTAAATATTAATTATAACTGCCGACCGATTATAATGATATTTCCCATTTAATCACATACTTCGGTCACAACCTGGCTCAGAGGTATGACAAAAGATGGAGAGCACACATGCCTTTAAATTATGAAACATACATTTTATTAAACTGCATTTAATATTAACTGTGTATAGTATATCAGTTCATCTGTAATGTTTGTAATGTATGGGTGTATGACAATGTGTGTAATTGTAAGATGAAACAAAATATAAGTAACCAAAACTCAAACAAACCCAACAACTCAAGCAGGAGAGAGACAGAGAGTGAATGCCCAGAGCTCTTCTTATAGATGAGCATTCACACCAATTCAGGTGTTGACCGTCTCTTCTGATGAGATCCCAGACAACCAATCAAAAATTAGGTCAGGCCATAAGGCCGTCACACTTCCATATCACTTAAGCAGGTGTAATAAAATGCTCCAGGACATTACAAGCTGCTTCTATTCTTAGATATCTGACAGACACAACTGAGATGTATGCATGCATCAATGGGGTGTCATGTTTTAGTTGCATCTATAGGGTAAATCTGATCTATAAAGGGAATCCTAAAGCATAAACTAACACCTCCTACTCTATAACCTCAGAAAGATCCAGCAATCACCTCCATTAGAGCCAATAAATAGTGTGCTTGTGACTGTGTCATAATGCTTCAGTTCAACAAAAATCAACCAATTTCTGGTACTGAGACTTTAAAGTCCATGTAAAGTCAAATTAAATATGTGTTCTGTGTTTGTCAGACTAAAGAAGAAAGTTTTATTAACCCATGCCCACTCGGCAGAATATGCAGATTTTATGTTAATGATCACCGCGTGACGTCACGTCATCTCGTTTTAGGACTTTAACAAGCACAATATGGATGGTACAGCTAGCAGTATTGTTGGTATTGTTCAGCCCTATATGTTTGAACCACCAGAACCACAATCTACACTGTTAAGGCTTCTATGCCATTGCGCTAGAGGGCGGAGTTGTGCTAATCTTATGATCTTATGATCACATGGCCTTGTTTTAGGACCGCCCACAAAATCCTGGACTGAAAACTGGTGAAAATCTGTTTGAACTCCACATTTCGGTAATACATCGTACTACATGTTTTCAGCAACTATTTTCCAACATATTCACTGTGTATTGAAGAAAACATGGAATTGCCTTTACACAGACTTTAACCATTATTTTGCTGTCTGTCCATCCAGTTGATATGATTCCTCTATTTTGTGGTTTAGGCTGAACAAATTACTCCCAACCTATCATCAATACATTCTTATCTGAGCAGTTTCTCCTGCCGAGGTGCTGGTCTGATTTCTTATTTTCTTGCAGCTCTTGGGCCACATAGATGTGAATAGGGTCAAATGAAACCCATTTGGACAAGTTAATTACACAATATCTATAGTTTATCCCACAGGTTGCAGCGAAAATGCTCACACTTATCAATTCTGTCAGTTGGAGTCACCTTCCACCCTGATTATATGCTGCCAAATTTATTGTGCCCCACTGTACCTATGCAATTCCATACACTCAGCATTCTGCTGTCATTGATTGGCTGCATGTGACAGTGCTGAAAGTAATGTGGACACTGCCGCTGATCAATAAAAAAATGTATGTTCCTAGAACCTGGGAGGTTTCTGTAATGAAATCAATAACTGTGCTTGGCTTCTGGCATTAAGATCATTGGCCCGGCTGTTATATAGTCATTGTTGTCCGACACCAGCAGCATAACCTCACTACCATAAGAAATCAATGGCAGCATATCGCAGCCAGCATCCTAATTACTAGGAATTCTGGCAAGGAAGCAATGCAGCTTTTTCCATTAGCACTCCTTGTGGGAAATCACAGGACATTATTTTTCTCGAGGAATCTGCTGCTGATATTTAAGATCCATCTGAAGTGCTTAGCTTCCATTTAATTTGGGCGGGGCTCAGGTTGGAATCCTGCAGCAGAGTGCCAATAAAGCAAGGGGAAAACCTCACATTTTGCTGCCAGCCTTTGACATGATGTGCAATCATAATGTATTGATCACTGGCAGCCCCTGACAAGAAAAAATAATCAGTTTCAAATGGTAAACTGGTTACTGCAGAGAAATTAAAATTTACTGCCAAAAATCTTCAACTGACAGAGGCACAACTGGGTGACACAAACAAGCTTTTCAGGAAGAGGAAGTGAGAAAACTAAAATCAACTGTGTGTTACCTGTCATTATCATCATGTGTCCACAAGTGTCACCATATACGGAAAACATGCCTTGGGCCAAATAGCCAAATTATCAACTTTTTTTTTTCTTAGGCAGATCATAACTCCCCATAAGAGACTGTGACTGCCCTGCCAAACTGATATATAGCCTCCCAGCAAAGTGACTGCACTAGGCTAACTGGGATGGGATAAAGAGAGATGCTGGCGAACAGGCACCAAACCAAACCAAATCAAATCATATCAAATCAAATCAAATCAAATCAAATCAAATCAAATCAAATCAAATCAAATCAAATTTGTATAACCCAAAGTCAAAAAACACATTTAGCCTCAGAGGGCTTTACAATCTGTACAGGGAGTGACACCCTCTGTCCTTAGACCCTCGCTTCCAGTGAGGAAAAACTTGCCCACAAAAAACCTTTAACAGGGAAAAAATGTGGAAGAAACCTCAGGAAGAGCCACAGAGGAGGGATCCCTCTTCCAGGACGGACAGACGTGCAATGGATGTCACATGTACAGAACAATCAACACAAACATGTCGTACGATTACACCACATAAAACAAACATACCATCCAGGTCTGTGGCCTTCTTCGCCTTGATATTCTTCAACTGCTTCCTCACCTGGTCAGCTGTTAGAGAGGGCGAGTGAACAGAGTCAAATCTGTTGAAGAACAAATTTAGTCCTCCGATAGTGGGCTTCTTCCACTGTTGGTGAGCAGAGATAGTTTTCAGTCCTTTCGAGATCTCTCTAGTGTTGTTAAGTTGAAGTTGTTTCCCCAACCTTCTCCTGTAGGTGGCCTTGTCCTTCCATATTTCTTCCTCAGGTCTTCTTTGTCCCCAGATCTGAGGGCCTTTAGCTCAGTGGTCATCCAGGGTTTCTTGTTGGAGAAACACTGTACCTTCCTTGTAGGCACAGTGTTATCTGTACAGAAATTCATGTCATGCATCTGTGATACAGTTGGTCAAACCGTCAATGTCCTCCCAGTGTGGTCTAGAGAGGACTTCCAAGTCACTGATTTTAACACAGGTCACATGGTCTGAGGCCTCATTTACCTCAGACCATGGCTGGTTTGTACTGCCTTTTCTGCTCCTTGTGCTGACTGATCCAGCTGTGCGTGTCCATCTTCTTCTCCGCAATTCAGCAGGGATCGCCAGTCTTTCCACAGACAGCCCTCTGTCCTTAGACCCTCGGTTCCAGTGAGGAAAAACTTGCCCACAAAAACCTTTAACAGGGAAAAAAATGTGGAAGAAACCTCAGGAAGAGCCACAGAGGAGGGATCCCTCTTCCAGGATGGACAGATGTGCAATGGATGTCACATGTACAGAACAATCAACACAAACATATTGTACAATTACAATGACTTATAATAAATGGTAGAATGATTACAGTAGCAGTGGAACCTGTGATAGAGATAGAGAGACACAGATGCACAGCAGCAGCAAGTCATTAACTAACTATAAACTGTAATGGAGATATGGTAGCAATAATGACAGTAATAATATATGCAGTGGACGTCAGGCAGGACCACAGCAGTGTTTTTCACACTTTTCAAAGCACCTCCTGCTGGTAAGACATGGCTCTTTGTTCAAGCCCAGACTGATGTTTCAAGCACCTGGCTGTCCAAACACAACAATGTGACACATGTTTCATTAAAGGGAAATGACAGCAATGTTTGAAACAAAAGTGATCGTGACTTTTTGCACGGTTTGGAGGCAGTGTGTTCACTGAGATTTAAAGAACAAACCAGCTGCATTGAAAACAGCAGTGGAATCCACGTTCTGGGCCCAAATAGTCACTTATGGTTGACATAAAAACATGTAACATTTAACATGTATTTTTTTAATCATATAGTTTTGTGTTTGTAAAAGGATTGAGAGAAATGTACTGTAAATGTATTTTAATTTACACTTGTAATGAAACAATACTTTCAACCTATCGTTCTTAAAAATCAAGTGCAGTGATAAGAAACTCTGATAAATAATGTCACATATCTAATCTAATATTGCTCACATATCTCACACAGAATGCCTTTAAAAGTACACTCCCTAATTCTTTCAAAATGTCAATTTCAAAATCACTTCACTCTCTGAAACAGAGCTTTGAACTGTCTTGAGTGCTACATGCAAAATCCCCTCTCAGATGACGGATAAAGCCACATCTGCAGACAGTCTCGACTGAAAGACACAGAAATGATTTCTTCTGAGAATGTTCATTTCACTTAAATGTTTAAATTATATTAACGTGATAGAAGGTTTGTTCTGTTGCATTTACTAAGAATAAAAGTTTATTGTCTGAACAAGCCTTCTTTTTTCAAATCAGAGCTGTCAGCCTGAAGTGCTGAACCTACCATTTCCTGCAGAGTAAGGCAGACCACACCGACTCTGATGACGTCAGACCAATCCAATCCATTGTTTAGCGATAAGAAACCCTGCAAAGACTAAAGATCAGCTTGACTTTGTACACTCCCCCCTAGAAAATGATCACAATGTAAACAGGTCTCACTCTTGTCCCACTTTGCCTGAACTCATCTCATTGGTCGAACTCTGGCTGTCCTGACCCCTGACTCTCTGGGGGATAGGTCAGTTTGTTTTGCAGCAACAGATCCAGACCAGAATCCAGACTTGATCCGCAGTCACCTCAGGACGTAAGTTGACATATGTTCAAATGTAGATAATGTTGTACTGTACTGACGTGTTCTTCTTCTTGAGTGTTGCGTTCAAAGCCACAGACAAACTCCAACTAGTTTGTTGACATTTCTTTGCTATCCTCTACAAACACATAATCATAGAGACAGGAGTGTATGTTACGTTCCTCCATGTTTGATGTTTCATCTGTTTCAATCATAAAATGTGTGTGTACATGCAAAGCTAAGCTCTTTGACTCGTTGCGGTCCTGTAACAGGCTGTGTGTGAAAGTCGCAGAGTGAAGATCACACGAAGACCTGACGCAACCATCGACCTCTGACCTCAGATATCTGAATATAAAGAGCTCTCTCTCTCTCTCTCTCTCTCTCTCTCTCTCTCTCTCTTGAATATCATGAATTAGGTCTGACTGGACACCTGAGACTCTCGTGGATTTAATGAGCCCAGTTGTCTTCATGTGTGATTATGTTAGTTTTCATAGGAATCATTTCATTGTAGTGAAAGCACTTTTTGAACTTGAGCTTGTTGTAGAAGTTTAGTTTACTGAATAACCAAAATACAATGTTTAGCACAGATGACAGATTTATGATGTGCTTCTCAAATAAATCTTCAGGTTCACTTCTGTGTTACATACAGTACACTGCTGAGCTGCTATCTCCAGACAAAAACACCAACATATGTTTATTATGAAGCGGGATAGAGTGGAAGGTTGTGTAAAATATATCTACTGAAACAGATTAAACTTAGTCTGCTCTCTTCTTTACTGTTGCTCAGTTATAAACCAGCAAAGATGGCAAAGCTGATGGAAGATGGAGTATTCATGGCTTTCACCACCTATGCTGCTATTGTCACTGTGAAGATGATGCTGATGGGGCCCATGACTGCATACTACCGCATCACCAGAGGGGTAAGTAACAACAGTAATACTTCCTATGTCTGTTTCACAGAGGTCTGATATAATTTTATTTACACAGTCTATGAGGTCAGATTTATTTAAACTTAGCCCCTGTCAACTTCCAATCCTCAAACAGTTGCATTGGTTTTTCAAAGTACACAGAACTCCACTCCACTACTTACTTTTATTCTCATATTAACTAAAGACTTTTTACCTATTCTCTTCATGCATTTTGACATTATAATATGGAATCTTTCAACTCAACTTGGATGCATTTTTCTCTCCTTTAGGCTTTCTCAAATGAGGAAGATGTGGCCAGAAAGTCTTCAGAGGAGAAGAAGAAACTGCTGAGAGCTCATCCAGATGTAGAGCGAGTTAGAAGGTGAGATCTGGCTTTGAGGTACAGATGCTACAATGACACTCAAAGTCAGTATTAACAGAATGATATCAGAACTAGCAAGTGATTTTCAGAAGTATTGTCTGAGACAATACTGATGACATAATCACGTATTGTTGCATTTAGATCAGGGTTGGGATATACAGTGCTGCTCAAAAGTTTGTGAACCCTACAGCAATTGTCAGATTGTATTAAAAAATACTAAAATAACCTTATTAAATGTTAAGTTATAGAAAAAATAGACCTATTTTCATTCTTTATTTCATTCTTTATTTTCTCAAAAAAGGAGTTCAGTTAAGAAAAAATTGCCCATTTTATGCGTGCAGAAGTATATGAACCCCTTCAGTTAATAGGGTATTGTAACTCCTCATCTTAATCAAACGGTGTCTGTAGTGACTTTTCAGTCGCTCACATCTACTTTGGAGGATATTTTCCATTACCATTTTTTTTCAGTGCTCACCATTTGTAGATGAAGCTCATGCTTTTTTGAGATGACTTCATAGCTACCTCAGACAAACGTTCTGTCACTACCCTCCTCTTGAGGTCGTCTGAGACCAATTTGTCCCACCAGATTCTACTGAACTGCTTCTTTTAACCAATGCAGCTCAGGGTTCACAAACTTTTGAGCAGCACTGTAGATGTGGTTCTCTATTACTAATAATACAAATCCTACTGTATCTTTCACCCACTGTGTGCTGGATGATAGATGAAGAATTATATCATTATCATTATCAGATTAAAGACTTCCTGATATATGGACTCTAACCCACACATGTGGTAATATGTTGATGGACACATAAGTTAGTCATGCTGTGTTTTTTGTTGTCCAGGTGTCACCAGAATGACCTGGAGAACATTGTTCCCTTCATAGTAGTTGGCCTGCTCTACACTCTGACTGGACCAGATCTTTCAACCGCTCTGCTTCACTTCCGCATCTTTGCTGGGTCTCGGATCCTCCACACCATTGCCTATGTCTGTGCTTTGCCTCAGCCTAGCAGAGGTCTGTCCTATGTCACTGGCTTGCTGGTCACCTTCTCTATGGCCCACAGGGTCCTCAGCACAGTTCTCCTCTTTTAGAGACAGGAGACCTTGACCTCTTCCACACAAGCTCACACTGCTACAGTGAAGCTTAATCTGAACCTTTTCCTTTTACTGCCACGATCTGTGAGCTTGATTATTAAACACTCTTTGCACTTACTGTATTCTTTGCATTCCCTTTGTCTGCAACTATTGGATGTAAAATTTACTTATAATAAACCTTGCTATTAGCTTGTGTCTTTTTCAGTCAATTCAAGTCAACTTCATTATCAACAGGACATACAGAGAATTGAAATAATGTTTCCCTCATGTTCCTGGTGCAACCCTTTATATTTCTATAACATCTTTAAGGGATCTAAAAAAGTACTGCAAATGTAAAAAATATATCAAGGTAATGTAGTAGATACTGAAACTCAAATGCAACTATGAATCATTCTGCAGACTTCAGTAAAGTACAGATGTTCAGTCTGAGAGAAAAGAAGGTTATTCATGTCAAATGTTGTAAGAGGAAAATGCACCCAGATACTGGAAACCTCACAGCGAGTCTTATGCAAGGTTCAGACCTGATTCCAAGTTCAAAAGTAAACAAGCCAGACAGGAAATATGTCCATAACGACTTTTAAATGGTCCAAGCGTACAAATACCAGTGTATAATATACTGTATGAGCTAAGTTAAGGTAAGTTGTTACACTGCTGTTGACAACATCAACTGCAGGACAAATTCCAGGCATTCATGTGCAAATGATCTTTGGTCTTTGCTGTGCAGTGACTGGAAGAAGGTAAGATCCTGTCCTAACTGCACATCTCATATTGTTCTTTTAGTAAAAGAAGTATGTCTTTATTTATATAGACAGCTGAAATGTCTGACCACTAAAACTCTTAATTTTAGCTTCATCTGTGGGGCTGTGCCAGTCCTGCTTCAAACTTTAATGGACTGTGTGTATATGGTTTCAGCTACTTCTAGAAAATCTTAAACATTCAAAGGAATATGGATCATGTGGGCACAATATAAACTAATTTGTTATTAGCAGCCTTAAAACCTGATTCTGACACAGGACAGCTGTTATGATGCTTTAATGTTTAGTGTAACATTTCTTTTTTAGTAAACATGTTTATATTTTAACAATTGTTCACAGCTGTTAATGTTTGAAACATGTCTTAATGTAGTCTTGACTCCACACTGCATAATAGTGTTGAGGAAAGCATGAAGGGAGAACAATTCCGAAAGTTAAAAGTTAAAAGGAAGTTTTTCCTCGCCAGGTGCCTGCTCGTGGTGGAACTGTTGTCTCTGTAAATAATATTATAAAGAGTACAGTCTAGACCTGCTCTGTATGAAAAGTGTCATGAGTTAACTTGTGGCGCTATATAAATAAAATTGAATTGAAAATATTTGTCAGGGTCATACTGACAGAATACTCCTAATATAACTCCTAATGTAATGTAGATTTGGGATATTGACCACAATATTTCATTCTAGCATAATAAAGACATTGAAATATTAGATATAGACAATATAAACGTGCATGTCCTGTGAATTCATGTTGCTCTGCGTGTCATATATCATGTATGTTTTATTTGCATTGCTGTCAGTTTTGTTGCTGAAATATTTACACTGTGTTGTACCTCAGTTGATTAAATATGTATTTCTGACAGAATGTCATCACCAAGTGTTATAATGGACAGCCTGGCCCTCCAAGTTTTTTTTTTCACCTTTGCCAAACATCACAAGACTGTAGAATGTAGCATTGTCCAAAGAAACAAGCAGTTTGAATCTGACCTGTGAACCAATGTCTTTTCAGGCGTTTGCAACCCTAGAAGACACTACATTTGTTTCATCCGCAAAGGACAAGAAACTGGTCCGTGAATATCTGGATGTGGAAAGAGTCCACAGGTACAAATAACACCTGATGTCCCAAGAACAGTGACAGTCACACACTAAGTCTCTGTATTGGTACTGTTTATGTACAATCATTTTTTTCCTTCTGCTTTAAGTTTTTGAAGTCACTAGTGTGATTTTACAAATATGTGTTGTTAATCCAGAACAGATTAGCTAAAGACCTTTCTCATAGGAGCAGAGGGTGAAGTGAGGGGGCTGTAATCTGTATTTTAATGATAGATGCCACTGAATCCTACACACTGGTCCTTTATGTAATGTCTGGAGGTTTAAGGGCCAGTGGGTGTCCTGGGCATTGTTGATGACACCCATGGCATGACTTTGGACTAGTTTGAGCAAACCCCTTCCTGGTCTCTGGGTTTTCCACTGTGATCTTACCCTACATTAGCAGAACATAACAGAAAGAGGGTGCTGAATATTCATTAATTTGAACATTTCTTTCTCTTCCTCTTTTCTTTCTTTATGTTTCTTCTTTTGTTGCCTCTCATTTACGTTTTTACTCATGCGTTTGTTCTTGTTGTTTGTCTTTACTAAATATTTACTTTACTTTGTCTTTTTTGGCTCATATGGCTCAGGGTACTTGACTCTTTGTAATCACTTTATTGGAGGACAGACAGCTGAGTGGTGAACAGACAGCAGAGTGGTGGACATTGACACTGTAATGTTAATAAGCACAAGATCTGTAGGATAAAAGATATTTTTGTGATATCTCATTTTTATATTATTTAGTTGCACAGCGAGAATAGCTTAATATGTGGAACTAGCCTAAACTTGCCCTGTGCTTGTCTAAATAGTGTTGCTTAAAGTAACCAGCAGATGTTACCAAATTATTCTTCCTAATTCACAATAATTATAAATCATGTTAAAAAAGGATGTGTGTGTAGAGAAATTAGAGAAACATTATTTAGTGATTGCCAGCTACCAAAAACAGGCACCTGCCTTGTAGATTTATCCAGTCTATCGTTGGCTTTTGTATGCAAGATATTGATAGACATGTTGTCCTGTTAATATAAAAGCAGAAAAAGTCCATCAAACACAAAACTTTTGTTTGCTCATACATGTTGTATAAATAATGTATTTTTGTCACTTGCAAGAAAGAGATATATATTTGCCTATATTAGTTTATGAACTGTGATGAATAACACCTTGGACAGGTGGTGCACCATATATGACATTTTCCTGTGTGGTTCATGTGACTAAGTGAGATGTACTGAATCAAATCAAATCAAATTTTATTTGTATAGCCCAAAGTCACAAAATACATTTGCCCCGGAGGGCATTACAGTCTGTACAGGGAGTGACACCGTCTGTCCTTAGACCCTCGGTTTGAGTGAGGAAAAACCTGCCCACAAAAAACCCTTTAACAGGGAAAAAAGGTGGTCTAGTCTAGTCCTATGGCAGAATAACTAAGGGATGACCTGAGCCAGCCCTAACTATAAGCTCTATCAAAAAGGAAAGTCTTAAGTCTATTCTTAAGTGTTGACCGTGTCTGCCTCTCAAATCCAGAATGGTAGTTTGTTCCACAGAAGAGGAGCTTGATAGCTGAAAGCTCTGGCTCCAAATCTACTTTTGGAAACTATAGGAACCACAAGGAACCCAGCATTCTGAGAGCGCAGTGGTCTAGAGGGGTAGTAATGTACTATGAGTTCTTTTAGATATGATGGTGCCTGGCCATGAAGAGCTTTGTACGTAAGGAGAAGAATTTTAAATTCTATTCTAGATTTAACAGGTAGCCAGTGCAAGGAAGCCAAAATGGGTGAGATGTGATCTCTGATCTTGGTTCCTGTCAGAACACGTGCAGCAGCATTCTGAATTAGCTGCAAAGTCCTCAGAGACTTATTGGAGCAGCCTGATAACAAAGAGTTACAGTAGTCCAGCCTAGAAGTAACAAATGCATAGACTAGTTTTTCTGCATCTGTTTGAGACATGATGTGTCTGATGTTGGCGATGTTATGTAAGTGGAAGAATGCAGTCCTCAAAATTTGTTGTATGTGGACATTAAAGGACAAATCCTGATCAAAAACAACTCAAAGATTCTTTACGGTGGAGCTGGAGGCCAGGGTGATCCCATCTAAAGTAACTAAGTCTCTAGAAAGAGAGTTTCTGAGGTGTTTGGGTCCAATTACTTCAGTTTAGTCTGAATTTAACATCAGAAAATTGTAGGTCATCCAACGTTTTATATCCTTATAGACTACTGAAGGTCCTGTATGTTGGCTAACCAGAACTGGTGATCAACAGTGTGGTTAGCAATAATGACTAGTGACTGAGGTTAAACAAAGCTTGGTGGACTTTGACCTCATGGTCTTCATTCATCCATACCAGGGTGCTAGGCAGACCAGGGAAATGGCGGACCTAGTGTCCACTAGGGCTTTACACAGAGTGGCATTAAAAATACAGTTCAGATACAGTCCACGTGTCCTGCCCAAGGCAAAGCTACAATTGTGATTTGCTGGGCTTCATGGGGTTGGTGCTGAGCAGTGGTTTTCAATGTGATCCCACTGTAGTTGTTGTAGCAGTGTGGTGATGGTTTGGCAGGCCACTTTTTCATGGTTGATCCCCTTGTACTCCATGCCTTATGCTGGTGGTGGGGTGATGGTAGGTTGATCTCTGAAGCACAGCACATGCTCAACCAACGACACTTAAATTAGAGTTTCTGTCAAGTTCTTGGTGTATACAGGTGAATGTTTTCTTGTAGCCTCCCATGCCAGAGCCCTCACTGTGTCTAAAGGCAGCAACCTTTAATCCTCCAACATGCACAGTGGACACTGCATAGCCAAGGCTTTTCCCAGTCTGGCTCATTGGATCGCCAGCTAACAGCTTGATTCCACTGGGCACAGCTGCAACGTGGACTGGTGGAGCTGATTACTGCCATTCTAGATGAAGCTTCTCATTCCACTAGAAGCACTGTGTGTTTCAGGAGTGTCCATGTCATCATGTCATAAAGTAATGATGGACTCCCTTTACTTGGTTCAATAGTTCCTGCCATATTAAAACAGTAAAGCGTTTTACTGTATGCCAACACCACCTCTGAACAACACAACTGATGGTCTCTGTTGTATTAAGAAGACAAAAATTACACTAATTAACTTTTGAGAAGACACCTGTTAAGTGAAAATCGTTCTAGGTGATGACCTCATGAATCTGACTGAGAGAATGAATAGTGTGCAAAAGCTGTCATCAAAGCAAATAGTGGTTACCATTTGAATGTAAAAACCTGAAACATATTTTGCTTTGTTTACACTTTTTTGATGACCATGTAATTTCATGTGTTATTTCATAGTTTTGATGTCTTCACTGCTAATCTACAATGAAGAAAATAATGGTGTAATGGTGCCAGTTTAGGTACAACCACAGTAAAAAAACACAGTAATGGTAGCTTATTTCTTTCTGCTACTCATAGTACTCTATAAACTATAGACCCTTCCGACATCAAATCAAATCAAATCAAATCAAATTTTATTTGTATAGCCCAAAGTCACAAAACACATTTTGCCTCAGAGGGCTTTACAATCTGTACAGGGAGTGACACCCTCTGTCCTTAGACCCTCGGTTCGAGTGAGGAAAAACTTGCCCACAAAAAACCCTTTTGACAGGGAAAAAAATGACATCTGTTTCATTTAAACGTTTAAACACTAGCCCTCTTGAAACAAGGCAATTAGCAGCACTGCATATTCACAGCACACGTAGAAGACAAATTAATAATAACGGAAGTGGAAATGGATAACTTTTCAATACCCCCCTGTTGCAACGACCAGAGACCTCAGAGACTCACTCTGTGAATAAATGATCAACACCACATTGGAAATGGACTTTCACTTTGGAGCTTGTTCAATGAAGAGGTAAATTGAATTGCATTTTATATTGAATTTGGGAACAGGCAAATATTTTGTAATGACATGCACTGAATTTGTGTGGAATCTATGAATCATGAATAGTTTATTATTATCTGATTTATCCATACAGATAAATTCCAGATTAGTACATTAAATTAATACATCATGACTCTACCTTTGCTATATTTTTTATATTTTGCCACTTACATTTGCAATGTTATTTATATAATACTAACTTCTGTCTTATTATTTATATCTTGCCACTTCCACCTTTAGTACTCATTGTTGCACATCTGTCAGTTGTCTGTCTGCTTGCCTATTGTTTATCAGTTTCTTATTTACTGTATAGACTGAAGGATTCTTTAGTCTGTTGTTGTTTTTTGACTTTACTATTTTTATTCTTTTTTTCTGTACCAGTGGTATAAAACATTAGACACTTCCTGTCTCCTAAGTGGGCCTGATCTCCACTTCCCCATCTCCCTATCTTGTTTGGTTGTGTTGTGAAGGTCTTGTGGATGGATAAAAGCAAATTGCTTCCTGTCCAGATTATTTAACTTTTAATTTTAATTTAACTTTTAATTTGTTGAAAAGTTTTCAACAAAGTTCATTTGATCATGTAGTATCATCATTATTTTAGTGTCAGAATATTTGTGCAAAGCTGCCATACAAAGTGTGATTTGGTTTTGTTTACACTATTTCATTTACCACATAATTTCGTATGCCATTTCATAATTTTGTTGTCTTTAGCATTAATTTACAATGTAGAAAGTAACACAGAGAAAAAAGAGAAGAGAATATGTGGTCAACCTTTTCAGTCTGTAATATCTGGTTACTTTATTTCTTGTCCTTTTCTCTGTATTTATTCCCATTGTAAAAAACAGTGTTATATATGAAGCTACTGTAACTTTTATTAGTAATATAATGAAACACAATCTGCAGTATCATTAATTTTATGTCCAGCTATCTATAATTCAAATTTGATGAGGAAGCCTTGCTGTATTAGTAATAACATTGTGTTTGCATTAAGAGAGGTTCTACGCATTTAATTTAGACATTTTAATTACAGCAAACTATAATCAATGTATGAGTTTTATTTTATCTGTATTTTTTCAATATTATAAACGCATTTTAGTTCATTATTAATTTCCTTTATTGACTGAAGCATGGATAAATCTACAGAATAGGAGATACAGAATAGAGAAGACGGGACTTGGATGCTTTGAAGCTGTTCTGTTTTCCACTAGAGGGAGGCATTTTAAAAGTCAACTGAGTTGCTCTTCATTAGGACTCATTTATGAACCAGGTGCAGCTCATAAAAGTGCTTCAGCTCAAGTAATTAACTTCAATAGCTTTGCTGAAAACATTCCCCAGCATATCACACACTGCAGCTTTTATTTCATTTCCCACCAAACACAAATACTGCTGGTTGTAACATATTTATGCAAACACTTTGTGCTGAACTAAATGGAACAACAGCTTCAGTGTCATTTAACCCAATTTGCTAGCATTTTCATATAGACTAATAGTCATCATCTGATTCCTTCCTGTGTTTGCAGTTAGGAAGTAAAGTGTACTGACTTGTTTAGATGTCTCAGCTGCTGATGATGAATACCTTACGCTACAGATGAAGGTGACTGGCTTCACAGAGCAGTGAAACCCATGGGTGGGCACTGTAAATAGTCTAGAGTGAAATTACCATGAAGGCTGCTTTTGGCGGTTGCTCGTCTGCATTGTGTCCTGTCCCTGTACAAGTAGAAGAGTTTTATGGGAGCTCATTTGTTTGAGACCCTTGGCCCTCCAGGGTCTCTCATTCCTCAAACAAACCAGACATTTCACAGCTTGGGTGGAGAGGGAGGAACACCCAGACCCCCTTCTATAACTAACAACCCCAAACACACCCAGGACACCATACTCATACTACATGCAGTGTGTACTGAACTCTGTAACCCTTCTAATAATTACATTATTCTCATAGGAACTATTTTGCAGCAGCAGAAGGTATAGCAATTCTTCCTGTGTTATGCTTTTCAAAAAAATGACATTAACATTAAATGCGTCATCATGAAGCTTATATGAAGCTACTAATTATGAAGCTAATTAACCTCTTCAAAAGTAGAAGTAGTTGGTCAAATTGTATCTAGGCTCTCTACTGATACTGTACTGTACATACAGTAATCAGTTTGTTTAAGGAAATTCAGTCAGGATTTAGAGTGCATCATTGCACACAGAAAGTTCTAGTGACCTAATGCATCAGACAAAAGACTTGTCTCCTATACCCTGTACTTGTTAGATCTTAGTGCTGCATTTTATACCACTGACCATGACATTCTATTACAGACACTTGAACATCTAATTGGCGTTAAAGGAATCACACTAAGCTGGTTTAAGTCTTATTTATCAGATCTATTTCAGGTTGTACATGCTAAGGTTCTGTGCTTGGACCAATGATATTCTATTCAATTTTATATTATACACCAAACCATAACAGAAGTTATCTCATGATACATATAGAGCAATTCTATATTATATTATTTACAGAAAGCAAGCACATAATGTAGCCTAAAGGAAGCATATATAAGGTGAAAAGGTGTAATAACATGCAGGTAAAAAAAGCATATTTTGATATTATATATAATGTACTTTTTTAACAATGAAAGTGTAAAAAATATGGTGCATTTCGTCATACACAACCCAAAATTGATTTGTAGACATATTTTTAACTATTAAAGATCAAGTGTGTAAGCTTCTGTCACAGACTCTGAATACCCGAACCTTAGCTCTGTGCCATCCTGCTACCACCACCTCCCCAAGGTTTTTAATAAAACCAGAGCCATGTCACTTCCTCCACATTGGCGTTATGACTGTGCTCTCGATTTGATCCTGGGCTCCACTATTCCCAAGGGCCGCCTGTATTCAGTCTCGCCGAAGAAGGAGGCCATGCAGGAGTACATTGACACCTTGCTGGAGGCGGGGCTGATCCATCCCTCGTCATCACCAGCAGGTGCAGGTTTCTTCTTTGTGGGCAAAAAGGACAGGTACCTAAGACCTTACATTGACAGTCCTCTCAATAACATTATTATAAAGAACCTTCCTTTTTGTCTTATTTTGAAAATGAACTCTCCTCTCATTAACTCACTCATTTCAGGTCACTTGCCCTTCTCATGTGTCAAAGGTCTAAGTTTCTTCCCAGATTCCCGATTGCGTCCACCTGTTCTCCATTACCCTTTCATATTCCCTGTCCACACGAATATGCGGCCTCACCCAATACGCTGTTGTTTTGGAAAAAATCTCCATAAACACAGCGTTGTTTCCAGAAATATCTGCACCCAGATGGATATGCCAGACCTGTATGACGCTGCCACACCAATACACTAGAACCAGAAGAGAAGCCATCGAGCATGCGTATAAAGGTCACACACTGTAAACATGTTCTTTTGTTGCTCCTTGCTGTAATTAGATTAGATTATACTTTATTCATCCCACACCGGGGAAATTCACTTGTCACAGCAGCAGAAGAAAAAGTGTAGTGCACACTACAGAAATTAACAGTAGAAATAAGAAAAAAATAGTTACAACATCATGGAAAGACAGAAGTGACTAATAACCTACACAATAGACAAGAACAACAGACAATGTGCAACAAGGTACTCGAGGTGATGTGGTATGATATGAAAAAAGTGTGAGTGACCATGTAATAAATAATAGTGCAATAATGGTAACCAAGAAATAAGTAATATTGTAAAAGTAGTAACCATGAGTAAATAATACTGTGAAAAGTAGTGACATTGTTCCTGGAAAAATATGCATTTGCCGTGCAGACGACTCTGGGCCATCTGGCTTGTAAAGTCTTTCACCTCCAGAAACAAGTATTGTACTTTTCTCTGTGGCTACTTCATCATAGTTTTTGCAAGTTAAAACTGAACTGTTTGTTTATCAGGAAGTCACTGCAAACCAGAGTATCTTCATCCTGCAGGGCCTTTAGCTTAGGGTCATCCAGAGTTACAACAAGCAGGCTTGCATGTGCATTGCTACTGTAGCACCTCCTGTAGGGAGAATTGTATGAAATGTTACAAACCTGTGCAATCTGTATGTAGAACATATCTAACATATCAATGAAGAGTTATGGCCCTTTAGGTTGCTTCGCTGAAATAAGCATATATATTTCTGTGTCCCACAAAAGTCATTATCATTTTTAGCAGATTTCTCAGTGATCAGAGTAGAGTAGTATATTACTTAAAAGAAATTCACAAATGGTCAATGGGCTGTATTTGTCTTACAGTCACTCAAATCTCTTTTACACTACATATCTCATTCAGCCATTCGTACATATACAGGTGCTAACTGCTCATCAGTTTGAGGAGCTAACCATTCATACACATTCACACAGTGACACAGCCTTCAGGCGCATTAGTTAGATTAGTGGACGACCCGCTCTACCTTCAAGCCACAGCCACCTCAAGACCTGACAGAGACCCGACAACCAACAGGTAGATGTGTACATGCACGCACACACACACACACACACACACACACACACACACACACACACACACAAAATACAGGTTGACCCTTCAAGCCAGCTGACTGCTCTTCATATGTTTCAGTCTGTGGCTGAGTGAGGCTGGGGTCAGCAGATTGCTTATGCTGATCCCGGTGATTGGAGTGCAGGTGATTACCATAAGCAATTTAAATGTTATTGATTTAACCTCCTGCATGCTGTAATTGAACACTGTGGCCAAGCACCCAACCTTACTCCCCAACCTCCCAATTCTCTTTTTCATTCCATTTCCAAGGTTTTTCATCTTTTCCACTATTTTACAGCTTGCTTTTTCTTTTCATCATCTCGGCCTCTTTCACTCCCTTCTCTTCCTCCCTAACATCAGTCTCCACTCTAAACTGTAGGGCTCTCTGTCAGTCTGTATCCTCGGGACAAGGGAAGTGATGCAAGCACCAATAGCTAATCAATAGGCAGGCTGTCATGGTAACAATGTAAACGTTCAATTAACAACCAGCAGTGGATAATTTTCAGTCTCCCCATCATTACTTTTCCATTGTGTGTGTGTGTATATGTGTGTATATGTGTGTCTGTGTGAGAGACTGCTGGTGAGAAAGGAGGTGGCAGAACAGGTTTTTTTTTTGTATTCATAAGAATAATTTTCTGATAATTCCACTCTTCAACAGACCATCATCACTCATCACCAAACTAAACACAAAAGCCCAATTCCCGACTTAATTACAATTGTGGTATTTTTAGATAACAAGAACAGTGTGATTGTAAATTACAAAGTGGAATTGACAAAAAGACATCAAATATTTTCATTAAAATATTCCCAAATCTGTTTAATATCTTCTTCATTATACTGAGCCATAATGGAAGACTAGATTCAGCACTCAGATCAATTAATAAATGGAGAAAACTCCACCTGGGAGACACACTCGCGTATTCTCCATATTTCATCACGCTCTGCCATTCCCCATGAGGGATTGCAATTTCTTGTTTTAATATTTTAGTGTTCTAACTTAAGCTTCAGGATTCTCTCCAGGTAGCACACTAGATCATCTTGACATTTCAAAGTACTGAAACCTTTGGAATAAAGTGTTTTTTATTAAATTCTATTAACATAATTTATGCTTGTCAGACACTCCACCTCAGTGGCAGCTCAGGTGGGGCTGTGGAGAGACTCAACTACCATATTTCATCCTCTGGTCCTCTCAGATGGAAGACTGGGCTGCTAAGACATGTGTGACACATTGGTGATAATTAGTGCATTAGGCAATCTGTCCAGCACTCATTTCACTTCCCGCTTCTCCTTCAGCAGAAGTGTGTCTTAGCAGGATTAATACGTCACCTTTAATTTGTGTTTAGACATCAGTCAAGCATCTTATAAGTAAAGTAGTTAGTTATGCTGAATCCATGCTATGTAGATGCATGAACATCGTTATGTTCATGTCTTCTAAAGCTAATGTTGATGTTGGTGATGGATTTCCCCAGGACGATGTAGTAGATTGTACACTATTCACATTCAAATGCAATTTTTATGGACTAAACTGGCTAAACTTAGAATGTAGTATGGTTTGGTAAAAATTTAAATTAATCACAGATCTGGGGTTTAAAAGAAAATCGATCACTACAACTTACTTTGGCACCAATTCTGTTCTTTATGATTTTGCACTTTCAGAGTGATGTAGGAGGTATGGAGCAAACGACACAAGCGGTCAAATCATCAGGTTGTAAACAAACTGGCAGTCCATCCAGATTAGTGAAGTAAAATGTGAATCACATCTGAATCAGGAAGTGTGTGAGCACGACTATATTAAGAACAGTGGGTCAAAGTTGAAGCTAGCACTGGGTCTGTAAACTGTGATTTGACTTTGACAGATGATAGGCAGTTTGGGTTTTATCACTCATCTTTGTTTTCTCTCCCAAATGTGATTTACTAACCTGGGAGTTTGTTTCCACCAGTCTGAACTTCCACCTGCTTTTGTTCCCACTTTTTTCATCAGAAACAGTCTACTCTTACATAATCCAAGTATCCTATTGTTTTTTGAAATATACAAATCACTCAGATTATATACTAGGAGACTATACTAAGGGACAGAAAACTGGGAACTGATGTAAAGTCACTTTCTTTTGCCGTTTTATAAGTTTTTGGTCCTGATAAACCGCAGCCTCCTGTCAGAAGGGAGTGGTTCGAAAGATTGCAGCCAATGTGGGTTGAATTTCCCCAGTGTGGGATTAATAAAGTCTATCTTATGTTATCACTCTTATATCGGAGCAAATGATGCTGCATTGTGCACTTGCCCTTGGCAGTGGCAGCAGCATACCAGAAGGTGACAGGGGAAGACAGGATGGACTTAGTCATGGACATCACTGTCTTTTTCAGGGTCAGCTGTTGCAGGAAGTACATTCTATGCTGGGATTTCTGGATGAGGTTCTGGGTAAGGATCAGGCTTACTACTGCTACTTACCGCTAACAGGTGCAGTTAAGGGGGGGGTGTTAAACCAAGGCTAGAATTTGATATTGACAAAGGTGACATGGTAGAAATAAAGCTGGAGTATGTTACTGCAAAGGGTAGGGATGCATTACCACTGAGGGGTGGGGATTTATGCCAAAACAGAGCCTAGGACCACCAGTGGGAGTGGAGCCTTGTGTCATAACAGGAGGTGGGGACTTTTGGTTAGAAGAAGAAGACTACAGTGGAGTTTATAGTAAAAGTAAAAGTATACAGCACTGTGAAAAAGACGTTGTAAACTAAGAATGCTATCAAAAGTGGAAGTGTTAATGATCAAATCAATATTTGATGTGACCACCATTTGATTTCAAAACAGCATCAATTCCTCTAGTTACACTTGCAGTTTTTGAAGGAACTCGGCTGGTAGGTTGTTCTGAACATCTTGGAGAACGACACACAGATCTTCTGTTGATGTAGGCGTCCCTAGATCCTCCTGTGTGTTCATACAGTCCCACACAGACTCGATGATGTGGGGGGCCATACCATCACTTCCAGGACTTCTTATTCTTATTCAGACTGAAGATACTTCTCAATGACTTTGGCTGTGCTGTATGTTTGGGGTCGTTGTCCTGCTGCAGAATAAATTTGGGGCCAATCATATGCCTCCCTGATTGCTGATTGCATCACTCCATGTACAGATTGTAAAACCCTCTGAGGCAAAATGTGTTTTGTGACTTTGGGTTATACAAATAAAATTTGATTTGACTTGATTTGATGATGGATAAGCATCTGCCTGTATTTCTCAGCACTGACCACAATCCTGACCACATCTTCAACTCCATTTCAGAAATGTGGCCCCAAACTTGCAAAGAACCTCCACCATGTTTAACTGTTGCCTGCAGTCAGTCACTATGGCCCTTCAACCCTTCAGCAAACAAACTGACTTCTCCTACAGCCAAATATTTCACATTTTGACACATCAGTCCAGAGCACCTGCTGCCATTTTTCTGCACTCCAGGTCCTGTGTTTTTGTGTATAGTTTAGTTGCTTGGCCCTGTTTCCATGTTGGCGGTATGGCCCTTTGGTTGCAACTCATCCATGAAGAATTTCTGGGTCCCTCTGGTTTCTGCCAGTTCTGAGCTGATAGCACTGCTGGGAATCTTCCGATTTCGAATTGAAATAAGCTAAATGTGTTTTTCATCTGCTGCACAAGTTTCCTTGGCTGGCCACTGCTACGATCCTTGGCCATTTTTATGGCTGAGGATCGTAGCAGTGGTCAGTATATCTTGAACTTCAGTATATCTTGAACTCCCAGTCTGGAAGAGACCTTGCTGATGCAGTATAACTACTTTGTGTCTTGTTGCTGTGCCCAGTCTTGTCATAGTGTATGACTTCTGACATGTCTTCCACAACCTCACCTTTGTACCAGAGTTTGGCTGTTCCTCAACCAGTTTTAATCCTCCACACAGCTGTTTCTAATTCAGTTAATGACTGTGTTTCAACCTACATGTAAAATTGATGATAATTAGCAACTTTGGTTTGGTATAATTGGTTCATCATACACCTGATTATAATCCTATAAAATCCCTGACTTTGTGCAAGTGTACCTATAAGAATTGATGCTGGTTTGAAGGCAAAGAGTACTAACGCCAAATATTAAACTGGCCAAAAGTTTTGTACAGTACTGTATATTTAAGTAATGCACATAAGAAGTAACAAGAAATATAAGAAGTAAAAAGAAAAAGATATGTCCTTGCTGCAAGTATTTAGACAAACGATTTGAAGAATATTCCTTGTACTGTCCTCACAGTGTGTATGCTTGTGCACAGCTAGACAGTCAGTTAACAAATAGAAGTCCTTCAGTGAACCACAAGGTGTGACTTTTCTTCTACTTTAATGAAGTCCTCTTTGTCTTATTTTTCCACCCGTAAAACTGAAAATTATTATAGATAGAAACACAACTGTTACACACTGTACAAGCAAAGCAATGTAAAATACAGTTCAATTAGCAATCAATCAATAAAAAATGAAAAGAGTTAGCATCTGCTGAAGGCTAGCAGAGTACATTTTTCACCAACATAAGAAAAAAACAAAATGTCAATTACACATTCCTCAAAATAATACACAGGCATTTAACAACTGTCTACATAAAATAGACAGTAATATTTACAGAAATTCACACCAACACGGTTTCTGTAAACCAAAGAATAGCTCTCACTCTGACATGATTTCTCACGATCAAAATGTAGACTTTTTAGACTTTTAATCTGTTCAGTTATTAACTTATTTAACTCGACATTTTTAACATTTTAAGACAGCACATCCCTTTTCTGGGAGCCTGAATCATAGTCAGTGTCCTTATTGGCCAACTCTGCAACATAATGGGTCAAGGTTAGACTCATCATACTAGTAAAGCAGAAAGGCCATGCATCTTTAACCACCACCTTAACACACCTGCTGGAGATTACCACTCCATGCAAACTTGGTATTCCAAAATATTAAGGTTTGCTTTAACTACTGATTTTGGCAATTCATCTATGGAATGACGATTCCATAGATGGTTCCTATCCTACTTATCCTCATATCACAATTGTATGTCTATTGCCCTGTGGTCATCAATGCCGTTTTCCAAGTGAAAGGAAAGTATTATTATTATTATTTAATAGGCTTCAGTTAATAATAAAAAAAAAAGTAATAAAAAAAGTAATTCAGTTAAATTATTGTTAGTTAGTTTTAGTATAAGAAAGTTACTCTTCTTTTTTCTTCCCCCATTTGTGGCGCCCCTTGAATGGACGGTGCCCTTAGCATTTGTCCATACTGCCCAGGTCATGGGGCAGCTCTGGACACATCACACATCTCAAACTGTATGTAGAATTGAATAAGTAAACTTTTTCTTTTTCTACTCTGTGGACTACAATTATTGCATAGGTAAGTCTCACATACTGTACAGATGTTTGCTGGATGGGATTAAAATCACTGAATAGTATACAAATCTCCCTCACTCATCTGGAGAAAAATCCAAACTTAAGTGGCCACTACTGTTTAGTTTTGTTCGCGGACGAGGGCCGCGTCGGAATTCCGACCTGGCTCTTTCGGCCCCACCAGGCTCTCTCCGGGCAGCCCAGCCCTCGTCTGTCATCTTGCAGCAACGCAGAGATACAAAAAGAGAGAAAGTAGGGCCAAGTGATTATGACGTGGGACTTTTTTGTGGACATCGGTTTTGCGATGCAAATAAATCACTCTTTTGAACACATGCTGTTTTGAGAAGAAAAATTTTTTTTTTTACGTGTCCCAGCAAACCTGCCTACTTTCGTTGCTGACCAAACCTGGACAGAACTCGGCCCACAGGACACTGTCGGGGGTAAGACGGTGTGGATGTGCGACACTACTGACGGGGATGACATACAGATTCATGTCAAAAATCCCGAACTATCCCTTTAACATTTATTCATGGTGGACCTAAGTCTTCATATTCCAGGACCTAAACTGCTCAGATGGTATCATTAATGTGTGCTTGAAGGCTGAAGGTCGGACAGTTAAACACTAAAAACATATGTGCCCATCATTGGTAAAACAAATAGACAGCATACTGTCTAAAGCAGGGGTGTCCAAACTTTTTGCAAAGGGGGCCAGATTTGATGTGGTAAAATGTGGGGGGCCGACCTTGGCTGACGTTCTTTACATAGAACAACAATATATTTAAACAAATTTTAGCAAGTCATTCTGTGTTTCACATTTGCCTCTTTATTTTAATTTCAACAATCTTAAGCATGTCTTTTGGTTCATTTGAAACATGTATATCACATGGAATTGAATATTCACTCAACTTTTTTTTCTTAAACAGAAGTAATTGTACTATTGAGTGCAAATTACATTTGAAACATGAAATATATCACCATGGCTGTTCAATGTTCACAGAACTTTTGAATAAAATAACAGAGAAACGAGCAGCAATAGACATATCCACAAGTGCAGGGCTCATTTGAAATATGACATATCAGTAAATATAAATGTTGATTGAACTTTTAGAAGTTTATTCTGGAGTGAAAACTGACAACTTGTCTCAATTTATGACTGACTTTGATCTTTTGATCTTTGATCAAAATTAATTCAGAGACTTATTGTAAATGACAAATGACTTGCCTGCATTAATGTGATGGGTGATACTGAGATCTGGACTGCAGCACAAAGGCCAGGTCTGGCTCAAAGGCAGTGGTATTGATGCGCAAGGTGTCTCGCAGGTGAGAGTCCGTTAACCGTGTCCTCACATGGCTCTTGGTTAAGTTCATTACCGAGAATGTCTTCTCACACAAATACGTCGACCCAAACAAGCTTAGCATTTTCTTTGCAAACGCTCGAATCTCTTGAAACCTGTCCTTATCCAGCTGTCAGTAAAAGTTGGCGAGAGAAAGCTGCTGGTGCCGACTGCGGCTCTCAGCGTCACACTGCAGCTCAATGAGCTCCAGCTGCAAATGGTCTGGAACATCATCTGTGTCCACGGAAAAAGGTGAGGAAAAAATAGCGATCTCCTTCTCGATAGCTGCAAAATCCCGAAAGCGTTGTCTGAACTCTTCAGCCAGAGATGAAATATCTGATGCGTACCTCCTCATTTGCGCACTGACATTGGTCTGTGGGAATCTGGTCATGATTTCTTGCAGTGCCGAAAAGTGGGCAGTATTGGGTTGGGTCTGCGACAGGTGTCTTTCAAACAGTTTCAGCTTGGTTCCAAAGGCTTTGATGTGTGAATATAGTTGGCTTATGACTGCGTCTGGTCCCTGGAGACTGGTGTTGAGGACATTGAGGTGCTTTGTAATATCAACTAGAAAACCCAAATCGGCCAGCCACATAGGGTCACTTAGTTCTTGCATAGGTTGTCCCTTTTCAGCCAAAAACTCACCGATTTGCTGCCTAAGCGAGTAAAAACGCGACAGTGCAGAACCCCGACTGAGCCATCGCACGTCAGTGTGATAGACAACATCTCCATATTCCGCATGAATCTCGCTTAGAAACAGTTGAAACTGACGGTGGCATAGCGCTCTGGAGCGGATGAAGTTAATCGTTTTTATCACTGGTTTCATAACATGTTCGTATTGGAGATGTTTGGCACACAGAACTTGCTGATGGATGATGCAATGGAGTTTTACAGCGTTACCCCCTTCTGCACTTACTTTGTTACTTATTAGTGTTGCTAATCCACTTCGTTCGCCAGTCATGGATGGTGCGCCATCCGTAATAATCCCAGAAATTTTATTCCACGGGAGTTTCATGTCATCCACAGCAGCGCAAACAGAAGAGAATAAGTCTGTTCCTCTTGTTTGAGTTTTCAGGCTCCTGAGGTCAAGTAGTTCTTCAGTAACGTTCATTTCATTGTCCACTCCCCTCAAAAAAATAAGTAACTGAGCAGTGTCCGAGGCGTCTGTGCTTTCGTCGCAAGCCAGCGAAAAAAAGTCAAACTTGTTTTCTTTGACTCTCAATTGTCTTTTGATGTCTGATGACACTTCTTCAATTCTGCGTGCCACAGTGTTACGTGCCAGGCAGACTTTGGCAAACTCTTGCTGCTTCTCAGGACAGATTTTCTTCACCATAGTCATCACGCAGTCTTTGATAAATTCACCCTCAGTGAAAGGTTTGGAATGCTTTGCGATCAGCACTGCTACCTCGTAACTAGCCTTTGTGGCGTTCTCATTTGACTCTCGGGCTCTTGCAAAATACTGCTGCTGTGAGATTAAACTAGCTTCAAGCTGCTTCAATTTCTCGCTGCGTTCCTTCCCTGTAATCTTGTCGTACATGTCAGCGTGTCGCGTTTGGTAATGTCGCTTGACATTATACTCTTTAAAAACAGCCACTATCTCTTTGCAAATGAGGCAGACGCAGTTGTTGTGTATTTCAGTGAAGAAATAGTCCAATTTCCATCCATCCTTGAAGCGTCGACCCTCGCAGTCAACTTTCCTTTTTTTGTTGATTGTCGCCATTTTTGAAAATTGGCGGCAAATGGTCACTTTGCTGCCCTACAGTGGGTAAATGAGGAACAGCATTTAGTGTGCAAGCTGCTTCATATGCTGGTAGCAGTACTGCTGCCCAGTGTTCCCTCTAAGCTGCGCGCGTGCGCAAGTGCGCACAATGCGCGGGCCAGATGTTACTGATTTTATGACAGAGGCCGAGGGCCGGATGAAATTTGACCACGGGCTGCATTTGGCCCCCGGGCCGGACTTTGGACATGTCTGGTCTAAAGGTTGGATGTATGGATGGATCAGCCTCGAACAGCTGCCACACAACCAAAGTTACATTTCTCTATCTTTATTTCAATAAACTTGATGGAGGCTTATACATATCAGCAAATCAAAAAAATGCTGTGGTGGAGGTTGTCAGTTGTCTTGTGTCAGTTGTCAGTTGCTTAGGCTAATTAAGTGATGTGGGGGGATTAACCTGAACTTGGAAATGGGTGAGAGGTGGACATGTCAGTAACTGCTTGTTATAATTATGATTTTGCTTTCGTTTCTGTTTTTGCTTTTCCTCAGCAGTGTAGGGGGATTGTTAACCAAATTACTATCAGCTGTCTCCAATGATGAGCTGAGGTTGCATGTGGACAGATACACCCCTCTGTCTTCATGTCATGAGTGTCTCCATTTATTACCTGATTTAAGAAAAAAAGACAAAAAAATACCCAAAAACACAGTAGGACTTTACATTACGCTTCATTAATAAGACCGTGGTAGTAGGGTGTGATAATAAAGGGGTTAATGCATAAATAAAGTAACATGATATAAACAATAGTTATATTACACTAAAGTTTGTGTAACAGGGTCAAAAACAAAAGGTAGTAAAAGCTGTCACACATATACTACCTGTCTCTATTTAATCTCATGCTAATGATGAGTAATCTAAACATCAGCATCGCATGAATCCGCTTTAGAATCAAACTATTACTATGTTATACGCGAGCATTAATTTCAAGGAATTCAAAACAAACAATGAATTCATCATTCCCACTGGCACCAGAGGGACTTTAAAACCCCAAGACTGCATGTCCTGTTCAGTGGACTAGAGCCTGTCCGAGCACCCACTGGGTAAGAACCAGGCTATACCCTGGACAGGACATTATTCAAAGACTAGACCTTCTGTATGTAGAAGAGATATTGACACCTTCCAGTTAACATATCCCAACATTTTAGTTATATTTTCAGATTTAGGAATATTAAAATTTAAATTTTACAGTTTGTTTGCTTGGGAACCTACCAAATGATGAAATATAGTACAGTGTGTTCATAAACTCATAAACACAGGCAGTGTGCTGCAGATCTTTGTAGTCTCCTCAATGTCTGTGGTACAGTCATGTAACTATTATAGCAGTTTGTGTGTGATCATTTCAACATTTCTCCAGGCCGAGGAGGCGTAGACAAATCTGCTCCAGGTAGGCAAAGACTGAGTGCAGGAGGATGTCAGTGTGTTAGCTCTATTGCTAGCCCTCTGACAGATCAGATTGTGAGGATGAGGGGGAAATCTGTCACGGCAATATCATACACTGTGGAGATGCCTCTGATGCTGCCAGTGAGACTGCAACACTGCACTTGGGAAAACCAGAGCTGCTGAAGGTTTAAGCCTGCTGGAAAAAAAACCCTGGGATCTGGAAAGTCCAGCAAAAAAAAAAAAAATGAGGGGGGGGTCAGCCTAAAAAAAGTGCAAGCAGATTTTTTTGACCTGTGCATGATATGCTCTAGCTTTCACCCTGTGGCACTCACAAATCAATAATTAAACAGAGCAAGGACAATAGCTACTACACAGCGTAGACTCTGAGCATGGTGAGGAAAACTCATTTGGAGGCAAAATAAATTGCTGCTTGTGGCCCAGAGTTGCTCGTCACCTGTCTCCTTACTGAAGAATGGATGGAGCTTGGTGTCAGTTAGGCACACATTAGCTTCTATGCTGGGATTCTCTTAATGCTTAATATGTCCTCCAACACACAAGTCCTCATGTGTTTCCTATCCCACTCCCTGTCACAATAATTCTTAAAAGTGTGACCTAATCCCCCATCTGACAGATTAGAAAAACAAGCAGTCCCAGAACCCAGTGACATATTCTGGTAAGGTCTGCTTTAATATGGTAATTCCATCCACAGATTATGAAATAGTAGGGCACAACACCTCAGCGCTGGAGTTGTATTAGGCAGTAGGTAAAAGTCACTCCTTCTTTGTCCATATAGTCAAATTCTGTCAATCATGTAACCCACACAGTCACATTCCTTATGTATGTATGTATAATATTCCTTATGCATATTATTCATTATCCATTCCATTCCATTTATATTGTGATTTTAATTATACAAATTATAATGTCATTACAATGATACTAAATGTTTTTAATCATTTTTGGACAATAGTGGAACGCTATGGCACAGAGGACTTACAGTATTTCAGGCTTTGGATACAAATAAAAAAACATTCCATTTTTGTGTTTTTTTTCTTTTCTTTGTCTTTCTTTTTCATCCTATAATGGTCAGCATGCTATTTGATCTGTCCTGAATGTAATGAACACTCTTGTCTTTTTTGTCATTTTGAAAGTTCAACCAAAGTCAAATTGAAATATGTATACAGATATAGTTTTCTTCTAGTCTTCATTTAATTCAATTCAGTTCAATTTTATTTATATAGCACCACATCATAACAAAAGTTATTTCATGACATTTTTTATGGAGAGCAGGTCTAAGCAGTACTTTAACATTATTTACAGGGACCCACCATGAGCAAGCACTGTTCAGCAGCTGTTCGAACAGTGGCAGCTGTTCGAACACTGTTTAACAGGCAAAAAACTTGGGTAACTGTTACTGTTTTCTAGATTTAACAGGTAGCCAGTGCAAAGAAGCTAAAATGGGAGAGATGTGATCTCTGATCTTGGTTCCTGTCAGAACATGTGCAGCAGCATTCTGAATTAGCTGCAAAGTCCTAAGAGACTTATTGGGGCAGCCTGATAATAGAGAGTTACAGTAGTCCAGCCTAGAAGTAACAAATGCATGGACTAGTTTTTCTGCATCCACTTGAGATACAATGCGTCTGATTTTGGCGATGTTACGCAAAAGTAACACTCCTCAAAACAGTTTCTAGAAAGAGTTTCTGAGGTGTTTTGGTCCAATTACAAGAACTTCAGTTTTGTCTGAATTTAACATCAGAAAATTGTAGGTCATCCAACGTTTTATATCCCTAAGGCTATAAACTACCCAGATGGGCTAGAGTACACCAATCACGTTCTGTTAACTATCATATGTGTCTTAATTTAATTGTCCCTGAGACAAAACAGAATGTAAAAGATAAATCCAGAGGAAATGGGCAGGTAAGTGGAGATTTAACTGCTTTGATTTCTTTACTTTCCACAAACCTTGGCACAAGGAGCACAGAAGCATATTCATTTTTGAAGATCGGATCAATAAAGATATTTTTACCCCTCTTACTATCCTCCTGACACAGACAGATCTAATTTATTGTTTACCTTGCACTTATTGAGTTTTGAACATTGTTAAATCATACCTTTCAGCTGTTTAATTTCACCTTGTGCCAGACCTTCATTACCCCCGAGCATTCTGTCTTTATATATGCTATCTGCTCCAAGTGCAGAGGAGGGATGAAGAGAATGGAGAGAGAGACACACAGAGAGATTCAGAATAAGAGAGAGAAAAAGAAGAGAAGAGAAGCAGAGGGAGATGAAGCCACCCAAAAAATCTTTCCTCTCCATTATTTGGTCTCTCCTCTCTCTCCTATGGCTTAGGTGCTCCTGCATGAAATGCTGATGTGGTTCCCCCCTCCCTCCCAGGTCTTTCTTCTCCATCTTTTCCCTGTGGCAATAGATCAGATTTCCTCCAGGGAAATCATTACTTGGCATCATTACCATTCCCAACACTTTTATCTACTACTCCTTGTTTCCTCATTCTATTGCTTGATTAAGTTTAGGGTGGGAAGGAAAAGCGGGGGGTGGGTGGGGGCAATAAATAGGTCTTGGAGAAGGTGCTTTGATTGGGGTATTTGTCGATCTGTCTTATAGCACAACTCATTTACCGTCCAAATGTACAATAAAAATCTCCAGTGTTTCCAGCGAGACACATCCCGTTAAAAAAAACTTGTCTTATTGATTAGATGTTGCAGTTATACCTTTATTTGCAATGGTAATGAATTTAGCAGTTTGCTGACTATGCAGAAAATGTTTGTTGCAGCTCAACATAACCAAGACTTTGATGGTGTTTTGATGAGTATGTATAACTGGCACACAGTCTGAACAAATATTGGTACCTCTGACCATATCCTGATGTGTTCACAAATCTCTTCAGGAAGTGCCAGTACAGAAATGCGGTTCAGTTCATATCAAAAGTTAAGATACACATTCTCAGTCAATATTTTTCTTTCCTTTTATTGAAGAGTGACATCAAAAACATCAAAACTAACACCTGTTCACTGGAAACCATTTCAGGCGACTACCTCATGAAGCTGATTAAGAGAATGTAAGTCAAGTGTGGTTCCATTTTTTAGTTTCAATGAGCAGTGGGGTGACCTTCTGGGTTGCTTGAAAACTACAGCCTGTATTAGTAGTTGGATAGCACATTGAGCCAAGTAAAGCCTGATTTTTCATATGCTGTGAAGTGCAAAGTGGCACAATCAACTGAGGTGACATAATCAAACATAATCGATCATGACCTCTAAGTTCCTTATTACACTGGCAAGACATAGAGAGTTGATTTTGATGTTGATTAGGTTTGGCTTGGAGGACCAGCAGTTCAGTTTTAGAGAGGTTCAGTTGGAGATGGTGTGCCTTCAGAGCATTCAGAGACCCATGCAGAGACAGAGGGATCATCATGAGGAAATGACAGATAGAGCTGAGTATCATCTGCATTGCGGTGATTCGAGAAGCCATGTGAGTGGATAATCGGACCCAAAGTCGACTGGGTCCAAGACAGGATACACTGAACAAGCACCCTATGATATAGGATTCAAGCCCGGAAAGAGCCAGTGGTCGCTTTCTGCCTGATCAACAGCTGAGACGCACAGAGAAAAGACTACAGGATAACGATATATTGTTGATTGATTGATTGAAAGAAGAAAACCAAAGAAAACACGCCTGAAGTAGTTATAATCTTGCTGCTATTAGCCGAAAGAAAAAATCTTGGTGAGTTTAATATGATATAATATGAATATGACAACATAATGAAACATTTAATGTAGTCGTTGATATAACTGTTGATGTAACTGTTAAACAAACGCTAGTTGCACTTGCTTAATTCACTAGTTTAAATAATTTTATTTTGTTGAAGTAACAAAACACAATGGATCAGTAATATTTTTCTTTTGGCTTTGTGAATACGAGGCCAGGCTGTCATCTGCTGCTTCATCCGCCTTCATCTGCCTGATCATCTGCTTCTTCATCATCCCTCGTTCCCTTTATCATCACTGTCCTCGTTTTCATCCATCGTCTGGTTGTCCCCTTCCCGTTTGGTGCCTTTGGATAAAGTAGAGATCTTCATTCTTCATGCCATCTTACCATCTGCAGAGAGAGGTGTAGTTGGTTTTGGAGTGACGAGCCATCCTACGAGCCAGAATTGGAAAAGAAAGGAGAGAGAGTGGAGCAAGGACACCGGTTGAGTTTTGATATTGGACGAAAAAAGGAACAAAATACGAATAAAACTAATTAATGAGTGCCTAATTAGGAAATTATATATAAATAATATCTATCTATCTATCTATCTATCTATCTATCTATCTATCTATCTATCTATCTATCTATCTATCTATCTATCTATCTATCTATCTATCTATTATGGCATATAATAGATAGATAGATGGTTCCGGGTGTTACATACTTCCAGTCACTGTCACAGTCAGTCTTCGCTCTGCCTTCTCCAGCCTCCCAGTTTCCCTCCTTGTGTTTGCCATGCCATGTTACCTGTGTATTTAAACCCTTGGTTTCCCCTGTCCTAGTGCCAGATTGTTAGCGAACCATGTGTCCTACTCTCCAGCGTGCTTCTCGGTTTCGACCCTCACCTGTTTTTGGACCCTGCTCTTGCCTTACCCCTTTGGATTGTTTGCCCGATTTACCTGACTGATTTCCCGTGTACCGAACCTCTGCCTGGAATTAAAGACTGGTTACCTCCTGTATCTGCCTCCCGAGTCCTGCAGTTGAGTCCTGTCTCTGTGCCTTGTAACAGTCACCTGATCTAGCTCCAGGTTCCAGAATCTTTGGTCTCCAGTCTCAGCTCATGAGCTAGTCCTCCCATTTGTCATTCCAAGTCTTCTCATCTCTTGTCTTTTTCCAGTTCACACCTATCTGTGCTCCTATCTGTCTATGATATGCAAACATATCATAGATGGTATTATGATGATCTTGCTGTCTCTACCATGCTTCCCATATATCAACCACCTGCTGACAGATCCCTTGAACTCCCTTTAGAGTTTGCTTATATGCTCTTTCATTCTCTGTTACCAATTTTCCACGCAACAACAGGAAATGGACAAATACACGACCATTAGAAATGTATATTTTTATGTTCTATACATAATAATTGTGCATTTATTTTGTGAAGTCATTGAAATATAATATTTCTGAAGATGTTAGGTTGGACACTGGAACACACTGCACATAACTGTATGAATGTAATCTATACAGAGCACAAATTGTTTGGTTACATATAAATGATGTATTACTGTATTTTTAAGCAGTTTCCCCTCTGTGCCACATATCTATAATTCATAGTCACAGTTTTGGTTTCTTTGTTGTCCCTGCAGGCAGTCCCAGGTAAGTCCTGGTGCCTTAGTGTTTCTGTATGGGGCTAGAAGGCCCCAGGGTAGAGCCTTGGGCAATGGCTTTGGCCCAGCGGCTCTCCAGAGACAGTCCTTCTCATCCACTTTACTCCAGAGACAAATATAAACACTCCTGCCTCCATCAGCAGCCACTCTGTCTCTCTCTTCTGCTTTCTCTCATATTCTGTTCCTCTCTCACTCTATATTCATATTCAACCCAAAGTGATTTACACCATACAAGTGCTGCATGGGGGTCAATGGTGGAGGAGGCCAAAAGACATCTTTCATGACTTTACCAAAACAGATACATCTTACCAATCAAACTCAGTCTGGAGGGACTGAGAGAAATGTGATAGCTGCTGCACGAAGTATGAAAAGTGACATGATACATCTGAATGCATATTTATTACTAAACAACTTCCTGTGGGACTCAAAGCAGCAAACAATCAGACTACCACAACAGTAACTAAATCCAATACTAATACAAACTAATAGTGCAGTTTCTGGCATTGGAGTGATTTTTGCGACAGTCCCACAATCCAACTGACTTCTAACTGTTCCTTTATTTTGATGCTTTTCAGGCTGGTGCTTTCAAGGGTATTAAGGGTGTCAGTTTCTGTGACAGGACAGTTAACAGTAATTAAAAGGAGGCCGCCACCCCCATCAGTATCCCATGGTGTCAGGAGGAGAGTGCTGGATTTGTAGGAGGATCACCAGCCCCAGTCTCTAGAGGACCCATTAGAATGGAGACCCAGTCGTGATTAAGCCAACCCCTGTGCACTTCCACTGCACAATTACAGCAAGGCCCACTCAGTTGTGGAGCTCACTGTTGTTGTTAGCGTCACCTCAGTCCACAGCCCCCTTGATAACGCACTCAGTAGTGAGAGCTTGCAGTCAGCAGGGTGAGACGTGCAGGTAGTGTTAATGATAGGGGTTACAGCTTTTGTGTGATGTTACATGAGATCTGATTGGTGGAGAGATTCTGACCTTGTGGTGCACTGGACCTATTATTGAGAAAACAAGTCTGCAGGCTTTGTAATTGTTCAGCTTTATAAGAATAGTGTGGGTTAATATTCTACTCAGAGCACATTCTGCATGTCTTATGATTAAAATGAAGACACTACAGGTTTTTGCTGATGGTTAGAGGTGTTTTCTTTTTATTGTTTGCTTATATACTCATTTTAATTATCTCTTATCTTAAGCCTGTAGAGGATTGAGACGTGTGTTGATGTGGATGTGTGTGTCTTTATGTCCATGTGTCCATATGCGCATGTGTCGCAGCTAGTCTTACAAATGGAATTATGTGGTAAAGAAAGGAAAATATATGCTATATTTTAGCTTCTTTAAGTAGCCATCTTCAGTTTTGATGATATCTTTGCAAACTCTCGACACATGGATTGAGATAAAGTGACACAACAAGAACATCTATCTAATCACATTTGTAAATAGTTTTGCTACAATAATAACCTCATACTGTACAATGTGTATGATATTAAATCTCTTTCACTTCACTCTATCACTTCTTTAGCTGCAAAATGCTCTTGTACGTTTACCAGATAGCCTCACGTATATTCAGAGTGACACCTTTCATATTACACAGCCTTCATTGTTAATATAATATTGGTTACTTCAGTTCAAAGTAATGCTGATAATACTTCATACATTTAGATTGGGTTGAGGTGGGGTTAGTATCTGACTGAAACAGGAAGGGGCCTTCCCCTGATTAATAGAAGCACATTAAAAGGCTTTGACCAAAACAGGAGTTGCAGCTCCAATCCAGGCACACTGGGATGACCACATACTTTCAGTGCATTGCATATACATTATGATTTCCATTGTCTGCTCGTACATTTAACTCATTTAACTGAAAGTGTGTGTGTAGTAGGAGGCCTATTGCTTTCTGTAATTTCTAAAACTACGCCCCTGTTTATGGCTGATGCTCACAGTTCTCCTCAGATCCCCCATCTGCCCTGTTTGATTACACTCATCCTTCAGAGACAGAGAGAGAGAGAGAGAGAGAGAGAGAGAGAGAGGAGAGAGAGAGGTGCCTCTGAGTCTCCTCCTCCATTTCACACAACAAAATAAAATGTTTCATCACACAACGCTTCTTCACCAAACAAGCTGGGTGGGTTGGAAACTGAGAGAAAATTGCCTTTTGAATAATCCGCTTCTTGATTTTTTTCTTTTTTTTCCTCCTGAAAGGTTTTCTGAAGGTTATTGTTGAGAATAATGCAGCTCCTGCCCCCCTGCAGATGACAATCATCTTTCCAATTTGTTTGAGATTAGGTCATATGGAAACAGCGCTTCGTAAACACACAGGGTCGGCACGTTGGCAATGGAGAATAGGGAGGGTGGCACCGTTTCCCCCTTTTCTGGGTGCATCCAGCCTCGATTGCCATGACACTGGTAGTGAAAGAAACCAGGGCAACAGACAAACAGAAATTCACAGCTCTCTGTTACTAACTGGGAGAAAGAGAGAAGCCGAACCCCTACCCTACTCCTGAAGCAGCATGACCAGATTGAATGTTTGATTTGCGGCTGGATCAGTAAACACACTATGGCTTTGGCTGTTTCTTTTGATTCAACATAAATCATATCTGAACAAACAAACCAGTTCTTAGTGTTTGAAATATGACAATATTGTGACAGCTCTGCCATCTGTGAAGAACATTAAGATTTCCTGTCACTACTACTAAGGCCCATTTTTATCACTGAAACACTTAAAATAACATCAGTTTTGTGTGTGTGTGTGTGTGTGTGTGTGTGTGTGTGTGTGTGTGTCAGAGGTAGATTGCAGTAATTTTTCTTGCATGGTTCAACTGAAGCCTGAATGGACATCTGGTAGAGGTTACCCGGCTACATCAAAAGAAAGATTGGTGAGACCCAGGAAGCTGAATGCCTACAGACTCCTACATCTCTCCAACCATTAGCCTCTTGCATCTTGACTGCACTGAGGCTAATGACAGATTCCTCAGTGATGATAATTTGCCTAATGCATTCTCCGAACAGAGGATCAGTTGACTAGGTCAGATTAGTGCAAAACATGTGTTTGTGATGCAACTACACACACACACATTATATATTGTGTGTCTATATATATATATATACATATATAGACACACACACACATTGCAGTGTTGTTCAATTCATCTTTTATTGTACATGGTCATGAGAGCATTTTGATCAAAATCTGCTATCTGCTATTTTTTTTTTCAGTATCGCACTGTTTATACTCTTCATTCTGTGTATAAATCAAATTCAAATTTTATTTGTATAGCCCAAAGTCACAAAACACATTTAGCCTCAGAGGGCTTTACAATCTGTACAGGGAGTGACACCCTCTGTCCTTAGACCCTCGGTTCCAGTGAGGAAAAACTTGCCCACAAAAAACCTTTAACAGGGAAAAAATGTGGAAGAAACCTCAGGAAGAGCCACAGAGGGGGGATCCCTCTTCCAGGACGGACAGACGTGCAATGGATGTCACATGTACAGAACAATCAACACAAACATATTGTACAATTACAATGAATTACAATAGATGGTAAAGTGATTGCAGTAGCAGTGGAACACAGATGCACAGCAGCAATAAGTCATTAACCAACAAAGCTGTAGTGGAGATGGTAGCAATAATGACTATATATGGCATGTAATGCTAAATATGGTGGACATCAGCAGCAGACCACGGCGGCAGCCACGATCCATGAGAACCTGCTGGACGAGAAAGCACAAAAACTCAGCGGAAGAAGTGTAGTTAGTAATATCCAAAGAAAAGGTGTAAGGGAGATAATGATTGACAGAACAATAAAACCTCAGGCCGCGTTTACGCAGACTCTAAGGGATATCGAACTGCCTTACATTGAGAGAGAGAGAGAGAGAGAGAGAGAGAGAGAGAGAGAGAGAGAGAGAGAGATAATGATTGACAGAACAATAAAACCTCAGGCCCCGTTTATGCAGACTCTAAGGGATATCAAACTGCTTTACATTGATATGCATGATAAGAGAGAGAGAGAGAGAGAGAGAGAGAGAGAGAGAGGGTTTACAGTAAGGCATGGATGTCAGCAGCAGACCACAGCAGCAGTCACGATCCATGAGAACCTCATGGGGGGGGGGGGGGGGGACCAACTATGGGAACCACAAGGAACCCAGCATCCTGAGAGCGCAGTGGCCTAGAGGGGTAGTAGGGAACTATGAGTTCTTTTAGATATGATGGTGCCTGGCCATGAAGAGCTTTGTACGTAAGGAGAAGAATTTTAAATTCTATTCTAGATTTAACAGGTAGCCAGTGCAAGGAAGCCAAAACGGGTGAGATGTGATCTCTGATCTTGGTTCCTGTCAGAACACGTGCAGCAGCATTCTGAATTAGCTGCAAAGTCCTAAGAGACTTATTGGGGCAGCCTGATAATAGAGAGTTACAGTAGTCCAGCCTAGAAGTAACAAATGCATGGACTAGTTTTTCTGCATCCGCTTGGGACAGGATGCGTCTGATTTTGGTAATGTTACGTAAGTGGAAGAATGCAGTCTTTGAAATTTGTTTTATGTGGGCATTAAAGGACAAATCCTGATCAAAAATAACTCCAAGGTTCTTTACGGTGGAGCTGGAGGCCAGGGTGGTCCCGTCTAAAGTGGCCAAGTCTCCGGAAAGAGAGTTTCTGAGGTGTTTGGGTCCAATTACAAGAACTTCAGTTTTATCTGAGTTCAACATCAGAAAATTATAGGTCATCCAACTTTTTATATCCCTAAGGCACGCTTGCAGTTTGGCTAAATGATTGGTTTCATCAGGCTTGATCGATAAATATAATTGGGTGTCGTCAGCATAACAATGAAAATTAATGGAGTGATTCCTAATAATGTTCCCTAGAGGAAGCATATATAGACTGAATAGAAGAGGCCCCAGTACAGAACCTTGTGGGACTCCATGACAGACTTTGGTATGTATGGAGGATTCATCATTGACGAGAACAAACTGAGATCGATCTAAGAAATACGACCTAAACCAGCTTAGGGCGGTTCCTTTGATGCCAATCTGATGTTCCAGTCTCTGTAAAAGAATTTTATGGTCTATGGTGTCAAATGCAGCACTAAGATCTAACAGGACGAGTACAGAGATGAGTCCTTTGTCTGATGCCATTAGGAGATCGTTTGTGACTTTGACTAGTGCGGTCTCTGTGCTATGATGGACTCTAAATCCTCGAATAAACTGTTCTTGTGAAGAAATTCACACAGCTTACTGTGGAATCTCCCATATTTGCCATATTTATTTTTATACTGTCCATTCTGTTTGCACTGCTATATTGCCATCATACTGTTTATATCTTAGAGTGCCATATTTTTCTTAGATGTCTTTTTTAACTGTATATATTTTATATGCAGCCATTTCAGTTCTGTGTATGTCCTGTACATATAGCAGCATTGACACTAAAGTTGACTTGACTATCCTTTGATAGTAAATCCAGCAACTAGTTTTGCTTTGTCAAGTGTTGGGGGAACAGAAGGGTCAAGGAATCACCAAGAATCACCACCATTTAGTTGGACACATTGTGTGTCAACTGCAAGGATCCATGCTAGATTCAGCATGGAATCTCCCCACACCTCAGTCAGAGATGTCAAAGCAGTTGTCTTGATTCTGACAGCTGATGGATATCAGCTGCTTTGACAGCCAAGACTGAGGTGTAAAAGCAGCTGAATTTCTAATACAACAGCTGACATTCTCAAATCTCAAAATGCGATCAATCATGCTAAAGTCAGGTTCATTTTAATGGACACATATTAAGAGCACAGGTGGAACATTTACATAATTGCTGGTGAGATAATCCTTTAACAAAAACTTCAGAAGCCATGAGTCAAGGACGATATTGTTTGTACCAAACAATCATCATTCCAGACAATTATACTAATTTGATATTAGTCTTTTCTTTTTGTTGAACAAATATCATAATTTGTTGTGGCTACCAGCGTCTAATTGGTGATTCAGTAAGGCTGACCTGACTATTGTGTATTGTTGCTTAGGGCTGACTAATATTTTGCAGGGTTGTGCTTAGATGGGTGGTACATTCAAATCAGACCAAAAATACAGAAGTCCATTACCTCTGCAATAAAGAGCTAATGACCCAACAACAGGAATATATTTGCCAGGGCACCCATCTCCTTGAAAGGGCCAAAGGATAAGGAGTCATTAAAGCAGCGTTATCTGGTCCAGATAGCATTGGCATGTCTGTAAAGATCATTATTTTTGCCCCTCGAGCCGTTTGGCAAAAAAGAGCAGGGCTCACTGCAAAGCCAGCGCTAACTCCAGGGTCAGCTGTAACACAGGCATGAAAACGCTAACGATACACAGCCTGGCAGCTAATGTTTTTTCTAAATGCTCTTAATGACTGCGTACCCTATTGTGGGAGAGCTGGGATCTCTGATTTTCTCTGTGCTTTGTCAGATCACTTTAGCTGAAAGGGACTTGGCCAAGTTGTTGCTTTTTCATTTTCTTTAGTTTTTTTTTTTCTAATTTGGTGGTTTTTTTTACACTTAGAGGAGTGCACATCTCAGTGGACTTCACAGTAAGCAGCTGATATTGTAATAAAGACCCCCTTGCAGGCCAACCTTCCCTATAGTAATGGCAAGTGTTTATGTGAAGGACTATTCCAAATTTCAGACAGACGTGAGGGAGTAAGAGGAGCCTGACTTCAGCTCAAATGTAACATCAACGTCAAAGTAACTTGACTCAGTCAGCTGATTGTAGACAGAGAGAATGTTCAACGTGGTTCACTTCATTATCTGATGAAATGCTAATATGGCAGTAAAAATAAAGCAAAAGACAAGAGACAAGAACAAGAAAGATATTAATTTAGTTTTTATTTCATTTACATTTTATTTTAATATATTAGCTATAGTAATATGAATAGTGAAAACCACTTCACGTCAATGGTAGAAAATAGTGCTGCATATCAGAGCTGTTTACAACAACTCTACCTACAACAGACCTAAAGACCATGTCACCTTGTCTTCATAGAGACATTCTGGTTACTTTGAGCTACTTTCTAACAAAGATATTGAGTCAGATCAAATCAAATTTTATTTGTATAGCCCAAAGTCACAAAACACATTTAGCCTCAGAGGGCTTTACAATCTGTACAGGGAGTGACACCCTCTGTCCTTAGACCCTCGGTTCGAGTGAGGAAAAACTTGCCCACAAAAAACCCTTTTAACAGGGAAAAAAATACGGAAGAAACCTCAGGAAGAGCCACAGAGGAGGGATCCCTCTTCCAGGACGGACAGACGTGCAATAGATGTCACATGTACAGAACAATCAACACAAACATATTGTACAATTACAATGAATTACAATAAATGGTAGAATGATTACAGTAGCAGTGGAACCTGTGATAGAGAGACACATATAGATATAGTCCCAAATAAAATTGTCGGAGTTCTGAAGATGATTCAGAACAACCTGAACTGAAAATACGTTGCTGTTGAATATTTTACATGTTTTTTCTCCCCCCAGTAGGCTACTTTGAAAAATTAAAGATTTATTCACCTCCAGGGTCTAGATGTGGAGGCACAGGTTCAGAGGTGAATAGATGAAAGGAAACACATGAAACATGTGCTATCTGCATATACCACGTGAATTAAGTTTCATTTATTCATTTTTTGGTAATGTGAGTAAATTTACCCTTTCATTCTCGACAGAAGAAAATTAAATTGTACAAGAAACCATCCTTTGAGTCACAGAATATTGGCTATTGGGAGTTTAATTTTAAAACTGTAATCATTGGCTTCCAGCAGTCTTGGTGACAGTCTTCTAATACACTGAATTTGCTATGTTTTTATTATTTATATTGAACTGTGCGTAGTTGTGTTAATTTAGACTTTAATTGCACTGATTCTAGTGGGAAAGTTCCAAATTGAAGATAATTTAACATTCTTAGTACACATGATTTTCAGCTCACATGTCACATCTTAACTTTTTATATTTTATATTTTATATTTCTTCTTGATCGTCATTTTAATTTGGGTTTGTCATTTTTTAAATTTTGGACATAATGGTAAATCAACTTTTGTAATCCATCAAAGAAAACTGTGTCTCTTTAGAAACAGATTTTCAGAAGTCACCCAACATTGGTGTCAAACACTGAAGCACATTGCCATGTCAGTGTGTTTGATTCAAAGGCACCAGAATAAACCATAACACCATAACCATTTGTTTCTTGGTATAAGATGGAAGAAGAATTCTGCATATGAAAACATGATTTCTACCATAATGAACACCATCTGTTACAGTGTACTAGTTTTTCTCAACAACAACAACTCACATTTTATTGTGCTGTGTTGTGGAATGACAAGTAAGTTAACCTTGAACCTTGAGAGTCTGGGCAAATTGTTGGCAGATTCTCCTACACTATTAAAAGATATTCCATGTTTGCTCAGGCTTGTGAAAAAACATAGAAACATCACATTCATTCATCTGCATGTTATTGTAATGGTGCAGATGGCATCACATAGTGTTGCATCATCCCTGTGACACCAGACAACATGGCAGTAATTGTGCCACATTAACAGGATTCAGGGGTTAACATTTGATCAGAGCAGCTGAGCCATAATAACACACGACACATGCTTGCCATTAATGAGAATTCTCCCTATGGTTGCCACACTTTCTTTTAAATTGACTAGGCTGTAATCTCCATCTACTCTGAGCGGTTTCATCTACTAAAAGACTTTCAACAGCTTGAACCTAATCAAAGAGTTTCTCTCTCTTCTTTGTGTCTCTGGATAAGGAAATTCAATTAGCTTAATTGGCCTGGATATTATGCTCTGTAATGTGATGTAAGCACTGGTGTCGACAAAATTCACAGATCACTTTAGAAGCACCTCACTAATTGGAGCAATAACTTTAATCCAAATGTTTTACCTCGACATTCCAGATTATTCTAAATTGAAATCAGGGCAAATTAGTTGAAACAACCGACAAGTGGATAGCTGGTGGCGCATCTTGAAAGCGGCTGACGGCCGAGTAGAAATAAAGCATTGCTGTTTCTCTTGTTCCATGTTTGACACGACAGTACCAAAATAGTAATTCCATTTTTGACAAGATGAAAGCCTATTGTTTTTCGAGCTGAACAAAAGATGGATTTTAGAAATTGTGTGACGATCTCATTTGAATAGGAAATCTCAACCCTGGAACCAAGGCCCTTCACTCTTTTGTAAGCTGCCTTTCACCAGAACAAAACTTTAAAGGGCATTTTACAAGCAGCAGAGACAACAAATTGAGGAAATGATTGCACTTTAGATCAATCATATATCATAGACTGCAACATGCTCTACTGGTTAGTGTAATGGACAGAGAACAGGCTCTTTCTGGCAGCTGCTTTGAAACTAATGCTGTGCTCTTGAGTTAGATACTTAACCTTAGTTGCTTGAGCAAACACAGTGACTTATAAATGTAAAGTATGAAGATGTAAACTTTTGTCAGATATAAATCGCAGTCTGACGACAATTGAAATAACAATCAAACCTATACGAATGGGAGAAAAAAGACACCACGCTAACTGGTAACACAATAAAACTGTATTACATTTGTGCTTAAAATTATTACAATTACAGTATTTACAAGCGTTGTCCTAAAAATAAACATCTCATGCTGAATGACACATAAAAAGAAATAATTGTACAATAGCAAGCAAAAATGAATATTTCTTTTATGTACACCCACAATTTACAAATTAAAGTTGTTTTTTTCAGCTAAGAAATGATGCTGAGCGTTGTTGCACACGCTCATATGCTGATATTTAATACTGAACGATCATCAAGATTTGTTTGACTGAACTCCTCTGCAGCACGGAGCCTTTGTGACCAAGACGGCCGGGACTGATGTGCTGCAGAGTGCAGTTAACTGAACCTGCAGCTGTGCTGAAAATTACGCAGCCATGGTCAACGTAAGTCAAACTGTGATTGAGAAATCATCGATTGGATTCAAGTATCAGCATGTCAAATTATGGACAACAAGTGATGCACTGAATGCTTATCAAATAAATAGTGTACAAAAAATAACCAACCTCCAACATCCCGACTGGCCCCTACAACGCTACAACAACCTGCCTCCATGAGCATTTCCCCACATTTTAGTTTGACCAGTGTGAAAGCAAGGTTTGAATAAATAGACTATCTCCAGCAAAAAAATGAACAGATCTGGAGTCAGTCCAAACCTGGGCCCAAACACTATTCAAAGGAGCACTGATGGGGTGCATTTCAGGAATGGTACTGACTCTTGCCACCTCATGACGGAGTCTCACACCCAGGAGTTTTTCTTCAGGCAGAAAGTATAGTCCATAAGATATAGAGCTGCTTTAATCCATTTTTCGGATTCACTGTACTATCATTCTAATCATTGTTGTGTACAGACACAGAGCAACATCGGCATCTCATTGGAGTCCTTTAAGTTCTGTTTGGTATCCACCGACTTCTGTGAAACAGAGATAGGTGGTCTTCAGCTAACTTTGACTGCTAGCTGGTGGTGAAGTGTCTGTGGCTTCATTACTACCAGAGACATCTTTCACATCATACTAGTCATTTTATCTATTGTTAATATTATGGCATCTACTGCACCAGAAAAGGTATTCACTGATACTCTGAACAGCCAGCAACACTTTATTTCACTCTGATTTTAGTACCTGTTAGAGAAAGCAGTACTGGAAGCATGTTGTTACATGTTACATTTTGGAATCTTCAGATTATGAAGACTATGCACCAAGACCATTATGAGACTGAGATCCTCAACCTGAAGAGGGACCCACATGTTTTACACACACACACACACACACACACACACACACACACACACACACACACACACACACACATAGCAACAATTCAGTCACGTCATCAGCATTATGTTTGCTGCTTTTCAGTTTACATTCACTGTGTTTCTCATATGATATCATACAGTAAAAAGGTCTTTACCTCAAAATGACATTGATTGACAACATGTCAGTGTATTTTAGATTCAAGTAGAAGTTGTTGGACTGTGCAGTCAGGTGGGCACACTGTCCGTCCGTGTAAGATAAGATGAGACAAGATTTCTTTTGGGGGGGGGGGGGGGGGTCATTTTTTTCTCTTCCAAAAACTGGGATCAGCTGTTGGTTGGAAATTGCTCTGAGGCAGGCGTTCTGTTGGCCAGCACGAAAGAGGCAGCGTCCGCAAGTCACAAACAAAGAAAAGGACAAAATATTTTTTTCATACTTGTAGTTTGTTGGAGGTTTCCGGGGCCTTTCCCCTGCCACACTGGCATCTCTATGGCTATTCTATACAGCAGTGTGTCCCCTCCCAGGGAGGCTTGCTTAGTTATGTACATATGGGGGACAGGAGCTGGACAGGAGGCAATAGTGCTTTTTGTTGTGTGATTACAAGCTCTCCTTCGGTCTTTCTGTCTCTCCTCCTCCACTTCCTCCTCCTCCTCCTCGTTGGCCTATGAGGGTCAGCGGACCTGGGGAGCGTAGCCTTCCTTCATCAGGCCCTCTTCGTAGTCTGTCTGGCACAGGATCATGTTGTTCTTCAGGAAAAACTTGTCTCCCACACAAAACCTGCAGCACACAAATAGACAGGAGAGGGAGGGGTTTACATAAGCATCAAAGCAAGAATCTCATCATTACTACTGAGCTGTAGGCTAGCAGGCCCAGCCAGCTGCAGCACCAGCTTCCTGACTATAGTAAGCCCCCCTCCCACCCCAGAAACAGTCAACTCAATTACAAGGTAGGGGGGATATGCAGGGCTTAGTAGTTGGGTTGGTTTGAGTGGAGGGTGGCTCCTCTAGCATATACACGAATGGAATTATCTCTGTTTCAGGCAGGGGTTCCTTTCCACCTGCAGCTGTTTCAGAAACCCCCACCGACCCCGGCAGCCCCATCCTGCTCCAGCCAGGGAGGGGTATGGTTACGCTTGACCTTTCAGCACAGCACCAAGTGGAGATTATGTTGAATGTGTCAGGGCAGTAACTCATGTTGTATTGTCCTGAGGGCCGCTTATCTCCCTCAGTATGCAGGTTGGACAAGGTCAGTAAGCAGCAGTGCCAGTGTTTACCAAGGGGGAGATAGAGTTGGTGTGGGGGGGACAGTGAGCCTTGCCTACTTTGACTTCCCTGGATGTTAAGACTGCTGAGTTGAGTGCTGGGAGCTGCACAAAGCGGATGGAACTCAGGAGGCACCTGACAAGCTCAGGCTGTTCGCAGCATTTATTCAGGGCTGCAGGGCAGATTGAGAGCATGATTTGTTGCATCCATTTGGGACCAATTAGCAGGATTCAAATACACCGTAGGTATTGGCACAAAATACCAAAAAGTGTGAGAATGGTGTGTTTCTGGGACAACAGCCAAACGTTCAGAGGAAGAGCTGGATGAAATGGCCATTCTGGTCTAGTCACCCATACAGTACATGCAGCGGGAATCTCATCTCATCTCATCTCATCTCATCTCATCTCATCTCATAAACCAATCATCTGATCTCAGGGAGGCCAGCCTCCTGTGCTGTAGGAAATGAGTGACAACTCTTTGAAAGCTTTGTCCAAAGAAACACAAAAGCATCCCTGAAGGTACTTTTAAAGCTGTGCCCATTAATGTCCAGGATACATAAAGATGCTGAATATTATCACAGTCACTGCTGACAAATATGCTTAGCATTATGCTGTCATCATCTCAAAAATATTTTTCATAAAAAATGTTAAGTTATTAATAGAAATAATAATAATAATAAACAGTCACAACCACGAAATGTAATTTGTGTGTAATTGTCAAATCTAAACTCTGCCTCAGGTCATACAAACTCCCCATTCCAGACAAAACACTGTAACCTTGCTGAGGGACACGAGTGAGCATCCAATACACACACACACACACACACACACACACACACATACACACACACACACACACACGCACGCACGCACACACACACACACACACACACACACACACACACGTTTTTCAAGCATAACGTCTGTTTGTTTTCAGCAGAGTTCTTTCTCAGAATATCTGTGGTGGATAATGTCAGGATGCCTGCACACCTTTATGTCCAAACTAAACACAGACAACACAGTGATTAAGCAGAGGCAGCACTGTGTTTCCTGCCTATCCCAGAATCAGACACCCAGCCCGCTAACATTTTAACTTCACCTGCCTTTATTTATTTACACCCTAGCAGTATTGTATCTCCTTCCTCCTCCTCCTTCTTCTTCTTCTCCTCCTCCTCCTCCTCTCTTCTCATAGCTCTTATCCTTGCCCACCATTGATTTCACATGGTCAAATTGTTTCTGCTCGGTTAAATGTCAACAGCATATGTGACATCTGTGCACCAATTATGATGAGGATATTGCACTGGGCCTATCACAGGCATATCTAATAAAAGACCTTGTGCTGCCCTAGTATTTGCACTTTCTTAAAAACAATCGCAGAGTGCATGTTTTACGTGGCTCTCACGATTAGTCAATGCTGCTATGTTGATTTGCTGCTGGTCTTTCAAAAATGTGAATCTCAGCTTGTGTTCACTCTAATGAGATGAGCTGATCACCATCCTAAAACCCAACTTTTAGTGGAAAATGTGATCTGCAGTTCACAGGCCATTCTGCTCTGACACACACACACACACACACACACACACACACACACAATGTATATATCATTAATTCAGTCATAAGTTGTTCTTGTCAGATGCTTGTCAGAGTTAGTTAGTTAGTTATCTTTTCTTTCTTTTGTTTTGGTTTGCCCTAAAGACTCATTAGCAACATTTCTGTCCTGCTAACATCACCTTCAGTTAACGAGAAAGCTGATGATCGCAGCAGATAACATAATGTTCTTTTTTCGATGATCATCCGTCAGTTAGAAACTCACAATAACCTGACAGCTGAAAATCCTGCAAATCAGATTTCAGCCACACTTATTTTTAGTTTCAGCCTCTTGTTTCTCTATTTATTTAATCAGATTGTTCCTTTGTTTTTGTCTTTCTATCTGTACATAGAACACATGTAACTGTGAGCTCAGGACTCATCATCAGAGAGAGATAGCTATGCTATAGCTATAGCATTAAAGGTCTCACGTAATATCACATCTGTTATTACATGTATGGTATCTATTAATGTTTAATACTGTAACTTTACAGTCAGTCAGCTTCCGCTGGTGCTGTCTTCCTCTCTCGCTGTACTGCCTTCACTTTCTTCCTTCCATCTTCCTTCCTTTACTTAGAGGTGACTGTGACTAATGAGTCTTTAGAGACCTCTTGTTGTAGGAGGAAGAGAAAGAATGGCTTCCACAGGCACACACTTAAAAGATGTATTGTGATGCCAGCAATTTGCCTCGGAGGCCCGTGTTAACTAGAGTATTCAGTTTCCACTCAAATGAAGAAACAGGGAGATTGTCAAAGAGAGAAAATAGTCTCAACTGCTCCAAATCTAATTACTGTTAGGATGCATGCAGGTTCACAAACACTTGGCCCTGTGACATTGATGCTTAATTGTAACAGCATGTTGTAAATCTTCTCTGGCAGATTGCTGCTGGGCAATCAGACAGCAGCAGCACAAGGACACACTGAAGATGAGTTTTACTTTGGGGAATGTAATGTAGAGAATATCATTTCACATCTGGAAAGGAGGATATTGACATTTTTTATTTATTTAGTCTTTGTCTTTGCGCTAAATGTCCACTGTAACTATGTTTTAAAATGTTGTGGCATTTAAATTTTTCTTTCTCTGTCTATGATGCTCAGCGCTCACATGTCAATGTTCTGTACTGTACCATTGAAAAATCAAACAATGTGGCCTCATATGGCCAAATGTATTATCTTACCCGTGTTACACTGTCCAGTTTAATATGACTGTGGAATGTGGCCACGAAACAGGAGTGGATAATACAAATTCTACCTTAATCTCACAACCTGTATTTCACCAGAGAGTCCACAAGCTGATGACGATCCTCCAGGGGCAATGACCAATGTTTCAGGTCTACTGAGGTAGCAAACAGATATCCAGATAAAGGATATCTGGGCAGACTTCCTCTTCCATGTGCAGATAATTGTTTACAGACCGATTAGCCACTTGAAAGGCTAATCTCTATAAAGACATATCTGCATATAAATGCTCCATTTAAAATGTAGATATGTTTTTAAAAAGCTGATGAAAAACAACATTATCACCAGACAAGTTTTCAACAAGTGTGTTCTGTCCTCATTGCTCTTCACACACTCTTAAATATGGCAAGTTGGTGTTTACTGCAAGTACATAATTATTTTATCATTACATTTTTTCTCTTATTGTATTTATCTTAAACTGTTATTTCCTATTAGCATCAATTACCATTCAAATCAATTTCACTCACAAATGAGTTCAGTTTAACGGTGCATCACCAAATTACAGACTACATTCTGCTGTTCCAGCTTTCTTCATGCATTAAGCTGTATGCCATTTTAAATGCTGCTTCACATTTCCTGTCCTGTCCTTCCTCACCTATGACAGTTAGTCGAGACTATCCGGTTCCAAAAGTTCAAAACTAAATTAATGATGCACACATTACTAATCAACCATCATAACAAGTTCAATGTTGAAAAGCAGATCTTGAAGGATGTGGCCTGTGATGGTACACAGCTAGAATCTTTAGAAATAGCTTCTGGTTGAAACATGATTCTATCAGTGGAGACAAACAGACATTTATTTCTATACATTTGTCATTTTGACCTTAAATTGTGATTTTTTTCTCTTCCAATAGTGCAGGATTAGCTAGTTAAATTGTGCTCTAGAAGGCTGGCTGCACAGGCTCCAAGTTCTCAACACCAATCATACACAAAGTGACAACTATGTCCCTTATTGGCTATTAGGCTCCTGTCTAACAATCCTAACTCATGACATACAAGGCACCAGTGGATGAGCTAAGCTGTCCTGAAGCCCAGCAGTGTCAGTCTCGCTTTCCAAAGTTCCAGTATGGAGCATCCTACGTTATCAGCACTGACCTTCCCTGCACCCATTCTGCTCCCCTCTACTCTAACCTTCCTCCAGCCTCCCCAGACTGTGGCCTCCAGCTCATCAGGGGGAAATTGGGCCAGCACTGGCTAGATGATGAGGCAGGACGACAGCTCCATCGATTAGCTGTCCCCCAGGGCTGATCTGTGGCTAACTGCTTGCTGGATGGAGTCTCACATCTCCGTTCTTATTCCCAACACCCCCCCTCTCCTCAGAACCAGCCCCACGTCCGTTTGGCACTAAGACCACAGTGGAGCTTCCTTTCCCTGGCTCAGGTAGGGAAAATAACAGTTCTGGCTGTTGAGAAGGTCACAATGGTAGATTTATGTCCAGTTTAACAGAGTAAGGCCACATTGGGTGCAGACATGAGCAATCAGAGCCAATGTAGGATCCTATATTTTCCCTGATAGACCATGGACAGGAGCTATTCACTCCCCTCAGCTTGATACCATTTCAAAGTCATGCACAGAGTGAAGAAAGAGGTGGGGGAAAAAAAAGCTTTTGCTCTTTGGCAGATGCAAAAGTAAGATACGTGATGAGGCTTTCTTATATATATTATTCCTGAAGCGGCTTCAGCTCTCAATGCTAATATCACGGCAAGCAGAGATTGCTGCCAATTTGATGCTGCTGCTGCTGCTGATGAAGATGAAGAAAGCGGTCACAGCTAGCCAGCGTGTCTTTTTGTCTCTGCCCTGCACTAACTGGCTTATTACTTAGGCAAGGTCCCTAATAGCCGAGCATGTCGATGACTATTAGAGTCTTGCAGTGAGCCCCTGATGAAATCAGAATAATCACTGGCTTTACGTTTCCTGTCGTTGCTCTGTTGGATACAGTGGACTGGACATATCCACAAAGCAACTGTTGGCGTGGATTGATGCACGAGTGCGTACATGTGTTTGTGATGGGGGTGGCTGTATGTTCATACTTGATTGTAGCAATTCAACCTTCAAACGGCAACATGGGCTACAGCTGACCTGCAAGAGTGATGGATAATTACACTGTGTGACCCCTGCTGACCTCACGATCGCCTGCTATGTTTATCAGATTTCACATTTGACAATGTTCCACAGAGAAATCTCCAGGCCATTTGTGAGATGGATTAGATCGCTTTATTGAAGGGGCTGTGGGGGGAGGGGGGTCAATGGGGGCTTTCATGTTTGTTTGAGGTTGGGAAACAAGAGGGAACAGAACTGGTGTAGATGAACAAAACAGGAGATCAGTATGCCAGGAGCCCATTTCCAGACTGGCTACAACAAGATGCTGAGAAACTATTCAGGGAATCTTAAGTGAGATCTCCTGATAGAGCTCAGGCTGAAAGAAGAGAACATTTGTTAAAGGTCATTCTATTAATCTCAATATAAATGTTGAGAAACCCAGTTAGACGCGACTTATTTAGTAATGTTGTGGTCATCACTGAGAATGCATTAAACCTGCTCTGAATCCAAAATCCTCTAAAAGACAGACACTGATTAATTCCCAGTCGCAAACATTAGATTCGTAACTTCTGAGATAAAATGGATCAACAGTCTGCTACTGGGCTGACTGTCTGTAGTCTCAGTGAGGCTAACAATAAAACAATGATCTCAAAGTTTACATACCCACTAAATCATGTTATAATTAATTAGAATTTTTATTATTATTATAATTTCAGTGACTTTTTGGGGCAAAGTTATTCCTATAGTATGTGATCCTTAAAATGTATCTTCCTGCACAGACATCTCTCCCCAAACACTCCCCTACCAATGTAAAGAAACAAAATGGAAAACAAAAAGTCAGAGCTTCAATTAAATCCAGTGCCACACCATAAATCTTGGCCAGGCCCTGGTGAAATTGTGATGGGCATCTAAATGTTGCTTGCAAGGCCACAGTGGACTGTGTGAAATACACTGATGTCGATTTTATTCAACAGTTCATGAACTGGCCTAATATAAAAAGAAAGATTTGCTCGCGCTTAAATGGGTTTTAATGTGGGAGAGCAGAGTTGGCCTGGCTGTGTCTGGCTGATGAAGATTAGCTGACTTCTTCCATTAGCAGAGGCTGTCTGGTGCAGCCAGCTGAAGTGGCAAGACAATAACTGAGTGCTAATTGTGTGTAACCAGGTCCTTTGCCTTTAGCATGCACAATGTGTCTGGTTTGTGTGTGTGTGTGTGTGCGATTGCATGTGGGGCTTGTGTCTATGTGTCTGAAACAAAGCCGTTTGGGAAAAGAGGGGAGAAATGCAGGAACCCGGCCAACACGTAACCTTCCTGATGTTCCCTTAAGGTTTTCTGTTTGATAATGTTTCTTGTAACCTTCAAAAAACCTTTGATAACATTCTGGTTTGTTCATTAGCAACAATGTTCCCAGAAAATATTCCATCATGGTAACATGAGTCTGGGCACATGGAGCCTGCGTGGCTCTCCAGAATATTCTGAACGTTGCCATAAGCACAGAAATGTGTTACCTGTGTCATGTACATGTTTGTGGCCCTGGGTGTGCAGGCCCAGGGCTTCAGATTTTTTTTTTTTCTGCAAAGAGACTGCAATCTTATGATTAGCACTTGGGCTTGTGTCATGTGTACAACTACTGGGATGGCCATGAATGCTTTTGATAGACTCTCTGAAAGTGCACTCTGTCTTCTCCATTTTGACAATTATTCAAAATTATAATTATTTAGAGATACATGCAAAAGACCAAGAACTTATATAGAGAGGCAGTGGGGCGCAGACAGGAGGAGGATATAAAGGTAGGCTGAGTGTAGTCATGTAGAATGGTATAGACACCTTTAAACATGGTGCAAGTGCAAGTGCCATACGTACTAGTTCATTTGAAGTAGGCTCGCACTCACGTGCTGCTGCAGAGCCCCGTGTCCAAACCAAATGCTCTATCAAACCTTGTTGACAGTGTTTGTGGGCAGGAAATCAGTGAGGGACTGTCTGGTTGTTGCATTAGCAACTTGAGACACTTCAGAATGGACTCTCACCATGTCCTCACAGTCACCATCCTGTGAGGGAAGTGTTCTAGTGAGGGTATTAGTCATTTCAAATAGCACATTTAAGAGGGAGAAACAAGAAAACAAGCTCATGTTATCTTGTTACTGTGGAACCTCAGTTTTTATTGTTTCTATGAGTCAGTTTCTGTGTGTAAATGGCCGTGGACAATGCGTTAGAATTTACAATTCAGTCCACCACTAATTTGTGCAGCACTGTTGCAGGCCTCTTGTACTGGATTTCGTTAAGTAGTACCAGCGTACATAATAAACTCAATCATAATAACTGGAGTTTTTCTATCAACTTCAAATTGCTCCCTTTCCTCTGGTGCTGTGTGGCAAGTCCCAAAAAATCTCTGTCCACAGGATACAGGTGTAGTCCCAATAATGAAGACTGATTGGAAGTCTGTGTGTGGCTATGTAACTGCACCTGTAGCTCTAGTCTGACACTGTACAATAGCAGTGCAGGGATATAATCACTGTTCCAGCTCCAGCAGATCCCTTTGGCCCCAGATGTGTCTACTTAGTCACTGGTTAAAGTGATGAATCTCTAATGTGGGGTCTTTTCTTCAACTATCAGCAGTACTTAGGATTCACAACACTGCAAAGTTGCTTCCCTGACCAGCCGTCTGCCTAGATGCAGGTATAGGAGAGGAGCAGAAGCGTGGTCCAATCACTCACCTCTGATTGCAGAGCTGGCATGCGAAGCAGTCCAGGTGGTAGACATTCTCCTTGGCCCTCATGACCATCTCGAAGGCTGGAATTAGTTTGCTGCAAGCTGCGCAGTTCCCTGTTACACCAAACAACCTGAGCCACCCACAACCCCACACACACATACACACGCACATGCACACACACACAGGAAGAGACACAATGTAAGTCATTCCTCGGTTCACCGAAGTAACTCAGGGAGGTGTCTGGCTTTGCATAGCACGACTGGAAACAGAGAAATTGCTATCCTAGTCTGACAAGTGACAACATTCAAAGTGACATACTGACACATTTTTCCTCATTATCTTTTATTTTAATTTTTATATCTTTATTTTACATTACTTTTATTTTTTTAGCTGCTGATGGATCTGATGGATCCTCTCCTTGTTGAACAGATGTGACTACACAATGTCATTCAGTATAAAGCTCACTGCTGTCATACATCATTATCTGTGAGGTAACTTAAAAGTTAACCTTCATTTTCTTTACCAAGACCATGCCTCAATGAGTGGAACATAGCTGATTATATTAATTTGAATCCAGGACATATGAGGAACATAAGCACAGCACATTTGCACAGTTTTAACAGCAGCCCCATGTCCCACCCCTGCATCCACTTACAACCAGAAATAAACCAAATGGAATTAGAAGAATGCAACTGCTTCTGCTGCTTCTTAGTGACCCTAGAATGAGAGTGACAGCTGTCAGAGAGATTGTGGTAAACACACTAACATGAGCTGCGGAGACAGATAGGGTCTCTGAATCAGTCACAAAAATAGGTTGGACAGGGCTGGGCTACAGTACCACGGTAAAAAATAGCAGGGCCACAGCTTGTGCCATAGAAATAGATGGGACATGGGCAGCACTACTGCCCAGGGAGGACCCTATTATTTCTACGCCTGCTCCAGGGACATTAATGTGAGTATTCATTAGGGATTCAGGGCTGCTACTACACAGCGACCTAGACCAGACTACCAAGGGAAAAAAAAATATCTGATAACGAAATCATATAACAAAATAACCTATTAGGCAGACTTCTTGAGGCACTTTTAGCCGTCATTGTTAAAATGATAAAACAGCATGCCACTCTCAGAGTCTGTAAGAGATCGCAATCTGATAAATGATCTCAGGGCTTGGGATATGCAGGGTTGTTTATTAACCTTCAGAAAGTGTGTTTCCCAGAGGCAAAGGAAGCAGATAGATTGTGCCCTCATGAATACCTACAGAATTAAGAGCCACTGTCAACACACCTTGAGACAATGAAGGATATCTCTTGTAACATGGGAGATGGGAGAAAATAAAGAAGGCCAATTCGATGGATTAGTGCTGACTTAATTAAAAGAATTATGCCTTTTCCTCTGAGCAGTCTAAATTTAGATAGATTTGTGGTATCTTTTGTCCTTTCTCTTTTCTGCTCAAATGTGCATTTCCAGAAGGCCTTCACGTGAAATAGATGAAATGATGATTTCTCTTCATATAAAAATAGAAGAAAAAGGGGAAAAAAGAAAACAAAGTGATACATTTTGTGTGAGATAATGAGCATGGGTGTTTGTTGTAAAATACCATGCAAAGTACTGCTGTTGTGTAGCTGCCTCTCACTGTGCAGGGCCAAATGTCCTTGTCTTTCAGTAACCTGAATCATTTTCAGATAGCATGCACTTAAGGCTCTGGATTATAAATGATGGAAGGTATTCATGTCAAAAAGCAATGTTTTAAGCTTTCTGACTGTCAGCTTGAATCAAAATTGTGTTCTGTTTCACTGTTTGCCATGTCTATATGCTCTTGTCCCATCTCTTGCAAATTTAAGGCGGCCTGTGCTGTTGAACACCACTGCCACAGTACTTTGCTGAGAAATTCTGGGTGAAAGTCCTTGTATCTGTGAACACTGAGTGTTTGCGTGTGTCTCCCATCTGCTAGGCACTTGAATCAATGAATAAGATCACTACTTCCGTAAATACAAAGTACAGAGCCAGAGTAAGACTGCCACCAAAACATTGGTGTAAAAGATTTGCAGAGCTCACATTAAAGAAAGGAGAAAAAAAATCATGGCTAAAGCATGTAACATAAACACGTGACATAAACAATGTCACAAGTAGATCTGAAGTGTTCTGGACTGGTCAGATAAAATGTTCAAGTCAAGTCAACTTTGTTGTCAAGGCTGCCATATGTACAGGACACAGAGGATTGAAATAGTTCAGAATTGAAAAGTTAAAAGACAGGAGCTGTGCTAATCAAAATCCAAACAGAAATATATTGAAATGATAATAATATAAATTAAAAATATAATTTTGAATAACAGCAGCAAAAGTTATAACAATGGATACAATTCAAGGTCACAACTTTTGTGGTGTATGGAAATAGCATCACTGTATAGGACAGAGGACAGTGACCTCATTCACCTGTTAAAGTTATTTTCTGTGTTTACGAATGTTTCTGTGTTTACAAACCAGGAGGTTTAAGATAGACATAAATAAAGAATTATTTTCATGAACAAATTTAGTTCCAGGAAATAAAGTGTGTTGAGAACAAAAGACAATGAATCTGTGACAATGGATGCATCTTATACAAAGTTCCTGCAGTGGAAAGGGCCTTCTGTCACGTTCTGCTGCCATTCAACAATAGCTAAGGCCAACTGGACAATGGACAACTCGGCATACAAATGATATTATCAGGCACGTTTTACCAGTATGGTGACAATTTCACATGTAAATGCCACAGTGATTATAAGATGTAGCTTTGTCTGTAACACTGATCATAATCCAATTCATCTATTGATGTTTCTCACTAAGAAAATTGAAATCCATGTGATTTTTTTTTTTTAAATCCAAAGGAACAGAACATCCAAACTCCTCTCATCGTTTGCTGCATAATTCATCCTGCATCTTCCTATGCTGCTTTAAATGTTTAAATACAACCTCCCAAACTGTACTGACTATTGGGAACAATGCATACATCGACTCCTAAATCAAAAAATGTTTTTAGAGCCTGTGACAATCTCAGCTAAAAAGTCGAGTGTCTGAGCTGAGAGCACTACAAACTAAAACAGACTTCAGAGATTTAGCCCAACTACATGTAGCCAACCGGGCTCTTTTGTGGCAAACACTTTTCAAACCTGCAGTGCACAGGAAGTCCTTGCTCACCCTGTGGGGGAGAGAAGGGGGGATGGATGCAGAGTACCTGCCACTCGTCTTTCGACGCACCGCCAGTTTGATGCCACAGACGCTAATGGCTCTCAAGGGAGGAGGCAAATTAAGCATGGTTTGGTTGTAATGAATTCAACGTCACAGACTCCAAAACAATCAGAGAATGATGGTTTAGAGGCCTTGTGTGTAAGACCAAGGGTACCCCACTGTATTATAAATGATAATAAATATATACATTTCTAATGTGTGTGTCTCAGGCTGACAACAATACAGCTGTCAGAAAGCTACTGCTGCCAAAAATACAAAAAGAAAACAGAATATCATGTAGAATAGCAGGCTTGACATACACTTCATATCCATGGATGACAGGATAGCATGTATATTTAAAGAGGTTGAAGATGCAACATGAAATTAAAATTCATGCTTTGCTCAAATCTGAATTTGAAAGAGAATTGGGGCAGTCAGTGCTCAATACCTTGTTTCAGTCAAAAGGCATTCACTGTGCATTACAGCCGGGTACGGCTCAGTGGTACCTATTTGATGAGAGAAAAACAGACACCAATTAAATTATTCCACAAGGCTTTAGCCCAGTGGACCCCAAAACCCATTCTGAGTGTGCAGGCTCCCTCCCATCCTATTTGGAGAATGTAGGAGTGGTGTCATGCCACAGCTTTGTGAAGCTAAAGCTCCCACCTGCCCCACCCCCAGAATATATAAATGAAGCCACGGAAAATGTTATTTATTTGAATATTTAAGCTATTTTATGTTAGAATATCAATAGTTCATATTTCAGACAACATGCTTCTACAGCTGCTACTGCCAGCTTTATCTTTCTCCACTGAGTTTTACTTAGATAAATATATTACAATAAGACTTTGATTTCTGTCCACAGAAACATGAGAGATACATGAGGAGTATTTCTCATGGGGAGAAGGGGAGAAGAACATATATATATATATATATATATATATATGTTATATATATATATATATATATATATATACACACACACACAAAATATATATATACACAATATATATATATATACACAATATATATATATATATATATATACACACACACACACATAAAAAATGTGTAATTTACAGATATTAATCAGCTGATGTTACTGACATTTGAGTCCAGTTTTAGCTGTTCATCACAGAGACAGCCTGAGTGAAAAAACTGCTCTTGTGTCTGGAAGTTAGGTACAGAGCTATGCAGCGCCTCCCAGAGGGGAGAAGTTTAAACAGGTTGTGACCAGGGTGTGTTGGATCTGCAGAGATGTTACCTGCCTGTTTGCTGACTCTGACTCAGACCTTATTGTTCGTTGCAGTCTGTTCTTTTCCTGTTTGGTAACCAATCCGAACCAAACAGTTATTGAAGAGCAGAGAACAGACTGAATGATGGCACAGTAGAATTGTGTCAGCAGCTCCTTAGGCAGGTTGAGCTTCCTGAGCTGGCACAGGAAGTACAGCCTCTGCTGTGCATTTCTGGTGGTGGTGGCAGTGTTGGTCTCCCACTTCAGGTCCCGGGAGATTGTGGAGCCCAGAAACCTGAAGGTTTCAACAGCAGACACAGCATTGTTGGTGATGGTGATTGGCAGCAGAGTTGGGGAGTTCCTCCTGAAGTCCACTGTCATCTCCACAGTTTTGAGCGTGTTTAGCTCCAGATTGTTCTGACCACACCAGCAGACCAGCCTTTCAACCTCCCGACCTTTCAACCTCCCCAGACTTGTCACTGTCCTGAAGTCTCTTGAGGTGCAGTGGTTAGTGCAAAGGGAGAAGAGCGGTGGGGGGAGCGTACCCGCCTGGGGGGCACCAGTGCTGATTGTCTACGTGCTGGATGTGATGCTCCCCAGCCTCAACTGCTGCTTCCTGTCAGTCAGGAAGTTTGTAATCCACTGACAGGTGGAGGGCACAGTGAGCTGGGTGAGATTGGTGTGGAGGATGTCTGGAACGATGTGTTGAATGCCAAACTCAAGTCCACAAACAGGATCCTGGCATGCATCCCTGTGTCAAGGTGTTGGAGGATGTAATGCAGTTCAATCAACCATGTTGATTGCATCATCCGCTGACCTGTTGGCCTGGTAGGAAAACTGCAGGGAGACCAGCATGGGGTCTGTGATGTCCTTCAGGTGCGACAACACCTGACAACACATGACTTCATGACTGCAGATGTGAGGGCGACAGGCCTGTAGTCATTCAGTCCTGTGGTGGTGGTTTTCTTGGGGACCGGGATTATTGTAGAGCGTTTTAAGTATGAGGGGACTTCGCACAGCTCCAGGGATCTGTTGAAGATGTGGGTGAAGATGGGGGCCAGCTGGTCAGCACAGACCTTCAGGCAGGTGGGTGACACACAGTCTGGGCCAGGTTCCTTCCTGATCTTCTGTCTGTGGAAAACCTGACAGACGTCCTCTTGACAGATCTTGAGTACTGGTGGGAGGTGAGGGGAGAGGTGGCAGAATGGCTGGGGGTGCTGTTGGGTCTTTAATGTCTGAGAGGTGTGAATATGTTGAATCTGCAGTAGAACACCTTTAGCTCATCAGCCAGTTGATGGTTCACTGCAGTGTTGTGGGATGGTCTCCTGTAGTTGGTGAAGAGAACACAGTACCGAGGCAACCGTCCATGGCGCCATCTTGGTCTCATCTGTGTTCTAATGTGTTCTATGGATTATTCTGTGGAGAGTGACAGGGACTATTTGGGGGGGGGTATTGATAGCACCAGTGCCTCCTGTCCCCATTTGAAATTCCAGCGGCAGCTTTGCTCTCCTCTTTCCTCTCCCAGCCCCCATTTCTTCTATCCCTCCCACCACTTAAATTGCTCCAGCCTCAGCGTGCATTCATCAGCTGCCGGATTAGAATTTGTTTCCTCACAAACCATTGATCATCGGCCTATTACTAGGCAAATGACAGTTAATTACCCACTACATTAACCACCGGGACCCGGGGACCGACTCCCTGTGCCATCAGTCAACATGATGAATGTGGCAAGTTCAGTAATACACGGCCGTTCCCTCGTCCGCCTGCCACACCGAGAACAACCTCTGGATCTCACTTCCAGGCACCCAGAGAAAATCTATGGCAATCTGCATAATTACAGGCTCAGGGTTAATAACAGACAAATGATTTGTTGCATCTCAACATAGGCTTTTTAATGGGACTGTGCTTTGTCCATTTGATGATGCACCCTGAATGAAACCACACTGATGACCCGCTTGGAATTTAATCACATTGAGGAAAAGCTAAAGTTTGGTGTGCAACCAAGAGTCTGTCATAAAAGAGGCCAGAGAGGCAGAAAATAATTGATATGTTTTTCCCATCAATGCTTCACCTCAAGAAAATCTTGACATATGCAGTTGAACAGAAACAGAAAGGCGGGGCTGTAGAAATCCGAGGGGCTGATGTGAACTGTGTCAGGCGGGGGAGGGGAGACAGTTAAGGGTGGCAGATGTAATCAGACTTGTGCATTCCTCAATTTTGTCCCCTCTGCATGTGTGATTGTCAGTGATTAAATAACTCTAGGGGCAAAATTATTTCAATTACCTCGGGCATGACCTGAGAATTGTTCCTGGGATAAGATTTTCCTCCTTGAGTGCCCCAGCTTGCCTGGCTGCCGGCTCTATCAGTTCTCATCTGCACCTGGACTCTGATATCCTAATGATGAATTATGGCCTGCTTTCTGAGAGACTGCTGACCATACAGAGGAACATTCCCCAGAACTGTCAGCTTGAAGAGCAGCCACAGAGTGCTACCTAATTAGCCCTGATATAAACTCCTTGAAAAGGTTGAAAAACAGCCACCATTCAACATCACACATCTCTTAAACTGTGAGAAGAAGAGATAAATTACTAACAGACAGGCCGACATGTCCTATGTTACTATAATCAAATATTATCTTTATCCAAAGTGAGTGCAGTGACATATCCTTTGAATTTTCATTTATTAAAAAACCCTAAGCTAACCCATTATCTTCAACATTTCACCTAAAAATCAACATCACAGCTTCCTGGTCAAAATATTCTCTGTCTATAAACAAGAAATAACAAAAAAAAAATGCACACTCCAAACAAGTGAGCAGGAAAATGCTTTCAACACAGTGTTTTGGTAGCGCTGTGTTTGGGTCCATTTTGAAGAGGGTGTAATGAAAGATTCTGAGCCCTGCAGGAGCCAGATGTGCAGTTCGATAGGCAGTTCTCTACGCCAACCCACCTGCAATCCCAAGCTGGGTGCCAGGCTGTGGCACACTAGCCCTGCAATTATCTGCACCAAACATGCACAGACCCACAAGTCATTGCTCTTCACAGTTAATTTAGCTAATCTAAACTGGAGGGGACGGTCCAAAAAATAATGTGTCTGGGCGACTGAACTGAAGCATTCAGTTAAAATCAAAATACCAGTTTTATCAAAGGAAAGTGTGAGAAAAGCAAAAATCCATATTTCCTTTAGAAATGAACCAAGTGTGTGTGTGTGTGTGTGTGTGTGTGTGTGTGTGTGTGTGTGTGTGTGTGTTTTGGAACAGGAAAGAATTCTGCACATTGCTGCAGAAGAAAGACGGAAACATGACTTTGGAAAATACTGAAAGTGAATATGAGCAATGCAGTATTTTAGGATACTCTTACTCACTGTATACAAATCCAGTGAAAACACCAACATGTTAGCGTCTGTTTTCATTTCTAAAACAGCTGAACATTGTAGTTTTTACTAACCTATTCCTAAACTGACATTAACACCTGAGTGACAAACTAAGCTCACAATAAAGCACTTACATTTTACAGAGTCAGCAATCCACTTTTTTGCCATCTGTGCTGGTAAATTAAAAGTGTGCTAACATTACCTCTCTGGCGGTTACATTTCATGAGTATCACTTTGGCATGGCTCAGTTGTTTTGCTATTGCAGAGAGAACAACACCACAACAACCACAGTCCAGTTTATTAACGTGACAACAGCCATGATATGGGTCAGGCTCACAGAAAGCATGTTGCACTGATTACAGCAAACAGAATCTGATTCAGTGTTCATGTGAGAACCTGCTGGTTTTATTCTCTGCTGAGTTTTTAGAGTGAGTTGAGAACATTCATCCCCTTCAGTGTTGTTTAACTATTCATTAAAGATAGAGCTGTTTTGTTTGGTTATTGGAAATGACAAGAACGCTAATCATCATACAAATCATACAGCCTGTAATGATATTGTCATTGAAGATCTCCCATTTTTTCCATCAAATTAAATTCCTTCTGTGCTTTTGGAGACAAAACAAAGGCACTCCACTTTTGACCTCTCCTGAAGGAAATGTGACCCCTCTCATCAGGACAATTAAGCAGTGGGTGGAAACAGACCCTCCAGTATGTGTGACCCTCCTTCAGACTGAATCACTCGTGATTACCGGTGCCCAGTTTGACCCCTTAGCATTTTCAAATTACATGTGAAAAGCCCAATTTAATTACAGGAACCTCAGAACACACACATTTGCAAGCTCGGGCATTACTGGCAAGGTAATTGCTAGATGTTGTGGTGTTGGGAGGTTAATGGCAGCCAAGCTTTCCTAAACACAACATAACAATTATGGGGTGCTTTCACAGCTTTTAACATCTATGTGCCATCTCATTAATCCACAAACTGAGGTGGAGGCTGCAGAGATACACACACACACACACACACACACACACACACACACATTTCTTTGTATCACATTTTCTGCCATTTGAACCTTTAAGAGACAAAGAGATGCATTCACAAACACGAGTTACGCTTTGGTGGAAGAACAAGTGAAATAATAATAATAATAAAAAAATCTGTTAACTTATCAGAGTCAAATCAAATGTCAGGTCTGGTTCCCTTTCACCAACTCCATTATTTTTTATTATTTTTGTTTCAAAATATCTTTGACAGGAAGAAACACAGTGCAGCTGGACAATTCCACTCCCAAACAAATAGAGCTGAAGCATGTTATTACACCTCCAAATCAGCATCTGGAGGATGTGGGCATGACACATGGCCCATCAGGTGAAATGCCGCTGATTGACACATTGTTGAAACACTGACATGGATAGGAATATTATAAATATTCCCACTGCTGCCTCCACACCAACTGTCACAAGCTGTCAGCAGCAGTACCTTTTCATATTCATTGCATTTACTTCTGATCTTATCTGATACAGGAAACCTCTGAACAATCTGCCTTCAAAAAGGTCAACACTTTCTCCTGACAGTCATCTCTGATAAATCCTCTCACGTCTTCTGTCCTTCAAAGAAAATTTTGGAAATAGAGTTAATTCATTTTCTTCAGTTTTTACTAACTACGTGTGTTAAAAGACACACCATATAGGATTTTATATTTATAAACAGAACTGAACATGGTGAAATGGTGATGATGCTGTTCAAGGCCTTAGGTAGCAGCTGATGATTATTATCATTGTTGATTATGTCTCATTTAGCCCATAATGAATCTGTGCTTGTTTAAGATTCCATATATGATGATATAAAACAGAAAGGAGCAGCGGATCCTCACACTGAAGCAGAGCATGTTTGGCATTAATGACTGCTAATCTGAGTTTTTCTGTTGATCGACCCAAAAACATTCTAACAACAACAAAAAAAGAGGAACAAAATAAATAAATCTAAACCCAGTGAAGGTGTAAAGATGTCTACAGATGTCACTTCTAGGCTGTATATTGACTGAAAAAATTACATATCCATATCATTAGGTATCAAAAGCATTCCTGCTTTATGAGACTATATGTTGATATCAGAGCCAGGTGTTCTAAACAGGGAGTCTCACATTTTCTGGGTGCAATGCTTCTTTATTGTTTAAAAATCGTGGTGATAAGGCAAAAATGTGTGAAAATGAAGCCTTGCAAGCTGCAGAACAAAGGAGACTGTGATAATGAATGGCCCAAGTGCAGCCAATTAAATTAATGAGAGCCTACAAAAGCCTCAGGTTTAGCCAAACCCAAATATGGAAAACCATTTAAGTCTGAGAGCTTTCTATAGCACTGATGTAGAGCAGCTTTTAACTGTTTGTGTTAGGAGAGCTGCTACATCATGAGCAAGAAGCATGAATCAAGCGTCATTAAGACCAGTTGACCTGTCAGACCACACAGACACACGTGCTTTGTGTGAAACAAGTTCAAAAAAATAAGTCCTGCACTTTTTTAGAGGCTGATCTTTAATTCTGAGATTGTTGTTAACACAAGAGCACCTGAACCCAGACGCCCTTTGCTGATCTGTAACTCAGCTGTGACCACACCAAATACATCCGGCCTTGATTCTCCTCACACTGTACCGTGATAACATCATGCTACTACATCATTTTGACTCAACATCCATTCATTAGTCTTCAACAGTAACAATACTCTGTCTCTCTCTCTCTGGGTTTACTCTGGAGTAAGGCTTTTAGGACTGACATTTAAAAATAGATTTACTTTCTAATTATTTGAGCTGAGTGGTCACCTTGGTGGTCTCCTGGATGTTCAGTTTGTGGAAATGTTGTTACTTTTTATGCTAAGTGATGCAGTTTTTGTTGTCTTCTTTTAGTCTGAATTATTTAATATGAAAAGTAAAATAAATCCATGTATATCATTCATATTATGAACAAAATCACAGAAAATGTAATAAATATGCAAAATCAGATTATTATTATTATTATTGTTAATATTATTATTATTATTATTAATAATAATAATAATAATAATAATAATAATAATAATAATAATAATATTAACAATAATAATAACAACAACAACAACAACAACAACAATAATAATAATAATAATAATAATATCGAAATGTCTATATATTTTATTTTTTATGTGTAAAATACCATTGTGGCATTATTTTGGGCCTGTGTGATGTGTTGTGAAGTCTGGCAGGATGATTTCTGCAGCTCACCCCCTCTGTCTGTGTGCAGTCCCAAGGCCCAGCTCCCCCACCCATTGATCAGGCCTTCTTAATGCAGCAGAGGTGGCTGAGAAATCACCAGACTGACACATGGACGCTGCTCTGACAGCACAGCTGAAGATTGCTTTGATTGCCTCTTTAGTATTTCACAGATTAAAAGCGTATGGAAAACTGGTGGAAGGTGCAATCAATGCAGCGGCAGCCCCTCTGCAGTCACTGCTGTGTCCTCCCCTTCTCGCCACCATGTACTCAAATACACATCAGATATAAAAGAGGCAGGCATGACCTCGGCAACACATTGATTCTTTTATATCCCCAAAACCAATTACAGATTGGGTGTCTTCTCAATAATGAGTCTTTGTAAAGATTTTTCCTGACAGATTTTTTCTTCCAGTTTTGGGTTCTTGGCTTGGACAAACATTCTGAGATGCCTTGAAAACAGTAAACACTGTTCTCACATCAAGTCTGAAAATGTATGTTCTGTGGAAGTAGACATTATTGCTACCATATCTCCATTACAGTTTATAGTTAGTTAATGATTTACTGCTGCTGTGCATCTGTGTCTCTCTATCTCTATCACAGGTTCCACTGCTACTGCAATCACCTTGCCATTTATTGTAATTCATTGTAATTGTACGACATGTTTGTGTTGATTGTTCTGTAAATGTGACATCCATTGCACGTCTGTCCGTCCTGGAAGAGGGATCCCTCCTCTGTGGCTCTTCCTGAGGTTTCTTCCACATTTTTTCCCAGTTTGTTTTTTTGTGGGCAAGTTTTTCCTCACTGGAACCGAGGGACAGAGGGTGTCACTCCCTGTACAGATTGTAAAGCCTCTGGGGCTAAATGTGTTTTATGACTTTGGGCTATACAAATAAAATTTGATTTGATTTGATTTAGATAGCTCTTACATCCTTGAGCAGACAAAGTAATGCAGGGCTGGGTGTGCCAACACTGTCAGGTAACTTAATGAAGTTGTTAATTCCTTTGCTGAGTGACTTGTTTGTCGATGTGTCCTGGCCAAGGGCAAAGCAGTGTGTAGCATTAGCATTCCTCTCTTTCTTTTGGCTTCCTCATGAATAAATCAGAATGTTAAAATTGCCACATTTACATCTCATTTTACAGAAGCGTAGCACGGCGACTACAACTGGCTCAGCTTGGTTACGCAAGCCAGGCTCTTCGCTACCTCATTGTCGTGTGTGTTATCACAGAGATTCAGCTTCGACCTGTCACAAAGCATCACACTCCACCATTCTGTGTTGTATGGCTATCATGAAGGCGAGCACGTCATCAAAAACATCATGTCGTGTTCACAAAGCTCTGCACTATAAAAACAACAAGAGCTTGATAAGTCCTTTCACTTCCTACAAAAGGATTCTCTCATACCATGTTCTCACTAAGTCAGCACAGAATAACTTGACCAGTGGTGATCACTGGAAAGATCTGGCTGTTGTGCAGCCTGGTAAGCAAGACTTGGGAAGGGAGGGAGGGGGCACAACTGTGTCTAGCAGTTCCGCTAGGCCGGCCACTAATTGAGAAGTCGCTCAGGGGTTCAGCACAGGCCTCACAGCTCTGCCTATACCATCCAAATAATGCCTGTAAGTGGGGCTGACACCAACCGATCAGCATTTTGAAATCCTGTTTTCCACAGTGCTGCCCCTGCCCTCCCCCTCGCCAACCACCCTCCACCCCTCACTGTTCTAACAGCTGCAGCCAGCACCAGTCTCCCTGGCTAGCGCTCGTCTCCACGTTTTCCTCTCCTGCACCCCCACTTCATCTCCATAAAGGGCTCATTAATCAGGGGTGACACAGAAGGCCTGGCTGAAACCCACCATGCCCCCCCTGCCGCTCCACACACACACACACACGCACAATCACAATAGTTGCTGGTGATCTCAGCTGCCTGGCTGCATCTCAGGTTCAATGTTACATGCAGACATGCTGCTTGACTCCTCGCATACTACATATTATGAGGTGACCTCTTTAATGTGAAACACTACCTCTCACATGAGGAGGTTGACAGACCTCTGCTCTGAGAGGTGAGGTCAACATTATTTCAGCAATGTATGAATTTGCAAAACTTTCTGTGGGAAACTTTCAGAGCATTCTGGTGGAAGAAGAACAACACCACAATGTAAAATAGTCTAACCTATTCAAACATGTTCACAGGTCATCAGTTCATCAGAGGACAACCATTCATGCTCCCAGCACCAGGCCAGATGAGGCTTCGCTGGAACATGATATGGAGCTGTCAGGCCGCAATGACTGGCTCCCTAAACCTGCAGCAGCCTCATCCTCCTCAACTGATCCCAGACCAGACCTGTTCTCTGAGCTGGATCTTCACTGAGCTCACTCAAACACACACACATTCAGAGGTTAAAGGTCATGCTAGAGAAGGGGGAGTGTTTGACTAACAGGTGCTCTTTCTCTGAATGTGATCATTACCTCTCTGCCGCTCTCCCTCCTCTGCTCCATCTTCTCACTTTATCCTCTCATGATCAGACACAAAACCAGACACACGTCTGGCTTTATCTGCTCCGGCAGGCCACATTAATCATGCATGGCTGCATTTGATCCTGCCCGCCACAACACATCTGCTTTTGTCACTTGGAGCAATTTAGCATCAATAGTTAAAAACAGAGAGAAATGCAGGTTCACAGGGGAGACTGACTGACTATGTGTGTGATTGTATACAGGGTGAAAACTCAAACACATAGCCCTGAAACCAAACAAAAGCAGAGAGTGCCAAAGCCTGTGTGGCTGGGGGTGGGGGGGCTTACTGCATATCACTGTGTGTCAAACAGCAGGACTGTTATCATGCTTTCACATGCTTGCAGAAGAAAGGTGGCAGCCAAATATGTGGTGGTGCTGCAGCCAGCGGTGTGTTCCAGGCGAGGCATGGGGCCTGTGCTGCGATCACAAAGGACTCTTTACATACACACAACATTAAACATGACAACATATCAGAACACATGGGGGCTGCTACTGCTGCTGCAAGCAGCACAGTTCAGCAGTGATGCAACTACAAAGACAGAATTCCTTCATTTTCTTCCACAGGATCAGATTATGAACACACTCCTGTGTGACTCGCACTGATTATTTCATCATTGCAAAACTAGAACCAATATGCCAAGATCCATGAATTTCAGAGAAGAAAGTAGTTTGAAAGTAATTCGGGATACATTTTCGGCAAGTGTGTCCTCACAACAAGAATTCACACAACATTTGGTCTTGGTATGTTTATTCAAAGCACTGATTGGACTAATCTTTCAACATTCCTGGCATCTTTGTACACTGTGTATATCACATTATCTCAGATACTCCCTCTTGTAACATTCTTGGATATACTTGTGCATTTGTATTTGATCTAAAATGTTCATTACACATTTTTAACTCTAATCTTAAAGCTGCGGTATAACTTGGCTAAGTCCATCCCACCAAACCCACAAATTGGAATGGCAGCAGAAGGACTTGGTCGCCCTGTGAAGAGCCTCATCTCCACTGCGTCAGCCTCACTAAGTTACTGCTACTCATCTTCTCAAAGACGCCCCTCCAGCACTTTGCGGCCCCAGGGCAGAGCGCCCCGGGTTCAGAGGCAGCTGCAATGTCGTCTAACAGCAGCATGAGAGGCTAGTACACCTCTCTCTCTCTCAAAATATATTGTTAGTCCCAGCTTCAAATGATTAAATCACTCAAATAAGTTAATTGATTTTTTTTTTTCTTCCATGGTGGGAATGGTGGACTTTTGGTGGATTCACACCTCAGTATTTCTAAACTCTTCTCAATGTTGACAGGATTTCTGAACGCTTAAAATGAACTCTGCTTCCTGGCAAGGATCTGGTTGAATGATGGGGCGCATGAAGTATCTGTCTTGTAGATACACAGCAGACAAAACACTCTTACTTAGTTACTAAGTTACTTAAAAGGGTAACTGAAGGGTTAAATGAGGGTTCAAGAAGTTACCTATGGCTGCAGACAAATCACAATCACTTTAAATACACAATCCCTTACACATTTTAACTAAAGCCTTAACATTGTGTTTCTTCTCTACCAAAGAACTTCCCACATAGCAGATTAAAAATGGGCAATACTCAAGACCCAAACCTCTCCTTAATCCTCAAATCCTTGTGGATCATTGCCTAAGAGGAAAGGGGAAGAGGGTGCACCATTAATATATGCATGGAAATGACCTGCAGCACTCCCCATAAAGAGGGGGCAGCAAAGGTCAACTAGCCTCCAAACTGCACTTGGGTTTAATTAAAAAGACAAAGAAGAGCATAATTTCGTAGTGGACAGGCATGATAACTGTTCGGTGAGAAGAGGAGCTGGGCTTAGGCTCTTTCAGCAGGGCCTTCTTCCCTTCCCATAAGTCAGAGCGCCATCATCCCATCCCTTTGATGTCAATACAGACCATTTATTAGGGCCATAAAGGTTAATCTGGAAGGAGAGAGGATATCAAATACTGGGGATGAGGAGAGAAGTCCACATGAGCTGCCACTGTGGAAGGGAGTTAAATTTATCCCGAGTCCAGTCAGCAGGTAATGGAGTTACCAACATCAACTTCTACACTGTTTGAAAATTAAATGAAAGCCTTGAAAGAAATGGAATGCTGACACTTTGGTCCTTGTGAGCAGAGTGTGGCACAGTGTGTTTCACACATTTCAAAGGTTGAATTGAATGAATTAAACCCAATACAAGTCAATATTCATTAGAAAAATGTCTGCCTGGTCAGAGGGGGTCCGTGACTGGGCCACTCACATGACTTCCAATATTACAAAGTATCACGAGATGATGGATGTGTTCAGTTGCACAAACTAACAGACTGAATGAATTTTTCATTACCCTGGTTGACATGTTTGGGACACTGAATTAGATAAGCCCACTGATGAAACACAGAGCTGAGACTGTGTATTAGCCAGCTCTCAGGGCCGCTCTGGAGGCAACACACTCTCAGGATCTCTGAAGATTTGATCAGGTTTAGATTGTACACTATGGTGTCCATTTGCATAGTTAAGCATGACCTACACTATAATGATAGGTAGGATACTCCACGGTAACACTGAGACATAGACATTTTGACAAACCCACTGAAAAAAACAAGGACTACTGTTCCTGTTTCTATAGGAAGTAAAAACGGTGGGCAATGTTATGTTTGATGGCTATTTAAAGAGTGAAATAATAATGAGGAAGCAGGAAGGAAGGAATAAACCATGTTCACAGCGAACAGTTTGAGTTATTTTACATTGAGTGAGTATTAAATTTGAGACTAAGTCACACAAGTTTAAAAGTGACAGCAACTTGTTGAGTCACATACAGATATGGAATTATTTATATTTTATTCCTATATTACACAACACATCCGGTGGCTGACTTACACATTGTCATCATGTCGTTCATTTGTCACTGCCCTGTCTTCCATTTGTTTAAAATTCAACATTCTGATTTGGGTGAAAGTATCTTAAAGGCCGGTGGAAATTATTTGTTAATTCATTATTAAAGATTATTTGTGCCTCCACATATAAATCAAGTGCACTGGTTAAGGATCATTACACCACAGATGTCTCAAGCTGCTGATGGTAAGTGAGAAGATGTGAACCAGGTGACATGTATGTTTTCAGACCTTTGAGAATTACATGATCTCATCAGGAATATGTGGCTGTAACAAATCAACAGAAGAGGAACAACAGGCAGAAAGTAAAGGCTGCCTATTGTTCCTCTCCAGTCACTTCAGTCTGTCCGGCACCTCATCATCAACTCACCTTCTGGCCAACGTCAGAGGAACCAAAACGCTGTGAGAGTCCAACATCTGAAACAACTACATTCATGTTGTCAAATAAAATGATGGGAAAAAAACAGAGGTGGTGCTGCAGTTATAGATGATAGATTTCCACAGTCCACAGTCATGTTCACGTCATGGGTTGACATAATATTATAGAGTCAGCTGTTAATGCTCCTAAATGATTTCAAGCCAAACTGCTCTGTGATTGTATGAATTTGTGTGAATTAGACTTGCAATGATTTCTACAGTTTCTAGATTGTCAGTGAAACATTTAAACACTTCCTGCAGATTTTTCACATTAAAAGGTCTCTTGACAGAAGCTTGCAAAACATAATAAGTCGTTTATTTATTTAATAAAGTTTATTTATCATCTGGAGGATGAGCAAAACCATTGTGTTATCAGTTATTGTGATATCAGCCACATTAGTGGCTGCTTAGGGCCCTGCAGCCAACAGAGGGTTTATTTAAGGAATATTAATTAAGTTATTTGTCTTTTTGTATCAGTTTTGTCCTGATATCTATAAGAACCAAAATGCACTGCACAGATATTTAGTTATATTCTATTTGATTCTGTTTGCTCTTTGTTTTTCTGCATGCATAATTCCACAGTATCTGCAAGATTTTATATTATGTATGGATTATAACAGACTTGTGTTCGTCATATTCATCTTAACCTTTGTCACTAATCCACTTCCAGTTCATCACTACAATCTGTGAGAGTGTTAACATGAAGATGTTACAGCTGTCTTTACAAGCACATTATATCTGGGGTTATTTTCTATTAACTATTTGTTCATAGTGCAAGGTGGTAAATTTACAAATAAATATTGAAAAGCTAGTTGAATAAATATAATTGGGAATATAGGTCAAAACAATCAGAAGAACTAAAGGACTGTCAGCTTCAAGCCTCTCTATTTCCTGAACTAAATGATACCTTTAAGGGGAATAATAAAAGCACACAGGATATAAACCAGTGTGTGCTTACATCAGTGCCTTGTATTATCAGTGGAAGAAAATACATGCCCAAATATCTTAGAGAGGATCGACTATCATTCTCAGGCATGGAAGAGTTAAGAGAATAAATAATGTAGGAGTTGTCCTCCTCCGACAATCTTTGAGATCATCCCTCCCACTGTAACAGCCTGAACCATCAGACTCTCCTCTCGCTGATTGTGTGGGAGGAATCACTGCAGCAGGACACGTCTCACTTCCTTTCAATCCCCCAAACAAACAAGAGAAAGTCCTGCAGTAATTTCAGGCATTTATCAGCGACATGAAAATATTATTCTATAGGTCTATAGGTCTCCATTCTGTTCCTCAGCACTGATCAGATCAAATCATAACGTTGACCACACTGTGAACTTTGACCCTAACAAAACCAATTTTATTTGGAGAGAAGGAGGGGTGAGCCAAAGACTTTAAAGCTGGATCTGTGATGCATGTGAAGTGAGTGAGGCCTGAAGAACCCTAATGAAAAGGTTAGAGGGAGGAAATCACATCTTTCCCTCTGTCAAAAGAAATATCCAAAAGAAACATACATGATTCAGATATACTCTATTTCTGTATGAGTCGTGCTGTAACGCAGTTTCAGTGTGTAAAATACTGCTTTGAAAAAAAAACAACAAATTTATGTTGCCATGTGACTACTCATAACTGGCTTTCAAACCTTAATCACACCTACTGTATTTTCACACTGTTGTGCTGCACAGCTAAAATGGCTATAAAAACCTCATGAATTCCACTAACTAACTGTCCCATAATTTGACTGCTGATTAGCATTTTCCCCCATTTCCATCTCTGCTTCTTCCTGTGGATGTGCACTCAGCAGCCATTTGAATTTAACACTGCCATCAGAAGTTTATGGACAAAGCAGAGGCACAGAGAAATAGACAGAAAGAAAGGGTGTTGAAAGTTATAGCCCCGACCTATTCATATTCTAATACGTTCAGCTCAGTGGTAAAGGTATGCTTAAAAGCGCCAGGTGGTGACATCTTAATTTTTCACGGCCGAAAAATGTGGCTGTGCGACTCTCCCCTCTCTCCCCATGCATTATTCTTGTTTTAAGCAGCGCGCCTCCTCGGGGGGAAAGGGGGGGTATTGTTTTACAACACACCCAGCTGCGGCCTACTTGCCTCGCCCGGGGTTCTTTTCAAGGAGTTGTCTTGGGTGACCCCTCTCTCTGGCAGTTATTAATAATAACACGTGCCAGGGAATAGTTCACCTTGTAGCGCTGCGGCCTCCTTGCCGCTGCATGTATGTCTGGCCTCATACAGAGGAGTCTCCAGGGGAAGAGGGGAGGAGGGTGAGGTGGTTAGAGAAGAAGAGTGCGTGTATGTATGTATGTATGTATGTGTGTGTGTGTTGGGGGGGGGGGGGGCTATAGGAAGCCAGAGGGAGAAATACACAAAAGACATCAAACAAAGTTTGCCCCTTGTAATTAGAATCAGGTAATCTACGTCTCCTCAAAAGTGATGGAGAGCCTGATTAGCAGCATCAAAGAAGGCCAAGAGGGCTGAGACTTAAGAGGTGTGTGTGTGCGCGCGCGTGTGCATGTGTGTATGTGTGTGTTTGAGAAAGATGAAGGAATAAGAAGGTAAAGTGGCAAGGCTGACAGACTGAGTGCTGCATTCTCCACCTATAAGTCCCATTAAAAGCTTGAGCAGGAGAGGCTCTTTGTGCATGCTGAGTGCTCTATTGTAATAACAAGCAGCAGAGACAGGATTCAATCTGGGGCCTGAAAGAACCAGCGCATTCCAGGCAAATTCTCCCCCTCAAGTGCTCAAGGGATTCATAAAAAAAATGAAGGCTGCATCTTTTTCAGGGCTCAAAAAAATGATCTTGTCCTAAAAGGAATCTTTAAGTTCAAGACGAAGAGCTTTGCATAAACTGAGGGTAGGTTTGTGCCCTTTAACATATTCTTATTAATGACAGTAATGAGGATAAGTGTATGAGCCAGTGTCTGTTGTTCTGTCAGTGTGTAACTGACTTGACTTTTCGATTTAAACTGCTGTATAGTGCTGGCCTGCTGCTGTCACGCCGAAGAAAAACAAAAATGCAGCAAGGTACAAGGACAGAGTAAGTAATGATCATGGCATTCACTGGCACAGCAGGCACTGTAACCTTTTAGAGTACCGCATCCTTCAAAAAAACTCAACAAAAACAAAAACTAAACAAAACCTCCGTTTCTCCTCCAAAAAGGAAAAAAAAAAACCCAAAAACAATTACAGCCGAGGTGCAGTCACGAGAGAGAGACAGAAACATTATCTTCGATGTCACACACTCACTGAAGTGACCTTGCTGCTGTTAAACTGGAGAGTGAAGACAACACAACAGCCTAAACAGCTGACTAAATCAATCAGTTCTACACCATATATAAAATTCATAATACTATTCCATTCTTCTTCTCATCATTCTATATCAATAACTACTTACTTACTTCTGTGTTCTTTCCTGAATCAAAGTTGTAGCCTGCTTTTACTTCCTGAGCAGTTGTGTATTTTGAGCTATGATGTAGCACCAGGACCAGTCCAGTGTCAAGCATGTCTTTATGCCATGCATGTAACCCCCTTCCATCGTCAGCAGTGGTTAGTTTAGTGGCGTACTAGGTAGTATGCTTCACTTGTGATGGGATGGTCTGTGGTAAACCTGATTTGATTTGACACACTGGTTGTGAGCTTGTGGCAAAACCAGAACAGCCTAGTCTTGCACTGGACCAATGGATTCTTTAAACGGGCTGTTGTTTAGATACATTTACAAATTTAATATTTTAAAGTAAATAAAAACTAAATTACTTTTGTACCTCCCACACAAGCACTGGTTTTCATTCAGTTCTGTGAATGAACTTTGTGGAGAGAACATGCTTGAGTTTGGTTAACATCAGTGAACATCATATTATTTTTTAAAGACATAAGTTTTATTGCGTTGTAACGCATGACACCCAAACATGACATTCTAAGTCACACCAATGACTATTGGCAGACAGAAGACTGATTACGTGAATGACAGTATAAACTTGTGCAAGCCATGTGGTTAAAGGCAGGGAAAGTTCCTTCATTTATGAACTACAGTTAAGGTGTGGTGAAGCTAATAAAACATGACCAGACATGAACTCCAGTCCCCTTCATAAAAGTGTGACCTCCCTTGCTGGATATTCATCCAATATGAACATTGTTCTTGGGCAAGCTTTGGGAAAATAACAAACTACCTGCTTTCATTGGTTAACAGTAATGTGAAGTACTGAGTGGAAGATGTAAGATGCCGTGGATCTACTCTCTGAGCGGACTCTACACGGCAGCAACTGAAGGAAAGTAAGTAGTGGTGTTATTGACCAGCGGCCTGGCTGAGGATGTCCTTGTGCCCTTCAGTGTAAGCTGGGAGAACAGCTGAACATCTGTGCTAGTCATTAGAGAAAGAGGAGCTGGCCTGAATCTTTCAGCCTGCAGAGAATCAGGGAGGAGAGTGCTGATGACAAACTACACCCAGCTTCCTGCAAATCTCCCAGGAGCATGGCTATCGTCAAGTGAGCATGATGTTGATGATTCAGTGGCCACTCTGAAATCATAGGCTTTCAGCTCTTTGTGGAGCTGTTTGCCATCCATCGATGCCTTGGTAATGACTGAGCTAGCTGCGAGTCCGCTCTACTCTGTGGAATGAGGCCGTGTGTAATTTGGGTAGAACTGAGTGTATCTTTAGCCTGATATTCTTTAGCCTGAATGACCATTTAATTACCACTCCATTAGTCAGCATCACACTGGCTTTTCTGCTTTCTCTCTCTCTCTTTTGTGGGGCCAGATTTTATTTTTCATTACATCATTAGCAGTAAAGGTACATTGGCCATTTACAGTTAGCAAGAGTTAGTAACTCATTCCTATAGGCCTGAAAAGAGCCTGTTATAAGCTTGAGCAGGAGTATTTAGCTATGGGTGTTTGGAACATAATGACCACACTGACAGATAGAGAGACAGAGCAGTAGTGAGTTAGGCCTGACTCAGACCAAATCCAGCGCTGCAGTGAAAACACGTTTTATATTCATTTGGGCTACAGCGTTTTTACTGGGGCGGTGCTTATTTATTTCAGATACCTAGCTTGTATGCCTGACTCTCAGCCTACATTGCCTGCACAAAATAGGGATGCAGAGAAATAATACATTATTTTCTGATTGTTTCACAGTAATTTCTGTTCAGCATGTGAATATGCTGCTTATGCTGCAGGAGTGGTTTGAGAAGTTACAAGTCATTCAGGTACATAGAGAAGAAGACAGAAGAGGAGGTGTGCGGTGAAATAACAAAGAAGTGGAGAATTCCTGGAGAGATCAGTCAGCTCCTACACACACACACACACAAAGATTCTCACCTCCCCATCAACGTGAATGCTCATTAAGTTAACGTTGATGTGGCAAATATTAAAAATGCAAATATAAAAAACATGTTACAGTTACAAAATGATAAATGCCTTGTGTACGATATGACACATGCATGTTAATGTCATTTCTAGCTGACAGAGGCATCACGCTAACACAGAGAGGATAAAATGAATAAATGAAATGAAGAGATGTAAGAGAGGTGAATGTTGCTACAAAATAGACAGACAGGAGTGAACATGGATCATGGCCTTAAACACTTCATTGGACTGTGTGTGTCTGAGCTAAGGAAACTATATTTTGCTTCTTTGTCAGTAATCACATACTGAATAGTATTTTTATTCCAAAGTGTGACACATGTTCATGAGGAAGAATGTATCTAAATGAGATTTCTGCAAAGAATAGATGAGCTTCAGACAGCCTGAGCCATTTCTCTTCACTCCCTGCCGGTCCCTGGAGATAAAGCTTGACTTGATGTCACAGTCACATCTGACGCCAACATACAAACTGACAATGCGTCATAAGCCTGATGTGAGATGAAAAAAGATACGTTTTTCATTTACATTTACATACATGGTTATACAAGATGGCTGTGGACTACAAAGTTGATTATGTAGGATGAAAAAAATGTAAGTTATTACATTGAACCATGCTCTACATGTTGGTTATCTCTCACTGATAGCCAGCTTTCCAAAACGTTAATAAATCCAGCCATGTTGACGGCTCTGTGAGTTTGCTTGCATTTACAATCTTAGTAAAACCACTGTAGAGGAAAATTGAAGTTGGATTAAAAAAAATGAATGAATAGATAGATAAATAAATAAGTGCTGTCTTTAAAATGGATGCCTGGAATTTACAGTTTTCCATTAACTGATGCCCAACAGCTTTTTCACGCCTGCACCCGGCCTTGGAGCCTGTGCAAGTGTTTGTGTGTGTGTGTGTGTGTGTGTGTGTGTGTGGTGCTGTGGTGGCACTCAGCAGGCCGCTATGCCGCAGTCTTCATTTTCTCAGCGTTTTTTAACTTAAATGTGTCAGTCTGTCTGCTCTCCTCCCTCCTCTGGGCTTTCAAACATTATCGCTCTGTACTGTGAAAATCACACATCAGCATAAACAGAGGCATCGCGCTATTACCAGTATCATCAATGGAGGCTTTGGTTTCAAAGGGATCATTTGCTGATAAAATGTTCTCGCTGCATTTTTCCATATTCAGAGAGTGCAAAGCACAAATCAAGCACTAGGAGATAATACCTGTAATTATGTTTGCAGTCGCAGGTTTATGAACGGGTGGCTCACACACACACACACACAGATTTCTCGCCGTACATCATATTTGATCACACAGGGACTGCTGAAGCTTTAAGTTTTTTCTTCCCGTATTTTTTTTTAATTTACTCCATTTTTTGTGCATTTTATTTTTATTTATGTGTTATTTCTCTGATGCTGGGATCATTGTTATGGTGGGATTGCTCATTGCCCATGGTTGTAGACCCCTGAAGAATTCTATTAACCCTGGTTATGTCTGGCCTAATAACATGCCACCCTGCTAAGAAGAAAAGGACTGACTTGGAGAAGGGGGTGGGGTGTATTATGAAGGCCCAAATAATTTACTTTTTAAAGCCAATGAAATATAAAAATGCCCTAAATGTGAAGTTATCCTTATTTTTTCTCTGTCGCTAACCTGGGCTGACAGACTGAGATAAACATAAGGAGAAATAATATATGTCAGGTTGCTTTTTGAGTGAAGGAGTGTGTGTGTGTGTGTGTGTGTGTGTGTAAAATTGTATTGCTTTGTGATGTTGCAGCCATTGATTGCCTCAGTGATGGAGCCTGGCTTTCTTTGTTGCTCTGCAGATCAGATGTGGAGTGCTGTGGTTTGCTATATTTGCCATTCATTAGCCAGCATTGAGGAGACGTCAGGGCGCATTCGCAGGCAGGCCACTCGTGTGATAGCGAGCGTCAAATCAATTCAGTCACCTTGAACTTTGAAGATGAAAGAATAACATGTTAGAATTGGTCTCCCTCTTACCCTGTATGCCTGTTCAGAAATACTCGCCTGGCCTCACTGCTGCTGTATGCATTGGTGCTGAGAAAACAATGTCCACATCAACTGATTCACTGATCACATTTACAGTTTTTGTTCTCAGTCAGGATTAAAGACCTGTGGACACTGGGCACTATGGACAAACACTTGAGATGTGGGTATATTTACATGACACATCACATGTGACACTAAAATATGATCATGGACTACACTAAAGGTTAGTTGGTCAGACCCAAACATCTCCCAACAAGCTATTCAAACTTGGGCTTCAAGCTGCGTTCAGGCTAAAAAAAATGTGGTCCATATTAACATCAGGGAGTGTTCAACTTTCCTGAAAATGAAAACATTAAACACTTACTATAATGTGTCACTGGTTAGCTGTGGTGCTATTTTAGGACACTAACACAAACACTGTAAACCACTAAAGGAAGAGTGACTGCAGTAAAACATCTGAGGTGATAATGTACCTTACTTTGTTAATGTACCTTACTCTGTTGCCAAGTGTTTGCTCATGGTGGGGACTGTTAGGTCTGTGTAAATAATAGTATAATTAACTTCCTTAATATAGCTTCTGGTGTTAAATTATGGAATTAAAATTCTATAATATACTAGATAATTTTAATATTATACATATCATATTATAGAATAAATGAACACTCAGGAGACACTCCTATTAAAGGAAGTAATCAGGTCATCTTTAGGTTTAATCTCACTGACTGTTCAACAACATGAATGCTCTTGTTAACGGTCACTTCAAACTGAGGGTCTGGCTCAGGGTCCCCTGATCTCTTGGACCCAAGAGCTCGACCTTTTAGGTCCATTCAGTATTCAAGCAGTAATGTTCAAGCATTATGAAGAGAGTGCCTGTAACTGTGGCACGTCACAGCTTTCCTTCTTTCCATCCACTATAGTTTTAGGTAGAAACTTGGGCTCCAGTGTTTTTCAAGAACACATCCACATGTGCACGAGGGAGCCCGGTATCAAACCACCAAACCTCCAATAAATGGATGAGCTGTGGTGAAAGCAGAGCTACAGCTGTTGCTGCATTACATTTTTTTCAGGTTTGTTTATCCATGTGAAAATGTAAAAAGTGTGTAAAGCACGTACATGAAAAAGATATTTTACATAATAAAAATGTGTCTCAAATGATGTTCCACCAACACCTGACTGCACACTCAGCTAGTGTGAGTGTTCAGGCTGAGTCAGTGAGTAGGTTGATAATCCCACAGGAAGGTTTAGGACCTTTTGGTTATTCTCTGGCACAGTAGCATCTCTTCAAAGCCTCTTAGTCTACAGCACCTAACAGGACTTTCTCATCATGAAATTAAGTGTGCCAGGGCCTGCAGCAGGCACTCAGGACACATGCGCCCCCAGTCTGACATACATTAGCTACAGTATATTGTACATGCTCCCACAATGCTGTGCTGCAGTGAGACTGCAACATAGTCAGGGGGAAGTCAGAGATATTGAGTGGGAAACAGCCAACAATCTAAAAATGCCACATCAAACAGGCCTGTGTTTATATATACAGGTATATATTTATCAATATGTATAACAGGTATATATTTATCATCATATATAACATATATGTATCATCATATATGACATATATTTATCATCATGTATAACAGGTATATATTTATCATCATATATAACAGGTATATATTTATCATCATATATAAAAGGTATATATTTATCATCACATATAAAAGGTATATATTTATCATCATATATAACAGGTATATATTTATCATCATATATAACATATATTTAGGTCTGAAGTTTGAAGTTTTTCCTCACTAGGTGCTTGCTCAAGGTGGAAGAGTACGGTCTAGACCTGCTCGGTATGGAAAGTGTCATGAGATAACTTTTGTTATGATATGGCACTAAATAAAACTGAATTGAATTTTTTCAACAGGTATATATTTATCATTATATATTACATATATTTATTATCATATATTGCAGGTGATATTTTATTTTAATTAAAAACTTAATTAAAACGTTTTTTGTATCTTTTGTTTCGTATTGTATTTTGTATTATCGTTGTGTTTTTAATAAAAACATGTCTGTCACAATGAAAAGCAGTAAAGAAGACAACATTCCTTCTCCTGCTGACTGAAAGTAAAACAGAAGTCATTTGACGAGCACGTCGTGTCAGTGGAAAGCTTTTTGTGCCAGGCGGACAGAAACTACAAATTCATTTCTTATGTAAACACAGTTTGAGCCAGCGGCTGTTTGTTTCTCAACAGGCCTCAGTACAACCACCACAACACTGTCAGCTCAGAGGATACAAATGATTGATACTAAAAAAAATAACAGTCATCTTCAAAACAATTAAAAATACAGTCTGTCAGTGAGAGGAGGCTCCTCTGATGACATTAGAAAATAGTGTTGTTATATTTATATTGGATTTTTTTTAATACTATTTTTAGACATAAAACTAAAAAATGAGTTTGTGAAAAGATGATCATAATGATGCTGATGTAAGCAATCAAATGAGAGAGTGATCAGTTCTAATCAATTTCATCCTTCAACAGTGAACTTGCCCCTATGTGAAGGTTTAGATCACAGCGTGTTCCTCAAACATCGACTTGACTTTGCTAACTTCTAATGCTGATATACTGTAAATAAAAAATCTAATATTCATGTGGACTTCTTCTGTTTGTGTCCAACAAATAAATTCAGTTCAATTCCAGGAAAATAAAACTAAAAGGTTCCAACGATGCTCCCAGACCCACAGCGAAGGTTTAAAAAAACAAAGCAGTGTTCTGTCACGACACTCGCGTGTGCTTGGTGTCACATGAGACTGATGCACTGATTTAAATCCAAAATAATGAAATAAAAGAATTAACAAAATATTTGACCCTGAATTAATCAAATGAATCTGCTCACAAAATGCTGCTGGTCAGCTTGCTGTTAGTTAGGCTCATGCTTGGTGTGCTGTATCAACAAATACAAGTCAACAATCTTTATTAGTGGAATATGAAGTATTGTCCCTCTCTCCTGAAGTACAGACGAGGCTGTAGAGATTTTGTTCTCACTATTGTGAATTTAAATAGTTGCCCCTGTTGCTTATTGGTTCTTTTGAATTTACGTTCTTCATGTGAACACTGACGAGGTCTGAAACCTTCTTGTTTGACGAATGAACGTTATGTTTGTTGTTGTCATTTTTTAAAGTCAGGACAAATCTAAATTCTGCATGAATGTAATGCTTTAAAATATTGATTACCTAATGTCTCTGCTTTCAACCAGTTGCCAGAATCATGACATGGCAGACAAATAAATGGAAACTGAACAAAAATGTGATTTAAGGAAATGGGGTCACAAGAGACTCCTCAGACTGTTCTAAAAATACAATAAATAAATGACAAAATATACATAATTTTAACTAAACAAAAAAATTAATAGTACATGATAAACCAATGCAAAATTTGCCTCCATGTTGAATTGTTGCAGATTTGAAGGCCTTAAAAAGCTCACAGGCCAGAGCACAAAGAAAGCCTTAAATGAAGTGGGGTTGTGCTCCATTCCACAAAATAAAGGAGAGATCACTGTCAGCTTTTAACGTGTGTAATGTGGATTACAGCTACTCCCATGCACACGAGAGTGGTATGTGAATAGTGTTTGTTGAGCGTCACACAGATGCTGTGGAGATGTCAGCTGTCTTTCTTACCGTAGGTAGTCTCTCCGGCACAGGATGAGGTTGGCTTTGGTGTAGAGTGTGGAGCCCACCTCGCCCAACCTGCAGTCACAGCAGGCACACTTCAGGCAGTCCTCGTGCCAGTACTTATCGAGGGCCTTCAGCAGGTAGCGGTCCTTGATCTTCCGGTTGCAGCCGGCACAGCCTTTTGGCTTGGTGTCCGGCTGGACGGAGAGCATTTGTATACCTGTGAGAAGCACAAAGAGAGGCTTCAAACACTCATTGAATGCTGACTGAGAGGAGGCACATGTTTTATGGTGAAAGAAAGAAAGTTCTAAGCACACAAGATCTAAGACAAGATGAAGCTAAATGATCAAAGACAGAATGTGATGCATTAAAAGGAGCATTCAACATTTTTCTTTCATTAACGAGAAAATTGAAATGAAGCCCACACGCTGCACACCTCGGCTGAACTGTCGCAGATAAACACTTTCTTATTTGTCATTTTCACGGAGCTCCTCGATCTTTAAGCAGGAGTGATTGGAATAAGCATTTGTATGTTTAACAAAAATGTTAAATGTCAGTTAAAATACAAGTGAAAATGAGCATACAATATAACATATATCTAATATATCTCCTTTATTGTGTTTGTAATGTCAGAAAACACAGATTTGAACATGAACTGCACCATAACAAATTAGGCATCAAACATAAAAAACAACTGACAATTTCAACATATTAAGAGTTCAAATAAAAATCATCTGTTTGTTTCAGATAATGAATAAATCTTAAACTGTGGGTGTGAAGCGGACAAGAGGGTCCAGAGCTGTCTCCCAATTCCAGACTAAACAATTCTCAGGAGGTGTAGTGTGCTCACAAAATGAAGTGGACTCAAAAAGTCACTCTGCAGGCTGTTCCTCTGCACACAAACTATAAGACATGAGACAGAAAATGGACCTTAAAAGATGAACTCTCCGTCACGTTCATGAGTCACTTTAACGGTGTTTTAATTCTCCTGCATGCATCTGAACAGGTTTGTGTTTTAATGAAATGCAGCAAAATGAAGTGGACGAAAAACGAAACACAGCGCACTGAAGTGTACTTCAAATAAGTGTACGCATATTTTGTAGAATCAGAGCAAAATGACTTTTAGTGTGCTGCTGGAACAGAAACAGAAAGTATTCTCCCATAATGCAATGACAACGGAAATAGAGTTAGCGTGTAGTCTAGATTTAGGACACGGTCTGGCTGCGTGTTATATACAAAGAATATTTCTGAATACGAGAACACAGTGTGAGCTTCAGCTCAAGTTCGTTGAATTAAAATCTCTTGTCCAGTACAGGCTTGAGTCGAGCTGCGCTCACTGTTTAAACAGAGGATGTTACTGATGAACGCATTACTCGGAGAGGAGGATTGAAGCAGGAAACACACACACACACACACACACACACATAGTTTAGACCTATATTTGATCAAATTTAATTTTCTTTTCAAGCGTTACTTGAAGACATTTGCTGTGCAAAATAACATAAATAAATATTAATTTAAAGAATTACTCAAAGAATAATCTGATCTCAGAGCTGAGTAAATGAGCGTGAAACAACAATAACTGTGCTAAATAAGAAGACATGCAGAAGAGGTGAGTGCAGGCTGTTCATTGGTCAACAGGCTGGGCGCTGACCAGTAAGATCAGCACAGAGCGCAGAACCAGCAGTCCCGAGCCCACACAGACACAAAGCCACAGTTTCAGATTCTTCTGGACACTTTTTTTTTTCACGTTGACCTCCTCTGTGTTTAGAGGGGCGTGGCTACAAACGAGGAGCTTTGCAGCGGCAGTATTGTTTGTCCTGAGCTGACTGTGAAGAGCCTTTGTTGGCCCACATGGGTGAGAGGAGGGAGGGGAGAGGGGGCATGTGGCCTCGCACCAGGCTGGAATTAGTATTCTCCTACCATTCCCTGAGGAGTGTCACACCCCCACTCCCCTTTGTCCCCCATTCACCACACACACACACACACACACACACACACACACACGCGATATTTGAAGGTAAGCATACAATTTTAGCTTTTGTCATTTTGAAAAAGGCAGCAGGAACTTTGAAACATTTTAGTTCAAACACGTCAGCAGAGTCATTCATTACTATTATGAACAAATGTTTTAGATGTGTGTGTGTGTGTGTGTGTGTGTTTTAGATCTTCCTTCTGGAAGTCATTCACTTCACTACAATAACCATGCAAAAAAAAGTCCTCTCTCAAGTTGGTCCCAACAGGCTGCTCACTGTCTTGTGAGTTCTCAAATGTTCGTTACAGAGGCAAACTGCTCTGCGTGTTTTTAAATGAACTTTCAGACACAGTGAAGATCTGTTGGATTTAACGCTGGCGTGACCCTTTAATTGAAAACCCCGTCTTAATCACATCTCCTCACCTCACACACTTTATGTACACACTCAGAAATTTGTGGGGTTCCGTTTGAAGCAGGATGAAGTTCTATGAGCGGCTCGGTTCGTTTGTTTGGACCCTGTTGGGGCTGTCGGGTTGTTAATTGGCTGGATTCAGAGCGGGGCGCAGGCTCGGCTGCTCGGCCGGCTGCTCTCTGCTGCGCCTGTTCAGCGGCACTGATCCGTCCAGCCTCGTTAACACTACAAAGTCCCCGCTGCTCATTACCAAACCAAAAGACGGAAGAGTTTCGACTCCCCTTTTCACTGTGCAATCAAGAAGCGGAGAAGCAAGGCAGGAATTTGACCACTTCGCTCTTCCGATTGCCGGGGGAGGGGCGAGCGGGGGTGCTGAACAAAAGCTTAATTTCCCATAATGGCAGGGAATCACAGCTGCTCCGAGCCCTAATGATATCTGTTTTGCTTGCGCGCTGGCTCGTATCCTCCCTTCTCTCCTTTCCACTCGCTGCCGCGGCGGCGCGTCCCCGGCCACATGTATTATCATCTAAACCCAGAGCGGATGGCGGATGGTGGATGGTGGAGGGATGTAGCAGAGAATAGCCTGCTATTTGAGTCCCAGCTGTTCGGTAACAAGATGCTGACATTTCACCCTATCGGTTTAATTACTGTTGCCATGGCAGCGGAGTGCTGGTAAAGGCCACTAACGAATTTAACACAGACTCAATTTGCCATCTACTAGCACATAAGACAGCGGAGCGGCTGCACATATCAGCTGTATGATCAGCAACACGACATCAGAGCACATCTCTGTCAGCACCTAATCAAAGGTTATCAGTGCGATGGGCTCACACTGATACTGGATCAGCTCAGACCAGCAGCGGGTCAGATCTGGACGCGTCGCCTTCGACGCAGAGCTGCTGGAACTAAACGCACATGAAAACGTTCATACATGCCGAAGCGCAAAGTAAACGTCTTACCGAAACTTTTCTCCCTTTTCTGCATTTGTTGAACCGCTGAAGCACCACCATGCAACCCGGAGCCGCCTGGTCCAGAGAGCAGCTGTCTGCGGGCAGGCTGTGATCAGGCTTTGTTAAGAAACGAGGGAACAATCCAACACGGCGACCAGAGCGGACTGAAAAGAAAAGGGGGTGAACACCGGCCAACAAAACACGATGGAGGCGATGGAGCTACAACGAGCCGTTCGCTGCCGTCGGGCGTCACACGGCGTGTGAGAGCACGTTTATCGACAAGCGGAGGGAGCTCTGTGTGTGTGTGTGCGCGCGGAGATGCAGGCAGCGAATGACAGGACGACAAAGAGATGCTTCCCCTCCGCGGCGCAGCGACCATCTAATCCTACTGGCCACAGAACGGCAGCTCCTGCTGCTTCGCTAATCAGCGCTTTGACGTGCGGCCGGGCATCGTGCACACTGAGCCAAGAGGGGGCTTCCCTTACCCCGCTCCCCCACACCACCACCACCACAACTCCGTTTCACAAATATTTACATTTTCCTTTTTTAATGGTTAATTTGAGCGGCTACCCACAGACTGCTGTTCAGACCGTACCAGGGCTCCTCTCCAGCGCACTCACCTTTCTCAACAAGTTAAGCAGAATCCTGAACTCCACCCGCGGGTTCCACAGATCCTTTGTGTGGAAAAAGTTCACCAACCGACACCGCGCGTCGCACCGCGCTGATCTTCACGATGGAAATAATGAGCTCCACATGGATCAGAGCGACCACTTTGTGTGATACTACCCAGCTACAGGTGTTTATCCGCCCGCCGTGGAGCATGCAGGGAGTGTACGGGGCTCAGGCCGGCATCCCCATGAATCAGCGACAGAATGACGGGAGACTGAGGAAGTCAAGCTTTATTATCTCCAAACCCCCCAATCCCTCAGCGGTGAGACATTACACCGCCACTATAAGGTCAATCACTTATTACCAGCCGATCCACTATAACGGATGGCATGCATCACGTGCGCGTCCCCGGAACGCCCACTTTTCCCAACGTCCTTCAATCTTGAAGCCGCGGGTGCGCGCAGACGCACGAAGCTAATTCCATTCTAGAGACAGTAAGCGATGTTTGTTTGGAAGATGATCAGGAGCGCGAGGACGAGCTCTGGCTGCCATCGGTGGACACAATGCTGCGTTCAGGGACGCACTATGAGCTGGAGACCAGCATTCCACACCTGACACCTCTCCATCAGAGATGACAGCAGAGATCCAAACTCACATCCAAAGTTCAACCACAGTAAAAATTGAAATAATAGAAATTATCCAAGTCATGTAACTGGACTGTCAGAGGAGCTCTAATGAACGTCTAAAAAAACTAGTCTGAGCACAAAGAGAGTGTCAATCTGCCGCTCCATCATTCAGTGTATTTAAGAACAGAAATAAAGTCAAATGAAGACGAAGCAGATCTAATGTTGAGAATTAAAATCACTCTGTCCAGGAGTGCACGCGCGTCACATGAGGTCCAGTGTGGCCACACTGTCTGTTGTAAATGTATAAACTTATTGGTCCTGTTATCTTCATAATTTAGCAGCGAGGCCACGATGAGGCGCGCATGTTAGGGCACAGTGTCCCCACATCCCGCCTCACACTTTACATCATACAGTGTTCCAACACACACAGCAGTCTGACAAGTGTAAGTTATTCCGTTAAATATCCTGAAGGGGGGGGGGAGTCAATAGTTGGCATGCGGCTCCAGCCTAAAATGCAGCGATAATGAGATGGGTCATAAAATGCTCTCTGAGCCATTATGAGTGATGAGATGCATTAAAGCTGACAGGGTATTACCTGCCAGTAATTAGGTTTTGTCATGGATTGAATTATTTCAAGGCGGCCTATCTTGGTAATCATGCAATTTGCTGCAGAGTGTGTGTAGTGTGTGTGAGGCTGCCATCTCTCTCCAGGTGCCCTTCCACCCTCCCCTCACTCACTACGTTCCGCCAGTTATTCATCCTATGAATGGAAGATGGAGACAGAAGGCGGAGGATGGAGAAGAGCGGCGCACAGCGCGGAGAAAGCCTCTTCATCGCACAGACACGCAGCTCCATAAACCCATCACACATGAAGAAGATTCTGCGTGTGAGCTACCTGACCCGAACCCTCCATCCCTGCCTCTAATGAAGAAAGAAAAGAGGGACCTGACCAAAACCCGACACCTCAACACCGGAGGCGGCTGCGTTTGACCAGCAGGCGGTGTTTGACTGAAGATGGAGACAAATACATGCCGGTGTTACACGCTGGCTGCGCAGCCCGCACTCTGCGGAGAGCGTTCCGAAACACACGTACCTTGAAGTACACCGATGGATGTCCAGAACAAACGCTCCGGGTGTCTACAGGGCTCCGTGCCTTCTCTATTCTCTTGACTTGGAATCAAAGTGTCCACACGACAACTTTCAGAGCTCGTTCAACTCCAGATTGTCTAAACAAAACTTGACAGGAGTTAGAAAATAGTTGCTTCTCTGCTCAAGTTGCCGGCTCCTCACGCGGCTCTGCGCGTCCCGGACCCGGTTCACACGGCGTGTCTCTACCCTTGCTCTTCTTCACCTTTTCCCTCCCCTGCCTGTCTTTGTGTGTCTCTGGTTCTCTAGCATAGAAAAGCGGCAGAGAGTCGAACCTCCTCTCCTATTTAAGCCCCTCCACCAGGTCCCCAGTCAGCAGCACACTCCAGCTCATCCAAGAAGCTGACAAGCACCGTTAGGGAAGGCAGCGCATGTTGCTCTAATGGACCTCATTAAGCTCTACTTACAGATGTTCTCTTAACATAATTGATCTGCAGCGAGTTGAGAGGACGGCAACCTATTCCCCAGCCCCCAATTATGGCCCGGTAATTAGATCCCCAACCTCCAGTTCTCCACATTCACCCTTCTAACATTCCGAAATATCAAAGTATCTCTTTCTCTCAAAGCGACCGCCCCCCACCTCACCTCCATGTCCCCCCCCCCCCCCACACCCACAAGACACTATTGACAGTCAGATCTGCTAACCTTTGTAGTGTAGCCAGACTTAGCAGTGCACTCACTCAAACTGACAGAGCTCACTCACTCTTCTACTCCCCCTTTCTCTCTCCTTGCCTTTTCTGTCCATTGGGAGACAGACACACACACACACACACACACACAGAGAGAGAGAGAGAGAGAGAGAGAGAGAGAGAGAGAGAGAGAGAGAGAAAGAGAGAGAGAGAGAGAGAGAGAGAGAGAGAGTGGCACAGATGGAGCAAGAAATAGAGAGGAAGGGAAAAAAGTAAGTTAGCGCTTTCCATAAAGGGTTGTAATGATAATATCTGTCAAGGGATAATCTTTTTTTCCCACAGTGTCTTTTATCTTAAATAATTCCTCTGATGGCAACTTTGAGCAGAGATGGGAGGGGGGTGGGTGGTGGGGGCGTTGAGGAGTGATTGTGCAGCTTTTATAATGTCAATCAGTGCCACTCCTGTCACCCATCTAATTAGTTAGAGAGCTAAAACAGAAAGTACTTGGGGAGATGGTAATGTCATGCTTTTGCACTTTAAAAAGAAGGCAATTTCACTCAGATGTATAAAGAAGTATTTGTGATGGGGTGTAATCAGGTATTTTCTGAGCAAGTAGTGTTGGATAAAATGTTCTCTTTACATTGTCACCGATGTGCAGCACTTAATTTTTCTGGATGTCTCGATACATGACCCAGATTGAAATGTTCTTTTGTGTGTGTGTGTGTGTGTGTGTGTGTGTGTTTCCACAACAGTAGCACTTGCATGAGGCCTGCAGTTCCTGACTGGAGGACAAATATCTTCAAGTGTGTTGACAGTACATATTTCTATTAGTCAGCACAGGTTCTGTTGCTGTTTAAAGTTTATTCTGTCCTTGGACTCCAGTTTAAAACACTTAATTTAGGTTAGCCTAAATGACTAAATGTAAATGTAATATTTTACATTTTCCCGTCCCACTAAAAAGCATTGTGCATGTATCCAGATATATCTTATTCCTCTCTCCATGGAGCTCTATTGTTGTCCAAAAAAGATTAAAAACACATTAATAAGGCACACTGCTGCACCGGTGACTCCTTAATTATCATGAACACACACACTGCAGTTTATGTTTGCCATAAATACTCACTAGAGAACCAAATGTGCATTAATCTGCCACTGAATATAGTCTCCAACAACATTTGAGTAATGTTTGTTAAAAACTAGCTGTTTTAGGAAATAACTGAGCCTTGAAGGTTGGCTTAGAAGGTTAAAAATAGCTAATGATATCAGAGTTACACTTAGACTTAGAGTTAAGAGATACTTACACACATACAAGAGAAAGGCTCACAGACATGCAAATGTGGAGTGATGGGCAGCCCCCCTGAGGAGCACCCTGCGAGCAGTTGGGGGTTCCGGTGCCTTGCTCAAGGGCACATTGTCAGCTACCAGTCCACCTTCCATATTTTGGTCCATGCTGGACTTGAACCACCCTCCGGTTCCCAAGCCAAGTTTTTATGGACTGAGCTACTGCTGCCCTGTTATGATGGTAGATTAAGATTCAAGGCTAACTGTTTGGTGTGTCAGCCATTTATAGCATCTCTTTTTGATTCTTCACCTCTTCTTCCTCAAACAAAACATGAGAGGCTGACACTGCTGGTACAAAGTCTCTGCAATGTGCTCAAATGCAGTTCTTTGAAACTATGAGGTGACAGTCAGCCTATGTTGATTAACCTTTGCTATGCTGCTTTACAAGTATCTGTCTGAGAGCCACGCATCTCCAGTTTAGAAGATTCTTATATTTCAGGATAAATTTAAGAACTGAAGAAAATGATAGTGATGAACTGATGAAAGCAGAATTCAGTCTGAGTCATATCTATGTCCACTGATGAATGTTAAGTCCAATATTCTCTCTTCTTTTCAGCTCTGGTTTGGTCTCAACCAATTCTAGCTACCAAGACTACTAAGCATACTGAGCTGTGTTAGGCCTGCTGCTGATGGAAATGAAACTGATGAGTGCAGAGTTTTCAGTCCAGAAGACTTAAACAACCAGCTTCAAAATTCAGAAATTCTTCACAGAGCTAAGGGGAACTGCTGAGGTAGTGATTATTCTCAATGGATGCATCAAGACTTTTCACATAACCCATTGTCATCTGACTCAATATAAAGCTATTGATTAGTGCAACTCTACAATATATCTAAATTAATACATTTAATTTAATAATAAAAACGAAATATTATTATTATTATTGCTACTACTAATAATAAACTGATATAGAAAATCTTAAAAAAAAAAAAAAACTACTGCTGTACTCATTTACAAAAATGAACTAGTTTGTACTTTGTACAGATTATTTTTTGAATTTAGTATACATACTGGATTTGTACCAGTACATACTTCCCCTGGGAAATAGCCACACATGCTAACCCCCGTGACTTCATGTTCGAAATGTCGCTAATCTAGATCAAATATGATTAAATGCCCTTTATCATGCCCCAGTGTGCAAGAAACCATGTTAAAGAGCCCTCTGGTGCTACAGAAAATGTCATTTTGATTTTGTCATCACCAAAATCAGTAGACATCAGATGACATGCACAAGATGGCAGCCTGACTGTCTATCCACTGCGATCATCTGGGTGTTTCTCTGTCCTTAGACCCTCGGTTCCAGTGAGGAAAAACTTGCCCACAAAAAAACCCTTTAACAGGGAAAAAATGTGGAAGAAACCTCAGGAAGAGCCACAGAGGAGGGATCCCTCTTCCAGGACGGACAGACGTGCAATGGATGTCACATGTACAGAACAATCAACACAAACATATTGTACAGTTACAATGAATGATAGAATGATTACAGTAGCAGTGGAACCTGTGATAGAGATAGAGAGACACAGATGCACAGCAGCAGTAAATCATTAACTAACTATAAATTGTAATGGAGATAAGGTAGCAATAATGACAGTAATAATATATGTAGTGGACGTCATGCAGGACCAGAGACCAGAGAGAGAGAGATGTTCCAGTAAAGGGAGATGTGACTACATCTTCAACCAATACCATCCCTGATTAGGTATAACCCTGAAAGAGACAGACAGACAGAGAGAGAGAGAGAGAGAGAGAGAGAGAGAGAGAGAGAGAGAGAGAGAGAGAGAGAGGAAGAGTCCCCCAGCAGTCTAGTCCTATAGCAGCATAACTAAGGGATGACCTGAGCCAGCACTAACTATAAGCGCTATCAAAAAGGAAAGTCTTAAGTCTACTCTTAAAAGTGGTGATCGTGTCCCTGTCTCCTGAACCCAGAATGGTAGTTTGTTCCACAGAAGAGGAGCTTATTGGAGGCATTTGTATGAGATGCCTTTGTAATATTGGAGCAGCCTGATAACAAAGAGCTACAATGGTCCAGCCTAGAAGAAACAAATGTGGACTAGTTTTTCTGCAAAGTGGGCTTTTTAAGAAGAGGTTTAATTACAGCTACTTTAAAGGACTGTGGTACATATACTGATAATAAAGACAGACTAATCTCCAATACAGAAGGGCTAACTTCTGTAGCAAGTCTCCAACATCCTTGAGCAGCCTGGTTGGAATGGGTTCTAAGAGACAGGTTGACGGCTTAGATGAAGAAATTATTTAAGTTATTTGATGAAGGTCGATGGGAGAAAAACAGTCTAAATATGTATCAGGTTTTACAGTTTTCAAACTTGCTGTGTAGGAATGCAGATAAGTGCCTGTCAAAGGCAAGAGGTGATGCATCTTGTCTCTAATAGTTACAATTTTATCATTAAAGAAGCTCAATTCATAGACCATACTGTGAAAAATTCAGCAGTGAGAAATGCATTATTCAATTTTAATGACCTTACACTGGCTGTTCATTTGTTTAGGATTGATTTTAAGATTTGACTTACTACTTTTAAAGAACTTCATAGTCTTATACTAACACTGCTTTCTCACACCCCTCAGGATCTCATACAGGCACACAAGGTATCCTTGAGCATTTATATGAGATGCCTTTGTGTAATATGTGATGAGCATTATAAAATCGTTGCAGTTTACTTGGTTAGGTTCAGACAGTCATGTGACCATTACTCACATTGTTCACCATTATTTACCACCACAACAAATCTCCTTGCACCTGTCTTGGATGGCTTATGTTGGAATAGATGTAGGTTTGACAAGTCTATATATGTTGAATGGCACCTTTTGCATCTGCATGACATGCCAAGGGCTGTGATAAATGCACTGGTATTTGAAGCCCTGGGAATTAGAATGGGCAGGGGTGAGTTCAGACCTAACACATTAACATGCAATACAGGTGTGTTAAAGACTGTGACTCTTCTTTCATTTCCTCTAAAACAGGGCTCTCCCTGTTATGACTCACTGGCAGTTTGGGAATGCCGTGGAAAGTATTCCTATGAGAAAAAGTGCTTGGATGCAACATCTCAACACTGATCTCTCTATCACACCATGTCACTCATCACAGCCACCTCTCTTTGGTTTTTAAGTTTTAAGTGACTCACAATATTTCATGGAACTCTGTGAACTGTTTTCCTTGTGTCCACCATCAAACCTGTTGAGTTTCAGCAGAAACTGTGTAGAATAATGCATCAAACGTGCGTTACTGCATCACATGAATCACATCACTAGAGACTCCAGATGGAATGTATACCTGCTGCCTTCATATGGCTGTGAAGAGAATCACTGCTGTAATGTAGAGGCTTTGATGACCGTGCTGGTAAGAATCATTATCATCAACTCATTATTCTTTATTCTACCACAGGCAAAATGAAGTATTTTTTCCAGTGTGATCACATGTCAGCTGGTTTCACAAAATATAATGGAACACGAGTATGCTGAACTGTCACTGGGATCGGGGGAGACACACTCATTGTTGGCACCAAGTTTGCAACAAGGACTAGATTGGATCATCATACTATTTACTGCAATTACACCCACTGAGGTGCATAGGAAGTTTCCAAGATACCAAACCAGGAAATAACATCAGTGCACCGTAGTCAACACCAACACAGAATAATATTTTTAAGATTACTTTTGGGGCTTTTTTTTGAAACCATAATATAGCATCAAAGTGTAGCAGCATACATGTGGTATCTTTCATTCAGTGCTGCTGTTGTGTATTTAGCGCCACAGGTGGCTGTTATGAGGTAGCTATTCTTCTTACGCCTCTGTCGTCACTTTCGGGTCATAGGTTGTTGGCCCGACAGGTACAGGTATGGTTTCCCCCTGCTTCACCACACTGGTCTTTGTATCATTAGGTGTAACGTGTGATCAGCTGATTTGCCCTACTTCAAACTTTTCTGCTTTACTCTGCCCTGTTTTGACTAATTTGCTTTGCTTAGTCTTGACACTGCTTGTCTGAGACGATCCCCACGCTGCTTGGCTGCGTGGTTACTCTTGCTCCACTCTGCTCGGCTTCATCTGGCAGTCAGCACGGCCTGGTGTCTGCTGCCCACGCCATGCCCCAGAGCAGCTCTGTCAGACTCACGCCTGGATGTTTTAACTAGGGCCTGGCCCCCATGTGTGCATGTGTGGATGAGTGATGGTTATTTGAGTAATTTTGTTGGATTGATTACTTATTTAAATTTGTTTGTCCTCTTTAGTTTATTTTTCATTTCTTAAAGTGGGCACTTATTGATATTGGTTAAGATTATTTGTTAAGATTATTTGTGATTGGTCCATTAATTTCTCTTTTTTGTTGCTGGAGACTGGTGGTAGCGGTGCTGGTGCCCAGGTGTCCCCTTCTGTCTGCTGTGTATCTTCCCCACAGAAGCAATTATCGCAACTGATTTCATAAGTTATCAGCTTCATGTTGCATACACCTTCTTGCTCAGTCATTATTTACATTCTCTTTCTGTCTGTCTCCCTCTCTCCAAATTGATCAGGTGACCTGGCATTCTGTTAGGGTACGTTTCTGTCAAATCCACATAAATACTTTATCATTTCAGCCTCACGTCCAGACTGATCTGGCTTTTTCGAGGCGTGAAACTGGTATTTTTTGAGAACAGGTCCCAGAGTGGGAAAATCCTAAAACACCAGAGAGCCCGGAGTCACCTGGACAGCAAATGCAGATTTTTTTTTTTTTCTCAGAAACAATGACGTATAAGCCCCACCCCTTTAACCTTTAACCTCAGCAGCTAGATGCATCATAACAACAACAATGCCAGACTACAGGCTGGTGCTCATACTACAGAAACTACTCAGTCTATTACGGCTGCTACAACAAAACCTTCTGCTTCTATATTACTGCTTCTATATTACTGCATTTTCAAAAATGAACTGCTCTGGCATACTTTCACCGAGAGACTTCATTTAAACTTTAAAATGGAGGTACTCTTGCCTTCTCTTCATACATTCACTTCACTTATCGACACCTTTTACAGTTTTTAAACTATCGAGGCTCAAAGGTGAGAAGGTTTTTGGTCAAATTTCGGGGTTTATAATGGGTGTGTATTGGGCGGAATGTTTATGCCAGAGTGGATGACATCATCACCCAGAGTGTGGAGGAGAGAAAAAAATCGGTCAAAAAATAAAAGGTAAACTGCTCCTGTGGCCACAAATTTCACACTACAGACATGATTTATACATAAAAACGTAGGAAAATTTGTCGGCGTCGCATAGATACCACTGCTGAAGCTGTGAGTATTATAGTTTTGGCCTGACACACAGAGATTCCCCACCCACACCCATCCACAGCTCCATAGCCTCCAATATTAAAAAGGCGGGAAATTTTCTGGAGGAAAGCAGAAGTAACCTTTCTTTGAATCGATTTTAATAGGTCATTCTTCATTTGACACACAAACTGCATATCTAGACGATCAGGAAAGTCTCTAGATGCCCAAACTTAAGTCGGTTCAATGATTGGAAATGCGGTTTGGCCAGATATCCTTCCTGTTCGAGGCATGGTCTCAGCATTTTCTCTCTCTGTCTCTGTCTTCCAACTGAAATTCAAACTGCTGCACTAACTGCCCGGTGGCGGCCATTCTAGCTGTTATTTTCAGTTAATTTGAATTTGTCTGTGTAAAATGACAGAGAGAGACAGCAGAGCAGCTAGCGCATTAGCACTAGCCACTAACTGACAGACAGTAACACAGACACATAGACAGACCTACACAGAGACAGACAAGATAAACACCACACACACACACACACACAAACACACACACCTAACAACTTCCACTAATTTTGTACTACCGAAATAAAAATTATGTCACCAGATTCGGCTAATTTAGGACATTACTACTACACTAGGGTGACCAGACGTCCCGGTTTGACCGGGACAGTCCCGGTTTTGACTTGTCATGTCCCATGTCCCAGTAAGTATGCCTCGGGACACTAATATGTCCCGGTTTTCAATAGTCACTATCAAAAACGGCGTCCGATGCGGGAGTCGAACCGGAGCCGCTGCAGCGAGAACTGTAGCCTCTACACATGCAGCGGTCGCTTAACCCGCTACGCCACGGGCCGCGCCATAATCTATTTACTCTTTACTGGTAAGTATACAATGTTGCAATATAAGCCTACTGGCGCGAATGTTTTTTTTTCCTGCTAACAACTGCAAACAACAACGCGACAATGCCGAAGAGGAAATGTTCTTTTTCTAAAGATTTGCGTGACTCTTACCCCTTTCTGCGAGAAGTCCAGGGTAATGAGCATGAAGCTTATTGCACTCACTGCAAGTCCTCCTTCTCTGTTGCTCATGGTGGTGCCGCTGATGTTAAAGACCACCTCAAATCGGCGAAGCACAAGCGGTGGGTAGAGGCAGGGGCTAGCAGTGTGGCCACGTACTTCACTAAAGTTAGCGCTGGAAGCGCAGAGCTAAAACGGGCTGCTGAGGAAGGCACTTTTGCCTACCATTTAGTGAACCATAGCCAGAGTTTCAGGTCCATGGACTGCACCGCCGGTTTAATTCGGAAATTTTATGATGAGCGCTTTACTTGTGCACGAACCAAGGCCGAAGCGATCGTAACGGGCATAATCTCACCCCATGCCATGGATCTGTTAAAGGCAGACCTTGGAGTGGTGCATCATGTATCGGTGGCTATCGATGCATCCAATCACAAAGCAGTAAAGCTCATCCCAATAGTCATCCGCTACTTCAAGGATACAGAGGGGGTGCAGGTTAAAATTTTAGAATTAACCTCTGTTCCTGGGGAAACATCAGACATCCTTGTTGAGGAGCTCAGTCGAAGTCTCCGTGCTTTCGACCTGCTGGACAAAGTTGTTGGTTTTTGTGCAGATAACACCAACACCAACTTTGGTGGGAGATCTCGGGCTGGCGTGAACAATGTCTTCTTCAAGCTGAAGTAGGCCACCGCCAATGATTTAGTTGGCATTGGCTGCGCTGCACACATCGCACACAATGCTCTCCAAACTGCCGCAGATACCCTCCCCTGCGACATAGAGAGCTTCATTGTCAAAGTATTCGGGCATTTCCACATATACACTGTCCGTACTGAGAATCTTAAAGAATTCTGCGACTTTGTGGAGCTCGAATATGCAACAATCCTTGGGACAAGCAAGACGCGGTGGCTGTCTCTAGGCCCGGCTGTTGAGAGAGTGCTGAAGCTGTATCCTGCGCTGCAATCCTACTTTGCCTCTCAAGATCGGCCACCAGTTGCGATCATGCAGTTCTTCCAGAATCCGCTGCATGAAGCGTGGATGTGGTTCCTTCACAATCAGCTGTCCTTGTTCAATGACACGGTGAAGGCGCTGGAGAGACAGAAAAACACGGCCGCGCATTCAGCTCATCATTTGCGCAACCTGCAGGAAAAGTTGCGGGAAAGGAAGTCCGCAGTCTTTACTGGTCTCAAGGTGATGCAGTACATGCGTGATGTTAATATGTGGAAGTCTCTGTTCATATAAGCCCATTTCATTGCCACACTAAAAATGTAGCCTATCATATAGGCTACTGCCATTATAAATTCATTTTAAGTAGGCTAGATTCTGTTGTCTAACCAAACTCATAAAATCTGATAATGGTAAACTAAAACTAATAGCCTACATCTAGACCTAATAATTTAGAAAAAATAATACAAGTAAAACAATGAAAAGCAGTAGGCCTAACAATTAAGAAAAATAACCAAATATTAGGCAAAAGAAAGAAAGCCACTGACTGTATAATGGATAGTAGGCCTAGGTTATAGGCCTACATGCTGGAGATCCATGTTGGAAAAAAATTCTGACTAAATGGGTATTTCTTCTCACTAGATTATTTTTGTCCGTTTACCATACAGATATTTGAGGAATTATTTGCTTTTTAGGTGAAGAATCTCCTGAGCGCCATTGATGATCCACGAAAGGCAGAGGAATTCCGCAACACCGTCTGCACTTTCTACGAGTGTTGCGTGTCATACTTGGAGGAGTGGGGTGCTCCGTTGAAGGAGATCGAAGTGTTCTCCTGGACTCTCCTCTACTCTGTTCCTCAATGGGATGAAGTTGAGGCGTCCTTACAGTTCATCTCATCACGGCTGCGGCAGTGTCACATTGACGAGACTCAGCTGTTTGACGAGACCTCATCTGTACGGGCGTTTGTCACTGGGGTGGTTGCTCAGTGGAACGCTGATGCCAAGCCGGCGGATGAGCGCTGGGCGGAGATGTTCGCGCACTTCAAAAGTAGGGAGATTCCTTACAGCAATGTAGGTCAGCTTTGCGAATTCGCCATGTGCCTGCCCGGGACCAATGCACCTGTTGAGCGAATCTTTTCGCTCATGAACAGCACGTGGACTGATGAAAGGAACCGCATGACCGTGCCTACGCTGAAAGCCCTGCTCATTACTCGTGCCAATTTTGATGACACGTGTGCGCAGTTCCACGCTCGGCTGTCCGCTCGTAGGGAGTTGCTCGAGAAAATTCACTCTTCTGTAAAATATACATAATGAAATAGCGTTTCGATTAGGGTGGGTCGCTTGAATTCGAGTGCGCAAGGCGGCCTGGGGATTCCCAGGCTTTTTTTTTTTTTTTTTAATTATTATTATTATTATTATTATTATTATTATTAGGCCTATTATTATTAGCCTATTATTATTCCCAGGCCATGGGTTGATGTTGACCGTCTTGAGTTGCGTTTTCTTTTTTGTGATCTTTTTTTAATTTTTTTTTTTTTTTTTTTTTTTTAATGTAGCCTAGGTCATCACAGATTTGCATTTTTGGTTATGCACTCATTCCTGTTGGGATAGCCTAGGCAATATACTTTTTCAGTTCAATTAATAAGGCATAAAATGTTGATGTTATGCATAGCCTATGCATTTTCTTGGTGTTCTCACATTTAATAAATCAGTTGAAATTTGGGCTTGGCCCTGGCCCAATTGCCACAAATCTCTGTTGTCTGACCATAACTTTTGTGATTGAAGTAGCCTATAGATGACAAGAAAATGCCTATTTATTAACCTATTTATTTGTTTATTTTATCTGATATGCTGATAAACGTGAGCTTCTACAAAATGAGCAGCAGTCACTCTGAGCCCAAGTTTATGTTTATTTAAAAAAAAAAAAAAAAACGCATGTGCGTGCACAAGCATTATGGTCACGCGCAAAGTGTCCCGGTTTCAGACTCGGGAAATCTGGTCACCCTATACTACACTGACCTCATACAAACCTTTTACAAACCGTCTACAATGAGCTAACGCGCTAGTTGCTCATTGTATGTGTTACTGTCTGTCAGTTAGTAGCTACTAACTGACAGACAGTAACACAGCCACAGAGACTGGCCGACACAGACAAGCACAGAGACAGACAAGACAAACACACCACACACACACACACCTAACAACTTCCACAAATTTTGTACTACAGAAATAAAAATTATATCAGTAGATTCAGCTCATTTAGCTTTAGCAGCATATGCTAAAATTAGTGACTAGCGCATCATGCTACTTGCTAACATTAGCAGCTAATGCTAATTTTTAGTGGCTAAAAATTTGTGGTAGCATTAGTGGTAGCAGTAGCATGTCAGGAGTTAGCATGTTAGAATCAGCATGTTAGCATTAGCATGTTAGCATTATCATGTATTTAATTTTTAGTGACTAAAAAGTATGCTTATTGCTAACATTAGCAGCATAGGGTAAAATTAGTGGCTAGTGCATCATGCTAATTGCTAACATGAGTGGCTAATGCTAAAATTAGTGGTTTCAGCATTAGTGGTTAGTGGTTTCAGCGTTAGCGCTAGCCATTAACTGACAGACAGTAACACAGACACATAGACCGACACAGACAAGCGCACACACAGAGACGGACAAGACAAACACACCACATACACACACACAAACACTCCTAACAACTTCCACAAATTTTGTACTGCAGAAATAAAAATTATATCACCTAGATTCAGCTCATTTAGGACATTACTAATATATTGACCTTATACAAACCTTCTGCACATGAGCAGCTAGCGCTCACATGCTAGCTGCTCATTGTATAAAAGACATGACATTTGCTAACATTTGCATCTGATGCTAGAATTAGTGGCTAGCGCGTTAGCGCTAGCTGGTCATGTGTGTAAATAACCATGTTAAATATTACTGTTTGAGATGTGCTTTTTCACTACAGAACCTCGGCAACAGCCCACTCGGCACTTTCAAAATTTCCGCGGGAATTTTCTAGTTCTGATTGGTGTGGCGCCACCGCACCACATACAGGCCTGAAATATGTACTACAGCGTTTTGAGTCGTTTCCAGTGAATCCGCATTTTGCCACAATCTCTATGAACCAATTATCTCATTGCTGTCAAAGCTTCAGGCCATAGTTATACACATATGCAGGTGAGTGACTGTAGCTTGTCCAGGCAAACACATGGTCAATCACAGCACTTCGTCTGTTGGTTGAATCTGAAATTCTCCACTCATAAATTACCACACAAAGCAAAGATCCAAATTCAAGCGCGTGCGACCATGCTCTGAAATTGTCTGTCTTTCTGCTGCTGTCAGTTCTAATTTGACTCCAACTGAAGAGAGCCTCCTCCACCCCATTCACCTCCAGTCTTCATCACATTAGCACCTGGGGGTCTTTGCACTGTGTTCATCAGTCCTACTCTACATCCATCCAGATCTTCAGCATCACTCATCACTTCTTTCAGCACCATCCACATTGTCTGGATCCCAGTACAATGCGTTAGTGATAATTTCACAATGCAGTCTAATCACCAAAGACTCCTCACATTCTTGAATTATTTTTCATTACGTGCATGTGTCAGACAAATTCATTTGATTGGTCTTTAAATCCGAAATTCGGTAGAAGGATAATGAAACCTAAATTACCTGTGTCTGATATCCTTGGTTATTCTGTTTGTCCTGCATTTGTTTGACCTGAAAGGTTAATAATGCCTACTGCAACTACTGCATTTGGATGTTTTCAGACTTAGTAATACCAAGGCAACATAACACTCTAACTCTCTAGAACTAACCCATAACTACAACTGTCTGATAACAGAGCAGTAAAAAGAGTTCTTTTTTCTCTAGGTTTTCCCAAACCCCCTTGAAATCTAAAACATATGATTCAGAGGATTTTCCAGACAAACAGCTCACAGACAAGGGTTTCAGGTTTTCATGAATTGGCCATAGGTTTGAGAAGTACAGAATGTTGTAATCAAGTTGCCATGATTGCCAGATGTGAGTGTTCGTCCCATCACTAACATTTCAGATCTCTTTCTTCTAAGAGAATCTCCTCACGGTGGGCTTTGACATTTCACTGCTATCATTCCTATAGTGGAGTCCTTACAGGCCATCCAGGAGCTTAAGGACTGGATACTGCACACTGGTCCTCCAGCCCCTCACACAGACAGACAGACACACACACACACAAACTCTTCTCCCCCAGGGGGATAAACCGGGGGACTGTCTACACTAACGACCAGCAAAGCCTGTCCTTAAAGACACACTCAGTAATTGCTGCCAGTATACGACCTTCAAGTGGGGTCAAGGGATACGTAATTTTAATGACAACTTCTCCTCTCCCCGGCAGGCCAATTTTGTCTTTTGGCAGAAAGAGAAGTGGCAGAACTAAGTTCCAGAGCCATCTCTCCTCAAAAAGTCTGGAGAATCACCTTCGGTAATAGGTCAGAAGGGAGCCCACCAAATCTAAAGAATAGCTGGGCCAAAGAGTATTGACCCTTCTTATTACTCCACTGAGAGTTAATGGAGATTACTTAATTCAAGCGCCTATTCATTTAGTCAGAATATAAAACCAGAAGAGCAGCAGTCAAAGAGCTGGGACTATGGTAATAGGCTGTCTCATTCTCTCCGACAGAACAGGAAATAAAAGAAGGTGGCCGGTGGCAAGTGGAAGATGGAAACAGCAATCAAAGAGAAGCTACAGCTTTACCTTTTGGACACACTGAAATTTCACACATTATTTGCATTATTTAATTAGAACAGATCAGTAAAACTGTAATGAAACGTTGTCAAAGACAACATGATATGGAACCATCCACACAGTGAACCAGTTTATCTCCATCTAAATGAAATGACTTGAAGCAAGTACTTAACTCTCTTGGTTATTTTCTGTCAAATCTATCTCTGCCGGCATGAAACTAAAAAAGGAAAATGTCTGGTGAGGTCCGATGCAGTTGACTGCTTGGTCCTGTTGATAATTCAGTCCTTTCAGCAGTTTTGTCTCTATGTTTATGTTTTATCTCACAGCATATCTGAGGCCCATAAGGGTCCTGGAGTCCTCCAGGAAGACATTCCTGAAAATCAGAGAATATAGAGTATGCTGGGCATGTTTACCATCGGGTCAAACATCTCACTTCATCTGGGCTCTGGGTGTGTTTGGAAAGAACACATTATTTTACATTAAAGGTGGGTTTAGAGGTTTAGAGGTAGTGATATGCTGGCCACATTTGTTAATTTCATCACTTTGAAAAACATCTTTCCCCCAACAATGCAGCTTCAGATGCCTGTGCAGAGTGTGTGGTTGTCCAAATAAAAAACCTCCAGACATTTTCCATTGGTAATAGTGCACAATGTAATTCTTTTTTTCACTCAAGTTCTTAACATTGTAACATGTATTTTTTACCTAAAATACAATCACACACTCAGACACACAGGGCTGAAAAACATGTAGATGCAAAGAGATGGTTGAGAGTGATGGGCAACCACACAAAGCAGTGGAAGCAGTTTGGTGTTTGGTAAGTTACTCAATTCACCTGGGGGGTGAATTGGCGCTTCTCGACCTACCAGTTCACCTTCCATAATGGTCGGTCCATAATGGACTTAAACCAGCCACGCTACGGTTCCCAAGGCAACTTCCTACAGACTGAATTACTGCCGCTCCAAAGAAATCAGGGGGTGCGATGAATGCAGAAATGATGCAGTAGAAGTTTTCACATTTGGGGAATTTGCAGGGGGTCAGCACAACTGAAGAGCAATGGCTGAGCCTCATCCTGGGTAAACCACCTTCTCGATCATGTTCTCTCCTGCCAGCTAAGTAAGACCTATGTATAAGATAGCACTATGTGAAATGTAGTCTAGTATTTAGCATCTTGCTTTTTGTTTCAGTTCCATTTGACTGTTAAATGTAAAAACATGGCAGACAATCTGTGGGACAAACAGTTGCCTGTTTCACAGCCACAGTTTTCAGAGGGCCTTTTCTTCAAAAGAAACTTTAACGTTCAGTTTTCAGGCCATCGATGGGTTTCCTCTGATGTGAAAAGAAGCAATGCTCTCTTCTCTTCAGCACTATCTTTATTTTCAAGGAATTATTTCAATTTGTGGTACTCACATGATGATTTGCAATCCACCTGCTGAGCCTTTTAAATGAACAATATCATAGATTACATTACATTACAGATGGGATGTCTTTTAAATGAAATGAATGAGTTTGACATCAGGCAGACTACAAGATGATGTCAATTCTGAAAAGAGATTTGGGTTGGATTATATTGGGTAAATCTCTGGTGAACATGCCGCTCAAAAGAAAAAGCAATATATTTTAATCCTACATTCTCACAAATACCTAAAATGCATTTTGCTGCATTTCAAATGTAAAATTGAGGAATTTATTGATTGGCACAACACAATAACAACTTTTTCCTTTGGCCCCCTGAGTAATGAATGCAAATTAAAGGTATGTACGTGCTATTGAATTAGAGTGGCCAGCACCTGTAAATGACTGCAGCTGTGAATATGTTATGGAGAAACAGACATAACAAGGTCAAGGCAGCAGACTTCACTGTAGCTGCAGGAAAATAAAGCAAAGGCCAGTCTAGGAAAAGAAGTACTGAAGAATAAATATGAGCAACACTCAAAATGGAATGAACGATCTACACCTACGCTTTTAATGGACAAGGTCTGTCAGCTCTGATTTAATACAGATCACCAAATTACTATTTAGATCATCTATTCTATTCGTTCTATTCATATTTCAGAACCATTTCCATGAAGCCCAGCAGGTATCATGGGAGGCATACAATTTAATACATTGTGCTCTTAAATCAATAAACTGTGCATACGCCTTACAGTATGAATGGATTCATTAACAGTGCAGAGCAGTCATATTTTAGCAGCAAGTGTTGTTTAAAAATCAAAAGAAAACTGCATTAAATCCAAGAAGTTCATTTTAAATCTCTATGACCGTTGACTACATGCTGTAGTTGTGAAGCGCTTGGACATTGTTTCAGTTGCAGTGGTCATCAGCTGCTGTTTGTTACTGCAACCGGCCTAATGTAAGGCAAAATAAAATAAAAGTAAACAAATGAGTGAGTTTGAGCTGATGGCTGTGGTAATGCTCTGCTCTTTTTTATATTATATTTTCTATTTTCTTCTATTTTCATATTTTGGTTTCAAATAAAATAAATATGCTCAACAGAATATGTTTCAGGTCTGGATGTATTACTTTAATTCTTTGACATCGGGCACGCTTTCTGCATATTAGAAAAGCTGCATTTCGTTTCTGACTTTGAGCTCAGGATGAATTCAGTTCATTTATTGCTCCCTCCATTTCTCAGCATATTTTTTTATGTCTTGTGTGTCTTTTCTTTTCTATTGGTCTATTGGTCTTGTCTATGTAGTGCTAAAACAGATTTTGGGTGATGCTCAGAGAGTGCTGAAATCCTATCCAGTCCAGGGAGCACCGGCTCTGTTCAAAGTATCCGTTCAGAGGATCTGAGCAGTCCTTTTTATTCTTGGTGCCAAGCTACATTGATCCATAAACACTGATATATGTATGGAAATGAAATCTGTACTAGACATGTTTGATGCCATTAAACATACCAGCACATGCACACAAACACTGCTGACAACCTTAACACAAGCTCTTTCTTTCTGTATCTCACACTAACATGCAGTCCCATTCAGCAGCATATGATGAGCCTTTGAATAATATTTCTCCAGGCCTTTAATGATAACCTTGACAATGCAATGCTGGTAACTGCTACATAATATCTATCGATTCCATCCGGTGTGATTTCCTTGAGTAGCTCGGGCTGAAATTACTTGTGTGTTCAGAACTGAGCATTTCAAACAGACTGCTGTATACCTCAGCAGCAATCAATCAGTCTTAATCCAAAACCAATTTACTCCGCCTGAAGAGGAAAATATCTTTTAATCTCTTGCCGACAATCCCTGATTGCGGTGCCGAGCATCAGTTGACAGTCAAACTGTGCCGCTTAGAATGGGATGTTTATATTGGATTTGTGGTTGCCATTTTTACATACACATGAATGAATAGTCAATTTAATACCTGTGAGTACAGTTTTTCCTTCACTGATGATGGGATATTGCTTTCCCCGACATCTTTTCCAATATCATTTTCTGTACTGTCCTCCAAAACATTGTAACAAAAAAGACACACACACTCACACACGTACACACATGCAGAGCTGAATTATATGTATATAATACATATGTTATATGAATTGTAGAGAAAAATGGGAAAGTGTGCCAATAAGACACCATCTTGTTACGTTTTATCAAATCTCACCCTGGATTAAAGGTTTCAATCCAAACAGATATCTGTGAAATATTCATTGTACCTCTGACATTAAGCCATCTGTCGTACAGAGGGATTGTTTGTGTCATACTCCATCCTTCAAAGCAGAGATGGTTACCTCTGTGAGGAGCAGGACAATAGTCACACCGAAGCCATTATAACCTCTGCAAGTGGAATTAGATGGATGGTGGTTGCACCTCATTCTGTTTGTCTGCCTGTTAGCAGGGTGTCTAAAAAATGAAGAATGGATTTGCACTAAACTATACGGAAACAATGGAAAAAATTAATTGGTTATATGGTTTTCATTTCTAATGAATATTCTTTTGGAAAGACACAATAGTTACAGACAGACAGGGTTGTCTGCAGTAAAAATAAAATACAGTATTTTTATAATAAAGTAGGCAAGGAAACTAAAAGTAATCAACTACAGTAAACTGAGCTCAGCATTGGCTCCAGCAGTTTGAGCCCTGCGACAAACTAGCTGGTCATCATGCAGTGATTCCCTCTGTATTCACAGCACTAATGAGAGGACAATAACAACACTCACAGTCTCCTCTGGCTATAAACAATAACGTGTCAATCATACGCTGTAGAACATTTTCTCATGCAGTCTCTCCGAGCCCCACAGTAACCAAACTAATTGAGGGCCGTATGTAAGCAAGCAGTTCTTGCTTTAGAGTAGTGCAGGGAGGGAGTCTTACAAATGAGCCCCCCTGGAGAGAAGCACAGCTGAGCCACGGTCAAGCAGAACATAACCACACAGATAACCGAGCAAGCCAGGGACAGCGCACCCAGTCGTTTAAGAGCCAAAACTGAGCTGTGTGTTTGGCATGGGGTGATGCCAGTGTAAAAAGCACCTGGTTAGAGTTCTAACATTTTCATTTGAAGCAGGCACTAAGAAAACAACAAGTCAGAAGTAGTCATATTGTAGCTGTCTACAGTCTGACTACACCTGTGATATTTCTACAGTGACTCTTGTATTTTGTTTGTCGGTGTCTGATGTCACAAACACTCTGATGGTCTTCATTCACAGCCAGATAAAAATAAAGTGTTATGCAGCCTGCAGCAGAGAGTGTGTGCATATGAACATACATGTTGACATGATGTAAAACTTTGATCATGAAGTGTGTTCTTTTGTTGACTGTGGAGCTGCGTTCACACACAGAGTACAAACTGTTTGTAACTGTGACATCCAGCATCCTGCAGATCATCATCATGAAGTTACCGTTGATTATTAATCATATACCTTTGCCGTTAATATGTTTCTGTATGAGTGGACAGCAGGGTGAGCGATCATACCGGCGTAACAAACACTTCACCTGACTTCTGTGACAGGTGGACAATATTCATCTATGATTTAAAATCTGATGTTGATAATGAAGTCATGTATTTCACCAGGTTGTCCATTTTTATATTTCCTGCATGAAAAAACACTGTAAGAGTGGACAGGGAGATGTATCTAAGATGAGCATTTTGTAGTTCAATCCTCTGGATTTTGTAGTTTTACCACAGGTCACGTCAATAACATTCACAGTCACATGATGACGTAGTCTAGTGTAAGAGCCTGAAAAGAAGACGTCTTTTCCTAACTCCTTATGAATTCTCCTTCACATCTTCGGTGGTGGTTAGGAAAGTAGCAATTTTTTTTGAATGAATGAACATGCAGACTGGAGGTACCGGGGTCGAACCGCCAATCATCTGATTAATGGATGACCTGCTCTACCTGCACTGGCCAATGTGCAAACACATTCCTGGAAGAATACTATGTGGTATGTGCTGTACATTTGCTGCTATACAATTTAAGTAGATTTATTCAGAATGAGAACAGTCGAAGGACCTGGACTGGACTGGGATACCAACATCTGGAGAAACTAAATGACCACAGTGGCGATTCCTCTATCATCCAATTAAAAACTGTATGGTTTCCTTTAATATTGATTCACAGAAGAGGTCAAAGGTGTTGAGTTCAACAATGGTTGATGTAAAAAGCAAGAAGTGTAACACCTATTGACTAGATGAATAATGAGCTGAACAGATGCCAATAGAGAGGACGAACAGTGTCCTCTATCCTAAATAGCCTGCCCACACACACTTTCTCTCTGTTTTTCAGCTTCCAAACAGAGGAATGGTTGATTAAGTGGAATCTTGTGGGTGGCTGTTGTTTTACTCCCTATTGATCCTCGGAGCACAACTTTCCATCATGCAGAGAAGGCCAGGGCCAAAGACGACAGCTAATTAAGATGGCTAATCACTTCATTTCACAATGGCTGCAGGCTCTGTCACTCTTCTTCCAAGCACCTGTTGTTTGCTATCAGTGACATGATAAGAAAAAACAAAAAAAGACAAGCTGGAAATTTTGTCACTAATATGCAGTTATGGTGAGATGGGGTGAAGGTGGTTTAAGGCTTAAGACAGGTCTTCTATTGTAGACCAAAATAAAATCCTCCAATTGGCCAAGACACATGCTGATGCCTTTGAACAGGGTTTGCAAAGTTCAGATGTTACGGTCACAAGATTTTAAAAACTATACCATAAATCAGACTGTTGGCAGCTGAAAAAAGAGACATGTTGTTTTGTGTGTTTGCTTTTGTGTGTGTGCTTTTTTTTGAATATTTTGTCGTGTGACATTTCTATCCTGATGGGAGAGGTTTCTTCTAGGATCGCAATGCCTTCATCCATAGGGCATGAGGACACATTGAATATTTTGAGTATGAACATCATGAAAACACCAAATGAGTGAATATCTTTTAGAAAAATGGTGTCCATCCCTCCAGTTGAGTTCAGAGACCTGTAGAATTTTAGAATCAATGTCAAACTGTTCTGGTGGTAGAACGCCTTAATCAGACACTTTTGGTAAATGAACTGTACTTATATATCTCCTTTCTAGTCGTCTGACTACTCATAGCACTTTTACACCACATATCTCATTCACCCATTCACACACAGTTATGCACTGATGGCATTGGCAACCACCAATCATCTGATTAGGGGAACTGCAGCCAGCCTTTAATTTGTCACTGGTGTTTATATATAAAAATCACTCAGTCCACAAAAAATATTTTTCAATAAAAACAACAATATTTAGTACTGTATATAAATGTAGTCTCAGATCTACACCTATGTCATTGGATGATCGGACCGTAGGGAACGTAAAGAGAGAGAGAGAGAGATTTCACTGGGTGCAGATAATTTGATTTCTGAACAAATTTTCTGCCCACTCTGTATTGAACAGGATTAACCCAAGTACAGTTACTAGCCCAGTGGTGCTCAGGATCAGTGTTGTGTAGTGTTGTCACTGTTCTGCAGAGCTGTTCCTATGTGCTTCAATATCGCTTCAATCATGCTGGTACCGTTGTGTTGCACTCATCCCACCATCATGAAGCGCTTCAAGAGGCTCTTCCTGGCTAATTGGTGCCTGGACACTACTACTAATTCACCTACTGCCACAACAGGTGTATGGAGGACATGGCACTACACTCCACCCTCTCCCACCTGGACAATAGTTCAGTTCAGCATTCAACAACATAATCCCCTCCAAACAGACTCACTGACCATGGCATAAACGCCTCACTCTGCAACTGGACTTAACAACCAATGGACCCCAGTTTGTTAGGTTAGACAGCCACACTTCCTCAAGTCTCACTCTGAACAGCAGCATCCCACAGTGCAGTCCTCCACCCTCCATCTTCACCTACAACTGCAATATGGTTATAAACCATAAACAAAATTGCAGACAAAACAATTGGTTGGCCTCATTAACAACAATGAGTGGTTGAGAGGAGTTCCAGTACCTCACAACATGACGCACTGGCAACAACCTAGCCCGAAACACCAAAAATACCAAGTTCAGTTCAGTGGAGACACATGAGATACCTTTCAAGAAGACAGGAGAGAAACTGAAGAAAATTCACCTGATATAAAACTGGTCTTCAGTGGTTACTCCACCCTACATTGAGCCTGTCCAGCACAAGCAATGTCTGCAGAGGACACTCAGAGACACCTCACACCAGCCAAAGACTGTTTGCCCTGCTCCACTGTGGACCAGCAGGTTCAGAAACAGCTTCTTCCCCTCGGCGGTCACCTTGCTGAACTCTGCACCTTGGTAATAGCCCCCCCACCCCTAACTGTTGCATACCTCCCAGCCCTTACAAACACACATTTCTCCAGTGACTGAAATTTTTCTTTTTCCCCTTCCAACCAGGTTACGGTTAGCTGGCTACTGGCTGATCCTTATTCATCACTGCCACACTTGTCACTGCCACCTGTCCTGTAAGTGCTTTTAGATACCCATAGATATTTATACTACTGTCCGTTACTGCAACATACTGCTCATATCTGATCTGTAATGGATACATTCATATCATACTTATAATTGCACTATATATCTTATTCTTGCTTTATTATTGTTATTTGTATATATCTGAAATGATTACACAATGTTGATAATGTGGAATGAGGAATGTGGGAGTAACCTGTAGACAAATACACACAATGAGCATGGCCTGTGATGTACAGACCTGGGTGAGTGTTTGATGGGATTCCATTGTGTTGTCAAACTGCAAATTAGCTGTGAGGTTCACGCAGCTTTGAGGTTCAAAGCCCCGCAGGATGGAGAGGGCTTTAACTCCAACCCTAACTCAGATTCAGCACACGACAGAGGATAACATGGTTGATGTACAAGAAAACTCCAGGTCTTTACATCTCACTTCATTTTCTTTTTTTTTTTTCACGTAGAGCACCCGTCCCCTCCTTCATGTTTTAATTGACTGCTCCCTCAAAACGTCAGGGGACTCTGCACAACAGTCTGCTAATCCCCCTGTGATCACCACACCCGAAAACAGCCTCAGAGGGACCAACAAAACTATATCTGTATGTCGGTAGCAACACTCGCTTATACAAGAGCTTGTTATACAGTATGAATCCAGCCGGAAGCGAGACACCTCACTCCTTTTCAGAATCACTCTCTGTGAGGTATTGGATGATGCTTTTTATGTCAAGTGGACTTATTCTGATTCTCAGAGCAAAGGGAGCAAAACATTACTCAATCAGTGAGGGTGGTGGAGAGTATTTATGCATGACAGACAGAAGATCACCAAGCACAGCTTTTCTTTTTTTTCACCCAAACAATATTGATAACAGGGAACTCCATCTGGAAAGCTGACCTCAGCCTCAATGTCACTCCCATTATTTATTTGCTCTTTTGACCATTCTGAAAAGTGATTTGTGGGGTGGGATAAAGCACAGCTAAGCCCCAACCAGTGCTTATGAAAGGAAACTGTTAGGGAATGATTTCCCACCTGGATTGAGCCTGGATAAGGCAGCTGCTTGTATACTGTTGACTGCATTACTGAATCTGTGTGTGTGTGAGAGTGTGTGTGTGTGTGTGTGTGTGTGTGTGTGTGTGTGAGTGAGAGAGAGAGAGAGAGAGAGAGAGAGAGAGAGAGAGAGAGAGAGAGAGAGAGGCCACAATATTGCATCAGCCCATGGTGCAGTGGCACTCCTGCGGTGTCTGACGCAGGAGTGCCACTGCACCATGGATTGACTGGGACAAAAAGTCTAAGAAAAGAGTGTGAGAAGTTGAATTAAATCATGCCAAGTTGTACAACATTCAAACTTAGCGAGAGATTATAGCTGGAGTCACTTCACATCAGGCAGATCCACCAGGGAGCTAATAGAGACAGGAGAAACAGGAGGAGCTGTCTCTTCTCACTCTTATCCATCCGGGGGATTGGTATACTGGAAAAAAGGGAAGGGAATCACAAAGGATAAGGCTGAGAGATCCAGGCTTTGCAACACATTGGGCCTGTCATCTTCTGTAGCCATTTTGATATTTTCCCCATCTTAGGCTCCTTTCAGCTTTGCTAAGGGCTGTTTTCAAATGCACTCCACTGATCAGTCTGGGGGAGAGAAGGTTTGGAAATCCAAAATACTCGGCTGATAAAGAATTTGATATTTAATTTCCTTACGTCAGGTGTCAGTTGTCAACACACTGTAGCTGTCTCCCTTTGAATGAGGATTTATTTTAGCAATACTGTGGCTGACACATCTAATAGGCATTTAGCTATCATTGCTGCTTTGACTGTGCTGCCACTGCTACTGCTCAAGTATACATTAAAACACACATTTGGCACATTCTCCAAACTGGATGAGACAGTGTGGTTGAAAAGGCCGAGAGAAAGGAGGATAATTGGACTCCTATGGATGGGAAAACTGCTGGATGTGGCAAATCTGAGCGATGGGCCCGGTGTCAGGATGTATTAAATGGAGCTAGGTCATCTGTAATCATGCCTCTGTTGCAAGGTGAAAGACATACGATCATTGTGGCACAGTTTTAGGAACTTTTCAACTTCTATTTTGATGTGAATACTTGGGCCACCCAAAGGAAGCCTGCTGCTGACTCAGGCCTGCTTCTCTTTCATTTCTCAGATTGTTTTCCCACATTTAGTTGCTGATTGCTTGATTCCTTCCTACTTTCTATACAACGTGTGCAGATGGCTTTCCCCAGAGTCTCACCTTTGCATCCCTTATTGTTGCAGTAAAATTGCAAAAAATGGGATGTCTTCAGATGCTCTTCAGTCATTCTCTAAAGCGAGGAGCAAATAATCTCTGCTGTCTGAGGGGAAACCTCATAGAAACATTTGCCTTGGAATAATTACTTCAAACAAATAAGCTCTTGAAGGTCCATTAGACAAATATTGTTCCTATCAAGCAGTGTGTGATAGTGAGGGTCTGTGTGAAGCAGATGGGGCCACGCTGTCCATATTTGAAATGAGAACTTAAACACAACCCGAGGCCTGGGTGAGGAACAGTTTACGTGTTCATGTCACATGCACAGATGAAAGATCTGCTAGATTCTCAAGAGTCATACCACTGTGATTACACTTTAATACATATATCCTACCATGTGGTAGGCTTTAAGAATTCAGTTTTTAAGTTCATTGATGACATGTAAACTTTATTAATTATTATTCATCATTTATTATTTATTAATCCTTTAATAAATGATGCAGATAGAAAAACCTTGGTAGGAAGCACCTCACTACACCAACTTTGCTTAACTAACCTAATGTAATGTTCTAATGTAACTCTCGTAAAGAATGTTTATGTTTGACATTTAAAATCATCAGTACATACACATCTATACATCAGCATGTGTGTGTGCGTGTGTGTCACTGTCTAAAGAGAGGCTGTGAGGAACAGCTGAGTGAAGGAGTGAGTGGAATGCCAATTGAATTAAATTTAAATTCATCAGGTGGAACATGAGGCAGCAAATCAAATCATTAGTCAAATCAAATGCCATTCTTAGACCCCATACATGAGCATGTGCACACATGCATTGAAGTGTATTATTATATATTATTTCCTTTTTTATTTCATTATTTAGTTTTTTAAATTATGTAAATAATAATGTAATGTAAAGTTTATTTCCTAGCGTGATGGAGACATGCCATAGGCATGGAGTAAAGAATAATGAATGATTGATCATTGTAGTGGTCTCACCATCTGCAGGTCAGTGTTTACTGTAAAATCTGCTCCTTTTCTGTGGCTGATGTTGATTTCATAATGATCTTTACTCCCTGAAGTCAAGCAGCAGAGGTTAAGTGACAATGTGATGCTGAATACTACGGACCCATTTTTGGATGAGCTTAATATGTAGGAGTTTCCTACAAGCCTCTGTTTATAACACAGGGTGTTTATCCATAAATTAAGAGTGTACCCACTTCTCCACTACATCACTACACACATGTATCTATGTGTGTTAATGATTTTGACAATTTTCCAGGGTGTTGTTAGGAGGGCGGCAGCAGGCTGCCCTGGCAGACTCCTCGGCTTCGATTATGTATCCTCTTTTATTCAATCATTGCGTTGCTCTATAGCTGACATTTGGTCAATACTGCAATCTGCTAGTGATCAAAATATGCCAGACAGTCTTCTGCACAGAATTTCATTAGTTTTGCCTTCAGATTGATGCGCTAAAACAAGATATTGAATGAGAAACAACAATTTGATGAGTATTTTGCAGTGTTATTCTGGCCCTTGAAAAATATAGAGATCACAGAGTCAACAGTTCATTTTGCTGCACATATATTTAGGATTTATACATGAAGTTACACAATATGTACAAAATTATTAAAACACAGTACAAGAGCATTGGCAATTAAATAGCAAATATCTTTTCATCTGATCTTTGGAATTAAAACTAAAAAATAATCTATTATTTTCATTTCATTTTATCTATCCATCCATGGGTATGAGTGGCTGGAGTCTATCCCAGCTGATTTAGGAGCGAGAGGCGGGGTACAGCCTGGACAAGTCCGTGCTTTTTATTTCATTCTATATTTGGTATCATTTTTACGGCCATCTTTGCAACACTGAATTTAAAAAAAAAAAGTCAATAAAAATAAATATAAATGAATGAAATCTGCATTTGAACTGATGTATAGAATGATCCTCCACACATGGTGCTCTGCAGTTTTACTTGTCTTTCAGACCACATCAACAATGTGTTATTATTTATATAGATAGACAAAATGTATTATAAGCCCTCTCAGTTAGTTAGTTACTAGCCAGTAAGGAATGAGTGGAAGACACTTGAAGTTGTAACTCATTATAAGTCACATCTATGAAGCTTTGTGAGCGTTGATAAAAAGCGTCATGTGTGTTTAGTAGTGTGTTCATAATGCATTTTAATTCTGGACATACCACCTGGTTTTAACTTTGAATCTAAACCATCATTCACAAAATGAAAACATGCTATGGAAACTGAACTTATTTCCCCATAAGACCTAATACAACTGGACACTTTACAGCTAATGCTGTCAACCCACCTGCTGGCCAATAGAAAGAATGCAGGTTAAAAAGTGTCCTTGAACCCCGAGTTGCTCTGACAGCTGTGCCATCGGTGTTTGAATGCATGTGAATGATTATCTCCTCAAACTGATGAGCAGTTGGCACCTTACATGGCAGCTAATGCCATCAGTGTGTGAATGTGTGTGAATGGGTGAATGAGATATGTACTGTAAAGAGCTTTGAGTGGCCGGAACACTAGGAAAGTGATATATAAGTACAGTCCATTTACCATTAAAACAAACAAACATTCACAATCAATAGGAAAGAGTGTTGTTGTTGTTCATCCATTCACCCTGAGATGCAGAACATCGCTTGACTTCCTTCTTGGCTCTAAAGGACTTTGTCACTCGTACTTACAGTAAATGTATGAATAAAAGCAATGAACTGTGTGTAAACACTGACCCCAGCTCTGTTTTCATTGTGCTCTACACACAAATCATATCAGTGACCTGTTTTATGAGTTCCTCAGAGGACGAAGACATGCTGATGGTTATTTTCTGACTTATTTAATAGTTAACTGCCCTTGGTCCTTTTTCTTTTCTGTGTGTAGCTATTATTGCTCTGGAGACAGGATTCATGTCTCCATAGATTGCCACAATGTGAATATTTAAAGGAAACAGCATGAATAAATCAATGCCCTACAACTGGATGTACTTATCAGCAGCCAGAGCTTGTGACAGACAACTGGATCAAACCCAAAGAGCCTCTGGTTCAGATATATCACACTTGACTAGGATTCAGATACTGTATGTTCTGCAGAAATCCTGACAGTGATATTAATTTCTACTTTTTATAAGCCGTTTCATTAGCATTCAATCATTGCTGCTATTCTTTCAGTATACTGTCTGCTGAGCCAGGTATTTTTACTGATGAAAACATCACAGATCTGCTACGGGAGCTGCAGAGCTGCCTGGTCACATTGTTACAGTCAAACAGTTCAGGCCTCTGTGACAACAGACAAACAGAACAGGAGGAATCAGAATCTTCTAGAGTCGCTCATTTTAACTCTTTTTTCCACGGCGTGGAGCCAAGTTACAGAAAATCTAGCTGGAGAAACTAGCACCCAAGTTACACAAGAGCCATCAGTCAATCAGCAGCGGGACACAGAGTACAGGGAACAGAATTAAGTGAAGTGCTAATGAGCAAACAGTGCGCAGTGACACATGTGCCACGAGCGCAGATTTACCATCCAACCAGTCTTACAAGTCTTACAATCAGTAACAAACCATGATCCACCAAATCCTCTCATCTGTTTGTCTGAAGCAGCTCCGACCAGCCACCACTGAACTGTCACATGGATCTGATCTGGTCCTTATGTGCGTTTGTGTGTTGAAAGGGACCCTAGTTCATGATTATTATGCAATGAAATAGTCAAATTCATTCTGATATTTGATCAGTATAAACAAATAAGACCATAGTGATGACACAATGACAAGAACTATAAAAATGATTATTTTTTAAAATTTATGATGGCAAAGTCTGAAAATGATTACAATTCAGCGAGAGGGAAACATGAATGTCAATGTCAATCCATCAGTTAGTTATACTATGAATAACTGTACAACATCTTGAAATAGCCAATTGCTGTTTAAATATTATTAATTATTAAATAATATTGTTAAATAACTGACCAGGTGACAGTGCCATTATATTAAACAGTCAAAGGGTCCAACCATAGTTGAAATGGACCTTAAAATACGACATACATGAATTTCTAGTCTATAAATATAGAAATAACTTATTCATGGTGAAACTATCATGAATGAAAAGGCTGAGAAGGCTACGGGTAGACAAGCAGAGAGGTTGCACATAAACAACTAAATACAATCAAAGTCAAATCAGAGCAAAGTCAGAATTTCCAAACATATATGTGTCTGTGTGTGTCTGTATGGATATAATAATGAAGGAACCTTAGCCTCCACTGGTATTGGCGCCCTCAAAATCCCACAGTATCAATTGAGTCAATCAAAGCTTATTCCAGAGGCTGGACTAGAACACCAGGACCTTATTTCCAGATAGAAGCTTGGCATTATCATTCATATTAAACAATAACCCAATGGCACTTATTTTCAAAGAACAATATCAGCGGTCAATCAATAATGCATCCAAGGTTCAATTTGAAATTGATATTCTGCTTGCAGTTAATATCATGTGGCTGCTCAGCTACAGCTCTGTGTCTATGAAAGAATTACCTGGGTAAATAATCAAAGGCTATAGTGTGAGTGGTGCTACACAGCAGATATTTATCTCCTGGGAGGACAGCTTAATATTGCAGGAAACATTAATATAAGAGGAGGATAAGCAAATACTTGTGGAGATAAGATGACTGCTATCAAGCAGCTAAACGATTTTCGACTACCACATGTCAATAATAGGAAAGCTTATGCATTTGTAAAAGTTCTGCTTTATTGCCGATTTACATAGAAATTGCCTTATTTTAGACTAAATAAGGACTTCTTTCATTCACTTATTATAGCTCTTTATCCAAGGTCTGGGATAGGATATGGTATTGATTGAGAGTGTTTCTATGCTAGTGCACTGCACTGATGGAGCAATTTTCAACACTTAAGATTGGTCTTCCCATTCTATTGTTGCCTATCAGAAGTGGAAGTAGCATATACTCCAGTACTAGACTTAAGTCCAGTATTCCTATGTGATTTTATCTGTTTTGGGAGCCTCGATTGCTCTACCTTTCTCGATACTTTCAGTTCATCTCTAAATTCATATCATTTGTCCTGTCTGTGCTGCATTTTTGTGGTTTGATTGGTCATTTGAACTCAAGTGTGGGCTGAGGACGCAGACTTCTACAAAGGACACTATGGACAAATAAACGCTATGAGATAGAATTTTGGACCTCATGTTGCCATAGTTACAATCAATGTCAAGATTGTGGAAGTGGACTGAAGGTGCGCGAGGCTCCTTGTGTGAGAAATTCCAGACATTTAAAACAGTAACAGCTGAGCACTCATCAGTATGAACAACAGAAAGTGACCTCTGACGCGACTCCAGACTTTCTTTCTTTTATCTTTGAGTCTTTATGCAGACACAAAGCTGGTTTACTGCATGACAGGTGACCATTGATTCGTTTTGGACTGATCAGAAATAAGATGCAGGGTTTGGATGTCTCAGTTGATAGCAGTGACAAACAGAGGTTCACTCTTTTCTCATGTCATTCAAGAAATATAGTTTGAAGCTATTATTGACCTGTGATGTCTGTTCAAAATGTAAATAAGGCCCTCAGACACTACAGTACTACTTCAGTATAAAAGCCAATAGTGTAATGTGGTCCATAAAGTAAATGAGTGGAATACTTGGTGGCAGGAGATATGTTATCCGTGTAAACAGTGAGCCTGGCCACATGCATGAAATACAGCTGCCTCCACAGACCACCACAAACGGTTATTGATGAAAACATAATGGTAGATTGTGCTCTCCCTCTGTGGCTCAGCGTTAGCACACAAAGACCATACGAGTAATTATTATTTCAGGAGAACAAATATTACCCCTTGGGCTCCAATTATTTTCACGCATTGGCTCCTTCAGTGTCTGACTAGATTCTTTTTAATGCTAAAAAAACAAAACAAAACAAAAAAACGTGTTTTGCTTCCACCCTGTGTGTAAAAATCGAGCTGCTATGTGATGTGCAATGATGCTAGGCCATGACGGTATGGACATGATATATAAACATAGTTACTCACCATGTCTGACTTCAAACTAAAGACATAAGGTGAGAACTGGAAGAACATGGAGGAACTGAGTTTGACTGCTCTGGAGTTTGGAAGGATGCTACAGGTGTCGAAGCAAAGCAAAAGCAATGCTATGTCAGTGTCTCTCAACACTTTGAAAGCTTCCATTGCAGCTGAGAAGTTTTTGGATGTGCGTGCGTGCTATTTCATGATAAATGGTAGAAATGTTGCTTTTGAATTTTTTGTTCCAGCTTTCAACGTGTGAATAGGAGTCACAGAGACGTCAGGTTTTTTCATGAGAACAGGAAAACAACCTAAATAACTCACTTAGTTCAGTCATCTACTTATTATAAAATTATATAATTAGATTATTTTATTAATTTATTATTTTTTTAAAGAATAGAAAACAAATAGGTGGTACGTTTTATCTCCCCCTTTAAGATGATCATTCATTTCATAATCCTTTCATCACCTTTGGAAGAGGTGAACAGACTATCACTGTGCCGCTGCAGGTTTGGGATGGATTCCTTTACAGCACTGTTTGTTTGTTTGTTTGTTTTGTTATTTTAAAGACAAACAAATAAACAAACAAAGCTGGTGAACGTTCTGCAGTCAGAGAGCACATATTAGCACATCTTTGCTAACTTAAAGAGACAAGCCCGTCTTGTTGGATCATTATCATATCCTGCAGAATAAGAACACTTTATTCAGATAGCTCATTTGAATTGTATTATATGTTGTGCAATTTTCATATTGTCTTCATACGTCCTCCATACATACCAGACTTTATTTATGCTGCAGCAGCTGAACAGTGATTGACCCATTTAATGGAAAATGACCGAATACAGTGCAGAAGACTCAAGCCAACTTTTGCTCTGTGCAAAGACTGCTATCATCAATCATCACAGTAAAGTTTATTCCAACTAATTGGCAGCAACATAAAAGGCAGCCTGAGCAGCATTGGAAGACACAGAAAAACCTCCAAATCTTTTTTTTTTTTTTAATTTGTCTAACTGTTTTCTTTCATACAGCAAAAACAAAGCATTTGCTCGTTAATGATGAAAGAGCTCCATAACTCCCATGTTGATTGACGATCACTGAGATGTATGACACCTCTCAACTTGTCATAGAGGAGTTATTTGTACTCTGCTGCGATCCATTCTGTGAGGAAAGACCAGATGTCCCGTCTTAATTAGGCAGGCAGTGATGTTTTTAATGACTTCTAGCCCATTACAGGCGATGGAAGAGTTTTCAGATCTTCCTCCTGTCACTCCTGTGGGCCTGCTGCTCTTTGTCTCAGGCTTGAATGTGAGTTTTGACACATTTAAATCCTCCAAAGACAGTCAGGGAGCGAGAACATGCACTTGTGTGCATGACTGTGTGTGTCAGGCACACACACACATCAATAAGAGTCAGAAACAAAGAGTTGTTGAAGCTGTTGTCGAAGAATGAGAGCAACTTTCCCTAATGTCTTCTATGTTGTTCGTTTATCATGCACACTTCATTTATGGGAGTGTGGGCACGTATTGTAAAATATATTTAATTCATGGTATATAAAGTTGAAAAACTAGGCCATCATAGTTGATGCAGGATCTGCTGTGTGTGCTCCTTAAATAATAGTGCAAAGGAAGGAAAAAAACACCCTCCAAGGAATCCGTGTAGCTCTCTCTCTAAGGTTTTGAGTCAGACAACACCTTCTTTTCCCTTTCTTCCCTCCCCCTTTGCTTCAGCTTTCTTTCTTCTGTTTGGTTATTCTGTAGTTCTGCTCCCCGACTTTTTTTCTTTTCTTCTTTGGCACTCAAGAAACCATAATACTGTCAGAGAACGTCTTCCTTCTCGTTGATTTTAACTGGATTATAGCTCAATAAATGCTCACAATGAAATAACAGCGCATTTTAGAGCTGCAGATCAAATATGAATATAGCCTATTTGCAGTGATATCCTGCCCTGTGAGGTGTCAAAGGGTAACATCTGCAGACTGTTAGAGGATACTTAGGTGAACAGACACACTGCCTTCCTGTTCTTATCTGCAGCACATGAACAAGGTAAAGACACAAGTAAGTTTCTGAACAAATGTTATTGCTTGCTGTAATGAGGGTATAAAATGTTATTAATATTTTAGAACAAGCCCTATTTTTCATTTCTGAAACCCACTGTGGGGCTTCTTTTCAAAGGGTTTCAGTCAAAACCCAATGGGAGATTCAATTGACTTTAATCTTGCATTCGTTTGAAAATTTGAGCCCATTAGTTAACTTTGCCTTCTCTGTGCAGTTTTCATTGCATTTCAATGAAGCCGCTTTCCTGTGGTGTTAAAACACTAATAGTTGCTTCAAACAGCAAATGAGAGCGAGGGAATATGAGCATGAGAGAGAATAAGAGAGGAAGGAAAAGGGAGACAGAGGGAGAGGAGAAGACGCTTAAGACAAAAATTAAAAGTCAAAAATATTATTGTGAAACATCTATATTTTCAATTTGAACATTCTATATATGTGACCTTGGAGGTTTAGAGAAATCCAATACGTTGCTGCCGTCATCATATATTTATGTGCTGGAGTGAATAATTTGCAGATTGAGATGCAACATTATGAATGCTGTGCCACCTTTCATGCTCAAGACAACATATCAGCTGCATCCACAGAGCAAGGCTAATTGGTGAAACACATTATGACTGCGGCAATGAGAGGTCAGAGTGGCCATAATAAAATAAAGGAATAAGAGTGGGACCTGAATTATTCTCTTTGATCTAAGGTGGACCTCGGAAGTGAGACTCTCTAATTGCTACGGCTCCGTACCGTTTCTCTCCTTTTTCCACACTTTCTGGACAGTGTTCACATGTCTCTCTTTCACCTGCTGTCACTGTCTGCCTGAGTCAAACTTTGCAGATATCTCCACCTAAGGGTAGCTCATCTCCACTCAGTATGATGGATGTGAATGCTCTTCATACGGTATATCCCCTTTAGACTTTAAGTTCCAAGCATCTAGGAAATTGCCTTTTTGTGGATTCATGAGCGAGGGCATTGAAAACCTCCCAGCAGTGCTTTCACCAAACATTTTTCAAAAGGTGTTTGTGTCACCAAGCTCATCTAGCTCTCCACGCAGCCAGCCATTCCAACTAGCAGCTTCACCCAATCACAATAGGCAAGACACCAGTGGGGGTCAGTGGATGGGACTGCATCCACTCTGTCCACTGCCTTTAACCAAATGCCATTATGCTTTTCATCACAGGCTAAACAGCTCTCTTTTTCACCAAGAATCCCCATTAATGAAAAGTAGGTCAAGTGCAGAGCTCCAAAAGGAATGCCAAAATCTCCCACCCCTGCACCAGCCCGACCCCGTGGAAAAATGTGCATAGAAGAAACTCTCTCCAGCATTTGTCATGCTTTTCAGCCAGCTCTGGCTCACGTTAAATGTATGTACACATCAAAGGAAATGATGAGAATAGCCATTTTACAACCACTCTCTGCATTGTTAGATTCCTTAAATGCATCTCCTGCTGGTGAGCGAGGCTAAGCAAAATGAGTCAACAGATCTTGTGGAAATGCCAAAGTATCCCATGGATTTCATAGAATCAGCCCCTGTATCCTTGCGGGACATCTCATACCTCAGCGCAGTCCCTCCTCAAATGAAAGCTAATGTTGTTATTTCTGCTGCCTCTGTTTAATCAAGCGGCCCCCCTCCCACTCCCACCCCAGCATCATCACAAGCTACTGCCACAATGCCTGACTAATCCTACACCCAGCTTTGGGATATGGCACCCACATAGTCAAATGAGCAAACAAAGAAGCTTAAATCCGCTATACTGGATTAAGGAGGTATAGAAATAATGTTGGGCCATAGATACCCATGTCATGTGAGCATGACTGCTATTGGATAACCCCAGGCACCCAGTAACACCAAGCCAAGTGTCTCAGACTGTCTGAGCCCAGCCTAGCTGAGCCCATCTGTCATGACCCTGGTCCTGGGCCTTTAGCAACACGCAGTGGTTACTTTGACCATCATTAGTCTTGTCCAAATGTATCAACAGACATAATTCATCATTTACTGACTGACATCAACAGGAACTCTTCCTACACCTGACTGGATGAATGCACCACAAGTCTAGCTGATGGAAAAATATGGCAGCTTCCATGGAAACACTGTCAAATTACTTAAAAACTCTACAAATACAAATGTTACGATGAGTGTACAATCACCACGAGATTAAGGTCTGAAAAACAAACCAATCAGCAAACCATGTGTTGACATAGTTTGTTTGTTTGGATCATAACTTGGAGGTGAAAACCAAATCCTGTGCTTACCAATGTGGCAACCTGTGTTGGGCAACTGTCCTTAAAACCACAAATTGTTGTATTTACATTTCTGCTCATGTACAGATAACGCAGACAGAACATGATCATCAGTGAGCTTTAGAGGTGTTAGTTGCTAACTCCCCTTGCTTGCACTCAGTATGCTATGCTAATCTTACCATGACACAAGCTTGGTGCTTCAGGAACTTCACCCTAAATATTGAGGAGAGTTATCGCTTACCTGTGAAGCTACGGGCTTCAAATATATGTTGACTGGTAAATGGACTGTACTTATACAGTTATACTGCCTTTCTAGTCTTCCAACCACTCAGAGCACTTTTACAGTACATATCGCATTCATCCATTCACACACATTCATACACTGATGGCACTGGCTGCCATGCAAGGTGCCCACTCAGTTTGACATCTCAACTCCTTTCTAAGCACATACACAATGGGTCTCTGAACCTTGGTACAATCTGCTCTGAACAGACCACAGAAGAAAAGGACAAGAATGCACACGAGCATACACACAAAATCTACCAGCTGACTTTACAAGCAAAGAATTATGCAAGTTAATGCCAAGCTGTTAGCTCTGAACAGAGGACAATAGGAGCGGCCTGTATTTACAGATTGCCTGAACTAGTGGACACTGCACAGCACTGCACAGACTTTTTCCAGGCTGGCTCAGAATATTGTTAACAAGCAGCACACCAACATAACTTATCTTCCTTTATGGACTGGACTGGTGCGCAAAGCTGCCATCAAAGCAAAATGAGGCTACTTTGAAGAATCTAAAATATAAAACAAGAAAGAAAGCACAAAACCTCTGGGGACAAGGCTAAGTTAGTAACATGCATTAATGGGGCATGAATGTGTACAGATGAAGAGGGAGAGAAGGAGAGAAGAGCTCAGAGATATCAGGAAGTCCCCCAGCAGTCTGGGCCTATAGCAGCATAACTAAGAGATAGTGCAGGACTCACCTGAGCCAGCTTTAACTACAAGAACTAACTATCAAGAAGGAACATCTTAAAGGAAACATATTATGCGTTTTTTCCACCAGATCACAGTTTCCAGACACCTTAATGTCTGTCTCTGTAATGTCTGTGAAATACTTTGGTCAAACCTCCTCATGTATCAAGCACAGTAGCTTTGTATTTAGCGCTCTGTGCTCAGGCGTTTGATTTTAGCGTCTGTCCCTTTAAATGCAAATGAGCTGCTGCCGGCTGCTGTTCATTCCGCCTGCCTCTTCCGCCCTGCTTCCGCCCACCATGCTGATGTGTTCAGCTTCAGGATGCCATGACAACAGATGAGCAAAAGCACCTGGCATGGCTGCTAGTAAACATGTACCATTGCAACGTTATATGTTTGAGCCAGAGTCAGACCTGAAAACAAAGAGGCCCCAAAACACGCTAGAGAACCAAGGAGACAGCAGGAATTTTTGGTGTGACGGACATTCAAGGAAGCTACGCAGGGTCAGGGTCAGGGTCAGGGTCAGGGATGAGGATCTTCAGCACCTCAGCACCTTCTTCACCATGGCGAAGACCTGGAAAAATGATTTTTGCATAATATGCCCCTTTAAGCCAGTTCAGAGATTTCTTTCAAAAATGGCACTATTTTTCCTGATGAAAAATCAGACACCTGTGTGGGGTTTCAGAGTAAGATGTTTTTCTTAAGATGTTAGACTATGAACCTATTTCTATAAAAAACATTCAAATGGGAATTGACAGTGGTAAAAAAAAATACCAGAACTACTAGCCCCTCCCATTTCACAATTCTATTCTCTGATTGGACAAGGTACCAGCCACTGGCCTCAGGAAGCTATCAGGCAAATCAGGAATGGATACCCAATCTATCTTATCTACTATAGATCCAATCAGATCATCACTTTTTTCATTTGAAGAAATTAATGCTAGCATCACAGTTAGCATGCACAGATTGTTAAAAAGTGTTGTTAGCAGTGATGGCGGCCAGTTTATTGCTTTAACAGGATGGGTGAGAAACAGATTGGTGATGTTGTGTAATGAAAGGTAGTGAGCATCCAGCACAACAAAGTGTGGACTCTAGATTACGGAGCAGCTGGGATTTAATACTCGACTGGACTGTTCAAAGCAGGTGCTCTGGAGGGGTGTGCATATTCCAAACAGTATATGTGCTGGTGTGTGTGCTGTTTTGTGGCTTGTGTATGTGTGTTTTGGAGGCACTTTTTCTGTTTGTATTTGTGTATGGAGGTGTGCGTATCTGTGTGTCAGTCAGTCTATGAGTGTTTAAAGGCTCAGTCATTGGACCCGAGGGAAACGAAAATGAAGGAAAAGGCACAGGGCAAAGTTGCAGCGTGGGAGTCTGTATCGAACCCAGGCCATCTACCCACGATCCCTGCTGCATCCAATTTCAGCACCAACACTTCCTGTTAAACCCCATCAAACAGACACACGCCGGCACAAAGGAAAACCTCATCTCCACGGGAAACTAATCCGCCGGTGTGCGCTGTAAGCCTGTCAGGTTTTTTTTTTTTTTATTGAAAGAAGTCATCACTCATTTCGCCAAAGATTAAAAGTATGGCTAAATTGAGAAAATCCGCTTAGGAATTCTGAATTTAAATAGTGAGTTGGAGGGGCAGCTAGAAGAGATGCCAAGGCTTGTGGGGAGCACTGACAGGTATGGGAGGTGAGATAAATTGAAAATATACATATTTGTTTTTGTAGTTGGATTTCCCATAACCATCAGACTGTTTTTCATTTTTTAGTGAAAGCAGAGGGTGGAGGGAAGCTGGAATCTGGAGGCCTCCCTGTTTACGCATGCTAGTTGTAGGAAATGAGAGAGTCTCAGCACACAGGCGGTCTCCTGTTGGAGATTTCAGCTGCAGAGACATGCATGTGAAATGACTGTGACTTTAATTGCTTTGCTGTTGGCAACAAGGTGTTTCAGCAGGGGAATGCCAATTGCTTACCAGCTTGGCCATGTAGGGTGGGGGTCAATACACATATCTATGATCTGCAGCACACCACAGTCTGGCTCACTGTGAGGGCCAAGTGAGCAGAGAAACCCATGTGTCAGTCCCAAAATGTCCTCCAAAGAAAAACAGTGTTTTTTGTTCAAAAGCTTAAACACAACCTGCTTTTCTTTCTCTGACATTGTCCTCTAGTGGCAGTGTGAATTATGACTCTCGTCTGTCAACATAATGTGACATTGTTATAGACCCTCGTAGGTCAGCGTGGTTGGATTTACACAGGAGATCGCAGTTTGTTTCAGAGTTCATGCCACCTCCATCTTCCCCTAAACTTGAATGCAGGTATTTCATATTTAAACCAACAAAGGCTCCCTAACCTTGAAGCTGCACTAATCAATATTTTCTATATTAGTTATGTGAGAATAGTGTCCATATTAGTATATACAGTTTATATTTAAAAGAATCCACAAAATCAATATAGACTATTGTATCTCTGTAAATATAACATGTTTGACTACCAGGAAGTCTCCCTTTTGCTCCATCTATCAGAGCAGTGCTTTCCAAACAGACTGATATCACTATGTCTATGAGATATTTCATGCACTGGCCAGAGTATGTGTCTTAGGTGATAATTATGTCAGCTCCCAGACCAAATGATGTATTATTTATTTTGCAGTAACTTGCTGCTCCCTCTCCCTCTAACTGCTGGCTGAGATGTGTGCCCCTGGAGTGGTCATTAATCTGATATCTGGCCGGCTTGGGTGCAGCCCCTATGATCCTGACCCAATCTCAGATCCTAATCCAAGGAGGAAGAGGGCTGCAGGCCAGGATTTGGAGGCCCCGGCTATCTCTCTCTCTATAATTGATAGGTTTTAGGCGATTATACGCTTCACATGATTACGATCTATAACGATGTATTGATTGGATTGTACTGGGATCCAGCTGGACTGCTTTTCAAACCAGACACCTACACCTCCTCTCCATCGTCCAGTATCTGGCTGCTGTACGTTTTGGTTTGGAGCTATTTTGTACTTTGAAATAAGGAAGACAGGCAGTGAAACTGAGTGTGAAATATAATACACACACATGCACACACACACTCACATGCATGCACACTTACAAGAAGTTATTTTATTAAACAGGGTCAGAACATTATATGAGGCTGATACGGGACTTTTATTTTTGGGTGGGTTAGTATCATGCTCTGATAATAATGGAGGTTCATCCTGAAACAATCTGAAAAAGGAGACATGAAATTTCCCAATGAGCACAAATCAGACATTTATGCTTCTAGGTCAAGACCAGACACAATGTGAGAGTTTAAAGCAGAGTGGGATACGTTTTTATGTCCAAATCTGGGAGAGTAAATTTAAGGTGTAAACATTGAGTCTGCAGAGATATTCAGGTTCACAGCACAGGTATCCAAGATATAAAAGTGAAATGCTAAGCTAAAATCTAAAAAGGAAATGCTAAGATGAAGAAAAGTCCAGCAGTGATCAAAAAGGAGAGGATCTTAAAGTAAAAACTGTAATTCAACAACAGGTCAACTCACTACTCACAACACCACTGCCAGTCCTTCTGTTTGTCAGGTATACCTGCGAGTAAAGGAAATAAGTACTGGCACACACCTCGGCTGTCAGCAAGCTCACATCTCACTCACTTCTTGCTACACTCCTGAAGGATACTCACACAGCATGGCAGGGCTCCTTGTGGAGGCACCACCTCTATGTGGTGCTGTAATACTGGCTGACTAGTGGCCCTGCACATCGTCCTGTTGTCCTCCGTGCTCTCTCTCGCTGTCCGACGATCTGCATTTCTGTAGCCTCACTTCCTTCTCTCTGTCTCTGCATTACTGCTCTGCTTATTCTGCCAGACTATGTCACAATAATGAAATATGGATTTTATCAGCACAGAGCAGCAGCTCACGAATGACTGCTGGTTAACGTAGTATTTATGAGACATGTTCAATTACAGTTTCATACTTATTGGGTTGTCTGACAGAAGAAACAGAAAAACAATGAAAAGGAGGTTAATTCAGCTGCATGAAGACGCAGCAGGCTTTAAGTGATGACAGTGTGAGGAGGGTACTCAGTGCAGGTTTAAGGTTGGTGTGTGAGGTTAAGAAGACTATTTTCACATCTTCCTCTATGACCACACACAATCACACAGCTACTGTCATTAACCTGTATGTTTGTTTTTTTTACCAACTGAAAAGAAGATGAAGACTCCTCTGTCATCTGCAGAGGTCTCTACAGAAACTGGAAGCGCTGAATGGATGCATGTTGTTTTCATGTGAAAACAGTTATTGTCAAGGACAAACAGACTGTTTGATAAAGCTCCAGGACAAGTTAGCAAGTGGACCGTAGAGTTAGCAAGTAGAGATTATTTTCTTCAACTGCTGTTTCCAAGGCCAGGACTGAACCTTCATACTGGTGAAAGTGCTGCTGAATGAGATGAGCTATACATAAAACAATATACATAAAACAGAACTGCTCAAATCAAACACTGAAACATTGGCACAGATTGCTTCGTTATCAAGAGGTACAGTATCCCAGCAGCATCCTTCAATATGAGCTGAACCCTTTGCCTCAGAAACATGGAGGCGTCTTAGGTGTGAATATGTTGTGAATATGATATGCATGCTCTCAGATGAGTTGCTGGACAGCCATAAGCTGTGAAACATCTGACAGAGGGAGGAAGTCCGAGGATCTGTTCAGCACTGAGCTCAGACCAAACATCATTACATCATTAACACAGTCATCCACCAAGGCCTGAATGTCTGTGTGGACCTCATCTTCACAAATGACAGTTTTCTTCTCTCCTAAACACTCTTCTCTGACCTTCAGGCTGTTTTCAGACCAGCACCAGCACTGTGGGAAAAAAAACAGTTGAACCTGGCCCAACTTTCACTGAGATGCAAAGTCATCCGGCAACACGCTGCTTTGACCAGTCAAATCAAATGAAATGTAAACATTTCTGATAGATTACTTTCTAATAGATTATATTAGATTAGAAATACAAGAACAGACAACAGGAGACAAACATGCAACATCTGTAAGAAACACTTCACATCACTGTTCACTTGATCATATACAACAGGAAATAACTGTGTCACCATTCAGAGCTCAAGAGTATGCACTGTTTGTTAATGGCTCAGTACAAAACTAGCATATACAAGCAGTGTCGGTTAGCTCTTGCAGTCTGCTGACAACAGTGAGAGGAGATAAACTGCTAAGAGATACATATGTATGTATATGTATGCAATCTGAGTTGACTAATCCTATTTCAATTCCTCCTACTCATAACTGGCTAGGTCACTTGGTTAGATCCTAATTTTCCCATAAACCAGGTGTGATTGTAACACAACACTAGAAAGGTGCAGGTAAATTAATAAATGGTTATAATGCACACACATGAGTGTATGAGTGTGTGTTATGGTCAGACTCACGCTGCAGAGAGCAACAGCCCTGCCTCTGACTTCCCCTCCCAGAATCCATCTATTTCAGCAGCAAGCCATGCAGGGAGAAAGAGAGGGAATTAAAGAAAAGCAGACAGAAGCACTTCTAGCTCATTCCAGCATTATGGCACATTTTCATTTTTCGCCTCGGTCTTAATCTCCATTGAGTGACTGTCATCACCCTCCGGCAGTAATTAGGCATGGACTCTGGACAACAACAGACAAGCCGGTCTAGCTCGTCTTGAGAAGCAAATTACCTTTAGCTTATGGTAAGCAATATTCCGTGCCAGGCAACTTTTACTGCTGATTAGCAATTAGCCCAAACTAGCGGCAGCCGAAGCGCTAATGTTTAATTTGCTCTTCTAATGATATACGCTGTTGTGGTGCAGGCGGGTGGGGATGGAAGCAGGCTCGGAGACGTATGGATTTCTACTTAATTCCTTTTCATTTACGACCTGACAGGCCCGCAGGTAGGAAAGGGAGGAAATTTCTTTGCGATTAGTAATGGCTGCTCCTCAAAGGGAAGGCAGCAGGCGAATGCTAAGAAGGCACACGCACACATACGCAGCCTCATTTCTGGGCCCTTCCCAGAACATTCACTGGCTCAATTATTCACAGTGAAGTTTGAATAATAACAGCATTTTCTCTGAGAAAACAGAGTGATTACTGTGTGCGTCTCCTCCTTCTGTTAGGAGAAGCAGTTGTTGTGAATACGAGCTAAACATACCTGGAGAGCCATTACAGAGAGCCCTCTCGTAAATGGATTGCAGCGTGCTGTCACTATGATAATGTTTCAGCTGTGAAGCCTGCGGCCTTCAGACAGATCAGGAGGAAACAGCTGAGTGTGTGTTTATTATAATGTGTGAGATGATCGATCATTAAGAGGTGACATTTCTAGCACTCAACTTCAGGTTCAAACACATGTTGCTGTCTCTGGGTTCTAAAGGCGCGGCGGCAGTTTGATCAAGCTTTTGCTGACTTGTGCTGAGGTAATATGTGTGCTGTATGAGGCAGTGGCTCTTTAGCTCCTAATACCTTGTTTACTGCAGAGACTCTGCTTGTTTGCAAACACAAGCAGGCGGTGTCAGAGGAGACCTGAGTAGCTCCCACAGGACCGCCTTAATCTGGGGCGGATTCCTGTTTAAACTAAAACGTGCTAGTGGGCCGGACTCGACAAATCAGGTGGACTGAGCAAATCTCTGGTGGGTTGTGTCTGGAACAGGGGCTTGTTAAAAAGTGCAATGGGTGCTGTGGGAATAGCCCCTCTCCCCTCGGGGTTAGGGACTCCTCCTCTCTAATGAAGCTGGAGGATGAGGCTCGTTATGTGCTGCTGCCTGTTATTCAGCAGGCCACGACTTTCTCACTCTCACCCTCGTTTTCTCTTCCACTGGCTGTGGTGCAGCAACTGTAGTGAGGAACCAATCAGGCGAGCCATTCTGGGTCCTCCTTTTTCTCTTTCAAGGCGCTCCAGCAGCATTATAGATGTTTCAGAGGGGAGTGATTTAGAGAAGATGTGGCCCTGCAGAAGTTGAGACAAATGGAGGCAGTCAGGGCTGCTGGTGAACATCCACAGTTTGGACAGCAGTAGTGCTTAGATGGTGACGATAACAATAAGGCTGGTCTAGTGGGTCATTAGAGCTCTAACAGTGACAATCACTCACACACTGGCCTCAGACTTGTTGGAGGATTCTTTATAGCACTGAATCTTAAACATGGAAATACAGCTGGCTGCAGTTTTCTTACTAATGCAACAAATATTACAAAAATGTTCCATATAGATATATACTACACTGACTTATTGACCATGTGAGGCTCTCTGAAGAGAGTGTATACATTGATTTCAGGTGCCTCACCGATAAACAGATTTTATTATAAATCTCTAACATATTGTGAAATGTGTGAAGAAAATCTAACTATTAATCTACTATCTAACTAATCTAACTGCTGTTTTTCATATCAGGCACAAAACATTCACTTCATTTAGATTATATGGCCTGAAAACCAGTTTGCTAATTTATCTTCTTACTAGAGAATGTGATCGTACACAAACACACAAACTTCTGCCAATTTTTAGTAATCTCATGCAACAGATTTGATTTGATTTGACGGTCGACGTCACACAGAAAATCATATGTCATAAACTTCTGAACACCAATCAGGAGCTTGTGTTAGCGGGCCACCGTCAGACACACACACACACGCGCGCACACATGCACACACAAGTATGGTTTGATCCAGTCTTTAAAGTGTATAATCAATATATAATATTATAATAATAGAATAAGATCAATCTAATAACCACATTTACATTAATTCATTCATCACCAGCTCATTTTTCACACTGCTTCTGTTGGTGTGTTTTTCCTGACCTGCAGGTCACTGTTCAAGCCTACTTCAGTTGTAACAAAGCAATGTTTATGTGTGACTCTCAGCTAATGGATGACTATGTCTAGATAACCAACCATTTTGTGTTGTGGAAATGTGTTTCTACAATCATGGTTTAAAACATGGAAAATCATTGGTTTTAGTACAAAACCTGCTTGGACCCAACATGCTCAGAAACAGTAAGAGTGAGGCAATACATTCATTTACCCTCAGTCCAAAAACAGTTTCTACAGCAGGCAGGGGGCAGGCGAAGAATCATCAATCCAAATAACAAGCAGCAGGTCGAGCAGGCAGGAAACAAGGCATTATGCAAATTACCCAGTGTAGTCATGTTTCATAAACTACTGTAAGAGTAAAATCTCAACTTTAAATAGTAACCAGTGACCAACTGAAAGATAAAAACTACATTTCCCTCTCAATGTGTAGTACAAAGCAGTATGCAATGTGATTACTCAAGTAGAAGACCTCAAACTAAATAGAACTTGAGTAAATGTATACTGTTATATCCCGAAGAGGAGACACACACACACAGCATGTGATGCGTGTGTGAATGTGTCCCAGTGTTGGGTTCAGAATGTCCATCCTGTCTTCAGAGGAGTGTGATGGAGACCCAGTGGCACACAGATGTGAAGTTTACAGCCGAAATAGTGAAAGTGAAGAAAATAAACCCAGCTGTAAATTTTTCAATTGATAAGCAGAAGAACACAGCTGTCCTCCCCAGCCGTGTGCTCCACTCCCAGGTTATTTGACTTTATATTCTTATTCCCATGCACACTCCACTGAGGTGCGGCTGTTGTGTATGTTGCTGTTGTGAAAGTTCAAAAGCAAGGTAGCTTTTTTTTTCTTTCCTCTTTCAAAGTCCACAAACTCAACTTTTCTCCAACCTGTGCAGCGGGTTTGCCCAGACTCTCGGGAGAGGTAGCATGGAGGAGGAACAGGGAACTCTCACTCATCTCCTCACACAAAAACACAGAAAAAGACTGACAGGCAACTGGTTCAAAGCTCCCTCTCCTTTCTCCCTCTCCTCTGGTGCAGAATTTCAATGCTCCATTTTTGTTTTTTGTTTTTTTTCCCTACAAAGATTTCTTTTTCAATGATTCTCTGTCAGCCCCTCAAAGCTTCCCCTGCTTATTGATGAATTAAGATGAACATCAAAACTGTGGCAACATTGTGCCCCAAGAATTTCATTGCAAACACAAAGGCATTTCCTTTGTTCTTTCTTTAGAAGACATGCAAAGTATGAATTTGCTGCACATGAGGGAATTAGATGCTCTTTGCAAAACAAGATAGGATATACCAGGCCAGGTAACACGGTACCACCACTGTACTCAACAATACGATGCAACTCTGAGGTACATTAGAAGCAGCAGCATCACTATTCCTTTCATCATACTTAGCTGTCCTCTTGTGCAGACGTGACGTTTCTACCAGAAATGATTTTAAATCATGTCTCTGCTATTCATATGTTCTCTCAATATGAAACTTTACCACCAACTATTTCACTGATTTTGATAAAACTGGATCATATTTTATGGAGAAAATGTTTTCTGTTTTTCCTTCTGATGTCTGTGATTAACAGACTTTTCTGATGGACAGTGAAGTAAACTGCCTACTGTTGCTGCTGTTAGCTCATGTTAGCTCAGTTTGTTAGCCAGGCTGCCTGGAGTGTGAGCTCAGAGCACCGGGGTGAATAATTTCAGTCTATTACAACTTGACAGTTGAAGACAGCCCAGCACTCAGACAGGTTATGACAATAAACTAATCATCTAAACCACTTCATCCAGTGACCTGAAATGTCACTAATAATTCTTAACTGAACAGTGAAACCACTGCAGAACTACAGTGAGTGAAAGTTAAAGCAGGATGTGTATGGAGCCAAGACAAACAAATCCTAAAGTGAAAAATGAAACACTTTTGGAAAAAAGTTGTGTTGGCACTGAAGTAGTTCCACTAAAAAGTAACACAGGCCTCCAATAGTGTCTTCATATGTTTCTCAAATACAATATTTTTGTCATTTAACTTTTCAGATTTCAGATTTGTGTGCTTGAGGTCCAAACAAATACAAATTTTAAAAATAAATAAATAAATGATCAATTTTAACAACAACAAAAAACGGGGCGGTCGGTGGCGTAGTGGGTTAAGCAGCCGCCCCATGTGTAGAGGCTACAGTCCTCGCTGCAGCTGGCTCCGGTTTGACTCCCGCATCGGACGCCATTTACTGCGTGTCTCTCCCCCTCTCTCTGCTTCCTGTCTGTCTTCAGCTGTACTATCATTAAAAGGCCAAAAAAATAATCTTTAAAAAAAAAAAAAAACAACAACAAAAAACAAACAAAAAAACCCTCTGTAATGACTAATTTGTTTCCTCTGTCATTAGCCTTTTTGTGACCCTTTAAAGAGCCCCATAGAACATCAGGATACCTAACTTTTTGAATGGGTGAATGAAGGGAGGCACTAACCATAATTAACTATAATTAACCAAACTTTGGTGTTTTGGCAAAAATAAACCAAATGAAGGCGGCAAGCTACACTGTAGGATTCAGATCATTCCAGACTAGACTGTGAAAAAACACTGTAAGAAACAAATAACTGAACATGGACTAACAGACTTCAAAGAATGCAGCACAAACATAAGGAACAAAAGAAGAAGCTCTACTGGGACCAGAGGGCTGCTGTGTTTAGGAGAGAGAGAGCCTCTTCTCAGGCCCTCCTTTAATATGGAGGCAGGGCCACCAACCAATCACTAACCAATCATTGAGCACCTGACAGAGAGAGAGAAGACGGAAAGGAGGAGGAACACTACCCACTAATGCATCAGTATCAACATATGAAATGCTAGTACTTTTACTTTTGATCTCTTTACTTCAGATGCATTTTGTGACTTTGGGCTATACAAATACAAACAAACTGTTCAGTTCCTTTTACATTTCCCTACTGTAGAATGTGCATGTGTTTTAGTAATATCTTCTTAATTATACTCTTTAAAGCTTTAAAGCCAATCAAATACACTTTTCTGTCCAAACTTCTTCCAATCCACAATGACTGACCTCCGCATCGCCTCAGATGTTCAGACCATCTAGAGCTGTGAAGGACTTCAGGGTCACAGCTGTGGGCCAGCTTTGTTATCAGGCCCTGACTACCCTGTGGCTGTACTGACAGGGACCCTGGTTAAGGGTCCTAAGCTCTCCACCACAGTGATAAGGAAAGGTCACTCTGCTCAAGTCATCCTGCTGCCAGAGGCTCATGAACACATCTGACAGGCAGGAGGACGCAGTGATACTCCTCCATTTTAAGATGCGCCAGCAAGGATCTGACAGTGAGATGGCCAAGCTCAATGTCAACATATATGACCTAAATGTACTAGAAAGTACATGAGATACAGTAAATACAGAAAATTAAGGTATGATTCTATTTCAGCTTAAAGATTGTAAGAAAATATCAAAACCATTTATATAATCATTTATTTTTTATGTGAGTCAGTGCTGACAGTCACACTGACATTCACAGTGACAGTATTTGCATGAACTGTGATGGTCATGGCTGTACACCTTCAGTTCATTCACACTGGAAAAAGAAATACAGTTAAACTACCATCATTTTGAGTACGGAATCACTGAGACAATTTGGTCTAAATGCAAAGGTGGACCGAGCATGTGGACTACAGTGAGAACTCTCACAGCGTTGGACTGGCACACATGGTACATTCTCCCGTCAAGCACCAACTTGATCTTTGGCTGCAAGCCATCCTCACATGGCAGCCTGGTTTTTGTTCATGATGTGGACATAAATACATAACATAAACATAATATAATTTCACAGCATTGTGCTACTACTACTACTAAACTGAAGAGTAGCAATTTATACAATTTACATTTGACTTCATTGTGATGAACTTGCCACTTGTCCAGGGTGTACCCCGCCCCTCGCCCGTCTCCACAGTGATCCTGATGAGGATAAGCGGTTACAGATTATGGATGGATGGATAGCTGCTTGGTTAAGGTTAGATAAGAATTGCTATAATGATCAAAAGGAACAACATTGACTGTTGGCACCAGCTGGGACATAAAGAGTGGCTTCTGCTGTCAAGTCACACACTTTGTTGGCCCAACTAACCATGCCAGCCTCCTACATCAGATGTTAGGTGAAGGTTTAACAACATGACAATGACAGCAGGGTTACTACTGCTACAACTAAACAACCCTCCAACAGCACAATTATTTTTCCTGTTCAGCCCTAAGTTCATGCAGAGCCCACGCACACAAACCACACAATATTTCTTCCGGTCCTACGCATCCCTCCCCCACTCACTGTGTTATTCCTGATTAACCGTAAACGAGCAAATATTTTCCCAGTGTTCGCCAGGTTAGATCCCCATTTAATTAAACTGGCTCATTATGTCGCTCTCTGATTAGTGGAGGAGAATCAATTATTCAATTCACAAACATGGGCCGCAGAAGCTGGAGGTGCACAGCGAGCTGCTCATTTAATTCCAAGGACACTAATTAGCTACAAAGCAAGCAGTAACTTTCCTTCTCTTTTTTTCCTCCCCTGCCTTCTTTTCCAATTACCGCACATGCAGGACACTTAAAGTTAGCAAGCAGAGGAGGAAGAATCACACGCTGGGCTGTGGGTGGTGTTTTAAGGAGGTGTTTTGGGAACAGGGATGGAAGAGGGGTGTGGTGGGTCAATTTTTGCCTTATTTAGCTGGATTCTCCTCTAGTTAGTGAGGTCAAAAAGGAAAAGCAGGCAGGAGGGAGCTTATTTACTGATATGTAGATCACGGAGCCTAAGCATTCAGGAAACGACCCTGGGGATTTGCGGATGTGTCGAGCCGAGGCTGCTTACTTTTGTTCTCTGCAATCAAACAGCGGGCAATTATCCGAATTATTGACAGCAGATTTCTCATTTCAACTGCAAATTAAGGCTATCAATAAAGCTTTCTGATGCAAAAGTGACTAATTAACCAACGAAGTGGAGCTCTGAAGCCTTGATAAAAATAAATAAAAAAAAAAAACCTCCAGTCGGCTGCACGTTGTGGAAACACATGGGAACTAATTAGTTTAATTATCAAAACAGCTAATTAAAATTACACAGTTGCCTAATTAGTTCTGTGCTTCTTGCTGTCTCCTTCTCTCCCTCTTTCTTTTTTCCTAGTTGCCCTCTCACTCTTTAATTGACAGGTTGAAGTTAAATATAAAATAGCAGGAAAGCGAGAGCCTGTGTGTGCATGTGCATGTGCGTGTGTGTGTGTGTGTGTGTGCATGCGCATATGTGTGCTGCAGATTTTTTCCATGTAAGTGTGCTTGGAAAGAAGCAGGGGAGCACAAACAGCTCCTGCTGAATATGTCTTCCTGTGACAGAATACTAACAGCAGAATAGATGACTGTTGTCCCTTTGGTGAGACAGGTCCAAATTTTCCTCCCATTAATCTGTCCCCAGGATCGCAGACGGGTGGGACAGGGCTGAAGAGGGGAGAGAGGGGTGAGAAACGTGAAGTCTGAGCCAACAGCAGGCCTTGCTCTCTAGAAAGTCTCTGTTCATTTATGATACATTCAAATCACACATGAAAACACAACCAGGCTGAGAAAAGTGAATGCACAAAAACTGGATGATGTGAGGATATGTCTGCATTGTACTATATTTTATTTTTTTGTAAATAAATCCAGTGAAAAGAACAAAACCAGCAATGAAAGTATTCTTCTTACATGCACTGTATGTACTGCATATCCTGATAGATCTTCTATATCTATATATACTCTAAAGCATTTGCTAAGGAGTATTTATCAGTACTTACTGTATTGATACTATTTATAATGTAAATATATTTAGCAAAGTACTGTATTCAATTACAATTTGGATATACTTGTACTTTGACTGCTCTAATTCCTTTATTTATGAAATACAACACATTTATAAAATATCATTACAATAAGAGTAGTGAGTTTATAAAATATTTAACAAAATATTAACATTAAATATTAATATTAAAAATATTTAACTTACTCATTATTTGTAATAAATATATATATTATATATAGATATAGATATATTTTGGTATTTCTTTGTTGGAGCTGCTGGACAGACAACATGGACATTTTCCCTCTCATTATTTGAAATATTTCATTGAAATAATCTGCATACTTTTGGGCTTGTGTGATTCCACTTCATACTCCAAGAGTTTGTACAGTATGCAGTGGGAACAGGGGAAGGATGTCTGCTAAAACATTTACAGCAGCATCTGCCCACGGCTATAACGTCAGAGCCATTTATAAAGTGATAATTTATTTCACTGTAACAAAACCAAACCCTCCAACCAAAATCCATTATGGCCATAGCATGTGATGCAGTGAAATATGCCATAAATTAGGTGTATTGCACAAAGCACAGACTGGGACAAAGTATATTCTTTCACCATGAATAATACTGCTATTTGCAATTTTATAATCTTGGAACACAGATGACATGTAGTGGTTATTCAGCCTGCACATGCATCTAAACAAGTTCATGTATAAAGAATAAGAAGTAATCGCTCCATGTTGATACAGAATGACTCATTTCATGCTCAGCAGCACTTCCACAACATGAACAGATACATGGAATCTGCTGTAACCTGCGGTTTGAACATGTCATCAAGCTGTTTGAAACACTGCAGCATGTCCGGACTACATGCAGCTGTTTTCAGTGACAAAGCTGTGATGAACCCACATGGTACGTGGCCATCTCAGCAGCAGACAGTGCACATACACACCTACACACACACAGACTGGCTGGTAGCTAGAGGAGCAGTTAGCAGCTAAAGAGTCAGATATTTCCCAGAGGAAACACCAAACCAGAGCTAAAAGGAGAGCCAACGTTTACATTTGTGAACACAAGCACAACCAAAGCTGATACGCACACACAGTGCCAGCACACTATACGAAAAACACATGTACAGTGCCTATGTGATGACATCAAACCTCTAACGTGTGTGTAAATTCCATTCACTTTCAATGGACAGACGGGCATCAAGTTGGACCATGCAGACGCTGCACTACGCCTGTAGGCATTCACATGGTATGGGGGGCATTTTGTGCAGCACACTATACTAAAAATACATGTGCTGCACCTATGCGATGACATCAAACGTCTAATGTGGGCGTGTAAATTCCATTCATTTTCAATGGACCGACGGGCGTCACGCAGACGCTCCACATGCGTTGTTGCGCACACATCTACGTGACAGGTGCGTGACGGGTGAACTACGCCTCACCTCAAATACGTGACATAAAGACCACACGTGACTGTTAAGTACAATTCTACATGAGCATATAAGCACACACTGTCGTGTTCGTGGAAATCAAACAGCGAGGGGTCATTCGAGCCGTGCCACGTGAACGCAGTGGACGCCTGTGTGCATGCTCGTATCAATGTACAAATAATTATTTACTTTATGATGATGAATTTTGAGTTTAACAGCTGCTTCACTTCACAATTCTAACTCATAACTTGAAAGTTCATCATCATAAAGTAAATAATTATTTGTACATTGAAGCGAGTGTGCGCACAGGCGACAAACAGTCAGACAAACACAGCGTGTGCCCGTACGCTCATGTAGAATTGTACTTAACAGTCACATGTGGTCTTCATGTAATGCCTACGTGACGCCTGTCCATTGAAAATGAATGGAATTTACATGTGCATGTTAGACGTTTGATGTCATCGCATAGGCACGTTTTTTTGTATAGTGTGCTGGCATAAAATGCCCTTCATACACATGCACACACACACACACACACAAAGTGTCTTTTATTTGACCCTTCTTGCCTAAAAAATACCTGTTCTTAAACACGCAGTTTGTCATATATGTCATATAATCTAAATTAAAAACTAAGAGCAATCTGATCTAGGATGTGTCAGATTGTCTCTTATAAACAGGATTTGTCAAACATGCTTTCTGACTTTTTTCTATTGTCCAATGACGCCACACAATGCCAAATTTCCTCGCAGGTGATATATCATAGTTTGAAAGTCAAGGTAAAGGGGAGGGTAGAGTTTTGGTCAGGGTTTATCACACCCATTCTCATGTAAAAACACAAACAATTAAAAACATGTTTCACCTCTTCAAACAAATATGAACCTCAGGCTCTAAAATGAAACCAAATCAAATGTTTAACCAGCTGCTTTATGTTACCCAGCATGTGGATATCATTTGAATGGATCAGTCTTGGGATCAAAATAGATACTGTAGATGCCAACAAAATGCAGCAACATCTTGAGGCCACGGGCTGCCGGCCCTTCTGGACGCTGATGTTATGGTTTCACAACCCGAGAAGCAGACAGAACGAAACCGGCAGCCAGCGAGATCTGGGGATGTTTGGAAATTTACTGCCTGATCAGCCGTCAGCACATTATCTGCAATGTGTTCATCCCCTCCAGCTAGAGTAGGTGCTCATCAGCAGCCTCCCGGCATGTAAATGGTCCAGGAGTGAGCAGGGCCAACCAAGAGCCTTTTCGGCCAGGGGTATTTTTAGCCACACTAATCAGGGAGCTTATTATTTCTTGGGTTCACAGGAACTTTGAACTGCAGACTCTCCTGGCCTAAAAGATTCATGAAGGAGAGGCTATCGGGGGACCTCCTCGAGGCTGGAGAGGTCAGAGGTTGGTGTTATCCCTACGGCAACCACAGAAAAACAAATTATATGTGTTAAGGGTGCACTGCTTGTACATTTATTGTATATGTTTAGCGTGCTGTGGGTGTAACTGATTTATAACTGGGGGAGGCATATTGACAAATACAGCCAGGTGGAGATACATGGGATTTGTTTTCTGTTCCAATTAAAAAAAGCTTAGCAGTGTAAAGTAACCAGGGTGAAGTCCATTAATGTGCACAGACTAACATGGCTTCTGGTGTAATTGGTCATGCTAATAAGGGTCTGCTGCATAAAGTGATGTTTTTAAATGTAAAGGCTCTGCTGTAAAGCTCTCTATTAGTGATTAAAAAGTTTCCGTGGCATTAGGAAACCTCCTTGGAAATCAACTTAATTATTATGAATGGTTCGGAATGAAGTTATTGTGGATGTACTGTAAATCTCTGGACATTATTAGATTGTGAGTGAGAGTGATGGCCCTTGGAAAAGAAAGCCTTTTGTGTATAAAATGCAATCTAGCTGCGGCCAGCTGGCGAGGGAAGCATGTAGATTACAGGGTGAATTGCCTGTAAAGCGCTGTTCGATTTGAATTGTCAATGTGGCTCCTCTATTTGACTCATATAGAGACCATTTTGGCTCAGATAGAGCAAAGACAGATTCCATCAGGTCCTTATCTGTTACAAGTTGCATTGCTTGCAACTGGATTCAATAGGTACCAATAATGGTGTTATTTTTTAAACATTAGGATACCTAGGTTTTCTGCACTGGTCAGCAGTGGAGTATATGAGGATGAGAAAAGCATATAAAACATACCAGCTTCCTTCCCCTCCCTGCTGTCCGATACCATGAATGGTGTATTATTCCTATCATTTTTCTGACTTTCTGGAGGAAAAAGTAATTTTATCTTGTAAAGGGATGTATTTTTTTTCTGCCCTCCTGTCCCCCGAGTGGTGTATATTGTTCTGGGATGAAGAAGTCTTCCTGCTGCATTGATACATCATCGCAGCCAACCCCAATCACTGTCTGTGGACTGTCAGCAGAGACCAATTTGGGCCACATACACTTTGACCATGATATTTTAGAAAAATTAATCCCACACTAAGCCTTCCAAAAGAATTAAGTCTGCTGCTAAAAAAGACGATCATCAAACCCTCCAGAGGGCCAGCTGTGTGTGTGGGCTCTTATATTATATATATATATATATATATTCTACAATTCTCTGGTCTTGATCAATAGGAGAGAAAATGTTTGACAGGTTTTGCGTTAGTCGGATGATTTTTTTTTTTTTTTTTTTTTGGATGACGCTCACAGGTGCATCTCTCTCCTTGTTGCCGATATGCTCAACATTTCAATAGGATGACAGACTGTTGAGTGAGAAGCTGGTAGTAGGGACCTGTCAATCACACCGCTGACGTTGCTGTTTTCTGAGTGTTGATAAAGTGAAATTGAGGCGACGGCAAATCACTCGGTCTGTGAACAACATTGAAGGTGCTTCTTTCAAAAGACAGCATCCCGAAAGCCCCGAGAAGCTTTCATCAATCCAGTGAAGAACAAGTCTCTTTCCTCAACACAATTCATGTGGAGCCAAAGCATTTGGATAATACCCATGTCTCCAGCATGATAGAGACTGAAAGGATGAAGGCTTTTTGCCCATTAAAGCAGTTGCAACACTCACAGATACACTGTCCCAGGTTATTAGTGGGCTTGAGCACTCAGAAAAGAAAAGCACTCAGCAACATGACGGTGAGACAAGATATTTCACTCAGACACAAACATACATCCCACCATCATATGTTGTCAGAGCTTTGAAAGGCAGTCCAGGCACGATCAGACTGATCACCACAGCTATAAAATAAAAGCCCCACTGTGTCACCAAAAGCAAGTCCGCATTTATCTTTACATTCCAGAATTGCATATTTCTGCTCATATCAGCTTGAACAATGTGCACATCTGTTCCCTGACTGTCGGAATAAGACCAGCAACACTTTGCTTAAGATGCCTTGCATGCTCTGTTTTGCAGCGGAACAGAATAAGCCACAGACCCCATCTTATTTACATTTCCCTTTTCTTAACATGTTCTGTTAGAGCGAGAGTGCAGAAGGCAGTGAGACAAGAAGGGAGAGAGGAAGGAAGGAAGGAAGGAAGGAAAACAGGCAAGAAAAAAGAAAGAGAGTGTTTCAATGCCAAGGTGCCTGGGCCTCTTTTTAAACGCTAAATGTTCTGACGGCAGGAGAAGAGAAGGCGATAATGAGAGCAGAACTCCTTTCCAAGACAGCCGCATTGTTTTAATTGTTCAGACCGGAGAACGGAGGGAGAAAGAAGGCGAGTCTGTTTTCTTCGAGCCAATGTTAAAAAAAGAACAAACCTGGCTTTTTCCCGGCAATGTGTTGGAGCAATTATGTACAAACCCTGTAATTATGCATATCTTTTGGAAACATGTAAAAGCTGTATGGAAATTAGACTAGCCTGCTTAAACGGCACATGCGGCGCCCCCCACGACTCTGCATTGTTTGATATTTTAGGCAGTTTTGGCAAAGTAATGGGGAATTTAAGACACGTTGCTGTTTTGTTGCATGTGTTTGTTCATGAAACTGCGTCTGTGAGCAGACATGGATGGAGCCAGGTTGCTCAGTGTGGACATTATGTGGGCAAAAAAATGAAGCACAAACACCCCCTTTCTCACTCTGTATCTGTGCACCCCTGCCCCACTCTCCTCCCCCACCACCATTTCCATACCTCCTCCTTCCTCCACAGATCCAATCCTCTCTCCTTCTCCGCGCTCGTCTCTGCATGTGCTAGGTCCCACCCTTAATTAAGTCTGCTGGGGTTTAAAGTGTTGAATCTTGTTTAAAGCCCATCTCAGCACATTTAAAAGGACCGTAAGAGTGTGCATAGTAATCAGGACATCCATAGCCGTTTGGGTGGAGTATCGGCCACTGAGAGGCTGATTTCAGACTTGATTCCTTTACAGTTTATTTTCTCTGCATATGTTCTTGGGAGGGAGGCAGAGGGTGTGATTATTCCCAACTGTCATACAGTATGTTTTTGTACGGACTCAAGGCTCGTACTGCTCACAATTACCACACGTTAATCTTATCACAGTAAAATTCAATTACTTTTATCAAGATTATTTCATAGGCTACAGATGTAACCTGGGTAGACCCGATTCTGTCGGCCATTGTGTGCCTTTGTGTGTTTTTCTGTGCCAATAATTTAGCTCGGCTTTTACTTGGAGAATGCTGTGTCCTGAGCAGCAACAATGCAACATGTAACAGCTCTATGAGAAACCAATAATGGGGGCATTACTGTAGTTCACCTCAGGCCGAGCACCTGTTACTGCGTCTCCATTCTGTGCTCACACTGACATTTAAATGGACATTTTCGGCATTGATAACAGGTTAGTGGCAGGGCTGCAAGCCAGGAGTCTGATGAAGGCTATTTAAATGCTTGCAAAGTGGCGAGATTAAAATCGAATAAGTGCAGCTTTTTCCCTCCCTTTTTCCGCTTGACTTATCTGGATTTGTTCCCCCAGACCCTTGCCGTGGTGGTTTCTGGGTAACTCCCCCGCCCAACACACCAATTACCCCTGGATGGATTTTTTTGAGTGAAGCAGGATAATTGTGTAATTATCTGGGTGAAATGGGAAGTCTAATGTGTTAAAGTGGGATTTTTTTTAAGCCGCTGTGAGGTGGTGAAAAGTGGAGATGGTGGGGCAGGATTGTGGCACTGGTGAAGCTGCAGCACCTCCTGCTATCAAAATAGATAAATAGATATGGCTAGAAACACATTCAAATGAGATGACCTGGAGGCTGAGCATGCCAGCAGAGGGATAGGGCCTCTGGGTGATCAGTAAGGTGCACCTGAGACAACAGGTGGAGCTTTGATGTGTCAGAGAAAATATGAATCATTCAAATTTAATTCACCTTTGTTTCAATTCTAAATCTACCAAAGGGAAGAAAATTATTTGAAAATTTTTAAAATTTTTTGAACTAAACTGATAGGGTGTTTTTCTTAGTACAGCCACAAGAGGCAAAATCAGGAATTCTGCACATTGGTCATTTAAAACAGCACTGAAAATGGCAAGTAGTAATTATAGAATAATATCATATTAAATTTTCTTTCTCAGTGTTTTTTACTTTTAATTTAATTTACAGTCTTACATAATATTAAGAATCTAAAAACAATAGAAAATAGTTTCAATCCAGATTCAAAATATTGCCTGATATTGGGCTCAATATGCTAAATATGGTGTACTCCTGTTTTTAGGTGGCTAAAATAGTTTTGCTGCTCTCCAGTACTCCCTCATGACTACCAGCAACAATACTGCTGGGAGCTGTCAATCAAAACATGATCAGCCACGCCTACACAGTAAAGTGAGGCTTTGGGATCATCATGGAGGTTTCATTTTTTCTGTTTGCTTAATGAGACTCTGAGCTTCAATAACAAATATGCAGTTTTACTATTTCAAGCCACATTTACAGAATCTTTAAATACTTAATCACTTGGAGACGTGACTCAAAGTGCATGGAATGAGAACACAGGAAACAACAAACCTGTATCCTGCTGAGTCACTGTGTGTACCACTTATGTGGTAAAACCTTTGCAACCTAGTTTCCTAAAAATCACTGAATGTTTTTGCCAAATATGATTTGAAAGAAATGCAAATGTTTATGCATTCCAGGAAACGTTAGAATTCCTTAATGTGCAGAATGGAAGGTTATGATGTGGTTTGGGTGGAAGACACAAGACTTCTTTTTAACATTGTGCTTACCATAACTCAAAATCAAATAAAGACTGTCTTTATATAAAATCAGTGCATGTGAATGAAAGCATAGAGAATGTTTTAATGCTATATATTCTTGCAAATACTGTAAAGAAAAGGCCAAACTGCTGCATTGTAACATAGCATTGTGTAGTGGCCTGACACTGGCAGTATACAAGGCCATTCTATTTATGCAAAGACTATATTCCTGCTTTGTGGTCTTAATTGATACGAGAAAAGAGGGAAGAAAATCAGTGGAAAGCCACGAAGGTATTTTCCTCCCAAAATAACAGATTGCATTAACCTTAATCCAAATCCACTCACAAACCAGGCAATTTCTCACTGCCAGTCTCCAGACCCCAGCTCTCGTAGTGGCTGCAAGCGGGCGGTAAACAGTCACTTGTGAAACGTGCACGCGGCGGGGTCGGGTTGTGGGATGGGGGTAGCTAAAATGAAAATTCAAGGAAAGGGAACATAAGATATGTTGTCTGCTTTCAGAGGTTGTTAGAAAATAAATTGCTTTTGAAAGTAGAAATGTTTACCTCAATTGAGAACCGTTTTATGCCCTTGACAGGAAATTATTTCACACCTTCTCAAGCAGTTGCTCTTTCCAGTGGTTATGTTTCCTTAACCCCACCAAATAACTTGGCCTTCACATTCAGCTAGAGTATAAATAGCCTACTTTGCCCATGTTTGGAAGCCTTCCTCAATAGGTTCCTCAACTAATTTCTCTCCTCCGTGCAGCAGCTGGAGGAATGGAATAGAATAGACATTATGTTTTCCAGCATCTTCCCAGCACTGGAGTGAATTTGTAGGAAAACAATGAGAAGATCAGATATGAAACAACACAGCAAGTGGCCAGGAGGCAACACTGGCGTAAATGGAAAAGCAAAGACGTTGCCTTCCAGGGCATTTCTTATATTTTTCAATAAACACTACACTTTTAGCATAAAATAACTGAATGTGTTGATGAATGAAATGAACGCCGTTCATTTGTTTTATGTCCAAACAGCTTTTGTGCCCCTCGTGAAAATTATTGAATATGTTCCTTCATTTGCAAACAAATTCATAAAATCATATCCAGGTCACCTGACTGGCTTTACAAACACATCATCAACTGTTGACCATGGATGTATGATAAGACATGAATATGGCACTGCTGCTCAGGGTTGCTTCTAATTTTGCCCAGTGGTCACTCACAGTATTGCAGCCAAAAAATTAAAAATTCAAACCAAGGTCAGTTATGAATTTGATTTTGATCTATGGAAGTTTAATATTTGACGCTACCATGCCGTAGCTGTACAGGCAACCGTCAAATGATAGATGTGCAGACACTGACCTGAACTGTGATTTTGGGCAGAATATGCTCACCTCTGCTGTGTACCCTTAAGTGGATATTTGTTTTTTTAGGTATGTGAGTAAAACACATTTCTCTGCTGACCCTGTCCACAGCAGTTAGCTCTGATTCTTTGCTTGGCCTTCTGTCTGCTTCTCCAAACTGACCACTGTCTGCTGACTGTGGATAATCACATCGCACACCACAAACGTCAACTTAGTACTATCAGTGAAAACAGCATTAACTGAAGTAAAGCAATCAAAAATATCACAGATTAAAGCTGTCAAAGCACTACACTGTTTTACCAATTTAATCAACTTAACTCAGTTTGATTAGAATAAACACAATGTCAGTTCAAGCAAATAAATGACATTCAAAAGTGTTATTTATTATTATATAAATTATACAATCAAGATTGTATAAGATTTATTTTGATTAAATTAATGACTAATTCATTTGATAAATATTCTTTGTATACATGGTTGGTTTATTATTTCAGTCAGGATTTTTATCAAAAATAATCTGGAATTAAATGCAGAATACTTGTTGAAATGATCAGTTTTCCAGTAATGATTACAGTCTAACACTAGTTACTCACTGTTGACGTCATAATGAATGAACTATGAATGAAAATCTACTTCTCACTGCTGTGATGCTGTCATCTTTTCTTCTTGTCTGGTCAGCATGTTAACTAGTCGTAGTCAGTCTACATTTATTTAAGGGACAGCTGTTAACTCTTTCAAACACATTTTTGATTTTTAATATCTCCTTACACACAGCAGTCTCTTTCCAACCAACCACGCTGCACGGCACACTTCAAAACAGCTCAGTATCAGATTGTATTCAGCACATTTTATATGAATCAATCTTAATAGATCTCTGGTCAGAGTAAATATGCTGCTAAATTGAAAAACTGCAGTGACTCAAAATTGTCTTTTGACTTAGGTGTAGCATGTGTAAGCTGCTCAAAGATCCCGTCTGGTATTCTTTGGCATTTTAATGAACACATACTGATACACAGAGAAGAAGGCTAAAAACGAGAAGGACTTTCTAGGAAGTAGGAAAATGGCATTAAGACACACAGCAGAGAACGCAGGATTGTGATGTAAAATGGTGCGCTCTCATGTTATGAAGCACCAGTTAACAAGGTGAATTATAAAGTCCTTTCTGTTTTCATGGTGGCTTTAACAGTGAAGCTGGAATCTTTTGTCTCTTTTATTTTGATGGAGTTAGGATGCTGAGAGTTTGGAGCACCTCTCCAGTCACACACACAGCCAAAACAAACACATAATGGCATCTCTCAATGTAGAGAGCTTCAAGACTGCCAACCTCTTTCAGCCCTCACCAGTGCTGCTGGTAGAGGAGGAAGAACAACAAACACAAATATGATGGTGAAACAGAGATGTCAGGGCCAATTAGGTTGAATGTTTTCATTGCAGTACTTATCTCTAACAAGGAGCTCCCTGTAGCTAAATGCCATACACAAATACAAGGGTGCCTCACTGTGTTTGATAAAGGACTATGATCTTCAGTCACACAGAAAGCTGCCACAAACAAATGAGAGGCCATTTAAGAGCTGAGAATGTACGACGTTAAATCCACAAAGTCAAAGAGTGCTGAGTGGCCACTGACTTATTATAGTGTTTAATTACAATGATGAACGAGCCATATACTCAGTAAACATGTTGGTACACAGTTAGACCATAACAGAGATGACCTATCTCACCAACTGAGCAAACTCTCCTGCTGTGGTAGACTGTGATTGAAAGCTCCAGAAAAAGCTCTAAAGTCAAAAAGGGGGACTGATTTTACACACCAAAGTGTGTTTACAGGTGTGCCTTTTGTGGCTCCACAGGGAGCTGTGTGAGTCTGATACCTTACCTCTAATGATGTCACTTGAGTCACGGACCCTCTGGTGGGATTACATTCATTGATGATATACAGAGTCATAAAGGCCATTGCAGAATACATGACTGGTGCCATTATTTGTCAGGTCGTGAGTTTTTGAGAATCTGGTCCATAGCAAATGAGAGTGCAAACTGGAAGAAGGAAATGAAGGAGGCAAGACATGAACCAGGAGAGATCCACACACAGTGACGATTTGTGTGTGTCACAGTTATTCACTGTGCTTATAGATCTTTACAACTGGAATAACCCTCTAATCATCGTCACATCAACATGGCAGAATTCCAAAATTTGACTGGTCCCAGCAACACTTTAATTAAATGTATCTGATTAATCTATGCAGTAAAATAAACTCATCTGTAAACCCTACTTAGACGTCTGTCCAGGTATTAGGACAGTTAATGAGAGCCGATGTGTGTGGTGCAAATTGTCTTAATATATGATTCAAGTCATTCTTTTCTATGGGCGGTTATATAAATAAACCTGCAGAGACTTCATTGGATTAGGCTATACATCCTGATTTAAAACTTCACCAGGAAGTTTTGTCAGGCATATTACAACATGGTAATTTCAGCCGCCCAGGAAAAGCAGCAATAATCATGATTGAATAGTGATGATGACTGTCATAAAGCTATGGTTGTCTGATCAAGTTAGTTCACCAAGACTAACGACTGCAACAACACAGAAGAATTGACGATGACTAATTAGCAAATCCATAATGTTTCCCTCCTCTTAAGCATCTCCCTTGAGGCTGTTTTGAATCATTATGCAAATGATGTTGTCAAATGTCAATTAACGTGAGCAGAAATCCTGTGATTTATTATTTTGAAGAGTTGTTTGCAGGAGGAAACTTTCTTCTCTAAGTCATTAAAAGTGTGTGGGAGACAAAGGTGGCAGGGAGAAAATGGAGGAACAGATAACTAGCATTTAGCTGCAGAGCAAGCCCTGTTGTTCAGATCCATGCCACTAACCAGGGGCAATAAAATACTGAACCGGTTGTCATTTAATGATCATGGAAATGTATGCAATTAGTATGACAAGTGGAAGAAAGTAGATAATGTTTGTCTAATTTTTCAACTCAACATCACACAGTGAACGGGCCTTAAAAAGAGGTCACAAATCAATGAAGGAACCTGAACCTGTTTGGTGTAGTTCAAACGGCATTTGGGTTAGTTTATTTAGGCTGAGGTGAAAGTGATCATCTAGACACTGAGACCACTTGTAAAAGTGGGTCAACACTTTGTTGGTGGTGCAAACTGGACCAACAATAGGGTGTCATTTTATCTTTTTTTAAGTGTTAAATTTACATGACCTATGTACTGATTATAATATATGTTGAAACCACTCTGGAGTACTACTTTTAACAAAATAAGAGAATTAAATGTGGACTCTTCAATATCAGGTCCTTGTCCTCTAAAGCAGTGGTCCCCAACCCCCGGGCCGCGGACCGGTACCGGTCCGTCGATCAATTGGTGCCGGGCCGCACAAGAAATAATTAATTATTTCCGTTTTATGTATTATCTGAGTATGGACGATCTTTTATTTTGAGAAATGATTCTCTCAGTGACGTCTGGATCACTTGCGCAGCGTAACAGTAATGATAGCGACCAGTCACGATTCAGAGCGCTCTGAGGCCAACCCCCCCCCATCTGAATCTGCATCAGGCTTGATCCTTAAAACAGAAAGTAATTATTGTAGGTGATTTTAATATTCATGTGGACAACGACAATGATAGTCTTAGTACTGCATTTATCTCTTTATTAGATTCAATTGGCTTCTGTCAGAGTGTAAACAAACCGTCGCATTGTCTGAACCACACTCTTGATCTCCTTCTCTCATATGGCATTGAAATTGAAAAATTGATTTATCTAATAGTCTATCCACAGAATCCTCTTCTAGCTGACCATTTTTTAAATAACCTACAGCAGATGTTTATCTGACAGTGCTGTTGTCAAATTTAAGGAAGTGATTCCTTTAGTATTGAATTCAATGCTATGTCTCAATGTAGCAGAGGACATGTCTGCTTCCATGAGCCCCTCACAAATAGATCATCTTGTTGATAGTACTACAGGCTCATTACAGACAGCACTTGACTCTATTGCACCTCTGAAAAAGAAGAATATTAAACAGAGGAGGTTAGCTCCATGGTATAGCCAGCAGACTCGCAAATTAAAGCAAGAGGCACGTAAATCTGATTGCAAATGGCGTGCCACTAAACTGGAAGAATCTCGTTTAGTCTGGCAAGATAATCTTAAAACCTACAGGAAGGCTCTCCGTAATGCCAGAACAGTGGGTTACTCTTCTTTAATAGAGGAAAACAAGAACAACCCCAGGTTTCTCTTCAGCACTGTAGCCAGACTAACAGAGAACCACAGCTCTATTGACCCATCTATTCCTTTAGGTCTGAGTAGTAATCACTTCATAAGCTTAATGATAAAATTATAACTATTAGAGACAAAATTCATCACCTCTTGTCCTCAACAGGAGCTGATCTGCATTCTGATACAGCAAGTTTGGAAACAGCTGATATATATTTAGACATATATTTAAATACCTGATTATTTAGACTGTTTTTCTCCCATCGACCTTCACTAAATAACTTTCTTCATCTAAGCCACCAACCTGTCTCTTAGACCCCATCCCAAACAGGCTGTTTTGGATGTTTTACCTCCAGTTAGCCCTTCTTTATTGGATATGATTAATCTATCTTTATTATTGGGATATGTACCACAGTTCTTTAACCCTTTAATTCCTGAGCCTTTTTTGGACGTTTTTTAATACTTTTGATTTTGTCCCTAGATACTACATAAAAAAATGTTTTTATGCCCATGCCAAACATGCCCATGCTTGGTATCTTATATATGGATAGAAATGCAATGCCTGTCATCCCATCCCACGAGTATAAGTGCGTATTTATGCTTGGATAAACATATTTTCTACTATCAAATTAAAACAATCATATCTCCGGTTTTCTGTGGTTTATCAGCACCAGATAAAAACCGGGAGAGATTTTCAAATCCACACTTTCGAGTAAAGTTGATGCCAGCACATACAGAGTATTTTTGTTGCAGTGCTTTAAAGACGCCACGTGATCTCATCACGCCAGCATGATCTTCGGCCCCATAGGGTTAAAGTAGCTGTAATTAAACCTCTAAAAAGCCCACTCTAGATCCAGGTTTTAGCCAATTACAGACCGATATCAAACCTTCCATTTCCCTCTAAGATACTTGAGAAAGCTGTAGCCAATCATCTGTGACTTTCTCCATAATAACAGTTTATTTGAGGATTTTCAGTCAGGATTTAGAGTGTATCATAGCACAGAGGTTGCACTAGTCAAAGTTACAAATGATCTCCTAATGGCATCAGACAAAGGATTCATCTCTGTACTCGTCCTGTTAGATCTTAGTGCTGCATTTGACACCATAGACCATCAAATTCTTTTACAGAGACTGGAACATCAGATTGGCATCAAAGGAACCGCCCTAAGCTGGTTTAAGTATTTCTCCATACATACCAAAGCTTATCAGTCCCACACAGTTCTGTACTTGGACCACTTCTATTCACTTTATATATGCTTCTTTTAGGGAACATTATTAGGAATCACTCAATTAGTTTTCATTGTTATGCCGGTGACACCAAATTATATTTATTGATCAACCAATCAGTTAACTAAACTCCAAGCATGCCTTAGGGATATAAAACGTTGAATGACCTACAATTTTCTGATGTTAAATTCAGACTAAACTGAAGTTCTTGTAATTGGACCCAAACACCTCAGAAACTCTCTTTCTAGAGACTTAGTTACTTTAGATGGGATCACCCTGGCCTCCAGCTCCACCGAAAAGAATCTTGGAGTTGTTTTTGATCAGGATTTGTCCTTTAATGTCCACATACAACAAATTTCAAGGACTGCATTCTTCCACTTACATAACATCACCAAAATCAGACGCATCATGTCTCAAACAGATGCAGAAAAACTAGTCCACACATTTGTTACTTCTAGGCTGGACTACTGTAACTCTTTGTTATCAGGCTGCTCCAATAAGTCTCTTAGGACTTTGCAGCTAATTCAGAATGCTGCTGCACGTGTTCTGACAGGAACCAAGATCAGAGATCACATCTCTCCCATTTTGGCTTCCTTTGCTACATTTCTTGGCTACCTGGTAAATCTAGAATATAGTTTAAAATTCTTCTCCTTACATACAAAGCTCTTCATGGCCAGGCACCATCATATCTAAAAGAACTCATAGTACATTACTACCCCTCTAGGCCACTGCACTCTCAGAATGCTGGGTTCCTTGTGGTTCCTAGAGTTTCCAAAAGTAGACTGGGAGCCAGAGCTTTCAGCTATCAAGCTCCTCTTCTGTGGAACAACCTACCATTCTGGGTTCGGGAGGCAGACATGGTCAGCACCTTCAAGAGTAGACTTAATTATTAACTTAGTTAGGCCTGGCTCAGGTCATCCCTTAGTTATGCTGCTATAGGACTAGACTGCCGGGGGACTCTTCTCTCTTTCAGTAAACATAACTGTCTCATTAATACATGTTAATGCATGTTACTAACTTCTACCCTGGAGTTTCTGTGCTCTCTCATGTAGCAAGTCTCATGGATTGTGGCTGCTGTGGTCCTACATGACGTCCACTACATATATTATTACTGTCATTATTGCTACCATATCTCCATTACAGTTTATAGTTAGTTAATGATTTACTGCTGCTGTGCATATGTGTCTCTCTATCTCTATCACAGGTTCCACTGCTACTGTAATCATTCTATCATTCATTGTAACTGTACAATATGTCTGTGTTGATTGTTCTGTACATGTGACATCTATTGCACGTCTGTCCGTCCTGGAAGAGGGATCCCTCCTCTGTGGCTCTTCCTGAGGTTTCTTCCACATTTTTTCCCTGTTAAGGGTTTTTTTGTGGGCAAGTTTTTCCTCACTGGAACCGAGGGTCTAAGGACAGAGGGTGTCACTCCCTGAACAGATTGTAAAGCCCTCTGAGGCTAAATGTGTTTTGTGACTTTGGGCTGTACAAATAAAATTTGATTTGATTGCGACTATGATGATTTGGGTTCAGTTTCAAATTCAACTTGAGGCAAACCAACCTAACCACAATCCACAACCACTGCACCTACCAGCTATCGTTTGACTATGATTTGGCCTCAAGGGGCAATGTTTCTGTGCTACCAGTGTAGCCACTGGATATCAGGTTAATGCCTAACCAACCTTTTTTAGCATTAGGTTCTCACTTTCAGCATTCTGGAGCCCATTTTGTGAAGTTTTATGTTTTAAACGTGTTTCAGTCTCCTAATAACACTGTGTTTTCAATGGTGCTTCATGGATTCATCCAAATAATAGATGAAGAGCTGGGGACCATACAAAAGGACTCATTATTCATGTAAAAAACACTTACAACACAATCAACAGCTGCAATCAAAAACACGATGAAATCTTTTTTCGCTATTGTTTAGCCATAACAAGTACCCTGTGAACAGAACAAGCACAGACTTTCGATAGCAAGGGTGAAGTGGCTTTTTTAGAGGCAGCACAATTATCCAATAAATCAACCTATAAAAGACAACACAGGGTGTCAATTAGCTTGTGTAATTGAATAATTACTGGCCAGAGAGCTCAGGCACAGTCACCGCAAAAGCCGTTCTCCAAATGTCAAAAAGCAATTGAAATAAATTACACATCTCTCAGATCACTCTAGCGATTAGGACCGCCATAACATTTCACTCCATTTACCTGCAACAGTTCACTCCTATCCGTACACACACACACACACACACACACACACACACAGTAAACTGGTAACTGAGTCTCTGTGTTCTCATGCCTCTGCTCTCGCCAGCAAGAATTTCAGTTTCATATTTTTTTTTATCTATCTAACTATGAGTCTGTGTAAACATGTGTAGCATGAGTAGATGAGTACAGATTTTCCCAAATTCTCCCAGAGGGCCTTACTGGCACTAACACTATCAATTTCAGGCATAGTGTGAGTTGTAGCTCTGTTTCTACGATAAACTGATGATGATGTGTGGCAAAGTGGGTTAGATAATGTAGCTTTTAACTTTTGATGGTATGTGTCTTATGTTTTGGTTTAATTGTCCTGAGGCGGGAACACGGTGGCATGATTAAAAGTCTGATGGGTTGAGAAAGTACACACAGCTTTTCTGTGGAATAAGAAATTATTATCAACATTTCAGGTGTGGTCATTTTTAGTTTGTGCTTTAGATAATCTGACTAGATAATCTGATCTGGTCTGACTGTTGAGGTTTCAACTGAAACTCAAAACTACAAAATAAAATCCAACTTATTAGTTATTGAAATGATTCAAAAGCTTATCCAGGCCATATGTATTGACATTAAGCTCTATTTCTTTCCATTCATTGTAGTTTTCATATTCATAAGGGCATAGTGTTAACTGTGTGCCGTGTTGGAACAGCAGTGGAATTTTCCCCTCACATAACTTAATTAGAGATCACATCAGGGTTGTTAGGTGAATGGTTTATTCATTATCCAGAGGTACATTTAATGGGCCAAACTCATTTAGACGCTCATTATCAGACTTGGCAACAGATCATATTATCCTGCCGTTTTGATCTTTCTGAAGGACAGAAGTGTAAAGAAAGGCAGAGCGGCGAGCACACTGAAAACTAACAACGTGCCAGATCAGTGCTTTGATTAAACATTGAAGGATTGCCTCTCACAAAGAACACTGTCGTCTCTCTGCTCTGTTTCCATGGACTCCCATGAGTCTCCTGTACCCCACCATTGTCCAGCCAGCACTGCAGCCACACCCTCTAGTGGGGTTAACCTTACCTTATTTGCCAGTCCAACCTTTGATGGTATCCCTGGTGCCAACAGTGACGAGGTGGATGTGCAATATTCACTCTTCAGTCTAATGAGCAACTGGGAGTGGCTTTTGATTGGCAGGTTAAACTAAATATGGAGGATCAAGGTCATCCTTAATAAGATGCTGTTGATTCATGTTTATCATGGATCCACTGGGTCTTCACAGATGATGTCCCATGATAGTGTGTGTGCGTGCTCATATTTTGAAGAAAATGGGATGAAAAAAAGGATATGAATAACAATGAGTATGAGACTCCAAATGTGGCTTCATGTGCATTTTTTCCATGTTCCATTTGTTTGATATGCATAATCATGTCATCATGATTGGCTAACCCTAGAGGAAGCAAAGAGTGACAGACTTGGGAAAACAGGAAATAAAGAGAAGGAAAGTTATCTTGCAAACATTAGACTGAATTAGACAGAGACACAGCAGAGCAATGTGCAGCCCTGTGTTGAGAATGAAGGATGAAGGAAAACAGCATGGAGCACCAATGACAGTGGATATAATTCCAACTATGGGTCATTAATGTAAGACTGACAATAAGAATGAGACTAGCATTATTCTATAGATAAAAACCATCAATGTGCCATCAACACTTTCCCGCTGTTGTCAGCTCCTAGCCCATTGGTTCACACTGAAGGTTTGAAGTCACAAATGAGGCTGCGTCTGAAACTGAAAAACTAAAGTCATTAAACAGTTGCTAATATTTTTTTACCCTGATTAAAACAAAATATACTAATCTACTAAATAATTGCTACTTTAATCTACTTTAAGAATTGCTGCTTATTATAGTCCATATATAATACAATAATATATAATACAATACAATATACAGCAGCATACATGCTTATGGCAGAAGCACATAAACCAAGAACAATGACCAAATCTGAGCCAGGTAGCAAAGTCTGGTGTGCAAAACACTTCCAATACACTCCTGGTGAGATATGAAGCTGCATGAAGAACGGACCAAAAGAGCGTTGAGGCTGTGACATGAGGGGTTGAGCAAGCAATTAAGCAAAGCATTTACACATGGAGCAAACACAGTGACACCGCATCATCACGGTCTAATATTCAGCCTCCTTTTACTGGTTCTCGGTTTGGTTTCCACTGACTCCTCAGGGAAATATGTCTCTAACAGCATCTGTGTGCTGTTTGGTGCTGGACTGATATGTACAGAGAGTTTATAATTTTAGTTGAAAACAGTTTCCCACTGTTGCTAGACACTCTGCATTTCTGAATACTCTTGTATTCAGAAATGCAGAGAGCTCCAGATATTTTCACATCATATTTGTTGGCCTTCATCGGCACAGGAAGTTTGCTCCGTTGTCAGGGAGATGGTTCAATCTTTTTTGGGGGTGTCATGATCAAAACAGGTATCTTACATGCATTACTTTTTAAACAACAATACCAGAAACAAATACATTTTGAATTAAAAAAGCCTCAGCAACAGCTGGCTACTGTAGTTTTTATCAAATGTTACTGCATTTCTTTATTTTCAGAATGCGTATTCACAATAATAAAAGACTGTGTGTGGCTCATTGATGTGTTTTTAATACGTTCTGGACAACAGTGGAGTTCTGTGGCACAAAGGAAGGTTTGAATACACATATTGTTAGTCGGATACAATCATTGATTGTTCGGGTCTTTTCATGAGAGTGTTGATAATATAAAAAATCACCGGACTAAATCTTTCACTTTCCTCCATAGTGTGACGTTGGCTCATATGCATTATCTCAATAAAGAGTCTGGTTTGTTTAGTGGGTCCTCTGCCTGCATCAGGCCTTGAGGTATGTGGAATCAATCAGCATGTAGACGATGAAAAACGTCTGTTTAAGATCCTGGCTGAGTTGATGAGCTCTGTCTCCTTTAATTTCCCATCAAAGTGTCTGGAAGATCACTCGTTTCCCAAATTAAACATCATTCGCTGGTAACTTATTCAAGAGATTCCAATTAGCTGAAAAGTGGTTCTTCATGATTGTGTTCCCTCCACCCGCCCTGCCTTCCCATTCAAATACTTTAAAGAAAGCCTTAAAGGAGAACGCACCCCCTCCCCACCACCCCCTTCCCTTCTTTATCCAGTGTGTATGCGGCTGCTTGTGAGCTCTATCAAGTGGTATAAATCTTTAATTTTGGAGCTCAGCATTAATGGCCGAAACCGCCTCAGATCTGGGCTCCACACCCTGCTTTCATCCTCTCGGCTGGAGGAATTCCGGGAGTGGTGGAGGGGGGGGTGGGTGGGGCAGGGGCTACACGATCGTTTGGTCCAATAAGCACACAAAATTAGCTGCTTATCAGTTGATCTCCGTACATGATCCTTCGGAAATCTTTTTCACGTGTCCAAGGCCGCGCCTTCACCAGAGCCTGCTGGCTCCACAGAGAGAGGCTGTTGGAGGAAGAGGTGGGGGGGGGGGTGATAATTAAATCACTTTTCAAAGACAATAAGGCCAGAGCTTCCTCCCTGTCACCAACATACGCTAAGCCTCAGCCTTTTACCTCGCCGCTCTGCAGTGCGAAATTGAATTATCATTAATATATTTGAGCCTCCTGTGTTGCCCATTGCTCCATTCTATCAGAATTCAGAGAGCTAAAATAAACAGGGAGGCAGATGGAGAAAGAAAGACGGAGATGGTACTGGGTGGAGAGTGAAGCAGGGAGCGCTGCTAGGCTGCTTTTGTTTTGATACATCCCCTCGTTTGTTAACTTGTCTTTCTCCTAATCAATCAAGCACCAGACACATCATTTTGCAGTTCTATTCTGACTTGTTTTATCGAATGCAAGCATTGGTTATTCTCCAGGCTGTTTCATAATGTTGCTGTTGCTCGGTATTTCTACACATTAATGAGTGCAGGCTGTGGAATTAGGCTCAGCGCTGCCTGTTAATGGGGCCTGTGAAAGCTGGAGAGTGACTGCAGCTCTCGTTAGCTGAGCCGGCGGCTATTGATTGCGGCGGGCCACTGGGGGCTCCCTACCTGCGGTTGACTTTGTACTTCTGCAGGAGTTGTAAGGGTCTGCTGAACAACAAGGGACCACGCACATCTCAAACAAGGTCTATGAAAAGCCTATCAATTAGGCTTTGAAGGTCAAGCAAACTCTCCCCCCCGCGCTCTCTGTCTCCCCACACTTGCTTGGTCTTGAGAAGCGGTATCTCCTCTGCTCTCTCCAAAATACATCTGAAGACTCCATTCAATTAAATATCTCTCGGCTCCAGCTGCTCCCTAAGTGAAAGGTCAACTAAGTCCAGGAGGCTAAAAGAGAAAGGCTTGGCTTCTTCACAACCCCTCCCCACAACAAAGCCTCCCCCAAGCAGGCACTCTCGCTCTTAATGATACCCACTGGTCAATCCCTAACTAGCAGTGACAGTTACCCCCAGAAGCACCACTGCAGACCAGAGCCAATCGATCAGGTGAAAAAAAAATACATATAATGATAACCCGCAGACATAATGTCAAGCCCTTGCACTGTCCCAATTGGTTGACATTCAGGTAGATAGTGGGGAGAGAGAGCTGGCCAGACATCAAAAGCGAGGTGCAGCAGTGAGCTGCCTTGCTCTCTTGCGCCCACTGAGGTGGGTTAACCCTCTCACATGAACTCTAATTATCCACACTGTGGCCTCAGGGAGTCCCAGAGGGATGGCCAGCAAGCCCAATGACACACACTCAATAACCATCAACACAAACACCACCTAATTGAGTCAAATTGGGCCTCATTATTTAAGCTTTAGTGCAGCCATGTTGAAAGTGAAGCCAACTGTGTGTGTGTGTGTGTGTGTGTGGACCTGGGAATGCCACAGTAGACCAGTTTTAAGGGAGCTGTGGAAAAAAGTTCAAATAGAAGAGATTTCTTTTTCTACCAAAGCTTTTCCAGATTGTACTACACCATTTTACATGTTTCAGTATGATCTGTCGGCTGTGCCTTCAAGTGAAGCAATGGTTTCCATTCATTTCCATCTCATAACCAAATGACACTGAACTCTTCTCGACTTGATGTGCTCCACAGCTTGCACTGAAACTGAGGCTGCAGGTGGATTTATGGACTAAACTCTGACACTCTACCTGTTGTCTTCTGGTTTTGTTTATTTCATATAGCAGATTCTACACCTGTGCTTCAAAATATTGATAGTCATCCATTATTTTTTTTGAGAGAGAGAGACAGCTGTGATTGAGCGACATAGACAGTGAATGAGAGAGAGTGAACGCCGGTAGAGAAAAGAGAATATTTTTTGTTTGTTTGTCACAAATGATTGTTTCATTACAGATAAAAACTCAGCAGCCGTGTATACATCATTTTTAGTAAATGGGATCAAAATGCTGCTTGTGCAAACACCAATATGCTCCTTTCATTGCAGGCAAACAAATGTAACCATACATTTACTCCAAAACCACTGAGCTCAAATTATAAGCGCCATTGATTTGTCTGGTTCAGAACATGGTTCCACTTTCCAATTCCTCACTTAAAGTAAGAGAGTTTTATCAATTAGTCAATATGATACGCAAACAAAGGCCTCTCCCCTGGTCCCCTTCTCAGATTCAGGATGGAGTGTCCCATTTTTGGATATGAACCGGACAGACGGCCTGACTCCAGTGGCAGATGAGAAAGTGCTGGTTTGGGCCTCCCCAAACCCCCATCAATAGGCTATGGAGTGGCAGCCAAGCAGCAGTAAGACAGGATGGCTGTCGCTGCTTCACTGATTACAATAGGAGACTGCAGGAGACCAGCAGGATCCCTTACACACTCCTCCTCTGTCTACCAGCTGATTTCTCTATCTCCCTCACCCTCTCTTCCCAAATGAAAAAGTGCAGACTAAAGGCGATCGCATTTCCCATATTATCAATAGTATCTGCTCTGTGGCCCGGCTGTGATCCTGTTGCCCCTGGCCTTGTAACCTTGTTCTACAGTCTCTGTCCTTATCCGCTACTTCACTTCTCTTACTGTAAATGCTGGTGACAAGTCAGCTTTTGATGGACCTACACAATATCATCTCATCATCATTAAAAAAAAAATAATAATAATACGCACACAGAATACTACACTCGAGAAATACCAGTATATCACCTATACTAGTCATATTTGCAGCCTTAAGTAAGCAGAGCCACCTGTGTGTGATCACAGTGGAATTATTTGATTGATTCATCATTATCCATAATAAATGTTAGCAGTTCCAATTCAAATTATTCGGCAGTTTTAGTGTGCAAAGTCTAATTTTCATTTGTAAGAATATGTACAATATCTAAAGAATAATCTAAAAATAAATCTAAAACAGTCTGTGGAAAAACTGATCATGTTGAACATTGTTAAAATGTACTTCTGAGGTTTTGTTAATTCCCAAAAAACTCCATCAATCAAGTATTTAAGGTACAATTGTTTGAGCTCTGTACAAACTTAGAATTTAGGTTGCTGTGATTTGAAATGAGTATAGCCTCACTGTGTCATTTTAATGTAAAGAAATGGCCCAGGCAACCAATGAAGCATTGAGCAGGGGTCAGGCTAGGCTTGACTACTACCACCTTCTACCACCATCATTCCGGTTTGATGCCAATAGATGTGATGTGAGATATAGTATATAGACATAGTGTGACATGTCAGATACAGAGTTGGAAAAGATGGTGACATCACCATACTGTTTACTTTTTTCATCAAGTTGTGAAACCAAATCTTTCTCTCCTCATCCAGTAGTGCAGCAGCTGCTAATCATATCTAATCACCCTGCTGTGCGTGTCACACACTAAAGGTCTGCATTGGGAATGGGTCCCGCAAGGGGGGAACGGGTGGTTCGAGCGAAGCGTCAGGGTGGAGCGGGCTGCGGAAGTACAACACAGTGGGGTTGTGTGGGATCGAAATTCAGGCTAGCCTAGCTATTAAACAAAGTTATATTTTAATGCGTGTATGTAATGCGTGTGTTAATGCGTTGTCATGTTCTCATTAAAAAGACAGTTTAGCAGGTCATTCAAGCAGTCCTGCTGCTAGCTTTAACTACATTGGAGAAGAATAGAATATAAAGCTGTCGTTATTTCATTAAAAAAATTAATGAAAACAAAAGAGAAGTGCTATTCCCATGTGTCAAAGGACGTGCGCGCAGAAGTGGTACGATGACAAACAAAACAAACAACATCACTGTATCTCTATCACGATGCAGGCATAAAGTTTCTGAGTTTCGCCGGTTGTGGGCAGGAGTGGACACACACATTGCGGGATTGGGCGGACAGGTTGCTGGGGTGGGCGGTAATGTTCAGAAATTCAGCGGGAGCGGGCAGGAGTGGGATGAGAAAACCAGTCCTGCACAGTTCTCTACCACACACACGTTTTTAAAGTGACTGCAGCTGCACTGATGACTCTGTCTGATCACCTGATTATTTGACAAAACCATCATAATTAAATGATTAATCAATAGATGACTAAATTTAAATTTTACCTAACAGTGTAAGATTTAAATATTGTTCTGCAGCGTGGTCCCAACTATTGAGGTTACGACGAACAGAGCCTTGAGTCAGTCCTTTGGATTTGTATTGATCTGGGATCACTCTGCCCCCCATGTCAAATGAAACAAATGCAGTTGAACACTTTGATTTTTCATTATATTCATGTCTCCACAGTTCCACCGGCAGACCTTCCAGTCAATATTACATGTTCTCAATGTATTGCCTCGGACAATGATTACCTATTGAACCCTCCCCTTATGGGAATGTTTTATATGACAGACGGTCTGGTCACATATTCAAATATCCTGTAAGCATCTCATTTCAGTAAACACTAAATCCATAACTGGATTTGGATTTCTACAGCTCTGGGAAAACTGAGAACATCAGAATATGACTGTCTCATATGACACTTTAATGCTGTAGTAGTTCTGGACAGACTTGGTAAATGCTCTTATTGTATGACAGCAGTGCTGACCAATTTTCTGGAAATATGAAGGTTTCTCATTGATTAAACATTTCTGCAGCTTTTGGATTTGGATGGCAAATAAAACAGTTATTGGCTGTCATTTAGAGTAGATGCTTTCATGGATCACTGTGAGACTAAAAAGGCCTTTAAAAAAGTGGTTCCACGAAACCCTGACATTTCTGCTTTCAAGTCAGGTTTCATTTTCTCGATGCAAAATCTCGTATTAAACTTGAGTCAAACTGCTCAATGACTGGAGACCTAAAGTGAGACACGCTGATTAAATTCCCTCTCTTCTGTGAGCATTTCACCCTGGTTCAAATGCCTCCTGAGTGCCTGAAATGGTTCATTTGTTGAGGCTGTCCCCTGCATCCATTTCTACAGGTGCCACACTCAAAGTCATTCATTTCCTTTGGCTCCTTATTCCCCCCTTTATTCTGAAAGTACTACTTGCTTGCTTTGATTGAACTCAATGGGATTACAACAGAGTTAATCGCTCCTGGGTTTGTCCACTTATTACCATGTGAACTCCCTCTGGTTCCCGTTGTTTCCTGGCCTTCCATAAAGATTACCTGCTCTTGCTGCAGAATTACTTTATTGTCTCCTATGGAGCATGGGCTCCAAATGAAAGGTGAATGGCATACACTACAATAGAGAGAGCCACAATGGTGAGAGGTGGCTGTATACGCACTAATGAAAGTATAGGTATAGCCTTTAAAAAATAGGAGTGTGGCAGTGCTCAGACTGAGCTATTAGATCCAAGTGATTGGATGTGCTTCTTACTATTTACCAGGAGCTAAGAAAAGAATGGATTGAAAAAACTCATGACAAAAGACGCCATACACAGTGTATACTACATGTGTTTATGGTCTGAAGAAAAGGATAAGATGGCTTTTTTATTCTAATGACCATTTCTCTAGCGTATCTTTGATGAAATTAGTGAAGACATAGCTGCTAATCCATAGCTGTAACATCTTTTTCTGTCATTTATCTCTAACAGATCATTTTTACAAACATATCAATCCATATAAAATCACAGAGACACACATCCGATGCCCACACAAGATATGACCTTCAATTTGTTTATATCCATATTCAATACTTTTTTATTATAAATATATCTTAATGATCAGCCATTGCAGTTCCACTATTGGCAAATGAATCTTCAGAGGGCAGAATCTACATACTTTTCTTCCTGTATATTCCTTTGTCTACCAAGAAACAATAATGAACAACCTGATAATTAGTTCCTGAATTGTAGGAAGACTTTGCTACATTTATGTTTGAACAGAAAATACAAAATACACACACACACACTCATAGACATGCAAATGTGGAGAGAGTGAGTGATGGGCAGCCACACAGAGCGGTGTTGTGGGAGCAGTTAAGGCTTTGGTACTTTGCTCAAGGGCACCTCGGGAGTGCCCAGGAGGTGAGCTGGCACCTCTCCAGCTATCAGTCCACCTTCCATACTTTGGTCCATACTGGACATGAACCGGCCACCCTTCGGTTATCAAGCTAAATCCCTACCAATGACAGTATGAAGAATGGACAGAGCGTGAGTGACGCCACACGTAGGTTTTCAAAGAACTGCTTTGAAGCAGAAAATATGCAGCGCTGGCCACCGTTATGTTGGAAATACTGCTTCTTCCGCCTCTCGTTTGATCTAAATATGAGCAAAGACATGGGTCATCGGCACACCTGAGGTGGGTCGAATAACATCTGCTCTAATAAGCCATCTGTAATGGCACCTACCTGTCAATCAAGTGGTCACACTGTTAATTGTGCACAACTTCAAGCCTTAATATCATCTGAATGGGTGAGCATTTTAATACTCTCGAGGAATTACAGTGTTTAGCACTTCCGCATTGGCTTCATTTCCCAGCACTGGAGGTTGCCACTTGATCCCAACTGAGCTTCTGCTGCTCTAATAATTCATTTGTTGTTCATTAGTTTTTCACCTTTATTACTGAAGAATAAGAGTGGATTAAGTGCAGTGGACTTTGAGATGTTCACTGGCAGACCAGCTGGACCAAATGCCACCACAAGTGTGCACCCTTGAAAGAGGCGAAAGAAAGCTAAGCTAACCCAGCTTGGACCTACCACTACCCAGCCTATCAGTGGCTAAGAAAATTAAAAAGGTGACACAATATTCAGGCTAACTGGAAATCAGGAATACAGGAAATCAGAGACCCGACTACATCAAAACTCAATGGGTTGATTATGTTTCTCACCAACAGAACTCAAGGAGACACAGTGATAGTGAAGAAGCTGGTGACACTGAAGTTAGTGTTCTCAGGATCTCTCCAACAATGCAATAACACAAATACCAAAGAAATTACATTACAATTGAAATGAGAGATTAAAATATAGGAATAAAACAAAATATACAATAGATACATTTTAATATATACAATATATATAAAATCTTGTCTCAGAGTATTATAAACTGCTGTGCAGTGATTTGGTATCTTTAAACTGATCTAAGTAGTCCTCAAATTGTATTTCCTGTATTGTGTTTGTTTTTCCAGACACAAGTGCACACAGGCCATTGTTCCAATCTGAACCATAACATTAACATCTCTTGAATATGCTGAATATGGTGCAAACCCAGTTGCTTACAGGTTGCAGGTGATGGGGCAAGGATCTGCCACTGTCCAGCCACAGTTCACATGTAGACTTGTGAGAAGGTCAGCCAACTATTGTTGGTAATTAACCTCCAGTGTTGACACAAGAAAACATCGGCAACAGAACCTCACCTCAGAGGGTCATTCACTGTTAAACTTGTACTTATGACCCACAGCCAACAATCAACATGACCAACACACACACACATACACACACACACACACACACACACACACACACATACACACACATCTGGGTGGATGAGAAAAGGTCAGATGTAGCACTTCCCCAAACCTTTTGTGGTGTTTTGCCACTGGGAGAGTGGCGTGTTGAGGGACTGTCAGAACTATGAGGGCTCTGCCAACAGAGAGGTGTGCAACCTTTAGTGTCTTGGCCTTGAGGAGCACCAGTGCTCTCACCTTAACATTGTTTTAAAGGCCATGTGTACTATTTACACTTTACATTTACCCTTTAGTTTGCTGTCTCTTCAGCTGGAGGTGTGACCAGCATATTTATGAGCAGCTACAGAGTTCATACATAACAACTGAGAGTACGTACGTTTATCAAAGAGTCCTACACTTTCACAGTCAGAAGGCAATACTATATCTCACTCAGTCATGATCGGTGTTTTGGCTGACATCTCTCTGGTAGTTTTGGTTGAATGGTGTTCCGGAAAATGACTGAAAAAATAAACTGTGCAGATAAGCTACAAGGAAGTTACACTAAAACAAGTCCTTGAATTTAATGAATGTCACAGACAATGTCACAGATGTTTATTATAGTTGCAAGCAATTATATGTAATGATGCAACGAGTGGAATCAGTGGAATATTTTTACCCATGGATCATATTCAGACTCCCACCCATGGTTAGAGTTAGGTAACAAAAGCACTTCAGTTAAGGTTAGAGAAATATGTAAGTACCTATGTAAAAGTCATCTTAATGGAAGTAAATCAGTAATTAACTAAGAATAATGGGATAATAACAATTATAATAGTAATGAGGAGAGTAAAAAAGTGCAGTCCTAGGCAGTGTCCTCATTTAGGATCTTAGTGGTTTGATGGTAGAAGATCTTCCGTTTTGCCAGCAGGGAGAAAAGGCCGTTATCTGGGTGGTTGGAATTCTTAATCGGCTTGTTATACTATCTTCAGCAGTGTATAGCTAAAAGTTGTAGTTCAATAAAAGTCCTTCCTATTTTTGAACTGGAGTTGCAATTAATGACCCTTTTGTTATCTTTCTGTGTACACATAAGTCAGCAGCAAAGTAATTGCAGTTGTTTAAGTAAAATAATAAAAATGATCAACAAACGTGTTTAGCGTGTGTAGCTAGAATCTAAATTACCATAACACTATGCAACAACCAAAGACAAGCAAATATGGAAATGATTCTGGTTTAATGTGTTTCAAGTGAATTCAGCACTCAAATTAGATCAAAGCAATGTGGAAACACATTCATGCTCTCTCTGCTGTTTGAAGAACATCTCAATTGTTTCTCCCAGTTTACCATTAAAGTGTGGAACCCACAAAGCTTTGCATATAGGTGGGTGATAAAATTAACCTCAACAGATCAAGGAACGAGTCAATTGTACCTCTTTGAGTATTTTTAATAGATCATATTTTAAGAATCAGTTATTCTTGTTATTGTTACGTTCAGATTGTCTCACGGTTTTTATTATTGTCCATATTTTGTTCACTCTACAATCTTTTGTCTCCTTCTCCAGTGGCAAAAAGGCCAGAGACCAGCTCAAGAAGGTTTAGTTTGAACATTAACAGATAACTGGTACAGTCCAAAACAAATACCTCATCAGGTAAATCTATTTTAATCATGTGGCAATAAGCTTAAAGGACATATGTTTGACATATGACGTATGTTTGTCCCAGGTGTGCCTAAAAGTATTGTAGTTTTGAGAGTGAGCATATTTTTTTCCTTCTCCATCTAAAACAGTCACATTAGCCTCTCCCTCTGACTAGAGATGTCAAAGTTGGATCATTTCACGGACTCAAGTCTTTCTGAATCACATTGTCTCAGCACCACCTTCAGGAAGGACAACATCCCCACCCACAGAATCGACCTCACTGACAGAAATGTTGAAGTTGCTTTTGTGTTTTTAAATATTTTATTTGGACTACTTTCTTAAAGCCACATTATGTATAAATGCAGTGTATGAATGTGTGTGAATGGGTGGATGAGATATGTAGTGTAAAAGAACTTTGAGTGGTCAGAAGACTAGTAAGTATTACGTTTAGTCCATTTACCATTTACCACATGGAGAGACTGAGAGGTCATCAGGAGGAAATGACAGATAGAGTGAGTGTCATCTGCATAGCAGTAATAAGAGAAGCCATGTGAGCAGATAATCAGACCCAGGGAAGTGGTATAAATAGAAAATAGTAGGGGCCCCAGCACTGAGCCCTGGAGCACCCCCGTGGTGAGGTGATGAGAAGTGGACAACTGCCCAAGCCAGGATATGCTGAACGAGCGTCCTGTGAGCTAATATTAGTTACTGGTCCAACAGCAGTCAGCCCAGGTGGACGTCTGTCTTTCTTTCATTTTACCAGGCTCTCACCAAGAATGTCAGAAAGTCAGTCCCAGATTTACTTTTGTACGGTGGCCTCCCACTTGGTCATACTCATTTCTTAACTTCCTACATCATCCTCTTCGGTCTCTTTGCCTATGGCACAACCAGGATCCACTTCAAAATTGAAGCTCAATAGATATCGGGTCTCCATTACTGTGTCATTTTCATTTTGTTTTACTATTTCATTTTCAACAGATTCAAGTTAATCTGTTGAACATTAGCATTATTATGTTGCACAGCTAATGTGGCTAGCTTTGATTGTAGGCTCATGCTGAAGAGAATGTGAGCATGTAATATTGAAAGTCAGAATGTTCAGGAGAAATTGTTGAGTCATTTAAATAATAAGTTGTTGGTTTGTTGGCCATAACAGTTTTTTCATGCTGCTTTTTGTGGAACATTATAGTGCAACGCTAGTTCAGCTGGCTTTGTTCCTACATGAAAGCCCCTTCTGTGCTGTGGTATCAGTGTGTGTGTGTGTATATGTGAGATTGCTGCTGAATATAAATTTGAAGTTTGTTGACAGACATGCCCTAAAGATACACATGTGTAAGGAATGTCAGAAACAATAATTCCTTTGCTCAGCAACGTTGTGTAACTTTGATTTGTATCATGCTTCTAAGTTGCTCATACGCCGAAGCTGTACTGGCCCAGCGGACAGCGTGTGTGTAAAGTCCTGCTGAGGTCAACACAAGAATTCTGATTCATACATAACTATGGTTAGCATTACTGCAATACTAGTATTAGCGATACATTGTTACAGCCCTGTTGCAGTTTCAAATACAACTACTGTGTAGCTGTTACCATAACTACACAGAGTCTGCATACAGCACCAGTGACAATCATCTCATGTCACTCACTTTTTTTTTTACTCAGTGTGTTACTGCCACAGTGCTCTCTGCTCACCTAAACAGATTTTCGTATATTTTTCACATCAGTGATTATCTACATATCTCTACACTATCTTTAGACTTGTTTTCTTTGTGCAAAAACAGGTCTCTGAACTTTATTAACCACAATCCAATATTTTTACCAGTTTCTGTTAGTCACACTAACTAGCTCTTCTGCCCGATGTGATATCCTTCACGGCCTCACATATCCCAAGATCCTTTGCATGCCTCTGTTCAGTGCCAGGAAACATACAACAACAGCGACACCAAGCAGCTACGTTAAAAGTACCAACTGACGGCAGGTGCGCAGCTGGTGATGCAACCAGGAAACGCTTCAAAGGCCAGACCGTCTCATTTAACAATACTGTATTTTTCGGGATATATAAGGCGTACCAGATTATAAAGCGCAGTATCAATTAACATGTCAGTTGCTGTCATTGTCCACACATAAGGCACATCTGATTATAAGGCGCAATAAGCGAAAAAAAAAAAACGTGTCAGATAAGTCAAACTTTATTCAACTAATTTACTAATAACTCTCAACATTGTTCAGTTGTAGACTAACACAAAAATACAACATACATTAATTTTTTTTTCAGTTCATTCCTTGTCTACAAATCCTTCAGCTTCAGTGTCTGAGTTTAAGTTGGGCGATTTGGGCATCAAACATGGCCGGTATTCTAATGCGTGAATTATAGCCTTGAGTTTGAAATCCACATTGTAAGCATGTTTCTTAACAGGTGGCATTTTGGGGTCTTTTTCAGGCACAACGTAAAATTATCGGTATGTTGCACAGTAGGCCTATCTGTAGGCCAATGTATTACTCCTGATTTGCGGAGTAATTTTGAGAAATCTTAATGATTTGCGCCTTATAGTCCGAAAAATAAGGTAGTTGATGCGGCCTTCGAAGGACCCTCAGAAGGATTTGCCTTCAAAGGACACAGCCTTCGCGGCCTTTGCAGACAGCCCCTGAATTAGGGCACGGCGACTGTCTACAACAACACTGAAAATTTCAACAAAAACTGCACATTCTCCGAGGAGCAGAGTGCTGTTTCTAAAACACTTCTGAAACGGACCGTGGCGCTTCTGGTGGAGTAATAGCCACAAATAGATCCAATATATATATAATCAGAAACCAATAGGGTGAATTTGTACAATATAATGTAAATGCAAATGCAAATATATCAGAAACAGAAGTTTGTTTTTATCAGATGTTAATTTAATCAATACATGTATTATGGTCTTAGATTTGCTAACTCAAGGACACTTTGACTGGACAAGTCAACCTCTGATTACTGGCTGACCCACTTTAATAAGTGAACCACAACCGCATATCAGATTGCACTGTATCGTACAGGGGTGCAACTGATTAAGGTGTAAAACAATACAGGGTAAAGTTCAATACTTACAGTCACTATAGGGGATTTCTGATATATAGTAGAGTAGTAGAGTGGAGTATATAGTTAGAGTACTATAAGAGTAACTATAGTAGTATATAGTTAGAGTAGGACATAGTTAGAGTATTTAAAAAGAGAGCTGAACTGAAAGGACCACCATGACCTACAATGGTCAGTCTATCCTGAGATATTAAGGCCTTTAGCAGCAGCTCACTGTGCATGTTTGATTTAACGAATAGTAAAGTGTGTTTCATTATAGCTTTTACAGACTGACACCTCTTAAGCTATTAAGTGAAGTCATGTACTATCCTCTATCATATCGTTTCCAGTGGGCCACACTGACTGGCCACTAGATGACTTTTATTGAAAGGCCAGTATCAGCGCAGTGATAAATGGCTCCAACACTAGTTTAGATGGCATGGCTGGCAGCTCATTTGGAAGAGGAGCTGCATACAAAGTTCAATCCCATCTGTCTCCAGCAGAGTTAAGAGTCAATGCTGGTGCCACAAACACTCATCCATGACATTTGCAGTCAGCTCTGAGACACAAATCATCCTGTGGGGAGTCTTATAATTAGGAGTGTTTTGCATGATTTAATCGATCAACAGAGAAAAACATGAGAAATATCCACAAGGTATTAATTACTGGTCTCCACAATTTTCTGTTGCCATATCCACAATTCACTCAAGTGGGACACATTTACACTCATAGTCTCCCCCTCCACAATGAAACATGAATGAGCATCCAGGGTGGTCCCGGCTTCTAACTATGCCCTGAGCCAATGCCATAGGCAAGGCGTTCCTCTGGCTCCTTTCTATACAACATACCTCCAGCCAAGAACCGATGCCTTTTCAAGTGTGCTACACAAAGTGGAAATGTTGAATATGAGGAGGAAGGAGGACTGCACAAACACAGATACATGAATCAAAGGCCTGTCGGCGTCAGGGGAGGGGAATACACACACCTTAATCAAGACAAGCTTGTATATTTTATTTATCACCTATTTATTATTGAGTATATATCACTGTTAAATAATTCACTAACTTCTCCTTTCTTACCCGTAAGTTAGGTCTCAGTGCACAATACCTAGAGGGTACATTTTCACATTCATTTTTTTCCCCCCGAAATATCACTGTTAACATTAGATCTCAACTTTCTTTTACTCCCCTCTGGGGATTTTTGATTCATAATTCAATCATTAATTCCTCCAAGGTGACAGAGAACTTACACCAGTCTGCGTTTTGCTTTGATAATGTAATTAGCCATTAAACAGACGCTGAGACATTTTAAAGATGACATGATCTGTCTGTGTCAAACTTCATCACATCCCTTAAGGCTCACAATCAAATGGGGTTATGTCCAAGTCAAATTATACAGATTACCAGTGTAATCATAGGTGGTGCAGTGGGGATGGTGCTGTCAATCAGCAGGCTGTAAAGGGTGTCATCAGGTGGTCATCTCAGTTCTGAGTTGCTCTTGGAGCACGTGTGAAGTGAATAAACAGTGCGGCTGGCCAAGCAGGCTGCCAGAGATGGTTTAATTAAAACTGTGACATTGTATCATAAAAACCAGAAACCTAATCGTGATGAATAAGTATAATGTAATTATCAGTCAGGTTATAAATAGCTTTAATTTCATGCTTTGCAGAAAATGAAATGGAAATGGCGTGGAGGGGAGGTGCGTGAATGTGTGCGTGTGTGTGCCTGCGTGCGTGTGTGTGTGTGTTAGGGGTAGTTTACCGAGCTTGTCGCCGCCCTCTGCCAGCGCCAAGAGACAGGAGCCAAATCCAATTTCTCCTCTCAGGTCACACGTCTGTCCACTCAGCCATCCTTCAAACTTCTCTCGATCTGTCACCGTCCTCATCATCATCCTCACTGCAACATTATCCAATGTGACTTGGAGGGGAACTGGGACAGCCACGAAGCCACCTGGCAGGCCAGAAAGTCCTGACAGTTTGTCACCTTCCCTTCCGATGCTTGATTAATGCCACCTACACAGTTGCACAGAGGCCCTCCAATTCTAGGGTACAAACCAAAAGTAAACCCTGAATGGCCTGATGAATACAAGAGCTGAAACTGAAACCTTAAACCAGTCAAGTTTGTGGCTAAACCAGACCTTTGTACCTGCATTGTATGGTTGAGGTTAGAAAAGTTGTTGCTGTCTTTGTTATCTTTTGCTTATTTACAACTAGAAATGCTTGCTTGGTTGCTATGAATGTCCATGTGTTACCAATGCTTAAGTTACTCAAATGAGCCAGTGTAACAAAACAAACTCACAGTATTCTGTTCACTCTTCAGATAAATGAGCAGCTCAACAACCAACAGCAAGAGTATAGGCTGAGATGAAAGCAGCACAAACAGCATTGCTGATTTGCTTGTGGGGAGGATGGAATTTATGAAGAAGGTTCACAGGTGGAGAGGTGAAAACCCAACCGCCTGAGAGCCTAATGATCTGAGGGGGCCTTGAAGTAGTCCTCGGGGAGTCCCAGTAAAGGCAAGCAGGAGAGGACCACACCAAGAGAGGACATGGTGGTCACATTGAGCCAAGAAGGGAGTTTTCCTTTCAATAATGCAAGAGCTGATGAGGTTTGATCATTGGAAAGGGAGCGAGAATGGTCAGAGTCTGCAGAGAAACACGCTCAGTGTTCTAAGTTTCATTTAAGAGTCTTTTCTCACTTTTCTCTGGTTGCTATGATCAACACATATAGTTTGATTAGCAGGAGGACTGCAGCCATTCAATATGTGCAAATGTTCAAAGTGTCATTTGCTTCATTACAGAGAGTTTTTGTTTATGAAAATGTGGAAAACTATTCAGCATATGTCAAAGTGTAATTAAAAACCAAATCCTAGGTCAGAGCCATTCATTTTATGGCTGCTTTTAAGAAAGGAAGATCGCTCGGTTAAAGCGAAGGTCTAAGCACCAGTGTCAATAGAAATGCTTCCAATGAAAAGCAGATAAACAGTTCCAGGAAATAATACTGGGCTTTTTAAACCTTCTGCTATTAAAGACCAAATTAAAAGTGAGTCCTAATTATACCTGCAGTAATGGCCTACATACAGTGAACAGCGAATGAGCTCAGACCACACATAATGGTGAAGGACAAAGCCGTTTTTTTTGTGCCGTGTAATCATAAAATATAAAACCCAGTGTCCATTAAAATGAAGCAGCTTATTATGTCCCAATTGCCAAAAGCTTGCTGATGATGAGAATGTTTCTAAAAATGGCTATTCTCTGTTTATGTTTATTTCAGCATGAACCCTTAAGTCTTATTTACTTTTATTTTCTCTTTTTGCCAACCTGCAATTTGCGTTTTATTGTGTCATATTAATTTCCCCTGAAGTGACACTCTGATAGGAGCAGAACAGATGGAAATCTAGAATTGTCCTGGCAAAATTCATCATGAAAAATGCATCCGACACCTGTGTAATTTGCCTAATCATCTTTTCCTAATAAGCTCTCCCCATTAATTATGCACGACTTCCACAATGCAATCAAGATAAAAGTAAATCTGATGACTTAATACCCTTCAAAATAATTCCCCCCTCCTCCTCCCCCTCACAGTGCCTCCCACCAGCCCATACCCATCTCTGGGACAGCTTTTCTTTTGATATTTTCCTCCCCATCGCCTCCAGAATTTTAAGTGGGATTAGAGAACAGAAAATACTAAATGTGGCCTGTAGTCTGCTTCCGTGTAGAATTCTCTGCAAGAACCAACTTCAAACCTCAGCTTACTTCATTAACCACAAACATGGCCCTGCATTATTGTATAGACTGCATTAACCCTCATCCTACCAAAAATTTTACATCCAAGGAGACAAAAAAAGCTACTGGAAGAACAGAGCATCATAGCAAAGATTCAATATTTTATTAGTTCTGTAATTAATGTCATCTTAAAAACAGGTTATTATTATTTTTGGCAGGTTACAGGTAATTTGCATATTGTGTAAAACTAAAATAGACAGGGCACATGAGAATCAGGTCCCACAGGGCTCCAATACATTGGTAATTTTAAAGCACTAATTAAAATAGAAACAGAAAACAATATTAAGTCATTAAGTCATTATCGGACATTTAAAAATGATTGTCGAAGTCATCAAAGACTGAATGATAGTATAAAGTAAATCACTGCTGGTATGATTGAGGTTAAACTATTTGTCCTCTTATTCCTTTACTGTGTTTCTAAATACCCGATGTACTGACATTCTGTTGATGATGGTCTTTTTAGTTTTTATGGTACATTTTAAAACCATCAATAAAAAAAACACCAGTAGTTCTGTACACTGCATTAACCCAATCACACAGTCATTCTCCAGTATATTGTAGTATACCTCATAACAGCAACTGAAAATACACTTGCATGTGAGGTGAATTGGTGAGGCGTCTGCAGTAATATTAAATTAGAAGGCATCTACAATGACAACAAATAGGGCTTTTGTTATGGTGTAAAGAGGCCTGTTAGATTATATTATAGTTATACTGTTCTGATCTCCTTGCACACATATGACTAAATAATCCACATCCACAAGATATAACTGTGTTAACCAAAGAACAGGATTATTCTCCTTTGTCCATGGAAACATCTCTTATCAGCTGTGAGCAAACAGTTTTTCATACCATCTTTCCAGCGACATCCAATCAGTGCGGTTAAGAAATGTAAACTTCCTTAAGCATTGACAGCAGACAGGCTCCTCTGGCATCTGAGCACCTACTGCTACTACATTTAGCAGTTTGCAGTTGTGTTAAAGGGAGACATGCATTTGTGACATATTTGTGATGCATTTTCTAAAAACCATCCCCTTAACATTGTCCTGCAGCTGAGCAGAGGGAGCCCACAAATCATACAAGGTGTCTACCACCGCCCTTTCTAGGCCAAGTGAGTGCATGCCCTGTCGCACAACAACACATGAAGCTTTAGCATCCAGGGCTCCGGGTGCATAGGATATACAGTCTGACTGGAAGATGCTATGGGTGGCCTTCCAGCATCTTGTGTCCAATTCTGCATCACCAAGAGTATCCCAGCAGTCAGTAGTCTCCACCTCCTGAGGAAAACTGGCAGGAGAGGAAGTGGGAGGAATGCACACAGCCTCAAACAAGGCCATAAAAGGATTGGGGCATTCATCTCCAGTGGTCCTAGTGGGCTGTGCATCGATAACAGAGGACAGTGAGCGCTCCCTACTCTCGCCCACTACTTCCAGGTGCATGTGCAACTTACTGGGTGTGAACGGCAGATCCACGTTGGATTCTGAGGTCCCTGTAGATAATATGCCCTCTGGAAAACACTATTAGACTGAACCCACAAAAATAATCTGCATGCAAAGATGGAGACGTCAGCCCACACATGATATGAAACACTGCAGCTTGCAGCTTTTTACCATGACCTGCCTATACTTCTGTGTCACATGCCCAAAAAACTGCCTCCACCTTAAGGAAGTTTGCAAGACTTGAACATGCCTATCCTCCAAGACTGCCCCTTGGCCTGATTGGTTGTTAACTCTAACCCTATGGATTAGCCTAGGGTTTTGTTTGCTGCACCTATGTTCTGATAATATTAAACATTATTAATTTTATCAGAATGTCAAGACAAGAAAAAGGCAGGGATTTCTACCAAATCGTTGTCACTTATTACTATTAATTACGGGAGCTTGTAGAGTTGTTGTATACAAGCTTCATCACACTAAAGGTTTGCTGTTGTGCTGAATATCACAGTGTGTCATGAGTGACCAACAGATTGGGTGATGCATTACTCAATAATGTAACGGGATAAACCTGTATAATTACCTTCATGCTAATTCACCTTCACACTATTTGACACTGATTGGAAGTGGTTTTGTGTGTGTATGTGTGTGTGGTTCTTACATTTCCTGTTAGCCAATGTCACATGTAACCACTGGTTCTCATTCTTTTGTGTTTCTTTGTGTGTAGGGCAGGCCAAGGTTCGGCCCATGTGATGAAATTATAATGCAGACATAGGTTTACTTGAAGATAATGCATTCCGGCAGCACTGTGGCCACCATAGCTGACGGCACCCACTCTAGATAATGCTTGTGATCCCACCACAAGCATCAAAGTGCATTTAAAAAGCATCCCAGAAGCAGCTCTGGGAATAATATGCAGATTTTTTATTTTTGACGGATACTGTAACCAGCCACACCAAGCAAATTCTAATCCTCTCCCCATAATTGAAAGTACTGCACAAAATTAGCACTGCCAGGCTTTCGATGGACAGTTTAAAAAAAGGATTAAAATCGATCCAACAGACTGGTGTCAGTCTGGTCATAGATTCAATTGTGTTGCTTGTAGCAGCTAAGCAGTCTATGACCCAAAGCAGAGATGAGGAGCAGGCTACAGAGGTCTGCTAAGCTCACGTTTCTCCAGATATTTTAGTCTATTGTATTCCAACTTTATGAGTAACAGTGTATATAGCACTAAACCATAACAGACATTATCTTACAACACTTTCCATATAGAGTAGGTCTAGATACTCTTGAGTAATAGTATTCACAGAGACCCAACAATATACACCATGAGCAAGAACTTGGTCACAGGGACAAAATCTTCCATTAAGAGGAAAAAATCAGAGCCGGTGGGGTTTCAAACATTGACTAGAACAACTGCTTTGGGGAAAATGGGACTTATTGGGGCAGCATAACATGAAGTTTCAATAATACAGCATCGGATTGATACAAGATATGATTTTTGCAATGTTAAAGAAAGTCCTTGAAGTTTGTTTTCGGACATCAAAGATAATCCCAAGTTTCTTCACCACGGAGCTGGAGACCAGTGTGATACCATCCAAAGTCACTTTATCTATAGATGAAGATTTTTATATAATTAAAACTGAAATCTAGCCAACTGATTAGTGTCATCTGACTTGATCGATAAATATAATTGGGTATCATCACCATAAATGGGACATATACCAGATTAACACAGATTCTTTAATGCTAATTAGATGGTTGATGTTGATGATCTAACAAGACGGGTACAGATAGCCTTTTATCTGAAGCAATTAGAAGTTAATTTGTAACTTTCACTGGTGCTGTCTCTGTACTATGATGCACCCAAAATCCTGACTAGAGGTAAAACATACTTACACAGCCTGGTTGGGATGGGGTCTAAGAGACAGGTTGACAGGCTTAGATGAAGAAATTATTGAAGTTATTTGATGAAAGCTGATGAGTCTAAATATATATATGTATTACAGGTTTTTCTAAGTTTTCTGAAGATAAATCAATGTCTGCAAGAGATGGTGAATTTTGTCTCTATGATTATGATTTTATTATAAGAAACTCATGAAGTCATTATTACTGAGACCTAGAGTATAGGGCTGCATGGCTCACAGCCTGGTTACAGTGCCAAAAAAACCCTACAACAACACAGATTATTTTCTTATTTTCTTCTATTGATGAGTAACAGGCATATAGAATGATATTTATCTTCAAATTTCTGTGCCTTTTGCTCTAATACGCAGGTTATACCATGGTGCTAATCTTCTTTGTTTAATTATCTTCTTTTTCAAAGTGAGTCTGCAGTACTATCAACATGATGATGATTTATTTGGGAGGGGCTAATGGAAGCAGATAAGTTCCCCATTATATTGAGACATAGCACTGAATAAACACTGATGGAATACATTCTGTAAATTTAGCTACGCCACTATCTCCCAGGTTTTAAATGAAATCTAAAGAAATGTGAGTTTTACAAATCTGCACTTTAGTACTCTATATGGGACACATTGTTTCACATGATGGTCTGGAACTAGACTTGGTCCAGCCACTCAATATGCGTGGCCTAAGACCACCCACAAGGTACTGTATGGGTATTTCTGAGCTTGTGTAGTACATATTCATTGCTCATCCTCTTCACACACAAAAACATGTGCACTGCTGTTGTTTAGACATCACAGGTGTACATTTGCAGTGTTGCAATACCCAGATTTTAGGCAAGGAAATAACATTGTTACAACTTCCTGACCCCATTCACTCATAAGTGTATACTTGGGTTAGACAAATGAACTCTCCACATGTAAAGGGAAAATTTAAAAAAGATAACTGTGTTTGTTTCCTAAACCGGTGTATTGATATGTCAAAAAGCTCACCACACTAATCACTGAGACTGAGAAAATGCCACAACTATGTGCAACTGGCCAGGCATGAGGTCTGATACTAATAACCTCTTATGGCATATAAAGCTTACTAACTAACCCTGCAATCCAAACAAGTAGAAAGGGCACTGGAGAACACAGGCTTTAACATAGACACATGGAAAGTAAATCTGCATAGTCAGGCAATTTCAGTACAGCAGATGAATTAATTACCCTCTCAACCTCAAATGGGCCAAATATACTTTTGACCAGGCTGATACTGGGGGGAGAGATGTTTATCTGTTTGCAGCAAGCAGAACAAGTGAGTGCTGCTCGGGTGGCTTTCTACACCTCTTGAACTTGGCGAAGATGTTCTCGGACTGAAGGCACAGCTGCCTCACGCTGCTGGGTGGGGAACGGAGGTGGCTGAAAACCATTAGCTGCCATGCACGGGGACATACCTGTGGCCGAGCTGACAAGGGAGTTGTGGGCATATTCAATCCATGGCAACTGGATGGTCCGTGAAGATGGATGCCTTGCTGAGACACACCGGAGAACTCCCGATTGGCCCGCTATGTCTGGCCGTTGGATTGAGGGTGGTAACTGGATGTTAAGCTGGAAGTAGCACCAATAGCTCTGCAAGGCCTGCCAAACTTGATGTAAACTGGGGCCCTTGGTCAGAAACATGTCCACCAGAATACCATGATTCCTGAAAACGTGTGATACAAGAAGGCTAGGTACTTGAGGGAGAGGGACAAAATGAGATTTTGAGAATCCGTCAGCTATAGTGTCCCGTGTTATGCCCAGCCACCAGAAGCACTGCTGGAGAAACTGAAGGGTACGCTGAAAACCAGGATGGCAGATGAGTGTTGAGGCATGTCCCCACTGCAATACTTGGGAGTAAAGAGTTTCAGGGACAAACAGGTGATCAGCCGGGCCACCACCAGGATCAGACTGGGTCTGTTGAGCTGCTCTTACGGACTCGATTTTCCATTGTGCTGCTCCCACAAAACAAGAAGAGGGCGGAATGGGCACTGACTCAGATGAGAATGAATCTTGGGAAAACTGGTAAGAGAGAGCATCTGGTTTGAGATTGCGAGTCCCTAGTCGATATGAGAGTGTGGAATTAAAGGGGCTAAGGAACCGAGACCAGTGAGCTTGACAAGAATTTAGGCGTTCAGCAGAATGAAGATATAGCATATTTTTGTGGTCAGATGAGAAATGGGTGTTTGGATTGTTCCAGCCAGTGTCTCCACTCCTGTGACGCCAACACAATGACCAACAGGTTGAGATTACCAACATCATAATTCTGTTCCACTGCTAAGAATCGCCTGGAGAAGAAAGCACAGGGGTGAAGTTTGTGAGTCTCTGGATGATGCTGAGAGAGGACGGCACCCACTCCTGACTCAGAAGCATCCAATTCCAGCACAAACTGTCTGGAAGAGTCAGGGTGGAGGACAACTGGAGCACAGGTAAATAGCCTTTTAACTTGCGGAAAAGCCTGTTCAGTTTCAGATGGCCATGAAAAAGGATATTTGAAGAAGTAAGTCTGGTCAGAGGGGCAGCTACTTTACTATAATCTCTACCTGTGGTAAAAATTGGCAAAACTGAGAAAGCTGTTGTTTGTGAGAGGCGGGGGTTGGCCACTCTGCCCCTGCTCTTATTTTGACATGATCTGGTTGAAGCTAACCTTGTGCAACAATGTAACCCAGAAAACTGACAGATGGTTGATGAAAACGTGTTCTCCAGGAGGCGCTGCAGTACCAGGCAGATATGCTGGACGTGCTCTTCTAGTGTGCAGGAAAAGATTAGAATGTCATCCAAATACATGAAGACAAAATGGTTTAACATGTCTCATAGAACGTCATTCAAAGGAGCGATCAATCAGGGGAAGGGGATACTTGTTCTTCACACTGATTTAATCCTTGGAAATCGATGCACAGACAAAGTGTTTTGTCCTTTTTCTCAAAGAAAAAAACAGCTCCTAGCGGGGAAGAAGAGGGACGCATAAGGCCTGCTGCCAGAGAGAGAGGGAGGTGTTAATATTTGTTCCATGATCGCTTTCTTGGGACGGAACAGGTTATAGAGACAGCTAACTGGGTATTTGGCACCTGGGAGGAGGTCTATGTCAGACGGAAAAAGGCGGAACACTGGATACATTAGGAGAGGCTGATGGGGAAGTCTGTGGGGAACTGGAGGGAACTCACTGGTGAGCCCGGTCTTTTGGTGTCCGGGGGCAGGATGAAATAAAATGTCCCGTCTGGCTTGCATCCACTGTTGACATTCTCCAGGGGTTAAACAAGCCCGTCCAACCTGCATGGGGTGGGGGCTGGCTGTTTCCTGTCTTTTCTCTAGTCCTCTCCCTCAGTCGATTGTCTATCTTGATAGCCAGTGAGATTAACTCATCTAAAGAATTAGGTTGGTCCCGAGTAGTTAATTCATCCTTAATTTCAACCGAGAGCCCTTTAACAACACGCCCTGTCGTCCCACCCACTCTCTGCAACTAGGATATGGAAATCAATGGAAAAACTAGCAACGGGAGGACCCCTGATGTAAGGACAAACAACTCTGAATTGGATGGTCAAAAAAGCTGCGTAGCTCGGAGATGAAGGCATCATGACTCAAGGACCCTCGATCTTCCCTCGCACAAAGCAGTAGCCCACTGACCTGCTTTCCCTAAGTAAATTAATAATATAAGCTATACGAGAGCAATCAGAACGATAACTAGATGGTTGCTGATCGAAAACCAGAGAGCACTGTAAAAGAAAACGGCCACAGGAGCCCACATCACTTGAATAATGCTCTGGGGGAGGAACAAAAGGTTCCTTTGGTGCTGGAGGGAGGAGTGTTTGAGCTTGAGGAGAAGCATGGCTACTCACTGGGGGAGTCTGAGAGGACAGCTGAGAGGCAATTAGGGCCACACAAATCATTCAAATCCTGCAGAGAGCTCTGCAGGATATAGCAATATTCTTTGGGTGTTGAGGGCTTGCCAAAGAGTGTCTTGGTCTGCTGGGTCCATAGTTTGGCAAGATTATTCTGTAATGTTGCGGTGGTGCCGGACCCAAAAATGCAGATAAACAGATGAGGGAGTAGGGACAAAACAGCCGTTTTTTGAACTGAGGGTAAGTGGAGGGGTGGTGTCTCCTGACACAAGGAGGCAGGCAAGCTCACAGGGGAAGCAAGGAACGTCAAAGGTGAAAAGCATGGCAAGGTTGAGGATACAGCTGAAGGGTGCGGTGACAGGGTGGCTTGGTGGATAGATACAGGTGAGTAATTAGGTTGGAAATCTTAGGTAGCAAAGTAACAGAAGAGCATACAGGCTGATCCGCCACGATGCTGTGACAATCTGGCAGTGAGCACACAGGAGGCCAGCCTCCTGGTCCTCCTCCTCTGCTGCTCCAGATGATGATGATTCGGCTCAGGTGTGTGCAGCCAACTCCTAAGCCACCCAGCAAACTACGCCAATAACATCGTGCACACAGCATCGTTTTCAAAAAAAGTTTTCGTTTACATCACCCTGCATAAATACGCCTGACAGTCATCTCGCCCTCGAAGGACGCAGCAAGTCGGAGAGCACCATGACATCCTAAAATTTTCACGCCACTCTTCCAGGACAACCACTTAATTTTCAAAATTATCCCACCAGACAGCAGTCCACCCGGGTCGGACCCAAAACCGACGTTGGTGGTGACGGTGACTGGGTGGGAGAAGTGGCAAAATTGCTGACCTCCGAGCCCTCATTCGTCTCTGGTCATCGACATGATACATCAGCTGTGTATGCAAATGCAAACACATGAAAAGTGTTTGCACCAGAAGAAAGGTGACTGCTACTCTGAATGCTTCCATGATCATCGTCATAGCAACAGGAAAATACTGGTTGCACTTTTGGCGCATCAGCTGCCTAAAACTCTGTTTATCTCAATTTACACGCAAACGCAAAACTGTAGTTTTCCAGAATCTCCACTCTAGTCGAGTTTTTAGAAAGATTCATTTTCAGTGGCGAATTCACCGTTTGCATGTAAAAGACAGGTACAAACGAAGGGAAATGTCTCCATTTTTAAAAATACCCATGTACGTGTAAACAGGGCTTTCAATACATTAACATAATCATGAAGTGTCTCTGCGTCTTTAAATCTGAATTATACATTTTCTTCTGTGACACGCACTAGCTTCACCAGCTAATTTCTAACTGAGTCTGCTGTTTGGGGATGAACAGATGTATCACCGAAAACACCTGGCAGCTGCGGGAAAACAGGTTGAGCAGAGAGGCAATTGCCGGCAAGACCAAAACAATGGGCTAAAGGAGACTACAGAGCTCTGCAGTGGATGCATTTATCACATTACGTAGTGACTTCATCTGTTTTGAACATAAAAATATTGATTAGTATAGCTGTAAGGCTGGAGCATCTATGGTGACGTATTAAGACAAAGATGAAGAATCCATTTATTCTGAAATCATGTCAAATTAAAACTGTGCTTTGAAGTCTGTCCTTTAACGACAGGAAAGTTATCAACACCAGCCAGTGTTAGCTCCCCCACGCACATGGATATCTCAGGATAATATTCCTGCTTCAACACCTGCACATCACAAGCGATGCACAGCTACTCTAAGTACCTGTTGATGGAAGCTTCTACTCTGTTAATTTGACAACTGCTGAAGTGTTAATCAATCCTATTGCTGCGGCAACCAAGCAAACAACAAAGCAGAGTCCCTGTTAATTGTGCTCCGTTGTTTCTGACACATGCAAAGAGAGAGGCAGAGAAAATGTGGAGGGAGAAAGAGAACACAGTTTAGAGCTGAGTGCCTCTGCTCACCTACCTGCTGTGGAGTTTACACTGGCAGGAGTATTTTCACATTTAATGTAATAATTATGATTTGAACATTTTCATACAGTTTTTACCATCCGCCTGGCCCTGTCAATGTGTGTCTGTCATTCAGGGTGTGTGTCACTTAATCTGTGCACAAGCAGAAATATAGAAAATGACAATTTGTGTTTTTAGAGGGAGTTAATCCAACTATTTACCAAATGATGGGAAAGTACATTCTCTTGAACTCCCCTTGAAATATTGGTAGAAACCAGTAAAAATATTCCTGAACAGTAATCACGCACTCCTGTTTATGTAGAAAGGCTATAGGGGAGGACACAGCAGTTAAACGTTGCTTGTGTTGAAAAAGATTTGTGGATTAGAAACAGCCTCTCCATTCTCAGTCGTCCACTACCCCCAGGATTATAATTCCTGAGGATGCCTTAAACAGTGCTGCAGCTTTTACACTTATACTTCTTTCTACCATCAATCAAAGACACACTGGTCTGTGTCGCAGCATGAAATCAGTGACAAACCAGCTTCAGCAGCTTTTAGCAGACATTTACATTTCCTCCCATATTCGGTGCTTGCACCTCCAAATGCCCTAAAACACACTTCTGAAGTCTGTCCATGTAAAACTTTGGTTCAACACTATAGGATATCCTTTGATTTACATCTGCTGTATAACAGATTTTATCTCAAGAATCCTGAGGATCATTTTGAAATAATATCAATGGAAGGTCAGGAATCAGGTGACACCACCTTTTCCAACCAGCATTCAAATGCACGCCAGTGTCGTTTTTCAATAATCACATTCACTATGTTTTAATCATATCTTGTTTAAGTAATTAAAAATATCGTAATGTCAAAGATATTAGATTTCCTTCCCATTTATTTGCTCAACCTTCTTGTGCCAGCCACACTGCACTGTGCATATAAAATGCTAATGTTATGTGTGGAAGATGAAAATGTTACAAAGCTGTATAGAAAATGTAGAAGTTGTATGTAAAAAAAAAAAAAAAAAAAAATCAATAGGAAGTTTTAATAGGTTCCTACGCCTGTAATGATAGAGGAGGTTAAGAGGCTAGGGCGCGGGTTAATGGCGCTATCAGGACATAGACCAAGTTAAGTGCAAAGTAAAGGTCTGCCACCAGAGGTTAATTAACCTTTCTAAACCCAAGGTGTCTGAACATACATACATATTGAATGGAAGCTGCCACAAAAAGTCTGTAGGTCACGGCTAATACATTCCGCAAGTTACAATTAAAACATCATCAGACCAACACCTGATCTCCGGTTAAGAGCCATTTATGAAGCTGCAATTCAGGAGGCAATTTATTACAGTCAAAAGCCATCTGAATGGGGGGCAGTTAGGTTAGCAGATATGTAATTTCAGTCAACGTAAAAGCAATGATTAGTAAGAAAGGCCAGTGATGCAAGCAGTGAAGCATTTACTGCGTCAACCACTTCTTCCTTCTTTATGTTGGTGAATATAACAGTGAGAGAACATGGAGATCAGTTTAATAAAAGTCCTCTGGGATTCTGGTATATGTGCAGTTTAGATGTTGAATTTGAACATCAGACACATATATATATATATATATATATATATATATATATATATATATATATATATATATATATATATATATATATATATGTGTGTGTGTGTATTTATGTATAGACATTAAATAACCTGTATGCCATATACAGTGAGTCTTCTGCTGCATGACATAAAGACAAAAAGAGGTTTAATCCAGCATTAGAGAAACCTGATCTGTCCTCATTTCTCATCATTGTTTTTTCAGTGTACTCGTGTCAAGTACAGACAGCATTACATGCGATGCATTTGCTCTGTTTGAAACTCTGAGTCTCAGAGAAACTCTGAGTTTTTGACCACGTCACCTGATTTCTTCAAGTGATGTTTTAAGTGTTGAAAAAATGCATTTTAAGAGTTCAGATGAAACTAATATGTAGTTTCAGCAGTAATTGTGTGTTTCCGTCCTGTAGGACTTCATCTCAGTGTTTGGTGTGTGTTTTGGTGTGTATCATCTTGTACAGTGTAGTTGTGACACAAACGGGGTCTCTTCATAGTCTGTATGGAGGAATGATTACAGCTATCACCAACATTTCCTATAAAAGATGACAAATCTTTCGTCAAAGCAGAGGTATGACCAAGCCAGCCACAAGTTGTTACATTGTTAGAGTAACACAGTAATATATAGGACTGGTGAGCATCAGAACCACCATCCAGGATGAAACAAACAAGATCCAGGAGTACATCAGGAAGATGGCTCCCAAACACAAACTGCTAAGTGAATGCCTCAGGCAGCAGAAACCCCATGGTGCAGAGGAGGATGATGAACCATCATGGAGGAACAAAGAAGGCCCCTGGATGGCATGTACCACTGACAAATTGAAGAAGTGGCTGACATCAAGAAACAAATGGCTGGAAAAGGCTGGACTGAAAGACAGCACACAAGCACTGATCATGGCAGCACAAGAACAGACACTCAGTACAAGATCAATATAGGAAGGGATCTACCACACAGGACAGGACGGACAGGACCTGAGGTGCAGGCTGTGGAAAGATGCTTCTGAGACAGTTCGGCATATAATAGCAGGGTGTTAGATGCTGGCAGGTAAAGCATACATGGAATTCCATTAAGTGACTGGTATAGTGTGCAGGAACATCTGCACTGAGTATGGGCTGGAAATCCCAAGGTCTAAATAGAAGACACCTCCCAAGGTGGTTGAGAAAGACCAAGCCAAGATACTGTGGGACTTCCAAATCCAGACCGACAAGCTGGTGATGGCTAACCAACCAGACACACACACATATATATGTATGTATAGGTATACCTTTTGTAGTGGTTTAGGTAGCCCCTTAGTCAGTAGCTAATACTGTCCTCAAGCTATGGAGGAAATCAAAATGAGATGCATGCTTACAAGCAAACTAACATATCAAAAGCAGCTTCCTCTTTCAACCAGCCAGTATAGCAGCTTCCGCCTTTCCCTCAGCAACTGGTATCCCTGTTGACGCCTCCATGTTCCCCACGGCAAACACTTCCAAAGGGAAGATACATTCAGAGGTAGTTTTGTGCATCCTGTCTCGAGGAAGCTTCCTTAAAAAGGTACGCCTTCGAATGGAGAATAGATAGATAGGTATAATAAAAAACTTCCTAGTAGGCACTTTCTTTAACTTAGACACAGACACAGACACACACACACAATGCCTCCCACGAGTCTGTCGATCTACACCATAAACAAAGACAACAAAGCAATCCCCACTGGAGAACGGACATTTCTGGTATTATCTCTCTCTCTCTCTCTCTCTCTCTCTCTCTCTCTCTCTCTCTCTCTCTCTCACCACACACACACATACTTTCATACTCCATGATGTAATGAACCTGCAAGGCTTTCCCCTTTTCTCTCCTCACTCTAGGATCATTTTTTCATTCACACTTTTGATTCACTTTCAGAGAGGAAGAATTTTAGACTGTGCTCCACCCCTCTCCTTGTTACATGTCTCCCCACCCACCCCATCCCTCCACATCCCTCCACCCATTTGTATTTAAATACAAAGTTTGAGTACACACTGCACCTACTCTCTGGATGAGGCCTATTCCCCCGGCTCACTCTTTCCAAGTAATTGCCCTGTTTTTCAGCAAGTATGAATTCCTGCGCCACACCAGTGCGGTGCTTTAATTTGCGGGTAAATAGGTTTTCTGCTGAGTTTAAAGGCTCTGTGCCCGTTGGGGGATTTAGCTTTGGGGAGATACTCTGTGGCTGAGAGAAATCATTAGGCACAGGGTGGTAGGGGGTGCGCTTCATGATGCAAACAAGCAGTCAGCACTGACCTGACAAGCCTCCCTGACAACGGCTCACACTTTGGATTTCTTTTCACTTGATGTAGCAAATTTGTTTTTTCACTGACTGTAACAAAGTGTGGTTAAAGGTCACTTTTACTGCATGTGAATGCAAATGTTTCGCTCAAACTCTAATCACATTAAGTTCATGCAGGAAAACAGAAATACCAAACATGAAAGCTTAAGCTAAATAGATCAAAGTCATGATACAAGGTTTAAAGTTGAGATTTCAGTTGATTTCATACGAGCTGTTTTCCAGTAGAAAGCAGTTCTGTGTTTTCTCCAGAGTAACGGGAACCCTGGAAACTTGTTCTGGAAACACTGTTAATTTCATTAATTTTGATATTCTCTGAGCTCCAGAAATTAAATTTACATGTCCACAATTTATTTAGAAAAAGAGGAAAATACAAACAAAACAAAATCTGTTCACATACAACAAGTGAAGCTTCGACACCAACAGGAAAGTTTTTCCATTGTTATTTATGGTGTACTGGTATGGAAGAGTTATTCTTTTTCAGTTCAGATTTTCAGTTTGAGAGCATGATTTCTCCTTCTCGTGCTCAGATTTATTCTCCTCGTGCTCACATTTTGTGCTCGCACTCAGATTTCTGCTGCTTTCTTTCAAAATGTGTGCTTGGACGCAAAAATCACATGCTTGCGCTCACATTTCTTCTTCTTCAACACAAACGTTTCACTCACACTCAAATCTGTCCTGTGCGCGCCCAGATCTAACGTCTGCGCTCTCAAATCTAATGTGCTCGCGCTCAAAACAAGCACATCCTCTCAGGTTGAAGTGTCTGCTCAGAAGGACTAACTCTCAACTCAACTCTTATAATACTGCCATGCTAGTAAGATTATATATATATATATATATATATATATATATATATATACTATACTATTTATAGTATATAAAATATATCCCATTAATTTAAAATTCGAAAAAAATCTAAACTACGAGAACTCTTTTTAGGATTACTTAAGATTAATTATTCATAAATAAGCTGGCGTCTTGAAGGTGACGATTCAAACTGCTGGCTAATATGGTAAATTGGTGTATTGTAAGAGAGAAGCAGTTTTACAAACGGACCATATACCTGCCCCTACAGAGCGCTCAAAAAGGGCAAAGGAACACCCAAGATTGGTCCACACTTTAGCTGTCTCCTTATTGGCTGGTGAAAAACACTATTTTAAGCACAGGGAGGGGCATTGTTCAGTTTGAGCAGACACCTCAACCTGAGAGGACGTGTTGTTCCGAGTGCGAGCACATTAGATCTGAGCACGCACAGGACAGATTTGAGTACGAGCGAAATGTTTACGTCCAAGAAGAAGAGATGTGAGCGCAAGCATGTGATGTTTGAGTCCAAGAAACATTTTGAAAGAAAGCAGCAGCAATCTGAGCACGAGCACAAAATGTGAGTATGAGGAAAAGAAATCTGAGCATGAGAAGGAGAAATCATGCTTTTAAACTGAAAACCTACGCTCTTGAATAAAGATAGGATAATTCTTCCATATTATACTGGCTGCTTTTAACAATCAGAAGTCATGGTAAACATATGAACATTTGAACATCTCAATGATAGCCGGCTTGTGCCCCGTCTTTGAGATTTAACCACTTTGCCTGTGGTGATTGTGAACAGACAGTGAATATATTCTTAAACATAAGAGCTCAGCAGCTTTCTGTAGAGCTCTTAAGAGGAACTTTTGGTCTTATTTAGGACCACATATTTTTTGATGAAAAAACACTTCAATGGTAAAAAAAGAGACACCATAAATATGGCTCCAGGATTCTCTGAGCCTAAACTGAGATAATCTTGGTGTGATCAAGATTATCTCAGTTTAGATGAGTCACAGCCTGTCTAATTGTAATGTAACAAGGGTGGCACTTACTGATGTGTTACGATTAAGTTTTCAGAACCAATAATTGTGCTATTGAGCATGTCACCTATATGTAGAATTTCTTTTTGTAAACACACACAGACTTTTTACAAGTTATCTCTCTGCTGTAGTCATAAAGTTTCCATTTATATATTTTTATTACTGATTTTTGCTTACCCCAGGTCAGAGAAGATAAGCCCACCACATGATGGCTTACTAGCCAGCAGAACTCTGCCTTTTCATCCACATATGTTTACCAGTTCCCCTCATCTGTATAATCCTTTCATTAGCAAGGGTCGTCTTCTGAAACCAGCACATGCAGCACAGCTGTGAGGAGATCACATGGCGGTAATTGCCTTTTAAATTGGCAGGTTTCATCTGACAACCTCTGCTTGACAAGTGAAGGAATTCTTCCATTTGTAAAAGTGACTCTATACCTCTAATCTGTGCACCCTCGGCACCATTAAAGTGCCTTCATCCACTGCTATGGCCCTGAGAGATGTGTAATTATTAGCATGTGGTGACAAAACACACACACAAGAAAACACAAAAAGTCATTATGGCAATAACATGGGACTCTATTTGTCAGCTCGATCCAGATGAGCCAATTTCACAATAAATTGCTGATGACTAATGACAATGTAGTGTGATTATACTCTTAATAATTTCTTCTGAGGGTGACTTCCATTTCCATAACAGATGAGCCTTGTGGAGAAAAAAAAATAACTAACCCAAAATACAATGTATCAACCCTTGGAATGAAATCTGCTGTTTTAGACCTCACACTGAGGAGGGTCGCTCTCAGTTCTATGGTGCTTGAAATGATCAGCATCATCAAACTCAATAGTTACTCATTTATTTGGACACAATTTGGATGATCTTATGAGATTACAGACATCTGATCAAATCTGTCACTGCACAGAAAGCATTGCAGAGATCCAGCATCACTCTCACCCTGATCCACTTTGATGCAGTGGCAGGACAATGTCAAGACGATGAGCCACTGTCAGATAAAAAACAGTGTGCTGTGTTACCTCTTATGGTAGCTCAAATCCAGATTTTCTGTAAGGGTTTACTCTCTCAGCATGTCACTCTCCTGTGCTCAGCATGAGTTAGTGGAGCTTTTTGGCTCATGGCTGTGGGTTTGAGTCATGGGAACTAGGGCATGTCCACATGCTGGTGGGCCAGACGGTCCGGGTTATGGTAGAAAAGACCACGGCTGTTTCCATCACTGCACAACTGGACAACAATCTGCATGAAGGGTGTTCATGTCCGACCGGCAGTTTCAGAAAGTTACATCCACAACTCCAACGTGCAAAAGATGTATTAAAGGAAGCCATCTGATGATCTGACAAGCAGTCCACTGTAGTTACCCTGACTGATGGGTGTCAGCTCACAGATCCAGGTGCTACATTGAAAGGTGGATGGAAAGGTACTGCATATATTTGGACTTTACTTTTCACATTGATGCTTGTGAAAAAGCTTTTCAAAGAAGTGCAGGATTCAATTTCCATCTGTCCATATTATAACAAAGAGTCTTTACTCAGGCATGCAGTGACACTACTGAACACTCTAAATGCTCAGTCTGATTTTAAAATCTGATTTGGACCTGATGCACAATTGTTGCTAATTAGCAATTCCTTCAAAGTCATGGCTACCGGATTGATACTTTTTGACTGCATAGTTTTATTATAATGTATAGTTAACTGCAAAGTGTATGAATCACTGGTATTAATGAAATTAATGAACCTGAACCTGAACACTGGTTCAGAACATTGATGCAACTTCTGAAACATTAGAACAATATATAATTCATTTTATTAATAAAGAACAACAGAGTAGAGGTGAGTTAACAGTGATAGACACGACAAAACAAACAGTGAAACAATGAAACAGTAGATCAGGGGGAAATAGGCCTGTGTGTGTGGGTCAGGAGAGGATATGAATTTCTCAGTCTGTTTAAACCTAGTTTTGTCTTACAAGATATTCTTGTATTTTTTTGTTGGTTGAAATACTTTAATGAAAACTGCCAACCTTGTGGTAGCACTAAATGAAAGTTTTCTGATCTACCAACCACTCAAAGAGCACTTGTCACATTCACCCATTCAACACACACATTCATACACTGAGCGATATGTTTCGACCTGTCCAATAGTGTTGAGATATAACTTCACCATGCACTACTAGTTGGCTGGCTACTGATTAAGGGGTATTTGTTTCTTAATCAGTAGCCAGACAGAGGCCTTATCAAACTCCACTGAATATGCAAAATCTCTTTCTCTCTCTATATCTCTATATCTATTGTCAGTTGTCTCGTGTAATTGAAATAAAGTAGATGACTTGTGGCTCACGGATGATGCCTTTGGTGGTGATGGGTTCATTACTAAGGCTTCTGACATCAGACCGGAGATTTAGGTTGCTTCACAAAACAGCAGTTTGACCTTTCTTGAACCTGACAAGGCGAGCACTGTCTGTGAATAATTATCATTAACCAGACGACGCTCATGTTGACTGCTACAACTCTACTGTAGCTTTGGTGAGTCTCAGTGGTGTGTCTCAAAACTCACAGTGAAAGCTTTGGTTGTAGTTCAGTTAAGCTAAGCTAAGCTAAGATAAGACATGCTCAGCTTTATTTATTTATTATTTATTTTTGTTTATTCACACTCCAGCCTCAGTGTTGAGTTGTTCATGGTTCATGTCAAATGTCTGGACCTCCATAATCCAAATCAGTGTTTTCATTTTGGTATTTAGTTGTTGTCTTTTGACAAAAATGTTTTTTGTCACATTTGAGTTATTTGATTTACATTTCTATGACTTTTGATTTGATTTACATTTCTATGACTTTAAAGAATTCTACAGCTGTCATTGCATCTTTGCTAGGTACAGTTACCATGGTTACAGGTATTGCTCTAACCCCAGCTTCTCTTTGTGGTGATTAATTTGTCAGAACTGGTAATTTGATTAACTGATTACATTTGATTATATTTTACCAGGATAGTATACACCTACTCAGGCTACACAGGCTTTCAGCAGCTTGTCAGGACCCCCGACTACTAACTGGCTGGCAGTGGTGGAGGAAACAAAGCAGATATTTGAACAACATGTAGATATCTGTGAGCTAACGAGGCAAGACCTTTTCCTGCACCTGTCCCTTGTGTGTTTGTATGTCTGGTTGGTCTCCCCTCTATTGTGTTGCTGCTGGGCGTGGCTTCAGGTTTTCCCTCTCACCTGCCTGATTACCACAGTACAAAAGATCTGCTCAACCTCCAGACTTTGTGAAATTATTCAGTCTGGTCTGTGGTAACTACACTACAATCCAACTCAGTATGTGAGCTCTGTCTCATCACCTCACATGATTTTTGGTTGGGATCACCTTCACTCAGAATCTATCCTGCTCCTTCTACCTCAGAGTATTGTGTTGAACCTCACTGCTAGTTTTCAATAAACTGTTTTACTGATTATGATGTCTGTCTTGTATTCAACACTCAACTAGTAAGGAAGTGTAAGGGTCATACCCTCTTACTGAGAAGCTGTGTTGTGGTTTGTCTCTGAAATATAGTGAAAGGTTAAAGTAGCATGAAATGGAAATACTCAAGTGAAGTACTAGTATGTCAAAATTGTACTTCAAAAGAGTAATTTAGTAATTGCACTTACTGTTATATTCCACCACTGCTAGTTTGCCACTCAGCCAAAATACACAAAAGACATGCTGTGTCAGGTGGTCAGGGAGAGCAGAGGCCCACCCACGGGTTCAGATTGTTATTACATCATTAATATCAGAGAACAGGATAAAACTTGCTTTTACAATCTGATATTAAATGATACAGATTGATTGACTCCTTTGCAGTACATTTATATGTGAATACAAAGTTCAGTAGGAAAGTATGAAGTGTTGTAGCTTTGTAACATTTGTGTATCTGTACCGTTTGATGATGTTGAGCTTGCATTTTTCAGGCACCTTGCTGTTGTAATTTGATGCTAATTTAAAGGAGCAGACTACAAACAGGGCCTTGGATAGTGTGTTGTAATATCTTGGAGTCTCTCTCCAGCCCGCAGGCCTTGTCTGTCTGACAATTCAATACAGGCCCATTTTGTAGTTTGACGCTTGAGCGACAGCTTTTGAGTGAGTTAGTGTCCCTGACCATCAATTAGGAGCAGACCTCATTGACACACATAAAAAACTCTGCCATCCAGTGCTTTCAGTAATTGTGGGCATGACAGTTTATCATTATCTGTGAAAAGCGCTGGATTTAGTGAACACATGGCTGTTTTGATGGTCCCCCATCACTCGAGTGTCACTCAAATTTGTGCAGCTGTTTGTTTCCATGTGATTATTTTTTCTCTCCCAAGGCCAAATGGTCATTTTGCTTTAATGAGCTCACCGTTCTGTAAAATACAAAGCTGCAATGGGGTGTGGAGTGCAAGGTTCCAAAGGCTGATTGAGAGTTTTAACCAAGGCTACTAAAGCTAGATAATAGGCAATTACTGCTAAGTGTATTTGAACAACTCTAAAAAACACTCACAACTGTTTTGTATTTGTTCCTCTTACATATTTTTTCTTATTCTAAATATTGGAATGAAATGTCTGTGCACCTGATGCTTTATCAACAACTGATACAAATCATTACAATCAGTTACAATCACAGTACTTTACACGTCTACACATATAACACACACATTCATACGCTGATGGAGGAAGCTGAAACATTATCGAACACACACACACACACACACACAGAAGACATGGCCATCGGGAGCAATTTGGGGTTCATAGTACTTTAAAAAGTACTTTAAATAAATATACTCATTCAAAGAATCTGGCCTTCTCATAGCAACAGAGACTTTACTCTGAAGAGTTCTCAAACAATTGCAGAAAACCACAAACACATTACAATGTTCACTACTTAAGTCTAACTGATACAATTATGTACTTGTGAGCAGCCCAGAAGCATGACTCAAGTGTCAACACTTGATGCCATGATTACCATTTGACAAAAACATTGTTAATTACAACTCAGAAGTTAAGTGAAGAGCCAGGCGCTGAAGCATTAAAACATAAATGAAGCCTTTACCCCCCTTCAGCAATGGTAGATAATGGGATTCCACATCAATAAACACTTAAGAGATTTTTTTTCACATCAAGTGCCAGCATCCTGTGGAAAAAAAGTGCTATTTGACAGTAATATTTCCCCTGTATTCACTTAAGAGATTTCTGTCCAACAGCGCTCCTATTTATTTTGATGTGACTTTTATTTGTTGTTTTTTCTTTTTTCTTTTGGAGCCAGCTCATTTGATATCTCTTGGTCTTGCAACCTTGTTTCATATAACATCTTCCAGCTAAGGTAGCCTTGCCTCTTATGTGTTGAATAATTCATGACTTGCAATTCAATACTATTGGATTGGGGTGAGGGGACTCAAAAGTTGAATTACAAAACATCACATTCTTTCATCTCATAAAGTTTTTTTTACAAAGTGCAGAGGTCAATTATGAGTCCTCTGGCAATAGCTGGTATGAATAATACACCGAAGGGCTCCAGAACCTTGGGAGAGTTCCTCCACTTGTGTAGATTATTGACGCGTTTACTTTTTTTCTTCCTATCCTCAGGTAAAAAATGGACCCTTTGTCTGTGGTCTCCTTTACTGTTCATGCCTCCGTCTCCTCCAGGCAAAAGAGACCTAATTTGCACAGGTCTGTTTTGGGGCCAATTATTATAATACCAAATGTACTGGAAACACAATAAAATTGAAAACAATAAAAGAGTGGGCCTACCAATATCATGCATTTTAATAATCCTCTCATTAAAGATGCATTTTATCTGTTCAGCAATTTGGAGAGTTTTACTCCACTCTCTTTAGACTCACATTACCTACAGAGCATAGACCTGCTCCTGGTGTGCAGAGAGCTGTTGGGAGGGAAGTGCTCTTTACATCAAACCCATTAAGTGACATGTGAAATTAATAATTGTAATCATCCAGTCACCTCAGGTGATGAATGGCAAATCGAAGTGCATGTATATGTTTGACATGTGAAATTGTTGTTTTTGCACAACCCAGTTTCATGTCTTCTGTAGGTATAGAGGATTTTTTATGGATTTTGTCAAATATATGTTGAGTTCGCCATCTAAGACATTATATTTCCATTGAAATGACTTTGTCTTTGTGTATTGGCTCAGTGAATTTAATGAAAAAACAAACAAACAAACAAAATTAAAAAATCAATTCACTTTGATGTTGATCACAGACTTGTGTCATAATCCATCACACTTTTCAATCTGGTTTGCGGAAACCAGATGGATGGCATGTTGTTAAAGAATGCTGTGGTACCCATGCTGGCTATTGTGCCTTGAATGTTGAACAACAGTGTCACCAGCAAAGCACCCCCACACCATCACCTACTCTGTGCTTCACAGTGGGAATCACACGATACGTATTATCCATTCATCTTCTCTGTGTCTCTCACAATGGTTGAAATGTTCTGGATTGACTGACTTTCACTGCCTTAATAATGTAGCAGTTGTTGCATAGCGTCATTTACTGTATGCCAACACTACATCTTAACAACAGAACTGATGCTAATTAACTTCAGATGAAGCGTTACTTCAAAATCATTCCAGGTAATGACCTCATGAAACGGACTGACAGAACGTGTGCAAAGCTGTCATCAAAGCAAAAGAAGCTCAAATATAAACCATAATTTGTCTACACTTTTGCTCACCACATAATTCCATATATTATTACATGTGTACAGCTGAGTTGCTGGTTTCCAGTAGCCCCCACCTGACTTGTGTCCTGTCTTGCAGCACTAGATGTCAGTGTTCTCGCTGCTCTGTGGAGCTGCAGGCACATGAACTACACCCTGGGACCACCGCTGCAGAAAAATGTACCTATTTTTTTCACTTGAAAGTCCCCGGTCCTCATGGATTTCATGTTATAGCCTCCTGTGTCACTGATTACTGAGGGCATTTCATAATGAGCTGCAAACTGCTGAGCTGCACTTCCTTCTGAACCCACTCTCAGATCAACCAGTGCTGTATTTCTCACCACTTGTTGCCAGTTCAATTGTATCTTTCAGTAAAGAGTATGTTTACTCATCCAAAAGGTATTAAAGATTTGAGAATAAATTAGAGAAAGCTACCTAATAACTAAAAATAGAAAAAACTAAAAGTACTGAACTAAAAGGTAACTAAACCATTTCAATCTCAAAAATCATATAATACGTATTTACCGTATAAAAATAATGTAGTCTCTGTGATGTCACCCACAGGTTTCTAAGGAGCTCTTTGTTGAACCTCAGCATGGTGGCTCTGGTTGTCTCCATCTTGGCAGTCCTCCCAGTTAATCCAAATATGGGCAAAGAGGTAGATTGTGGGTGGAGCTGAAGTGTGACGGAACCCACCTGGCAATCAAAACAGTCACACTGTTAATTCTCTATAACTATATATAATTTGAACAGGTGAGTTCTATAAAAAAAAAAAAAATCACCCTCAGTGTTATGGAATTGATTATGGAATAGAGGTATCAAAACTTTTTTTTGTAACAGGCTTCACAGTAGAAGTTGTACGTTTTAACATGGGGACTTATGGAGACTGACTTGTTCTGTAGCCAGCCTCAAGTGGTCATATGAGGAACTGCAGGTTTTTAACTCCTTTGTTTACTTGACAAACACAGACGCTGCTGTCTGCTGTCAAGTAGTTTGTGCTGTGTTCAAAGCTCATTCTAAGGTAACAAACACACAGCAAATCTTATTTTCAAGTGATTAGAATGTAGTTATGGATATTATAAAACGGAGTATTCCATTTATGCCAATACGTACTCCTAAATCTTACACGCTAGATCAGTGTTTCTCAAACCACTGTCACCACATACCACCATAGAAAATATTAAGCTGTCATCACTGACCCCACTGATCACAGGATAGATCACATCAAATATGAAAATTAGTGCCCATTTTCAAATTGACAAAACTCTGTATAAGAACAAATGAACAGTGTTTCCCTATTTGAATGTATTACAGTGAACATTTGATGTAAAATCCTGAATCTGAATTTGGGATTTGCAATAACTTTTATTCTACAGATACATACAAACCACTGCACGTGTAGGGCGTACCTGTACCTGCAGGCCAATTCCAATACATCTGAGACAGAAAGTTTATTGAAAAGAATTAAAGGCACTTGTTTCAGTCTGTTCTCTCAGATCTGTCTGTCTGTCTGTCTGTTCTCTGGTCTGTCTGTCTGTCTGTTCTCTGGTCTGTCTGTCTGTCTGTCTGTCTGTTCTCTGGTCTGTCTGTCCCTCTGTCTGTTCTCTGGTCTGCCTGTCTGTCTGTTCTCTGGTCTGTCTGTCCCTCTGTCTGTCTGTCTGTTCTCTGGTCTGTCTGTTCTCTGGTCTGTCTGTCCCTCTGTCTGTTCTCTGGTCTGCCTGTCTGTCTGTTCTCTGGTCTGCCTGTCTGTCTGTTCTCTGGTCTGTCTGTCCCTCTGTCTGTTCTCTGGTCTGCCTGTCTGTCTGTTCTCTGGTCTGCCTGTCTGTCTGTTCTCTGGTCTGTCTGTCCCTCTGTCTGTTCTCTGGTCTGCCTGTCTGTCTGTTCTCTGGTCTGTCTGTCCCTCTGTCTGTTCTCTAGTCTGCCTGTCCCTCTGTCTGTCTGTTCTCTGATCTGTCTGTCCCTCTGTCTGTCTGTTCTCTGGTCTGTCTGTCTGTTCTGCTCACACTCACATCGGTCCATCTGCGTCCAGAGTGGGAGGTCTTTCCTGTTATTGCCTCAGTGTGGGGCAGCCAATCAGCGTGACCACGCGCGTTAACGTCGCAGCCCGGAAGAAGGAAGCTGAACTCGAAAAGAGCGCCTTGATTTAAAGTGGAGACGTTACGTGAAGGTAAGCTTTATGTTTTCTTATATATTTATGTCACCTTACATATTTATATAGATATTTATGTTACCTTACCATACATATAATGATATTTATGTTACTTTATCATACGATATATGTAAGACATTTCATACTGACGTTAACTTCTCTAAAGCAGCGTTACTCTAGCAAAACACGTCAGTTTGATGCTCCCTTTATCGGACAGATTCAAACATCTTTTCGAGAAAAAAAACACGCTTTCGTGTACCTTTGACGTTACACAAACGTAATTCTACTTTTAGAGCAACGTTTGACTGTGCCACCGCTGTATCATTCAGGTATGTGAGTCCTGCGTGTTGAAATATAGTGTAGAAATATTAACCGAAACTTTGACGAAGGAGTCCAAGCCCCGTGTGTGTGTGTGTGTGTGTGTGTGTGTGTGTGTCACACGGCGTTTCACTATACTGTGTTGATGTTGTAATGTAAATGAAGTGTTTCATACCTCGATGTACACACAGTAACATAAGGTCTTCTGGGTGGAGTCATATTGGAGAAAGTGACTGCAGTCCAATAGTCTATTTTTCTTCCTCACTGAGTGAAATGACCCGGAAGTCTTCACGTAGCCGCCATGATAAGAGCTGTTTGAAATCTCTAACTGTTAAGGAAAGGAGCTTCAATGCTTCCTTTATTATCTCCTTTAGCATAGGATACACTGGACCACTCTTTATGAAAGGAAAGATGGTAATGCCATCCCACAATTCTTTGGGCAGCGACAAAAAAAAAATCAACACACTGTTCAGTCATTCATAATTAGATATTAATATATTTAATCAGAGTGATGCAGCCTGCCGGTGACTTTGCCAGGGTGTACCCCGCATCTTACCCAATGTCAGCTGGGATAGGCTTCAGCCCCCCTGTGACTCTAGTGAGATAATGGACACAATCACCTGAAAATAAGAATCATTGTGTTTTTGTTACATTAGATGAGGCTTTTGTATCTACAGACCCTGTGGGTCCTCTTCCACAGAGTCCATGTTTGTCAGATGTATTCCAGTTGTATTGTCTAACCTGTTTTTTTTAGTTAGCTTGATCAAAGTTAGCTGAGTTTAGGCGCACACAGACAGAACAGAGTTTTGAGCTGGGGGACAGGTTTCATGATGAACTGAAGAGGTGAATTGTCAGATGGTCCTGTACTTCATCTCATCATTCAGTCACAGTGAGCATCTCCCTGTAGGAGAAGTGTACCCTGGTTAGTACTGATCAGGCCCTCTTGTTTACAGTGTAGGGATCCTCAGAGACAGCACAGTGGTTAATTACTGCTAAAGCTCTGCTCTCTGCCCACTCCACGCTCTGCTAATACAAAGGAGATGACACTAATGAGGGAATGCAGGGAGGGCAGTGCCTCTCCATGGCTGTAGGTCAGCTGGAGGAGGGTTTGATGATTACCACTGCTGCTTAACGGACAGAGCAGTGTTTTAGAGAGACTGCCATTATTCATTTGTGTTGTAGATGGTGACCAGTAAAGTTAATAATGTGTCTGACTGCATCTGGTGAATATTGTAAAAAATGTTCAAACTTCACCAGATCTTAAAATTGCTGTCTAACATCGTAAACATTCTGAAGTATTCAAGCACATCCACACATTTGAAATGCTTTAATCCACCAATAACCTGCGCTTATAGTTTCTTAAAGCAACACGGTGTTAGTATTTTTGTTATTTTGCATCTCCATTGAGATCTTTGAAGGGGTTAACTAGGGGTGCACGATAATTATTGGACCGATAACAGAAAATTATTACGTCATTCCGATAAGTCCGGTATCATGACGAATAGCTCCGATAACATTTATAATTTTGTCATCACGGCCATCAGTGCCCCGCTCCACTTTGAGACCTGAATGGCCTGCAGTGAATGCTGCGTCAACTCTTTCTGACTGGGAAAATTCAAGAATACCCCCTCATGTCAGAAAAGAATTTGTTAACTCGGTCAGAATTTTGGTAGTTTCTGACTTGAATTGATATCCACATTCTTTTTCGACATGTTACACATAAACAATAGAGACATGAACTTAAAAACGTGGCAACGGGGAATTTCCATCACACCGTGAATACAGCGTGCTTACGTTTGAAAACAGACAGCATGGCGTCGATTGTGTGGGACTTTTTCAACATTCCAGAAGAAGACAGGTCGCTTGTTATTTAGGGTGACCAAACATCCTCTTTAGGCCGGACACGTCCACGTTTTACGTCCTTATAACACACATTAACATGGGACCATTAAGTGTGTATTTAAATTGACTGGCACTTTATACTGCGTTACTTTGTTGCATTACGTATTTCTCGAGAGGCTGCCTTGTGGGCAGCTCTGCGACACACACACACACACACAGAGGGAGCAGAGCAGACAGAGGAGCAGCAGCGTTGCACAATAAATGCCAAAGCGAAGTGCAGCTTCACAGATGAGCTGCAAAAAAATGACCACGTATCGTCCCGGTCAGGGACTAGTGGGGGGCTGAGTGCACTGTGTTCAAAGCTGCCTCATATGTTTCAGTGTCGAACCCTCTGAGGACGGATTGGGCGGATCCGCCCAAACAAAAATTTTATGTGTGAATATCTTTACGATAGAGAGATGTGGTTTTTCCTTTATTTTTATTGAGGAATGCACCCTTTCAGATTGTGTTTACATATAAATGTTTGAATCTAACTTGCGTCAGTGCATCAATTTTCTCTATATATTCAGTTTGTGATCCTGTTGCATCAGTTCAGTTTTTTTTTTTGAGAGGCTTGCAAATAGGTTTCATTGGAAAAAATAAATACCTCCCTTTAAAGAGCCAAAAGTGTTTTGGGGTTTGTTCTTAGTAATAATGATGATCTTAGGTCATGATCATGCAGGACCACATGGGAGAAGCAGTGTCCACCTCATCACTGTGACTATGAGTTTCTCCCCTGGTCCATCCGGCCCCCTCGGGCTCACCACTACTACTAGGAACCAGAGGGAACGTTGGGAGAGTAAATGCAGCCGGACAGCCAAAGAGTTGGTGCAGACAGAACAATGCTACTGCCAGCAGCTGGAGCTGGTCACCACTGTACGTACTGTAGCAGTCAGCCGGCTGGTCCAACTTTGAAGGGGTTAACTGTTCAGAAAGGACACAGTGTGAGGTGGGCTGAGAATGTGGCTGTCATAGAGGTTGGAGACGGCGCACATTTTCAGACAGTCTCTGCCAGACCACATGGGAGAAGAAACCAGCAGGCCAGCGCATCTATGTGTGTGTGTGTGTTTGTTTGTTTTGGAAAGTTACAGAATTTGTGAGACACAGCTGTCCAACTTCAGTAAGAGTGGACTGATCAAGTTATTTCAGGGCCAGTACAGGTACTGATTATTAGAAAGGAAGGAAAAAACTACATGTGCATTTGAACACAACATTTGAAAATCTTGCAGTTTATTTCATTTACATTTCTTCATTATTTCATTTACTGACATACAGGACATAAGTACAGGTACTTACATATATGTAGTATATTTCAGGGTACTTTAAAGTACATTATGGAGGCATATACTATACTTTTTACTCATTTATTCAAACTCATTAGTGACCTTGCAGATTCTCATTGTTGATCTAAAATTTAAATCAACTGATAAATAATTAGGATACATTATCAATGAAGCCATCCAGCAGTATATAAAGCAATTAAAATCTAATGCATCACATTAATGCATCAATAATTATAACTCAGTAATATAAGACATATTATTCTGTAATAGACCTTTTTGGTATTGTATATGTATTTTTGCAGTCTTTCAGTCTACCTTTCTACGTTATCTTGAATACTTTAATATTACTTGTGATGTGTAACCAATCAGATAGTACTGTGGGCGGGACTCTGAGCGAGATTTTCGAGTTGTGACTACAGACAGAAAGATGGCGTCTGTATCAGTGTCATAGCAGCACATTTAAAATGATTTATTTTATTGACAGTTAAAAACATGTGGTCATATGGATAATCAGTCAGGTCAATCATTGTTTTATCCGCAGTTTACACAGATAATGGATTGTACTTAACCCTGTGCAACTGGGACTGTACTGAGATTGCGCTTTCAAGCCATCTTGTGCTAACTGAATGTCTCAGTGTGTAGCTGTGTTGGCAATAGTTTGTAGAATTGCTACATTTCACTTCAGTGGTCAATGCTTGTAGCTGATAACTGGATCGCTGTGATTCTCTAATCTCACTTTTAGATTATAGGCTTATTTCTGTTTACTGATCACTTTCCTATTGGTGTATTTGAGCTGTGTTAATACACTATTAAACCTAATACAGGGTTTTCCACAATGTTGCTGCTTCAACTTAAAAGCTTTAGACTGGCAAACCAGCAAAGGCTTTTATTGTGAAACAGTGTACGCTTCTTCAGTTTCATCTGGTTTGTCAGTGAATCCAAGTACTTAGAGCACAATATGTAGTAAAAGACAAATGGCAATAAAGATATAGGCTAACTGACCTTACATGCCATAGTGAACTCTTCTTCATGTCCAGTTTTTAGCAGACATCTGCTGATGTCTTTGTTAGTCTTTGTCATCCATAATTCTGATTTCATTACGTTCATGGTACCAATGCAAAATAACAGCAAGTATACACTCATTTGTGTTCAGTTCATCACTAGTGCGTGCCTGTCTGTAAACCTGGTTCGATTGCTTGTGTCTCTGCAGTGTCCTCCTCATCACAGTGACTATGAGTTTCTCTCCTGGTCCATCCGGCCTCCTCGGGCTCACCACTATCCAGGAGCAGAGGGAACGCTGGGAGAGAAAACGCAGCCGGACAGCCAAAGAGTTGGTGCAGACGGAACAACGCTACTGCCAACAGCTGGAGCTGGTCACCACTGTACGTATTGCAGCAGTTGGTTGGCTCATGGTCCAACCCCGCTGTGTGTGTCTCTGTCACTTCACGTCATGGCTGCAAGTCTCTTTTTGTCTGTTCTGCATGCAACTTCAGTTCAGAAGCAGAATGTTTTTCCTGCCTGACTTTGTAAACCTGCTCAGATTTGGTCATTTTTCCTACTGTGCCTCTAAATATGCACATATATTATACTGTTTGCCTTTTTTATTGAAAGAAAAAAAGTTTTATTTTGAAAGTCAGTCATTAGCCATTTCTGTGTCTGATTACTGGCCAGTTCGAACTGCTCTGAGCAGAATGACATGTTGACTGTCTCAGTAGAGCAGAGTGGAGAGCTGTTCCTAAAATGGACCATGGCCCACCTGTTGGTTTCAAACATTCACATTTCTGGTGTATGGCGTCAGTGATAATATATTATTATTATTATAACTACTGATTTATTAGTGGATTATCTGTGGCGGCTGTGTCACATCTATGTCAAAGAGTTTATACTATCTAAACTAGGCCTCAAAGTTATAAGTGGTAGAAATCCAACACTGAAAGCAACCATCCCCCAACAGATGACCCTCAGGGATCACTTCTTATAGTGTTTATAAAGGTCTATGTAAGGCTTTATTTAGGCTTCTCTGTTGTATCAGGATTCATTTTCCCCACAGCTTCCTGCCACAGGCATGGCTAGATACCATTACAGAGAAAGAAATCATCTTTTTCATAATTTTGCTGTGGCGACTCTTTAAAAGTACATTTCACTGAGAGTGTTTCCAGATTTAAATTCACAGCAAATAAAGTCAAAAGGTTGAACAGACAGGCAGTAGTGTAATAAGAGTGCACTTGTTTTAATATAGCTGTAGAACATACTGTGCTGTACATATTAACAAAATAAAAGGTAGCATTCATGGTACCCTTCCTCCCTGTGGAGAGAACAGACTTTTCCACCCACCACTGCAGCCTCATTTCTACACAATTACTCACCCTCCACCCGTTCACTCCAATTAGGAGTCATTTTTAGGCCTAATGCACATTCAATTTGCTAATCCCATTTTCACTTCAAATGACTTGAGACCAGCACAGCTGTCGCTTTATTGTCAGTGTTGTGGTACAACAACATCCCTCTGTACTTGTGCTTCATATGAGCCATGCAGGCATACAGTACATTTCACGTTAACCGTCAGTCTGGGCTGTAGGGCAAAAAACTACCAATCCCTGTTGTTAAGGGTCGTAAATGTTTTGTGCAGTCTGTCATTGCTATTACATTACCTCCCTGTGTTGGGAGAGTAAATGAGATATCAGCCGTGAAAGCAACTCCTTAGAAAAAAAAAATCTCTAATCAGAGGCATATCCAATCAGGCAGCCTATTAATACAAATGCTAAGAAATAACATCATTTTATCTCCCTCTGCTCTCTTGTTTCTCACAGTACTTTGTGGAGATCCTGAAAGCCAAAGGAACCCTGAAGCAGGACATTAGAGAAAGCATCTTCAGTTCAATTAAAGCCATTAATTCAGTAAACCAGTAAGTATCTGAATAATTTATAAAATAGCTATGTTTTGGAGATTGTGTTAAGGGATGAATATACGTTTTTTTTTTTCCTGTAGAAAGATGCAGTCTAGTTCACCAAAGGAAGTCCTTATCTTCTCCATTAACTGGAGTCAGTGATCCTGTCTCATGTATATCAGGTGTAATTACTCCAGGTGATAACACAAGTGAAGAGTGAAGTTACCGTAGAAAATTCTTGCCTGCCTGACTAGCTGCTGAAGAGCTCAGGGGTCAGGATGGCCAGCTAGAAATTGGAGTTGGGAGAAGCTACGCTAACCACACGTCTAGACATCAGATTGATCTTGCAGTCAAGGTGCTGTACAACTAAAATTTTCAAGTGCGCTTGAAAGACTTCAAGAAGTGTGGTCACATAAATAAAAAGTCGATGTTTGAAGTTAGTACATGTGTACAGCACTGGATTCAGTCATGGTATCTATAAATCAATAAAGTAGAAAAAATAGGGCTCATAATTTAGAAAGCCGAATTTTTTATTCTAAAGCGGTAGAACTTTGATCATTTCTGTGTTAAAGATAAAAACATTCAGTATCCTCACTGCTTCTGATGCTTTTCCTGATCTTGGGGCTGAATGGTGGATCAACACTGCAGTGCCTGTTTGTTTTTCAATGTCTAACTTCACCATGTCATGCTAATGAAGGCATTTTCTTATTGAGGACTTTTTTATTTCCACTTGTATTCTCATCCAAAGAGCACCTCAAACTAAGTCAAATGCACTCCTGCCCAAACTTTGTTGAGTTAGTAAATTACGTGCACATAACTCATGCTGAGTGTGAATGATTGGTGATAACCAGCATATTTATTTTTTATTTAGTTCAGATACCATTTGCAAATCACAGTGTGGACAGTCAAATTTGAGGAACCCATCCAGTTTTGCAATGTACAGTCTGAACACAGTGTACGGTCTGAACACGGTGTACGGTCTGAACACGGTGTACGGTCTGAACACGGTGTACGGTCTGAACACGGTGTAGGGTCTGAACACGGTGTACGGTCTGAACACAGGCCTGAAGACGGTGTACCGGCTGAACACGGTGTAGGGTCTGGACACAGTGTATGATCTGAACGCAGGACACGGCAGACACAGATCAGTATCGAGACTGCACTGCTTGACAAACTGTGGAGTGAGTGGTTGGGATACCTTTGATTGGGAATTCCATTTCCAGACTAAATAATGAGTGGTGTGGATTCCCTCAGGCTCGAATCCTCTGCATACTAACAGGCTTTCTTGTTGAGAGGGCTACAATGAAGATTGAAGTATGAATTACACAGTCTGATGTATTGGATAAATGGTTCCGCAGTTCCCATACATCTTCATTATGAGCACCTTATTGAATCAATGGTTGAAATATAATGGCAAGCACTCCATTTAAAAAATGGCCCATAGAGAAACTGTGTTAGTGCTAGACTGATTTACCACTGCAAAATGATTGATTATAGATTTCCCCATCTTCTTTTTTCTTTTTTTCACTCTGACGTTTGGTATACATTGAATATCTGTGTGACAGTGCCAAGAATAATTGATAATAACAGTGGTGATAATTAGCTCTTGTAGATGGATATGTAGGTGACTTTCTCATCCATCTGTCCCACAAGTGTTATATACTGTGAGTCTTAATGCATTAAACAGACTCACTGTTATCAAGGGACATGTTGTAAAAGGCATGCTGCTGCTTCTGTCAGCAAGTGCTCTGTACCCAGTGTGGAATGTCTGCTCAGATTCATGATGCATTTCATATTCTTTGATAGATGGTGCCTGATACTTTCTTTTTATTTGTTCTTGTATGACTGTTCATGTTTAGACAACATGTGACAACTCTGGATCCTTTTGGTAAATAGACAGACCACAAGCACCACAACAGCATTATTATACAGACACATACTGATGTGATATTGGTACTGGTAGACGCAGCCCTGGTCAGATGTAAAACATTCATTTTACTTGGTCATCTTGCTTTAGTGTAAATGGATTATATTATTATTATATAGCAGTTCTAACATTAGTTAGTAATGTGATGACAAGTAGTCCAAGACACCACAACTTAAAATTAAGTTGTTACTTAGTTAGTCACGACTGTAAATGATGCTTTACATTCGCTCGTCATAGCTGGTTGGCCAGTCTTAGCCACTGGTGAACCTACATGCAGATACTGCAGCTTCACTTTGAACACATGTGCTTTGTGCTTGGGCTGTCCCTGGAGCTAACATTAAGCTAGCTGTTGATCATTGGTGAGTTCCTTTAAACTGTAGGCTGATTGAACCACACTTTTTTCCTACACATTAAATACAGAAGATGTGACCTGTGTGTGGTAAGACTTTGGAATTGTTTAAAGGCTCCTTAAAAGAATATGGGCTGTGCAACAGAGTAATGAACCAATTACTTGCTGTTGAGTTATTAATAAAGCAATGCTATACGTACTATGTAATGAGTAAGAATAGAAAACATAATAAAGGCATTTTTCAAGTGACTGTCCGAACATTGATAATGAGTATACGAAGACCAAAGGTGGTTTTAAAATGACCTTCCATTGAGGACAACAGATAGAAGATGTCTCATCATTTATTTTGATTAAAGGTGAGTGGCTTGAGAACTACTACTCAAGGCTCACATCACATTGCTTCTCTACCAGTTTAGATTCTTCTGCTTCATTGTTCCCCTCCTTTGTCACTTTGGCCTCAGACTTGACCGGCTCAGGTTCCATGTCAGGCTTCCTTACACTTCACTACACTGAGCGTGTATATACCAGCTGATGTACTATGTAATTAAACACACATCTTTCCCTTCAAATGTAGTCAGATAGAGATGTATAATGGAGGCAGGATATTTGACATCAAACAATAAAGCTCAAAATTACATTGGTGCAGTGAAACTTCACTTGGAATTTACTAATTATAATAACTGTACATAAAGACAACTAGAACATCATTAATAGGTTGAAACAAAGAGGAACAGCAGGTATTGTGTGCTCCCAGCTGTATGTTGAATGTTGTATAGATCTGATGATGATTATTCAGCTGATGATTTACAGCTGGCTACTGAAAAAAACACTTAGCTACTTCCTAAGATGAGCTGTTGATCCTCACAAAGTAGCAAGTAACCACTTCAGTGGCAGAGACCTTGTGTGAGAGCCGTGTTTGCCAGCTCTGTGTAGTCTAATGGTTCTCTGATAGTAATACAAGTCTGTCAGTGTGTGCAGAGTAGAGGTATATTCATCTGATGTTTCTGTCTTTATTTACTTAACTCCAGAGTGCAGTGGGAATAGTAGTAATGAATTCTGCCTTCATTAAGCTTTGTTGAGTTACATAAGAAAAGGAGACGTGAATATATTGATATGCCATGGCATTCATTCTGCTTCTGACTGTTTATGGAGAACAGAGAGCAGGCAGCAGAAGCAGCAACCCAATTATCCCCAGCTGCTAACATGACAAACAAGAATCAACAACATGAAAGAGCAGTCAGCGCATCCAGTAAGGAGCATACAATCAGCAATGGATTTGAAAGGGGGAGGAGGGGGTCATAATGAGAATCAGTGTAGTCTGAGAGGTAGATCAGACATGGAGTGACACGAGTCACCATGTTCCAACACAGCATGATTCACACTGTACAGTTGACTAAGAGCAACGAAGTGTTGCTGTATCTCTTTCTTTTCTTATCAGTTATTTGTGCTTATGTTTATGTATTGAATAAGTAGTCATTTATGTTAAGCGGATGCTCACACTGTGTCGTAACAATTAGTATTCCTATGCTCAAGCCTTCCCCAAATGAAGGCGCTTTGGCCTGAATTGTTTGGTCGAGGTTGTATCCACCCCAGATGTCGCAACTGCTTGGAATTAATGTGGATTAAAGCAACACACACGGAATGCTAATGTTATCTCCATTGCCATGACGATGGCAAGACAATTAAATGCTATGGAGAAAAAAAAGTATAAAAATGTAATCCATAATTTCATATTTATCATAATAGCCTCTGGCAGTGAGAGGGGGAAAAAAAACGGAAACACAGTTTTTCCCACCCTTTGCCCTCGTTAGAACTCTCTCGGCTGCTCCTGCATCTCCTGATTATGAACAGAGGCTACCTTGGCGCACAACTTCATTAAAATCTATTTAAATCAACTTCAACAGCAAAGTGCTCCTTCTTACAGCATGTACGAACAGAAGTCTCTGGGAACATCATTAGAGGGTAGGAGTGTGTGTGTGTGTGTGTGTGCACACATGCATGTGTGGTACTTCCTCTAAGTTTGGATAACAAGCTCCTTCACAAGTGTCAACACCCCCAACCAATTGCGTCCGTGTTACTATAATGTGCCTGACAGGCTGAACGACTGCTTTGCCTCTGCCTTGATCCAGTTGTTTTGTTCCTGAGTTCAGCGGGCGTGTTCTCACTACAAAGTGGCCCTGGTTGCCCTGAAGGTAGACCCCACCGTCTGGGTCCCAGTAAATACGTCACCCACAGGGAGAGGCCTTGAAATGACACTAGAGAGCCTTGCTTGCCAAACCCCCCATTAACGGGGGAGCAATCCTCTGAACTTTGCTCAACCTCCGCACTTCTCTAAACATGTGTGCCTTTGCTGAAAATGATGCTTCAGATGTGATCCTGCCTTATTTGAGTGCCTTCTTTTCACTTATGCAGAGCAGCAGTGCATTCTCAAGCAGTAATGTGCATTAACTCAAAGTCCAATGCGGTTTGACTGGAGGCTAAATGCTCACTGGAGGACACTTTGAAATGAATGTGTCAAAGATCTGTGATGCATAAAAATATGCCATACATTTGGAAATAGTTCTTTCCACCATGTCCTGTGTTGAAGTTAAGCATGTTGGTGTGACTCAGTAATGATGTTTGTCTGCTTGTTTGCGTTCTCTAAAAATGAGTGACAGTGACATTATAAATTATAGTGGCTAGGTTTGGTGTTCTACAAATGTATGTTGTATTTCATTTTGATCTGAAAGATTAGAAGAAAAATATGTATTTATTTAGTTCTTTAAAAAAAACTCTATACTCCAATGCCAAGATATGATATGTTTGTCCCAAGCATAACCATAATGTATCTTGTTTCTACATTAATAGAATCAGATGGAAATAATAACCTTGCTTGCTGTGTCCTCCCAGGAAAGCCAATTTCTAAGTTAACTTGGCAGCATGGGGACGACATGTAGCACGTCTGCAAACCACTTTCCTTGGGGAAATCTGAATTCAGCATATGTTTATTCAATTACATTTATTTGTCACATATAATCATACAGGTGTAATCATAGTGACATGTATTTCTGTAATTTGTTCATTTAAAAATAGCACAAATTAGGATAGTAAGGAGAATAGAAAACGTAATGAATAATAATGGTTATTATTAAGTCATTTGAGTAAGTACGTAAGTAGTAATTTTAATGGAACTAAGTAAGTAATAATAAAAGTTAGTAAAATAGGTTGTTAAGTGTTTAAAGGTGCAGTGACCTAATTTTAGATCTTGTCTTGAGGTCTTGATCTTGAGGCTTTGTGGTCTTGTTCGCTGCTGATTCCACATTAGACAGTGACGTTCCCTGTCAGGATGCTTTCAAGTAGAATTCCTCAGTATTTGAGGAGATACCTGAAATTTCCTCAAACAGCTTTCTCACCAAGACACTGAGGTACATGAAGCTGTTCACTCTCTCCACTGAGGACCTGTTGATATTCAGGGCAGCATAATTTCTTCTCTGCTTCTTGCCAAAGTCCACCATCATCTCATTAGTCTAGCTAACATTGAGGAAGAAGTTGTTGTCTTGACACCAGTCGATCAGGTTCGAGACTTCCTTCTAATAGATCTCTTTATTGTTTCCAGTGATCAGGCCCACCACAGCTGTGTCATCAGCACACCTGATGATGGTGTTGTCAAAAGTGGCTACATAGGTGTGGGTACAGGTAGTACAGAGGGGAACACAAAACACAGCTCTGGGGTGCTGCATTGTTAAGGATACTCTAAGGGTGGATGAGGTGTGTTCACCCACCTTCAAAGCCTGTCAGGAAGTCAAGGATCCACATGTGGTGTTTGTAGATGGGTGCATCAAGATAGGTCCTTGAGCATTGTCACCAGCCTGGTGAATGCTGGGGAATGCTGTTCATTGACTTCAATTAAGAATTTAACATGAATCTCTTTTTGGTGTGGAGGGTTTGTGCTATGGCATTTTCTAATTATTGGTTGGAACATTAAGAAAACCGTATTGGGTCCATTATTCTGGGTGGCGAGGAGCAGATGTATCCCTTGACCAGCTGCTCAAAGCATTTCATCACTACAGAGGTCAGTGGCACTTGGCGATAGCCATTCAGGTAGGCTGGTATGGTTTTCTTGGACACAGGATTGATGAATCTTTTATTTTGCAGATCTCTGCTGGTCCATCTGGAGAATGGCTACTTTGGCCGAGGGCTCGACCAGTTCTGTCCACAGCTACACCACTACAACACGTATGTGGACAACATCTACAACGCCAGCAAAGTGCTCAGGGTAGGAACACAGTATTTCCACATGTTATCACACCCCTGTGTCACATCTGTTGTTGCAATTTCACAAGCTGTTATTACATTAGATGTGATTAGATTTTAATAATCCCTGAGGGAATATTGGCCAGTGTATTCCACACTTTATTGGACTGAATACACAATAACAAAGCATAAGTGGTTTTTGTATTCTTTGTTGCTGCTAATCAATTCCACTGCTGTCAGTGATACCAACACTGTCATGGCAACGCTTTCATGTATGTTGTGTTGCATGACAAAACTGGTTATGTCTTTTTATTATGAATATTGATCTTACCAAGCAATTTTATATGTTATTGGGAGTTGAATGGTACAACTACTTTCTTGGTGAACAGCTCACTGTTTTGTTCTGACAGTTGGTTGACCGAGGTTGAGCGGCACTATAGCAGGAGACACAAGTAATGGGCGAATGGGTTTGTCAAAACATGAAAACACTAAATTGTTTGCTAATTACATTGTTCCTCCTGCTTCCATTCTTTGTGTTTGCTAGGATAACCACAACCACAGATAACATCTTCATACTTCATATGCATACATGTGTGATATGAATTATTTTTTATCTCAATCTTAGAAGAAAGAAAATGAGCACATTTCTCAAAAAAAACTTTTTAATTTTCCTTTAATAATTTCTTTCTCTGTACGTAGAAAACTACACCCTCAGAGATGTCAACACTTTCCACAAATCACATCCTGATACAGACCCTATCTGATCGGTGATGTTGATCCCAGTGCAGAGTTACAGAATCTGTGCTTGTGAGATAAGATTTGATTTGTTAGTGTTCCATCCTTTGTTTGTGGACTGGCCTGCTGGGAGCGACCAGCAGAGACGTCCTGCTGCTAGCTTTGCATCAAAGCTGCAAAGATAATATTGTCATAATTGAGAGTAAGGATGTGTTTGCAGAGTGTTGACTAATTGCATTGATTATGGACTCAGCCCTGTGAGTTTGCATTGATTCCACTGCAGATCGACAAACTGAGTAATTGACTGAACACTGAAGCGTGTTGTAGTGACAGGTGTGCTGCTTTACTCAGGTGACCAGTCTTATAAACTGAAACCTTTTCGGCGCCTTAATGAGCATTTCTTATGACTCAGAGCAGTCTGAATACTTTTTTCAAATCAAATGAAATATCAAAATCTAGAATATGGAGAGGCATTCTGAAAATATCAGTCACACCATGCAGTGCCATAGATGTGTAACTGAAGCTCGGTGATCATTTAATGTTATTTTTCATTGGCTTCAAATGGAGCCATATTCAATGAAATAATACTTAGTGAAGTTATTGTTTATTTGATCTCATGTAACAGTGAAGCACAGTTCATTCTGTTGAATGAATGGAATGAACTGGAACACCTCTGGGACACCCAGCTGTAGTATTAATAATGCTAGCAATATCCTATAGTTTTTTTATTGTCAAATTTTGTTTGAAGGGCAACATGTTTGTCATGCATTTTCTGTAGATGTGTTTTAACAAAAGTAATGTGAAATCATCTAAATTATTTCATTTTACCTTTGTTATACTGTGTGTCAGCCCTCACACAACAGCATGGCATTGTTTACAACACAGCTCCCGTTTAATAGACGTTTACATACGTGCCTCGAGTCACCACTTGTAATCAAATCTCACTTCCACGCTCTATATGAAAATAACCATACATAGTTCCCATTTGCAAAAACCAAACTCTCTGTTATTATGGAGTTTTCTGGTGGACAGCTTTACTTATCACTAAAGCTAACTGCTGCTAACTGTAGCTGCTGTTAGCTCAGTTCGCTGTGCAGCTCACTGTCCTGGTAAAGTCCTCATCAGTTGTTTATTGGCTTTATTAAACGTTTTACGTTTAATATACAATAACTTTTTCATCTCAGATTTGATGATTGATTTTGATGTTGGAAACATGGTTAATAAAGCTCTCTACATTCCCACTAACTGTAGTTGTAAATTCGAAAAGATCTCTTTTGAAATCATACATATTTACAGCATTTTAATGATTGACAGAAAGGACAAGATGAGGCTTTATGTCATTCAAATGTTGATACTCAGGCTGACATGATGTTCAAATGCATATTTAATGACATCTACAGCTCCCCTCTCGCTCCACCTCCCCATACCTCAGCTGGCAGTCAAGCATAATGAGTGACAACGAGATGATTTTTGGGTTTGTTAGGCAGATGTGGGTCTCGTAAGTGACATGAGATTCAGGGGTCGTCACTGGTTGTGACATGTCCGTCATCCCTTCTACAGGATGCATGCAAATGGTATTATCACAACATGTGAGCTCACAGAGAATCCAGATGCTGAGCATAACATACATGTATTCAGTCCATTATGTTATGATGTGTTTGCGTTGATTACATTGTGTACAAGACATTTTCTCTTGTAGCTAAAGGCATGACTGCATTCAGGGTGAGAACCGGGTGCAGACATGCCCAGGAAACCAATTTGCACTTCACAAAATGTCACTAGCAAAGGATACAAATGCAAACACTATGCACAAAAAGCAAGGAAATTTTGTTTGGTAGATTATTTCTTTGTTGTAACAATGCTTCTTGGCAATAAAGCTTATACCATCGGGAAGTCTGATAATTTCACATTTGTAAGGAACATAAATTTGTGTGATGAGCAGCGGAACTGAGTATGTGGGTTGTGCCCTAAATCTTCTCTGACAATGTCAAATGGCTTTTCTTTGCTGTTGCTATTGACTCTTGTTTTGAGCTTCTGGTACTCCCAGTCTGATTGTCATCATCTGTGAGCATGGACCCTGTTACACTGGTCTGTTGGTGTCTGCTCCAAGTGCCCTATTGCCCATGCAATAGGGCAACTTCAAGCTGGTGTTCCAGAAAAAAAACAGGTTGCAGCATTCTTTAGAGTGAGCACTGGTACCATCTGCAGAACAGAGGACCAAGTTCCATATAATGGGGGATGTAAGAAACAGGTTGCAAAGTGGGCGTCCCAAGAAGACGCACCCTAACCTCAGTCTGTCAACACTTAGGAACCATATGCAGTCTTCCACAGATTTGCAGTCAAAGTTTGTAGGATGATATGGCTGCAGGTCTCTGCCAAGACAATTTGGAACAGACTGCACACAGCCAATCCTCTGTCTCATTGGGCTGGCCTGCCATGAACTTTGATCATAGGGTCAAAGTGTAGAGACGACACGGAGAACACTTCGCTGATTGTTGCACCAATAGGCTAACATAGTGGTGGAGGCAGTGTGATGGTTTGGGGCAACATCTCCCTCACTAGAAAAACAAGGCTTGTCATCAAGATGGAATTCTGCAAACAGTGGCAATCCCATATCTCCACATTCTGGGACCAAACTGTATTCTCCAACATGAAGCTTGCCCCCAGTTTATCAGAGACTACCTCCAGTATTTGGGAGTGGAGAGGATGAATGGAATGGCCTGCCAGCAGTCCTGACCTCAACCCTATTGAACACCACTTTGGTTCACTTGTGACAAATGCTGGTTGAAGAATGGGATGCCATCCCACAGCAGTGTGTGACCAGGCTGGTGACCAACGTGAGGAGGAGGCGCCAGGTTGTTGTGGCTGTGTATGGTTCTTCCAGACACTACTGAGGCTCCTGTTTGTTAAATGAATAAAATGTTAAATTGCCAATATATAACAATAATTCTTCAGTCTTCAATCATCCATTCACCCACCAAACAACACCAAGTAGAGGATTTGGCTACTTTTTCATGGGTACAGCCATGCATGCATGTTCCTTACAAATGTGACACCATTTAAAAGGGAAATAATCAGACTTTCCAGTGGTACAAGACTTATTGCCAAGAAGCATAACAAAGAAATAATCTTCCAGAAAACTTGTTTTACTTTTTGTTTGTTGTTTAGTTGTGTCTTATAAATGTCCGGATGGTCTCACAGTGGTTTGTGTGTTGTCTTAGATCCAGCTGAAAAAAAACAAGGCCTTCAGACGTTTTAAGGAACTACAGGAAGCCCGGCCAGAGTTCAGCAACCACAAACTGGAGGACTTGCTTCAACTTCCCATTCAGCGGATTGATCAGTAAGATTTAAAATTAAAATTCTATATCTATTTCTGTGATTACATATACGTATTACTGTTCATACACTTACACAATGTTGGTATGAGTTAATGTGGTAGTATGATGGCTAAAATGGCTAAAAGTAGAGGTGGTGGAGTTGCATCACAGCAGGCAAATGAAATTCCAGCATGGATGACTTAGTCTGAGAGAGCCTTTGGCACCCGGAAATTACACATTACCTCCAATCTATGTAAAAGATGTGTACACCACTTACTGCACACAAACAGAACAATCCGACAATCCTGACAAACAACTGAGTCCTGTCATTTCTCACCTCCTTCAAACCCATGTACAAAATGTAAGCACAACCTTCTCAAACAATATCAGTCACACAAATCTTCACTTTTTGTATAGTCTTCAATGCACTTTCATCTTACAGCAACGGTATGCTGGTTGGCTATTATTATCTTGTCATATTGTTGTCTATCATTGACTCATTAAGTGAGAATCATTAAGTGAGAAAGCTTCAATGTTGATAGTAGATTAGCAGTAAATTCTGAATACATATACGTACTGTACACATTCACATGTCTCAGTATGCGTTCAGAAAGTATTTTACACATTTCTAAATCTCATTAAGCAAGCATGCACTTACATTTGTGCTACTATTTCATACTGTTTGTACAAGTACGAGTTTGTGACCTATCTTTTAAATACATTTTTTACTGGTTCAATTGTTTATGTAATTAACGCTCAAGATCTGTCAGATATTTCCATTTTATACTCACTGATGTAAATTGGTCACAAATTTCACGCTTGAGTTCCGCTTTTACTGTTGAGTTGTTTACCTTTTACCAGTCACCGGCCGTACTACATCTGCACAGACTCTGACAGACAGACAGACAGACAGACAGATGTAATTATTATTATTTTATGTAGCATCCGTGTAAGCACTCAGACTGTCCAGAAACTGTCAGATGTCTTTTGTTAAGCACCAGTTTGTGTTTGGTTGTTTTGTAATTTCATGCGGTCTTGATCTTGCTTGTTAATTAGTGGAACAAGAGGAGAAATGGGCTGAAACGTGCTTTCCAATGCAGCAGATATCATGACAGTGGTTTATCAAGCTGCTTGGTTGTATCTTAATTAGGCCCTTCTCATTTTCTCATCTTTCCAGATGTACAGTCGAGCGCTCAGTATGTTACACCGATCCATCATAAAAGAGAGAAGTTGTCTCTGAGATGAGCTGACCATTCACCTTAACATCTGAGACACTTTACTGTAGATCTCAGTTCTGTTCACTTTCTCCTTAGTGATCGTTTTTTCACTGTGAAACACATGAAACTCCGGAATGCAGTTTTCCAAACCTTGAAAAATGATAAAGATGCATCAATCCAGCATTTTCTCTCTTGACATATCAGGCTATCACCACTAGCATCAGTCCAATACTGTGCTCCATTTTTCAACAAATTCAAAATCTGTATCCCTCATTGGAACTCATAAAAACATATTTATGTGAGGTACTCTTGCAGGCATGTTGGCATAGGTTCAATCAGTAGGTTCATTAAAACTTGTATCTGGTTTGAAGGGCTGTAGTGGAAAGCAGGGGGCGTCTTTGGCAGCTGGCATACCATCCCCTACCCCCATCCTGTGGATAGGCCTGGGTCATCACCACACACTAATAGCTGGGAGGTGTTAAACCAGGAAGCAAGTGTGATTAAAAATGTCCCTCTGGAGCATCTGTGCCCATCAATGCTGGGAAAAGGCACAGTGACATGTCAAAGTGTGTCCGTGCTGATGATATATCAGCTATCACTGATGTGCATCACCATTAGCGTCATGTTCACATTATTTAGAAGTTATTATTATCATTATTAATTTTATTTTATCTTAGACTGTAATTATGAGCAGCAAGGCAGGAAAGCAAGCGAGTTGTAATTTAGAGTTGGAGATAACATGAATATATATCTTTAACAAACCAGTTAAGGTGCAAGGTAAGCTTTATTTTGTCCTGAAACGTACGTTTCACTTTACCACCTGGCTTTGAAGAAAATGTCTAAAAGTAAAAGATAGAAACATTTGCTTATTCATGGTGTGACCATGGGCTAGCTGTGAGGATAACCATCTTGGAATAATATGAGAATCCTCCCAAGTTTGTATAATGCAAGGTTTTCCTGTTCTTCTCATTCATTGCAGCAAAAATATAGTATGCATTAGTCTCGAGGTCACTGAGAATGTCCTGAAGTTTTTTTTTTTTTTTTTTTTTTTTTTTTTTTTTTTACAAGAGCAGGAGGCCTGTTTACATTTTATGTAACCACTAGGGGAAATGAGAGTACCCCCCATCTCTCATACGAGTAGGCTGACCACTGTATTTGACTGACACATAATCACTCAGCCTCATTCTCTCCAGCTCAACCCTCTCTCACGCTGCCTTTTTCTCTGCACTTCCCATCATCATCATTGATTCGTCTGTCGTTCTCAGTGAAACTCAGGAGACTCGAGGGATGTGTCTAATTGTATGATGATTTTAAGTGGCACGGCTAGATAATCATCTATGGCTGGCGCCTTACCTTACTCTGGCTCCGTGGCTGGGAATAGCAGGAAATTGTTGTCACTTATCACCATTCAAGGATGATGGATGGTGAGTAGGGCCTGGAGTGTGGATACTTATGTTGCTGCTGGGGGAGGAATAAAATCATTGCCTTTATTAAGTGGCATTCACTAGAGCCGGCTGGAGCAGTCATCAGTGTCCTCCCCACTGAGATCACCATTATGACAGTGATGGGGTCTCGAGTTGATTGTGGCAGTGAATAGCAGCCATCTCTGCCTGTATTGCCTGTGTTTGTCTGGGTAATAGAGATGCAGCTCTCATTCAGATGGCAGCAATTGGAGGCCTTTGGATATATCTGCTCTAAGCTGAACACCATTTATTATAACAAGGGAAAGGCCCAGCGTTCGGCTTACTATAGAGCATGCTCTATCTAAAGGATGTACAACTCCACATGTCTTGGGGTCATTGTCATACTTGCCAAGTTGAGAAGCGTGTATTTATGTGCTGTACTGGCCATGCTCGATTTTGTTTTTCAATTGCCAAAGTGGGGTTTCAGATTGACTGCTTTCTTTATGTGCTCAGCTCCATAATCCTACTGCTAAACACAGTGAGGTTCTCCAGCACAAGGTCAGAGTTTTGATTAAATATCTTTTGAAACGCGTTCTGGATGGATTCTAAGTGTCTCCTCTCTGCAGATCTGCAGGTACAGAGTTGTATTCAGTTAATAATTTGTTCCATTGTCAATTGACCCTGTAGTTCATTGCCAAGTTTGAAGTGAGGCTTGCAATAAAACAAAGTGCTTCAATTGTGGTGTGAGACAGTGTTTATTTGTGAATCATTAGTTGATTCCATTGACCCTGAATGTAGAGACCACACTTCACCACTTAGAAGAAAAGTTCAACGTTCTGATTATTAAATATGAACTCTTCATAATTAACTGACCCAGATTAGTTCTAGGGCTGTACCTGGGCGGGTGGGTGGGGTAGCTTGCCATGGAACAACTTTTTTTTTTTTTTTTTTTCCACGTCACCATCTTCAAACTCACATTTTACCTGTATGTTATTGAATTGTAACCAGCTTTGTATTGCAGGCTATCATATCTTATAATATTTAGGTTTGCAAAGGGGCAGTACATTTCCGACAAATTCTTGGAAACTCTCCAGGGGGGAGTTAATGCGGGGAATTTTGGAAATATTCCAAATCAGAAACTCCATGGGAATTCTGGAAATTTATGGGAATTAATGGGAATTAACTGGAAACTGGGGGTAATTTAAATGTCCTGTATCATATACAAATATCCAATATCCATATCCAAAAAATAGAAACACTTTGTTTTGTCATAAGCAGACATGCAAAAAAAATATATATATTAAAACAATTTCATCAGATTTATTTGTAAGTAGAACTTTATCAAGTTTGAATTATTGAATTTATTGAAGAATATTATGTAGTCCACAAGCTCACATGTGTGTCTTCAATAGTGTCTGTGTGCTCTGGGCTCTAAAGTGTGGTCCAGGTACAGAAATCACCTGTACAGGTAGGGGGCGTGGCCTCAATAGCCCTGCAGTAAGCAGTGTGCTGTGTGCATGTGACTGAGGCAAAGCAGATATTCAAGTGTACCTGCATGAAATCGGATTGTTTTAGTCAAGATTATGCTAAAATATATTTTCCTGTTAAAGGGCAAACCTTCAGTTTTGTAAATTCACTGTTTTTTTCTGTTTATTCCCATAAATACCTGTTAATTCCCATGGAAAGATGCAGACTTTCAAAATTCCTGTAATTTTGCAACCTTATTAACCTTCTTTGTTTTTTCGGTTTGGAATCAGACTGCGTATCTCGGTCTTCCGCAGTAGAGGAAGGAGTAACAGTGTCTTTGCTAACGTGGTGAAGTTGGTGGCTGTGACTCAGAGGGTAGAAGAGGTCCTCCGATCCCAAGCTGCTTCTTCCATTTGTCAAAGTGTCCCTGAGCAAGACACCAGTGGCTCACTGCCATGTGAGAGTGTAGGTAAAAGGGTGAATGAGATGCAAATTTACCATCAGAGCATTTTGGCTGCCAGTTACCTGATTTCTACTCAGAACAGGATTTGTAAAAGTTTGTAACCTACCATCCAGTTTTCCTGTGTTTTGTGTGTAAGTCAACAAGTCAGATCACTGGACTGACAAGACACAGGTAGAATCTGTGTCTTTTCGACTGGTGAGCTATGAGCTATTTCTCTGCAATGTGTTCATTTGAAACTGGCCAATTCCAGTTCTCACGCTGATCTAAGTTGACTTATGCAGAAGCATACAGTAATAAAAGCTGCAGTCACTCTGGAGTTTGATTGAAAGGTTTTTCCTAATGTCCATATTTGCACAGAGTTCCATTCTCTGAGTAAATCCCTGTTAGTCACAGTTTCAGAGAAGGATAAGACGGTCTACACATTCACTTCACCATACATTTTAATTGTTCAAGTTTGGACAGTGTAGTATCTAGTCTTCTGTATTTACCATGGCTGTGCATTCCTTCCCTTTTAAGCTATTAAATTTGAGTAATTACCCACAAGCCTGTGCCGTGTTCACTAACCCATGCAGGATCCTGCCAGTGCCTCTTGTCTCTTAATTACAAATTTGAATCCTTAATGCATGTATGGGAAGCAAAATAATTAGACAGATATTTCCTCCATCTCTTTTTTCTTTACTGGCATGTGTGCAAATGCCCGAATGACCTGACATGTCTGCGAGGAGAGAGTGAGAAAAAAGGCTGCATATCATCTGCATATTATAAAGGAATTAGCAGCTCCTGCTGCAGCAGCAGCAGGCACACCCCTTCACCAGCCCATGCTTTCGAAAGCTGCATTCTTCATTAGAATATCTGAATTGTTATAAATATGGTTCCGATTACGTTATTGTCTCATTATCTTTTCTTTGCTTAACTGCTAATGAGCGGGACAGGGCAGCTAAACGAGAGAGTTCCATTTACATTATTTGAAATGTGCCATAATAATGCTCATTAGAGTGTTCCTTTTTTGTTACACAGTTGCTTTAATTAGATTTTTGTCTGCAGTCCTTAATAAGAACGAGGGCATCCATCGCTAATAATGCCTGTAATGTATTTGTTATTACAAGATGAGACAAGAAGAGAACGAAGTGAAATTATTTCTCTTTAAGTGTCTCTTAATTGAAGGAGGCTTAATTGGAGCTTGTTTGACTTCTGTTTTATTTCCAATGAGTAATCGACGACAAGAATAGTGCACCCCTCCTCTTCCATCTCCTCCACCCACGGACCCAACATTGTGCTAATCTCCTGTTCTGGAGTTAAGCACCTGTAAATTCACACAAGTTTGTTTGAGGCCAAGCTTTTACCTCCCTCAGCAGATGGCGTTGTTCAGTTGTCATGTTATAGTTTAGTTGTTATCACGAGCCAGATTGTATATGGAGGGAGATGGAGATGGCTGTCTCTGTTCAAACTGGGTCTTTGGTGTCAGATGTAAAGGTTCACCTTGATCTCTGGTCATCCACTGACCCCTAGTCCATGAGTTCTGACATCCTCCCAGTCAATGAGTAGTCTTGATCAGTTCTTTTTTGTCCAGGGCCCTTTGTAATTTCAGCTGTTCTGTGAATTTATTTTGAAATGCATGCTTTTATTTTGAAATACTAAAAACAGAAGACATGCATGTTAGCTTCACAAGCTTCAAAACAAGACCCACCTGTAGAAGAAATGTGAACTTGTTAGTTTGTTTTTTGTTGTCATACTATGCGTAGTTACACAACACTACAGCATCTAAGAAGACTTTTATGTTTGAGAAATCTATGTGGACTAAGAAGCCCTTCTATGTGGACTTGCCCTTGAAGAATAACTGCTGTTGGTTGAGAAGCAAGCTAATGTGGTCAGTATTAGTTTTATATTTTCTTTATCTGTATCTTTATCTGTGAATAAACATCAGTATCAAGTACGGGAGTCTCGCAGGGCGGCATACCCTTGATGTCACATGGTGCCGCGTTGACTTATTTTTGGACTCAACTGGTCATTGTTGGATTTTCATTTTCTCCTTCTTGTATCAGTTGCTTTTGAGTAAACAAAAGTTGGGATTAATAATCATCATTTTGTTGATTCAGATTACTACTACTACTACTATCCTCTTTTTTTTCCAGAACTTCCTCCCTTGTTCGTGAACTTTTGATCCTGTCATATTCTCACTAGTACATTGAGTTTGCTCAGTCAGCATGCACATGTAGATGTTCTAACCCTAATTCTGAGCATTGGAAAGAAAACATCATGGGTGCCCTACAACAACAGAACTCAGAGTATCTCCCAGAAAAGTTGTTTGGCCCAGTGACCTATCTTTGTATTCTCTTTTACTTGGTCAACTGAAAATCTTCCTCCAACTATCCTCCACTTTTTAACACACTATTTGGGATTAGATATTTTAGGATAGATTGATACACTGTTGTTCTTTTTGTTTAACTTGGTTAACTGGCTGCACTTTGTTGACCCAATGACGAGATAGCATTGTTGATCTGTGGAGCTACAGATATCTGCAGTCTCTTCCTCATCACTCGACAATCATTCATTCATCATTCAGACAATCCAGTCTTTTGATTGTCTGAAAAAAGTTCTTTGTTTTTTTTTTTTGCTTTTCGTACTTGACCCCTAACTGTCACAAAGGAAGTATCTATGCTAACCAATGTTTCGCTAGCTAGCTATGGTTGCTAGGAGATGTAAGCTTGTGATAATTAGAAGCTTCAGTGTCATTAAAAAAAAACTGAGCACGTCTTCCTAATACAGGAAAAGTGCCCAAAACTCCACACTGGCAGGTTGCAGCCGCAACACTGTTTTGGTCCGTCCTCGGCGTGACTTCAAACCCTACCAGGAGCATTTCAGAACATTTGCCCAACTTACTTACTGTTAACTTAATTGACTTACTGTTTGCATGCTCAGTTTTGGTCATTTTCCTTTGTTTATGTGCTTCCAAATATGTTTCTACATGTGTAAATATGCCACAAAGTTAAAAAGGTTTCCGTTTTGACTGTTTATCAAACTGACTGACTAAAAATTTTGAACATTTGCTTGGATTCTTTATGCCCTATGCCATGTCTGACGTCCAGCCAGCTTGAACTGGTCTGTGCAGCTTGACATAGGCTACTTGCGGAGTCCGTCAAAAATAGAACGGCCCTGTATTCCCCACGGAGTCTAGCAGAGGCCTAATTCTGGGATGCCTCTGAAATGGACCACAACTGGCCCGGTGGTGGTTGAAACATTGACTGGAAATGCCTTGTATAGGCTCGGCAGCACACATAGATGAACGGTGGAATTTGGGGGTTCTGCAGGAGGTTATTTGAACAACTGGATTTAATGCCAGCTGTATGAAAATGTTGTAATCATAATACATAATGATACATATAGTACTTGTCAAAAGTTTGGACACACTTTGTCATTCACTGATTTTTCAGTATTTTTATTACTTGGCACCGAAAACAACACACTTTTGTTTTTTTTTACCCAAATATTTCTAAATACATTTTATCCCACAAAATTCAGCAGTACCATCCATCCTGACAGCTCCTGTTTAGTAAACTGGTGTCATCATCAAAATTAAAAAAAAGTCAGTCAATGAAGCATGTCTCCATGTGCAGCTTGAAGAATCATCACTGTGTCGTTATATTCTCTACACACAGGCCATATAGACACTACCACACAACACTGTTATCACTCTCCAACACGTGTCTCATCCTACTCATGCCACCACATGGACCAGCAGTGGTGTACAGTCTGCTAGCATCACTAATGACCTCTCTCAGTGGCACCACTGTGTCGCTAAAAACAAGCCCAGACTGCACAAAGAGAGGACTGCAAAGGCAGACAGACACAGTGGAAATCAATGTCAATTGTCAATGCACTTCAAGGTCACATCATCCTAGTAAAAAGGCTAAAGATTCCTGAGGAAGCTGATGCTCTTCACAACTGTTACTTTAGATAGAAACTGAAACTGGGACAATAAGTTACTTCATTTTGCAACAAATACAGTAAGTTTTCTCTTTTACTTTCTAAGGCTCAGTCTGATGAGTGTCTATTTAATACATGTAGTGAAATAATGTATATCTGTTTTCTCTTAACTTTTACACATTGGAGTATGTCTGTTTTCCTCGAGAGTGACTGACAGACCACTGATAATTCCTAGACGACTGCATCTATTTCTCTTTTATGAGTGGAAGACACAGCAGACTGACTGACTCTCATGTGCCGAATCGTTTTGGGATAACTCCGCACATGATGCCTGTCCAACAACAACAATGGCCTGTGATGATGTAAAGTTACAGAGGATAATGTTACAGCTATCAGAGAGAAGCTAAGCTAACACTACATTAGATAACTTAAAGATCATCTGTCAGTCAGCATATACAGTGAGGCCGACAGGCTACTGTAGTTTCCCACTGTTTAATGTTATTGTACCTAACTATATTCTAGTTTTTCTTAGCATCACTTTTCCCACATAGCTCCATCTCAGACAGATTTGTTGCATGTTAGTTAGATGGTGAAATCAGCTGGACTGTAGTAAATAAATGTTTGGATGACTTATTCTTTAAAATGGGACAAAGATGACAGATGATGATTATTGCGAGTAAAGGGGCTGCCACCTGGTGGATGGCTGCAGCTCCGGGTAGTGACAATTTGCTCTAAAGACACAATGATCAAGCTGCATTTTACATGAATACAATCTCATAATTACTGTAACCGACTAGTGTTTCTGGTTCGGCCAGCCAACGTAGAAAAATTAATTAGCTAGTTGACTAATTGCGCATGTCCCTAAATATAAGTAACATTATAAAAATAAAAATACATACATACATTGATGAGGTCAGTGATAATACAGATACATACTAATACATTGTCAATTAAGTGGATTGACAATGAACAAGTACATAGTGTCCCACTGCTGCAAATGAGGGATTTTGCCTGTGAATACAAAGAGTGGTTGAGTTTCTTGTGGCGATCTCGCAGTAAATGTTTGGTTCAAACTGGATGAATACCAAACGTTCTGTGAGGAACATTCGGGAATGAGGTCTCATGAATATACACATGGTTATAGAGAGGACCGAGAGAATGGGGATACTTCTGATTATACATCAAAGTAATGTATAACTCATAAATGATTTAATTAGAGTGTTGTAGATGTAGATGTAAATGGTACTCTCCTCAGCCAGGTTTTTGTTTGAAGGATTTCATCAGATGTTTTAAATAAGATGATGATGAGGTGCTTTGTTCACATCTCATCCTTTATAACTCAAGTAGGGCCAGTGCAGACCTTCAACATTTCATGTTCCAGAGGTCTTGAGGTCATCACCATTAACAGTACTTCAAAGCAAAAGCCGCTCTCTCCATCTGCATCAGTCAGCAGCTGTGTGTACATGTTCTGTTGGGTTCCTCTGAGGGCCAGTTTGTTTTCCTGCATGTAGTCTACACTGACAGAGTATACTGTTCAACGGTGGAGTGGTTGGGCTACATGAGTAATATCATTAAGTGTTTATTGTTCCACTTTACGCGTTTTCTCTTTTTTCAGTGGAATGTTTCAACAGTGAGCACACAGTGACCCACTTTATTTTCTATTTACTCACAGGTACAAACATTTCCTACAGGACCTGACTGCCAACACAAGTCCAGACAACCCAGAGTTTCAGCAGATTTCAAGTAAGTGTCTTTTATGAATGTGCTGCTGTTTCACTGCTACATTTCAAGAAAGACATCTGCAGATGAGCTCAGATTAATGGGTGTGGATTCACACACGTGAAGCTGAGGTTTATTTTGTTACTTCTGCCTCTTTGTCAGCGAGAGCAATGCAAGGACAAGTGATGATGTGCTCTGCATCACTACTAACAAAGACGTCTGGTTCATGGAGGAACACTTCCCACCTGTGACACATAGTTTAACAGTTCTAGAATGTAAGATCAGGCCTAAACAAACAAACCAGAAAAGAAGACTTTGGTTGCAGCAGTCAGACAGTCATAGTGAGAGACAGCCTTCATTATCTTCATTTCAGCAACAAAGGAAAGTGCTCTCTATCCCTTTCATTCCTCATTTGTTATTATTGTCACAGCAGAGCTTGGCTAGTAGAGAAATGAAAGCGAGGCAAAGCTCAATATGCGTGTAAGTTCTGGTTTGATGTGGATTTTGACATAATTAATTGGGAGCGGATCAGAGGATATTAAGCGGGAACTATATTAATAAATAAAATCTTCAACATCAACACGAATCCCGATAATGACTAATTTCAATCGTCAAATAAACAGTGAATCTGACTCAAGTGTGAATGTACACAAGGAATTATTTATGTGTATCAATTAAAATCTCATTGCTGGTGTGCTGCCTTTGCTTACAAATTAACACAGCCCCTTACTCTAAGATGAAGGTACATATCTAAATGTGCTTCACCATTGCCTCTTCCTCTTCTCATTAGAGGTCCTTTTTTTAAACTCTACTGCTTTTTATTGGGGGTTGGGTGTGTCTGTGTGTGTATGTGTGGAAATACTTCCTGTAGTCAGCTTGGCTGTATTGTAAAGGGAATTATTTAAAAAAAGAAAATCCAGACAAATCACATTGTATCTGATTAAGAAAACTAGCAGACAGAATCACAAGAGGCTTTGTTGTTGTTGTTTTCTCTTGTGCTGCTTTGTCTCCTGTTTTTCCTCACACTGCATTCAGGCTGGATTTAATTGTTGTAATTGCAGTGCTTCAGGAGTTTTCATCAGCCTGTCTTAATATGACACTCTAATGTCCAATTCTACTGCAGTAACCGTAACCAAGTCTGCAATTCTCCAACTATGTCAGAGGTTTAACAGTAAAAGTTAGTGAGTTGTCCTCACATGGTCAAACACATACTTAATAGTGAATAAATGGAATAAAGAGCTGTAAAAATCTAAGATGTCTCTGGAATGTCTAATGGGCTAGATGTATTATTAATGCCTGGGCCAGAACTCAGCCCAAGAATACTGTAATTAGGAGTTGTTGTTTTTCTAAAGCAGGCAATGGAAAGTATTCCAACCATGTGCAACAAAGGGAAAAGTCTGCATAGATGCCATGTTTGGTTTACATTGTAATTGTTGTGAAGTTAAGCGAGCCAATTAGGCCGTGATTATTTTAGTGTAGTCAAGTTGCCCTGAGGATCAGGTTCATCCACGGAGTTTCAGTGCTCAGAACAAAAGCAGGAAAGTTGAGCTTGAAATTAGAATGCGTCTCTTTGTTGTTATTTTGGACATGTTAATGATGTAGTTCCAAATGTTTACAGCAATTATTATGGCTGGCACACAGTAATTGGATGCTTGTGTCTATTTTGATGATTTGCCTATTTGTTCTGGGGCAAAGATTTTAAAGCTTTGTACAAAAAAAGGAAGGAAGGTAGCAGCAAATAGTTACAGTCAGTCCATTGACAGGAAGTTCAAACGGAGAACTGTAGAACATACATGATAAAGCTGGGTATTACTGAATAACCCTGAAACCCCACGGACACGTCTCTGTCACGTTGCAGCTGTGGCACTGCTTTGGTCCGTCCGGCCCACGGCTTCAAACCCTATTGAACGCGTTTCAGCCCACCAGTTTCAGCCCACCAGATTTTGTTTACCAGCTCAAAATTGGTCATTTTCCTAGTTCATGAGCTTAATCAGTTTTGGTTTTGTCTGTTTTTACGACCGACAGGGTGTTTTATTTTGAAAATCCAACAGATTCTCTATGCTGTTTCTGCGTATGTGCTCTGTGTGAATTGACACAGGCTGGTCGCAGCATGTCAAAAATAGAACATCCGCATATTTCACACTGAACCGAGCGGAGGGCCACTTCTGGGCCGCTCCTGAACCGGACCGCGGCGGAGCTGATAGGGTATAAGGTGTGACTTTTCAGTCATTTAAATAAACTGTGCCTACCCCAGCTAATACAAAAACGACTGAACGGCTGAATGGCTGAATGGCACCTGGTTGCTCAAATAGCACCCATCTGTCAGCCAAAGCATTCATGCTGGTAATTCTGCAGAGCTTTAAGTCTTAATATAATTTCAAAAGGTGAGCTGTATAAAAATTTACCCTCAGTACAGTTGTCATGAACAACAATAAAAACTGTTTTTTGTACCAGGCTGTAAACATGTTTATTTCTGCTGTGAAGTTGGACATTTTAACATGGGGACATATGGAGACTCACTTCTGGAGCCAGCCTCAAGTGGACATTTAAGGAACTTTTCTATGTTGGCTTCATTTCATAGCCACAGAGGTTAACACTTTGTCAGTGCCTTTCAAAACTGTCACAAATCACCAAAGATTTGGATTAATATTTTGTGATCTGACACCAGTGTGTATCAATCCTAGCCAACCACCTCCTTACAGGGTTTTGAGGCTATTTAACAGTTATCTCGTCTACATCCCATACTTACCTGGAGCCAACAGAATCAGGTGATTACAGCCTTTTCTGCTGTACAGTGAAAATACTGAAGATTAGCTTGTTTTAAATGATCACTCCACAGTTACTAAACCGTCAGGGTGATGTGCAGAGCTATGGTGGGAATGCTTTGATGCTGTGGTAAACACTTTGGAGGAAGCAGGTTTATTTAACCGAATGAGCTGTGCTTATTGGGGGCTGGTGTTCAGCTCAGCTGATTTACAGGAGGGCAATGCATTATGGGTTTCAATGGCCACCGTGGTGGAGACCAGCATCCCTCTAATTAATATGACCATGCTTAGGTGTCCCTACATACACATATAAACACAATGATGCAAAATCATGCTACAATGCTGAGTGACCCTCCAAAACATTTTGGATATATTTAGTTTTGGTAATCGGATCCTACATTTTTGTTAGACAGATGACAACTGAAAAAATGCAGAGAATAATATTTAACAAATGTCTGTGGACAAACGATTGTAGTATTCACTATCTTAATTATATAGTAACATAACACATAGCAATGGTTGAATAGTTGTATAGTATTGTTTAGCTATGATAAATACACTTAGTATAGTTTATAAACCAAACTGCAGACTGTCAGCGGTGGACATTGCTGGTTACACACACACATCCTCAGACAAATGTTTTCTCAAACCTTAAACCCCATATATTGGGTGACTTTGTGTACACGTGTGTGCGTCTCAGTGGAATGGTGGGGAAATGACAAACACGTACACATCCACAGAGTCCATATATGTGCGTGTGTGTGTGCATGCGTGTGTGTAAGGGCACAGGTGGAGGGGGAACAGAGAGGCAGTGAATTCCCCAGTGATTCCTGTTCATTTCCTTTTCACGCTACACTTCAAATGACATGATGCCACACAGCCACTGCTTTGACTAATGCATTCAGGCAGCACTGAGCCTCATGATCTGTGTCTACATACACATGCTTGTGTCTGTGTATGTAATATACTTATGAGAAGCAGTAGCCTCGCAAGCATAGAAATATAGATCTCGATTCTTTCTGTTTAGCTTTGCAAAAATAAAACTAAGTATATATTTTTTTATGTTGAACAATTTTGAACAATGATCAATACTTATTATTACAGATGAAATAAAACAAAAGAAATAGAAGTTCAAATGAATATACCCACTTAATTAATGGAGGAAATGATCAACAGGCAATCTGTGGAGTTAAATAAATAAAAATGGCCCCACCCTGGTGACAGAAGCCCAGCAGTGTTCAGTCACCTGAGGGCCTGCAGCTACTCAGGAGGGGATCAAAAGTTCCAAAAGATAACTCTGTCACTCTGAGAGTGACCTGTGAAAGGCCTAAACACTAAACTGAAAGCAAATACAGCTCGACTCAGTGGATCTGACATCTGAATCCTGAACAACACAATCAGCAGGACGTAAAAAGTGATGAGGTGTGCAGCTCCAACCATCTACTTTTTCTGTATTTACACCCTGTCTGTCTCATGGTCATTTTTTGTCGTATTCTTAACCTTTAGTCGAAGTGTCCTCACATGATATTTGTCTGTGTGTTGTTTGCTGTAGGGGCGGTGACTGCAGTGTGCATGGTGTCCCAGCGTATACACAAGAATACCCAGTGCCATCAGAATCACCTGCAGCTTTGCCGGGTGCAGAAACTGCTGAAAGGGCGGAAGACGAAGGTGTTGGCTGCAGGTTAGAGCCTCTGATCACATATTCCTTTCATCTCCTCCTAGAACCACCTCCATATCCTCTCTGCCTCTTTCTGCATCTACAGGATGTCCTCTGGGACACATTGGGGTGGAGGGGGAAGCAAGACAAATATAGATAAACTGAGGGGAAATGAGTTTAGTATGGAGACACTCTGAAAGCACTTGCCTAGATTTCTTTTAATCAATGGAATTCATTTGACTTACTACAGGAAACTGAAGTGTTCTGCACATCACACTGAACCCACCATATTAATAGAGCATTACTGCGAACTGTTAACAAGTGAATGTGCTTTTCCCCTTCATCCTGCCTTCATGCCTTCCCTATCGCTCAATTATTTCCCCTCTTCTATTGTGGTTCCCTCTCTACTTGTGGAGCAGTGGCCCTTTTCTTCCTGCCACTCCCCCTCCTGTTGTTTGTCTGGCCTCCTTGTTGCTCCTCTCACCCTGCCAATCTCCCCCAGGACCAATTAGAGCCCAGCCTCATCTCGCCAACCGGCAGATAAAAAGGAAGCCAAAGTGTGTGCTTATGTGTGTGTTTGCTGGATATGAGTAAATGCATGTGTGTATGAGGCCACAAGTGTGTGTTTGTTTGCTTGGATATGCAGGCTTGTTTTATGTGTGTATTTGCGGATGTGTTGGTGTAGGCTGGGAGCGAGCGCTGAATAGCAGCTCATCTCTCTAATGCCGATGTGAGAAGTTTCAAAAGCTTCCTCTCATCCAAGTTCTCAGACCCTCGCAACTCCGCCGGCCTCCTTTCCAGCCAATAAAGCTCCAGTCCCACCAGGCAGACTTCAGAGCAGCAGCAGCAGCACCACCCCGCCTCACAACCCCACACCGACCCATTCTCCTTCTCCCCACCAACACCACCTCTAATGTGGGTAAAAGAAAAGCTCTGCCTTTTACAGATGAGAAGCGTCGGAGCCCCTCAAACATATTAAGTAGCTCTGTAGGAGATGAGGGGGGCGATTGTGAGACACAAAGCCTGAATCAATGGGACATCGATACAGCAGACAGTCAGCCTGTTTCCCTGGGAGGCCGCAGATTTGTGTCTGCCTGCCTGTTCCCTCAATTTAAAACCAAGATGTCTCACATTTTCTATCTTGTTTCACATTGATTTTTCCAATTTATGTCCCTTTATGTTCCTGGCTGTTGCACATAACCGTGTTATGTCCTTTGCAATTTTATGTATTTTATGTATTTGTTTTTTTTGGTTGTTTTTTTGTTTGTTTCAGAGTAAATCAGATTCCGTCATTCAATTAAATATTATTGTAAATTAAAAGAAAACTTAGCAGAAACATTTAATCATTTAGGTTTCTCTGTTTTCTTTCCTAGATCAATTTAAACCTCCCCTCCTTCTGTGTGCTGAAATATTTAATGTTGTATTAATCCAAAAAACAAATTACCATTTTAATAATTCATCAAAAAAAATGCCAAACGTTTTTTGGTTCCAGCCTCTCCATTATATTATTGTAAACTCTTTAGACTGTTAATCGGACAATCAGGTCTCACACAGAGATCATACAGTATCTCACAGTCCACAATCTGATATCCATAACATCCATACATACCAATTTGCAACAATATGATATGCTGTGATTCAATTCACTTATGACTTAATATGGTCTCAGCTCAGGTTTTATGTTATTACTCTTGCATGAATTGTTTATTAGTTTTTAGTGACAAAATTAAAAATGGCAACATTAGTATTTCAATATTAATGTTCAATCCATACACTGAATCAGAAATACACTGATTTCATTTCAGTCTGTCTTTTTCACTGAAATGATTGTTCACTGCCTATAATCAGTGTATTCATTACACACTTGGGTTTGTTTCTCAGTGTGCATGATGCTTTCTTAAAACAGTAATAAGGTGTGTTTCCACTAGCATATTTTATGATGCTACAATGTTTTTTGTGATTGCAAATGAAAATGAAAAGTTGCTGATATTTACGTGATTTAGGAACGTAGCTAGTTAGCTGCCTTTTGCTGTATAAGTCATGTTTTTACTTTCAAATGACAAATAAATCTCTTGAATCTCGAATCTTGAGATCCAAAGACATTGTTGCGTTGTGTTGCGTTGCGTTGCGTTGCGTTGCGTTGCGTTGCGTTGCGTTGCGTTGAGTTGCGTTGAGTTGCGTTGCGTTGCGTTGCGTTGTGTTGCGTTGCGTGATGGAGGCATTTGTCTGACTGCTGAGTTGGTTCTTCTATACACTTGATAGACTGTAAAGGTATAATCAGTTATTGCAGATGTACTCTCATTTATTCCTTTACACTCCTGAGATCGCCTGTTAGCTTTTATCATCACTAGTTTCAATATTTGAGAAGACTGTTTGACCCTCCAAACTCATGATGCCAAACCTGACTTGCACTCATTCTGTCACAGCGGCTGCCCTCTGCATCTGTTATTTCTCTGGCCTTGGACACATCAGGAGGAACAGGACCCTTTGTAGATCAATCTTTATTTCCTGCCCCACTTCCCTCAGCACCCCCACTTGGTCCAGCCCAAAAGACTTTGTAGTAGAGCAGAGGTGCTCTTTGACAAGGGAATCTGAAAGGCCTGGACATGGAAAGCAGTGCTTGGCACTTCCTGCTCTTTGAACCCTCTGCTGCCTCAAAGCACTGTGGATGGTCAGATGTAGGCAGGGGGTCTGAAGAGAACCTGGTCCACAAAGAGAATCCTCCTTACACAGAGCATATTCAACCTCTCTGACTGTCAACTCTGTCTATCAGGGGGTCTGATGAGGGATATCTGATCAAACTTTAAAGCTTCGAAATACCTCAGTTTGCCTTCCAAAGTAGCTCTGAATTTCATTCAACTTAAAGAGAAAATTCAAAATTCTTAGAATCTTTTGGAAACTTCAAGTTTTCATTGATTCTTTCAACAGATAGTAGCTATCATTCACAAAACTGATTATTGTCCATCTCATGTCCAAACCTTAACTTAGCACTTCATCACCTGAACTTCTGGATATGTAGATGGACACACTTAGTGGTAAGATGTATAGTTTGAGGGAGGAGCAGTGGGAGATTCCTGTACGTCTGGATGATCACTACACTTGATGTCTAGTGAAATGCATCCGTTTCAGCACACTGGACACTGGCAGCATTCTGATGCTTGAGCAAACATGTAACACATCACTGCCCATGCATGAATTAAAAGTGATAACATCACAGAATGATGCTATGTTATGTATTCATCAAAGTCCAACTGATATCAAACTGCTTTCTTTTTTCTGCATGCACCAGCAAACATATCTGCTCTGTAAATCACTTTATTTATATGTTGTTAAAATATCATAGAACCCAATAGGCAGAAATGTATATTTTTATATTTTGTGATGGTGCCCCCCTGTCTTGCATAAATTTGATAGAATTCTGTACAGTAGGGTTAGGGTTTTCATGTCAATGGATTTCACTACAGCCAATGAAATCTTGCATACAGCAGTAAGTCAGTAGGCAGAGCAGAGGTCACAGAGCCTGATAGCAGCCTGCTACATAACACAAGAGCCATAGACTAAATAGCAATCTACGTTAGCTTTCCTGCTAAAGCCTTATTCTTATCTAACTGCTCTTCTTATCTTGTTGAGTGAGCAAACAAACCATAATCAGATAGTAGTGAATTTGTAAACAGTACAGCGTCAGAGTTTTTGGATGAATCTGAAATTGACCCAGAATCCAAATGTGAATTGTTTGGCTGGCAGATTTTAAAAGCAATTTTCTCAACTCTGTATCTTAAGTTCCACATGCCATTAGCGACAGACAAAATAGAATTAGTTTTTCTGTTTGTTTGTTTGTTTTGTTGCAGAAATGCACGTGTTGTAGTTAACCTGTCCCCTGAAGTCCACTGGCTTGTGTCCTTAAGTTTTGATTTATTTATTTTTTTCCTGACAGTTGTGCAAGTTTCATGACCATCCAAAGAAGCACAGAACATTGTCTTAGGACTACAACCAACTATTGTTTTCATTGTTTTAATTTGCTGAATATATTCTTATTTGGTTGGTAATCATAAAAGAAGATGGTGAAAAACAACCTGTCAAAACTGAAAGATATTCAATTTTAAAATGACAAACATGTTCTGGTTGGAGTTTGCGATTTTTTTTTTTTTTTTTTATATATATATATATTAAGCATTAGAATCAATTATAGAATGTCCTTGCTCTGCAGTTATGAGGCTAGAAAACATATTAGCAAACAGAGGACAGACCTGTCCAGTGTCACAGTTACCACAGGGATAAAAGCCCTGGGTCAGTTAATTGTGACAGAGCTGAAGGTGTGAGTGATCTGTTGCACTACAGTGGTCTTCTATTTAAAATTTCCTGTACAACGCGTCAAGATGACAGGCCTAACTGAGTGGTTATTCCAACAACACATTCAAATAAGTTCTTTCTCTGTCGTTAAAGGCTTGTATAAGGCTCAAACAGGGTTTTATTTATATCACAGTTAATAGAACGATCACAACCACTGCTCCAATCTCCACACAACACCTGAGAGAGTCATGGGGTGTCTCTTGACTGTTTTTCCGTTTGAGACCCATGGCATTTTAAAAGCAATTTGACCCCTGCCTGGCCCCGCCACTTAATCTCAGTGGGCTTGTCTGTAGCTGAAAATGTCCTTTCTGAGCCCCAGAGGCAAAGCTCTGGCCACTCAGGCTAGCTGCAATCACAGGCTACTGGCTGGGCCAATTACAAAAACACCCTGGACCCAGGCTGAATTTTCATCTTATCTATCTAAATGTCAGCCTCGTGCTTATTAGCTATCATCATGCTGCTGCCAATCATGGTGAAAGAGATGAGAGTTTTCCTCAGCAGCCACACCCTGACATACCTACCTCCCATTGAGTCTGTCTTAGATTTTCTCTCGTCTTCTTTGCTCCCTTCAAACAGCCTTCATTTATCTTTTCAATCCAGCATGGCTTAGTTAGTCTCATTATTTTTGTTCTCTGCAGTTCTGCAATTTTATGCTGAGGAGAATGATTATTACCCTCTTCACACTGACACAGTGATGTTGGTTAAACCTGCACTGGTGGTCAGTCTGAATGTGTCATTTGAGTATCTACGTTTGTCGTTAAATATCATTGTATTAAAATCTAAATTCAATATTTAACACCAGAATTTTCAGCAGAAAGAAAGAGTTTTGAGTGTTCGATTAATGTTGACAGCCTACAGATAAAACTAAGGCATATAAAAATAAGATTAATTGATTTATTGATGAAGTGATTGTGTGGCCTTCTGTCTTAACTGTAACTTTTTCTTTCTTGCTTTACAAATTCTCGAGTAACCAGAGTATTTGCTCCAAATTCTGGTAAAAGCATGATGTGATAAGCAGAATCTTTTCTCTAGAGAAGAATTGCCACTTTGTTGGTGTACTTTGTTGAGTACAAACACCAGATTACAGAAAGCGGACAAAAGTTTTCATTTCAGCGGTTATGGGATTAACGTCAATTAGTTACAACTGATATCATTTTCAACCTATTGTCATTTTGGCAGAAGCAACGGTCCGCCTGCTTATGTAACCAGAACATCTGTACATTTTTCTTTAATCAGAAAAGAGAGAGAGGAAAAAAGGTGGTCAGAGTGGATGCTGTGTGTACACAGAGCTACAAAAATAAAGGTTTAGGTTAAATATAAAATATTCCTCATCATCATTCCTTGTCCTGCTACAGTTCTCCATTTGTGACTACACAGGATGCATTCAGGCACGGTATGGAGTGTAGGTCACTGATGTCAACAGATCTCAACCCGCAATCACTGTTGTTATGTAGGTAAAAGTACAGAGTACATACAGTTTTATCTGAAAAACACCAAATCATAACAAACATTATCTAATATATAAAACAGGTTTAGACCATACTCCTATAGTATTAGTATTATTAGTATAGTATTATTATAGTATAATATCCATAGTATTATTATTTTTACTCCTTATAGTATTATTGTTTTGATAGATTTGATAAATGTCATCGGACTCCATCCTTGGTCAGGTGGTTTGGAAACTTTAACTGGCTAGTAGAACATAAACCTTACCATAAGTGGTATCAGTCTGTGTGATCTGTCCTAGGTGTTTTGTGAATGCATGCTGGGAAAACCATCAGCTTCCCTACAAAGATAAAGATAATGATGCTTATGTTTCCTCCTCTCACAGGGAGATGGTACATCCGTGAGGGCTGGCTCAAGATGGTTCCCCCGAAAGGTGCAGAGGCCAAGCCCAAGATGTTCTTCCTGTTCTCCGACATGCTGCTGCAGGCCAAGCGCTGCAGCCCGCTGCATCCCACCAACGGAGACAAGTTTGCCGGCCAGCATGCCTACCCTCTGCAGGACTGCACTGTGGAGAAGGTGTTTGGCCACACCAAGAGCCAGGGAGGCCTGCTCAGTGTGAGTATCACCGTCTCAGAGCTACCTGCCTGTGTATTGTTCATGTAACAGGTTTCTTTCCAAAATATTAGAGGAATCTGTGAGTTTCTGCGATTTTGTGGAATCTAGTATAAGATAGTGTTTAACTCAAGTCGAGTGGAATAGAAGCTGAAAAACAATATTAACAAACCAGGAAGGAAATAAATTAATGTATGGAGCCCTGACTTATTCATGATCAGCAGCTGAAAATTCACATTTGAAAGAAGAAAGAACTGTACATAAGTACAAGTTCTAGATTCTAGCGTTTAATATGTTGTGATTTATTAAGTCTACAGGATTTACACTTTTTCAAGACAGTGCTGTATACGCTGAAAGACATGCTGGTCACTATAGTTATTCCTATAAATATATGGGTGTATATATATATACAGTGTGTGTATATATGTACATATCCACACACACAGGATTTGTAATTTCCGGCAGAAAAAGTGAAAAGTTGAATGTTGAAAAGAAAATAGTTTTTGTTGGGCAGCAGGTGGGGGAGACATCTGTTCATTGATTCGAGTATACACATGAGTGAGCCCTTAGCAGAGGCATTATTTAATTTCCATTTTGATGTATGTTTCTTTGATTTGTCTTACTTATGGCCTTGACGGTTGCTGTCATCTAATCTGCCAAACATAGGTTTCCTGAATGTTTTCACTAAATGAAAATGTCATTTAGTTCTGCTTGTCAGAGAAGACCTTTGTTCCCTCGCCTCTTCTTCTCCCTAATCACTTCAAACCCTTGTTGAAGAAGCCCAAAAGTTGAACTTTTAATGTGTCTCTCGTCTCAGTCTGATCCGTCTCCCAGGTCTCAGTACAGCTGCTGGCTGACAAATTGTGTCTAAATGATGTAGATGCTGTCATGAAACATTCAAAGGAATGAGTCGCGCGTCATTGAGTGAGTAACCAAAGCGTTTATGCAGTGAGTGTTTAGTGCCAATGCTGCATGGTATCAATATTCATTTCAGCAGATACGCTCTCGCTCAAAGAGCTCTTTATGTTGTGCTGCTAATGTGTTTCCCTGTGATGCACAGCAGCTATGTAGAGGTTTGATTACTGCACGCTCTGCTCACACTGCAGTCTGTCCAAAATGTTGGCAGCGTTGATGCTTTTTGACATTGAAGCTTGATTCACGCAGGACTCATGGTGTATAGTAGAACTGAGACAATTAACATAATGACATAATAAAACCAGACAGAACATGAAACTTAATTATAATTCATGAACTGAATTTTGATTTATTTAGATTCATTTATTAAGTAGAAAGTCATTAATTATATTAATTTCAGTAGAGTAGCACATTTAACAAGCTTTGTCATTCCATACAGAGTTGTGCTTAATGATTATTTTCAATATCAATTAACCTGCTGTCACCTTCAATTAGTCAAAAATATTGTAATCTATCAAATATGAAAACTGTGAAAACTGACAAACCTAAATAACATGAAATCAGAGAATATTTGTTGTACTTGTCAATCACTGTAAACAATTAATAATTAGTGTCAATTATTGTTATCATCATAACACATAAACTGTGTTTCCTTATCTTCTATATTTCACATTATAGAGAGCTCATCAGGTAATATCAGTCCAGTCAATGCTAAATTAGCCTGAATAAAATTATTGTTGTTCTTTTAATTGACTTATCTGTTCTGTTATTATTTTTTAATTTTCCATTGATCCGTTTATTCCACTTTTAATCCAAAGATACTTTGTCTATCATGATTATGACTTTTGATTAATTAACAATTAATTGCCGATACTGTCAATGATTCATTTCATTCATACATAAAATACAGTTTAACACCTGACCAGACATTTAATGCTAGTTTTTGATACCTTACTGCACTCAGTGCTGTGCACACAGTTTGGTCCATTAGCTGTAAAAATGATTGCTTCAAGCTTTGATAGATTATTGTTTCCCGGCCTGTCATCCATGAGCTAAAAAAAAGGCTTTAACAAGAGTAAATACAAATACAAATGACATATTTTGGGAGAACGTGCAGCAAGAAAACAGTGATGAGAGGGTGTATTTAGTTTATCCTATTAGTGTATACAAGACCAGAAAGAGTGTCCGGCATGTGTGCTGCAGTGATCCTTGTGCTATGACGAGGCCTATGTGACTTAATTTGCTGAAAGAAGTGTGAATTAAAAGCATCCTTCAAGGGACTAATGAAAAGGCTGTTGATGGGGAGATTAGTCAGCTGTATTATTTGGAGTGTGTGTAGTGTGTGGGTGGGGGGGTGAGCTGGGGACTGTAGTGATGGCTGCTGTAACAGAATCTCTCAGTTGCTGGATCAGATTAGGCTGCAGATCCATCTCTTCCGGCCCTCCAGTAAATACATCTTCGTCAAGCCTGTCGCCGCTCTCCGCCAACCCGCTCCACGTTATCTAATGGCAGAAATGGCATTTCATTAGCCTCTTATCCCACCGAGGCCCAAATGCATACTCAATAGCATTACACGTAATTTCTCATAAGGACACATTATTGATCCTGGGCCCCTACCTGAGCTCAAGGAAAAGGGCTGTCAGCACTCCAGGGCCCTTCTCATCCAGGGCAATGAAGAATTAAAGCCAAATTAAATTTGACAGCTGTAAATGCCATGGCAATCTATATGCAAAGTTTAAAAAAAAAAAAAAAAAAACGTTTTTATTAAAATTTCCGGTGTTTTTTTTTTTTCTTCTGGTCACACGTTTCTCATACGGCCTGCCTTTTATTTGTGTCTCGCTCCATGTTTCTCTCTTCATCTTCTGGGTTCTCTCCCTCCACCTTTCTCCAGCTTCCTTATTCACTCCTCTTGCTCTCTATCTGCAGTCTTCCTCTTGCTAATATCCCCTCGCTACTTGAATATTTTCCCACATCCCTGACAGATTCTCTTTGATGTATAAATAATCAAGCTAAATTATGTGCAGCAATGAGGCTCCGTGCTCCGCCGTTCTTATTATACAAAGTAATTTCTACCTAAGAGGGTCAGATTTCCTGACAAATCCCTAATTACCACATTGCAATGGAAGTGGAATCTATTTGTGCATAAATCAACCACCGTCCCCCAAGTGGTGAGTGCCTAATATCATGCAACACTCAATTCGGCCCCACTCACTGAACTCTGTAATTAGATAATACTTTTGATGATGGTACATTTGAAATCTTAATCGATTTAATGTATAATAAGAGACACTCCCCTTCCCCGTGTAAAACATCATTATGTTTGATGAGCTGTATGTTCCTTTGTACAGCGTAAAGTTCTATCCAAATACACATGGACATGATCAATATGTCACTCCTCAACCAGCTAGTTTCCTGTGTACAGGCTGCAGCTGCAGGTAAATGTGAAAGGTCATTTAATATGGTGAAGGCCTAATTCTGATCCTCTGTAATAGCTTTCCCAGTGTAATTATGCTGCTCTAAAAGCCCCCTTTGTTTGGGCACAGACATCTCCCTTTGGTTTGTTTGACAAGTACAATCTGAGGCTGGTTTTAGCAATGTGAATGAGAGAGTTGATAATTACTGTTGACTCAAGGGAAGAGGACCCTGCCACTCTGTAGACCTGAGAGGAGTCAACAGCAGATCTGGGAACAGCTTTGTGTGTGTGTGTGTGTGTGTGTGTGTGTGTGTGTGTGTGTGTGTGTGTGTGTGTGTGTGTGTGTGTGTGTGTGTGTGTGTGTGTGTGTGTGTGTGTGTGTGTGTGTGTGTGTGTGTGTGTGTGTGTGTGTGTGAACCAAATCATAAGAGCAGTTATCTCGGGGCACTTTGCAGATGGGGTCTAGACGTCCTCCTCAGTAAAGTTCCAGTGCTCTGGGCGATGAACGCCTGTGAGAAGCAGCAGCAGGTTTGGTTGTCTGACGAGATGAGAGAAGATCTTTTTGCTTGATTTGGCCTGCCCTCTACTGTTTTTTATAATGTAACTGCACTTTCAGCCATGCAGAGGCGTCCGATGACCATCCGATGATGAGGCCAGTAAAATACAAGCTGATAAATCTACAGCTTACTATGGTCCCTACGCCTCCTTGAAAAGCTTTAATGCATTTTTACAAATCATCAACAAGTTTTTGATCAGGTTTTTGCTGTCCAACTGTCAGGCAGCCACCAGCATGCTTTCTTATTAGTCCAGTTAACTTGCAGCACAGGAGTCAGTCGGTGAAACGATTAAATGTTTCTGAAAGTATTCAGTATGTTAAATACACAAACACAGTCTGAAAAATTCAAGTTAGAACACTCCCCTCAGCACCAGTCTCACCCAAATGAGGGAGGAGGTCTGCCTTTAGCTGCACTGCTATTGTCAGTATAACAGCCATACACCCTTCACAATACAGTATATCAGACTCTTAATAACCTCATACATACTGTATATACACCAATACTGCCATCAGACATCCTAACTGCTCTCCTCTTCCTCCAGTTAACCTTCCCCAAAGCCAAACTCCTGCTGATGTCCAGCAACCAGGAGGATCTCAATGACTGGTACGAAAGCCTGAGCTCAGCTATAAGGTATACACACACACACACTCACACACACACACACACACACACACATACTCACACCTGCTCTATTAGTAGGTTTGGACGGTCCAAAATGTTCTCACTTTCCAAAAATGTCCTCACTAGCAAGGTCTAAATTCCAGGTTGATTCACACTAAAATATATACACACACACACACACACAGACGCACAGGGTATCTGTAAGTTGCTGGTATTTCAAAGTTGCTAAACATTTTTTACACACAGAAGATGGTGTGACAGATCTCAGGTGTCTTTCATTGTGTGTGTGTGTGTGTGTGTGGCAGCTGGATGGTGTGTGGGAATGAGTCAAAATAAAGTACAGTTTATGTGTTCATGAAGGAACATGTCATGTCATGAGTAAAGCAATGTGCCTGTATAGTTTTTATGCTGACCAGGAGAAGGAAAAACAGAATTATGGAACGTTTCTGTCCTTTTAAAATTAAATTGAATTAAAAGTTTGTTCAATGCCCGATGATGAGTTCTTCAGATGTCAGCTGATTTTTCATTCATTATTAAAATAACATGTTCCATGGAGTGTGTTATTGTCATTATGGGTATTTTATCTTTGTATTTCATAAAATCATTGCTTATATAATGACATTATAAAAACAATACTTGTGGGATGAGTATGCAGTGTGTAGGTCTAGAATTGCTCTCAGTAAAACTTCGACACAGGCTCATACTGTACCTCAGGCCTGTCTGTCTCTCAGACAGCCTCTTAGCATTGATCAGCCAGACCTCAGTAACTCCACTCTCAGACTGCCTGGCCCCGGCTCCCCAGAGGTGGGTCCGGGTCAGCTCTGCTATGTGGAGGGGCCAGCTATGCTGAGGGCCCCAACCCAGGCGTGCCCGGCCAGGCTAATTAGTTTATCACTTTGTCAGAGAGGAGAGAGAGGAGGCTGTCAAACAGCTCAGACCACCCAGCAGATGGGGGCCAAGGCTGCAGGCTGACGGCTCTAAACTCCAGGCAGTGTAATTAGCTGTGGTGGAGGACTGAGGAGAGGACAGGCTGAGAGGACCAGGGGTCAGCAGCGTTCACACCACTGGGGAGGAGTGCAGGGCTGAGGGGTGTGTGAGGGAGTGTGTCTCTACACATAGTTGAATTATTGATTTAACAAAGACTACACACTGCCTGGACTGACATCTCTGAATCTATCACACGCTACTCTCAGTGATTATCAAAAATGTATTGTTTTCTGTGCTTTCGTCTTGTCAGCATGGACGCTGTGCACGTTGTGTCAGTGCTTTGACTGTACGCACAATACACACGTTCCACATGCACATTACTGAGCTAACATTAAGAAAGTATTTACTCTTTAATGCTTGATTGTGTTTTTCTCTTCTTTTTGAAGAAAATGAATACACACACACACACACACTCTCCTAGTCAAGGGACTTAATTAGTGTGTAGATCAATGCTTGGTGACAGTAATGAAGGGTGAGGTAGGCTGAGACCTGACCACTAGGGACACAGTGAAAGCTAAGGACAGTTTAACTTTGACTTACCTTTTCATCTGCTCAGCTCTGATCTGTTCCATCTTCTCAGCCTCAACATGCATTTCCAATGTTTATGTGGTGTGTGTGGGTGTGTGGCAGTGTAGAAGCATTAAAATTACGATAATTAAGTTATCCAATCAAATCAAATGTTATTTGTATAGCCCAAAGTCACAAAACACATTTTGCCTCAGAGGGCTTTACAATCTGTACAGGGAGTGACACCCTCTGTCCTTAGACCCTCGGTTCCAGTGAGGAAAAACTTGCCCACAAAAAAACCTTTTAACAGGGAAAAAAATGTGGAAGAAACCTCAGGAAGAGCCACAGAGGAGGGATCCCTCTTCCAGGACGGACAGACGTGCAATGGATGTCACATGTACAGAACAATCAACACAAACATGTCGTACAATTACAATGAATTACAATAAATGGTAAGGTGATTGCAGTAGCAGTGGAATCTGTGATAGAGATAGAGAGACACAGATGCACAGCAGCAATAAGTCATTAACCAACAAAGCTGTAGTGGAGATGGTAGCAATAATGACTATATATGGCATATAATGCTAAATATGGTGGACGTCAGCAGCAGACCATGGCTGCAGCCACGATCCATGAGAACCTGCTGGACGAGAAAGCACAAAAACTCCGGGGAAGAAGTTTAGTTAGTAAAGGGGGGGGGTCCCCGGGGGGTCCCCCGGTAGTCTAGTCCTATGGCAGCATAACTAAGGGAAGGCCTGAGCCAGCCCTAACTATAAGCACTATCAAAAAGGAAAGTCTTAAGTCTAGTCTTGAATGTGGTGACCGTGTCTGCCTCACGAACCCAGAAAGGTAGTTTGTTTGTAGTTATGCTACTCTTACATTGGTTTTAGCCTAGGAGCTACATTAGCCTCAGCTACACAGAAATGAGTGTTTGTGTTTTAAATGAAGGTTCTATTATCTTGTTTATTGTTGTGTTTGGCTTCTTACATTTGACTGGCTTTTTGACTCCCTGAACCATCAGAGTCTGAACCTGCCTTGTTTTGTGTGCTGTGTGGAGGAAATGGTCCACTAAACTTGAATCAGTGAATCTGGGTCACTTGGTGAATGACACAATTTATTTAGTATATGTGGCCTGGTGTTAGGCAGGTGTAGGATGGAAAGGATCCAGATTAATGGAGACTACAGAGTCGTTTTGTAGCTTCCCACACTTTTTATAGGAAATCATGTATGAGATAATGGACAATAATGGAGAATGGGCAGTGAAGTTGATAGGTGTAATCCATCCATTCATTATCTGTAACCTCTTGTCCTCATCAGGGTCATGGTGGGGCTGGAGCCTATCCTAGCTGACTTTGGGTGAGAGGCGGGGTATGCCCTGGACGTCACCAGCTTATCGCAGATCTAAATTAATAATAAAAGTTACATACAAATGCACTGTTCTATGACAATTTCATTTTCATTGTCACAATTATCTTTTTAAATTTTCAATGAAAATGGAACCAAATCTAAACCAATCGGACATAAACATATCTGAAAACTAATTCTGCTTTTCTGAAGTCACATAACTAAGAATAAATTGTATGGAATACGTTTATGTTAAACTTGCATGAAGCTGTTACAAAGCTTAACCTCAGGTTCATTTTAAACATGACTTATTATGAGTAATGCAAAGTCTGTTAACAGTTATCAGTTTAAAACGTCACTCTTGCTGTTCTATATATATATATATATATATATATATATATATATATATATATATATATATATATATATATATATATATATATATATACACACATACATATACATACATACATATACATACATACATACAGATATATAACACCAGCACATCCTTAGAAGTTAACATTTAGCACATTCAAATGTTTCGTTATGTCAACCAAAAAAAGCCATATCTTCCAGCCATACAGTATCTGGCAATCCTAGCAGGCCATAAATAATAAATTATTTAGATGGGGCAATTTTGCAGTGCTGACATAGGAATGAAATCTATGACTCTCATAGTTTTTCTTTATATTTTTTTGTTTAGTCAAAATAGGACATGGAAATCAATGATTTCTGTGTTACTTTTTCAATCTTCATTCAAGATTTCATCCCTGTGTTAACATGATTGAAGCTCAAGTGGAGAATAAACCATCTGCCTTATTGATCACTATGATCTAAATATTGGAATTCTTCTTCTCATCTGTCTTTAACATTACTGTTTTTTGAAGGCCGTTAGCCCAGTTTTTAAGTTAGTGCTGAAGCCAGTGTTAAATTCATTTTATGACTGCAGTGAATCTATTGATACCAAACGTGTCATGTTATTTTACTAGGAAAGTTGTCTTTACCACAAGCTCTGTGAGCCTCAATGTCAAATGATTGCCTGTAATGCTTGCTTTGTCATCAGACAGCTTTTGGAAGTTCTAAAGTTAGCACCAAATTAAAAGTTTGCCTGACAGTGAGGTTAAGCATTGAAAATATTCTTAATATGGTGTACACTTACAGATATTGATTATTGTGTGACAAAATATGTTTTTCTGCTGACCCTGTCCACAGCAGTGCATAGCTATACTTCTCTACTGCTCTACTTCTTTTCTCTACCCCGCTTCAAAATACCACAGCTATACCTTTGCAGGTTCCATATGTAAGATTAAGAGACATTCTACATCATAATTTCATATTGTAATCAGCTTTTATTGCAAATGAACGGTTTGTAATGTAGCTTAAGACATCTGTTTGACAGATCTGACATCTGTTTCATACGTCTGGCTGATCTTGCAGTGTGAAATGCAGATCTTGTCCATTTCTTGCTGGACAGTCTTGTTCTTCTTCTTCTCTGCGTCCAGCTCAGCAGAAAACTTCTCTTGGTTCAGTCTGTCTGTGCCTCTCGCAGCTCCTCATAAGTAGTTTGCAGGAGTCTCTTCTGCTCGAGTTCCCTCAGACCTAACAGTGTCAGCCTGCTGTCTGACATCTGTTACATCAGTTTGATAACTCAGGTTGACTTCATGGAGTGACACAGTCGTCTTGTCCACTTGCTCTTGGAGAGTCTTGTTCTTCTCTCTCTCCACCTGGGGTGCAGCGGTGGCTTCATCAAAGTCAGATTGTAGGTGTTTCTTCTTAAAGATCTCATTATCAAGATCACGCTGAAGGGCATCAGTCTGCTCTCTGATTTTGGAAACATCATCTTAATACCTTGCAATGAGCAGTTGGTATGAAGTACAGAGCCGTTCCAGTTCCTCTTGGAGAAGCTTGTTCTTGTTCTTCCCCGCCTGGGGCTCATTGGCGAACTTCTCCTCATTGATGATGTGGGCCACTTGCAGCTCCTTGTGGTCCACTTGGGGTTAAACTTCTCCACAGAAAACAGGAGTAGATGGTCTCTTTTCTGAGCAAGCTTCATCAAAATGAAGACTTGGCTCGGTTGGATCGGTTGTTTTTGTATTATCTCTGTCACTAAAATTTAGAAGTTAGAAATTTAGAAGTCTCCACGACTGGAACCTGGCTTAATATCATCTTCATCAGCGAAACACAGGTTGTCAAAGCATGTCATTCTGGTCGGTCGTATATGGCCATCATCAACGGAGCTCTCAACATCTGTGTTGTTACCACTGGTGTGTGAATCTTCATCAATGCTGCTATTGACGTCAGAAGACCATTCGCTGTTGTTCTCCATGTCCACATCGTAACCACTCAGGCTGTCGGTGAGTGATTCTTCACAGATGTAGCTCTCAATATCTGAACATCTGTCTTCATCTTCACTGCTGCAGTCTTCAGTGTCTGAATTATCATTATAAACTCACTCAGGAAACTCAATGTCAGCATCTCGAGCACTGGAATTTTCAGTAAATACTTCACTGAGACTGGCAAAAAATGGTTCTATGTTTGAGTCAGCCTCGATAGGGTCTGACTTTTCATAGCTGGAATCCGTCTTCTCACTTGAGTCCATGTCAGTGCTGCTGCAAGAATCATCTGAATCTGGTTCTTAGTCTAAATGTATCAAGGGCAAAAAAGTAATGCAATGAAGTGTCTCATCTGGATATGAGCCAGTGTCCATCTTCTTTTCCAGGTGAACCATTGACAGAAAAGGATTCATTCCCTGGGAGTGACTCTCCTTTCAAGATCTAGATCAAGAGTTGACTTGAGGAGCCTTAGGAATGCCGTCGTCATACTCAGTATCCTCAATTTTGTTTTGTTTTTTTAGCCAGGTATGTTCGTACTGCATCCTCCAAATTCTCAACAAAGTTGAAAAGTGTGAACATAAATTGGGTTTGGATACCTGTCTCCTGGAACTCATCTGGTGACTTCAGCCTCCACCCTGGACTGTGGTGGTCGTCATTCAGGCTGAAATATGGCCAGGTGTATACTCCAGCAATCAAAAAGTGGTATTCAGGCTGACCCAGCAGGTGCACTATAATCAAATTGTATGAACATTCTCTCAGGAAAAGCTCGGAAGACCTAGCAGGCTTGGTGAGCACTCATTGGATGTATCGCAAGAGCAGCGTGCTTTGTTTCATGGAGACGTGGCTTCATGAGGACATCCCGGACTCTAACATAACTGTGAGCGGCTTTCAGGCTGTTTGGGCTGACAGGAGTCACTGGGAAAGTTGCAAGAGGAACGCTGGGGGACTTGCTATTCTTATTAACAACATGTGGTGTCATCCTGGTCATATTACGGTGAAAGAGCGTGTATGCAGCACGGACACTGAACTGCTTGCCGTGAGTCAGCAGCCATATTATCTACCACAGGAGTTCTCACACGTGATCATCCTAGTTGTTTACATTCCTCCATCTGCAAACACGGCGATCGTGACTGACCGTTGTCGCGAGCTTTCAGACACGGTACCCAGACACTTTCATTGCGATATATGGGGACTTTAATCAAGTCACTCTGGCTGCAACACTGCCTACCTTCAAGCTGTTTGAGGACTGTCCCACCAGGGAAAACAAGACACTGGACCTGCTGTGTGAGGCGTACAGCTCCACTCCCCTTCCTCCATTTGGAGGATCAGACCATAACCTCATCCACCTGAAACCCCTGTATAAGCCCCAAGTCCAGCGGCTTCCTGTGACCACTAGGACTGTGAGGAGATGGTCACAGGAGACCCAGGAAGCTCTGCAGGGCAGATTCGAACTAACAGACTGCGAGTTGCTCTGTAATTTGCATGGAGAGGATCTCTCACGCTGTATAACAGGGTACAAACTGATAACAAACTGGTCTGGGCCAAGACCACTGAGGCTGTTTACAAGAAGGGCCAGAGTAGACTATTTCCCGAGGAGGCTCCGGTCATTCATCATAAGGATGTTCTACCAGTCGGTGGTAACTAGTGTCATCTCCTTTGGTGTTGTGTGCTGGAGTAGCGGCCTGAGGGCAGCAGACGCTAACAAGATCAACAGGATCATCTGGAAGGCTGGCTCTGTACTGGAGGATGTTGTGAAAATTGTGTAGTATCCTGGACAACAACGCCCACCCTCTCCACCAGGTTCTAACCTCACACAGGAGCCCCCCCTATATTGTATATACCTACGTATTAACTGTCATTTTGTGTTTTTAGTTAGTTACTTATTTATTTTATGTTAGCCTAGCTATTTTATCTCTCTCTTGCATTACTTTACTTTGTATCGCAACTGTGCACAGCAATTCCCCTCAGGTTAATTAAAGCTTCTTGAATCTTGAAATGGGCTGTACTTATATACCTGTACCTTTCTGTCTTCTGAACACTCAAAGGTCTTTTACACTACATATCTCCTTCACCCATTCACACACACTCATACACTGATGGCATTGGCAGCCATGCAAGGTGCCAACTGCTCATCATTTAGGAGCTTACCATTCATATTCACATTCACACACCAATGGCACAGCCACAGTGTACTTCTTGCATTGCAATCTCCTCACCTCACCCTTGCCCTTTTCAGCTTGAAGGAGGAACGTCAGTGGAATAAAAAGATTGTTATTTTTGGCTCATTGTACACTAATGAAACCAGAGTTATGCATAATATATTCCATACGTGCCATATTTTAACATTGTGCTGCCAAAATCCTACACACTGGACATTTTAATAATTCACCTTTCTGTCATACGCTGATTTATAATGTGATATTTAGAAAATCCATGTTGTTGAGTGAAGGTGGGCAGGAGGACTGTAGGATGTTTTTACTGGAGCCTCACTGAGACATAGACAGGTCCATAGAGCCTGTATGTTTGAGGAAACACTGTCCTCCATGGAATTTGACCTTTCTTTTCATTGCACACTAGAGGTGTGCATGTTTGACTGTGAGATTGTGGGTCTATGTGAATAGTGTGACTGGTTGATTGACTTGAACTGAGAGAGGACACGTCATTAGAACTCCCTTTGAAAACAATGCAGTCATGACACCAGCACATTAAGAATGAGCACAGTCTCAATAGAAACATGCTAAGCTTTATAAATTGTAGGACAATGACATTATGTTGTATAAGACATCGTTAAATTGCACAAATGAACCTGATTAATTGCTAACCTGGTGTGTATTGTCTTTACAGGAAGCTGCAGTCCAAGACAGTGGTCCATCAAAGAGATGAGCTGTGCCGGAGACCCCTCCGCTCAGCCGGCAACAGCCACAACACGCCCAGCAGCAGCAGCAGCAGCAGTGACCCCAGCAGGAAGAGAAACATGGTTAGGTGATCTGCCAGCCCAGTCTATTGAGGGCCAGATGTTCAGGATGGATGGAGTTTATGTTGCAACACTTCAAGAGGTGCTTGCACATCTCTTGTCCACCAGTAGCCAGTTTTCATCGCTGAGTTATACAGGATGGACAGTATGCCCTCTCCCTATCCATCCTAGTGTCTGCTATAGAGCAGGTGTGAGGAGCTGCACGCTGATGCTGCTCAGGCTGCTGACGGCCTCAAAGCAAAATAAAGGTTGTTTAGCTCACTTGCTTGAGACATCAATGCTTATAAAAGAGGAGTGGACAGAAGTGTTATCTCTTCCTCTAGGCTCTGTCTGCTTTTCTCACTCTGTTTACACTGTAGGCTGTGCTTTGTATTAGCAATGAATCAAATGACTATAGATAACGTGAAAGGTGATGCCATTAGTGATGAAATCCACATAAATGATCACCCTCTCCATAGTTTAGCCTCTTTTAGCTTATCATTTTGTTTTCCAGCATACAAAATACAAAAAGACATTTTCTGAGAGCAAACACGACTCCAATGCCTGAGAATGCTGCTCTGTGTCTGCTGCATGTGCTGCATGTGTCCAGAGGTGTGATGTACTTCCATGCAGCAGTTAGCATTCAGCAACATTTGTATCAATTTCAGATATCAAATATTTTCAGAGCTTGCATGTAGTTTGTCATCAGGCTGAGAAGTGTCTGTGCCCTTTCTGCAGCTCAGCGTGGAGAGTGCTGAGCAGACTCAGAAGTGGGAGGGCAGCGCCCCCAAGAGGATGAAACAGTGTGATGCTCCAGAGCAGAGGTGAGATCAAATCATTTCTTTATTGGTTCACCAACACTCTTAAAGTTTGACACCCAAAGCCTCCAGCACACACACACGCAGAATATAACAAGAATAACGTACAAGGAATCTGGTGAATCTGTTTATAATAATAATAAACATATAATGAGAAAAATTTCAATCAGATGAAAGAGAGTGCATCAAGTCAGGAGGCAGAAATACAATAAAGAATAACGGCATGTAGAGTATTTGAAGCTGTAAATGAACGATCGAACGAACAAAGTGATGGAACATACAAAATATGATCCAGTGACAGAACAAAGTCAATATTTGAAAGATGTGCTTTAATGTGACACATACAGTAAAGTCAGGTGTGGGTGGGCCCTCTTACTTCTTACTGACAAGGTCAGCAGAGATGCAAGTTGTTGAGATGCATGTGTCTGAAGGTTTTTGATCTTGGGAGCAGAATACCAGATAGATAGAGGAGGTGAGGACTTGGTTACAGAGGTGTAGTCCATCCTCATCTCCTCGCTTTGGTTGAAGATAACTCTTTGTGAGGATGCCGGAGATTTGTTTCTAATCCACAGCCGAGTGTCTGAGGATCTTTAAAGAGACGTGTCTCACTGTAACATGGTTTGTTTCTGTCTCTGTTTTTGTGTCCAGCAGTGTGGAGGTGTCCACTTCCAGTTGTGTGATCCTCTGATGGACTTCTTCTTCACACTCTGGATAGAGTTCCGTCTGAGATGACGTGGTCGTGATCCTCCAGTCTGTCTGAGAGTTTCACTTCGGACTGACTTTTTGTTCCAAACATGACACATTCAGCTGCATGTGTGTCATTTAACTAAACAACTAAACTCATTTTTATTGTGCTTCTTAATGTGAGTCAGGAGAGGTTTGGCTTAGAACTAACAGCAGCTTCAGCTTCTGCCCATCATGTGCAATATAAACACACACATATATATATATATATCCATCTGCTGCTTTAAACACCAAATATCTATAATATTCTATATGAAAAAGGGTTAACTGTGAGCAGTGTGTACCTGCAGCTGGTCAAGTCTGTTTTCAGAGGCTCACTTCTGGAAGTCCTGTTGGCAGTCTGTACCTGAATGTGCCACTCCACCAGTCAGTTCAGTCAGTCATTGACACTGCACGTACAGGGAGAGAGAGAGCAAAAAGAATGTATAAAAATAACGTACAGACATGTGAGAGTCAAACAGGATCATATTATTTTTAATTTCAATATTTTTACAAAGTAAATGTCAAAGAGAAGCAGTATGACACATGATAGATGTAAAGTATCCGGTCACATGGCAGGAACACTCACACCTCTGATGTGGTCTTCACCTGCAGTGTTCTCTTCATGTTACAATAATGCCACAGTGTGAGCTCCAGGTTCACTTCTGATTTCTAACATTCTGAGCAGCCACCATTAAATAAACATCATAAAGTCTGTGGGAAAGACCTTTATGATGTCAAATCAAAGACATAAAATATATAAACCAAACATTCAAAATGATCCAAATCTCATGAAATAGTTTTTTCCCCATCTCTTACATTTATTTATTCAAGTTTTCTTTTGATCGAATTCATATTTTGGAAATATCTTTAATAACTAAAAAAGAATGATTAGAAAGATACGAAGAAGATGAAGACCAATGAGCTAGCATTTCACATTAATCACATCACATTTATTTAGTTTATTCTTTTTTTATATAATAGTGCTCATTAGAATGTTCCATAAATCTAACTTTATGCCATCATTTTCTATAACTTAACTTTATTCATGGATTATCCAGACAGCTGCAGAACACTGTGAGCTGCTGCTGCTGTTTGTCTCACATGAGCTGAGTCATCACATGACTGTTTCACACAAACATGGCTGCAGTCTTTGAAATGTCTGATTTGATTGTTTGATAGTCTGATATATGAGTTCCTCGTGGCTTTTATGCATGACATACTGTGGTGTTTATTATTATTATTATGAATTGAATCAGTGCATTTAATCAGCTGCACTGTATTCTGGGAAACTGTGTTTTGTAGATTTCTGTGATGAATCTGCATCCAGGCAAGAAAACCTGGTGAACAGATGTGAACTTTTATACACTGAATGTCATCATTTATCCTTTAATCATATCCTTTATTACCAAAAACGTCTCCTGTAATACTACAACCAACACTATTTAGCATTTTTAAGCTGTTACTTGTTTTACAAATCATTTTAATATCCTTTTTTATATCCAAAGCGCTTTACTAATCATGAGATGAAGATAAGGGAAATTTCACAATAAAAGTCTAAAAGAACTCATGGTCTATGTTTATTTTTCAGCACAGTCACTTGATGGAGAGTCTTTGTATGTGTCGTGTTTATGGCAAATCTCCTATTATACAACAGTGTTGTTGCCCAATATCAAGTCTGATTTGTTGTGGAGAAATCGCTGAAGCCAATGGTCAGTGGTGAGATCAGGAGGGAAGAAAGTGTTCAGGAGCCTCTGATGTCTTATGCTGTATTATTTATTGACACTTGGCCAAGGAGAATTAGAGACATTCTCATAAAGCATCAGAAGTGCCTGAGTCGGTCTCACATTCTGCCCAACTCATGCTGGTGGACAGACTTTAAACCCCAAGATAACATCACAAACACTATACGCCCCGAATTAGGTAAAAGAGAATGTTTTTACCAAGGATGGTGTCTTCGTCAACATGATTAAGTCTGGAGACACAGATGTCTGTTTACGCAGATTGGAATGTCAGTGGCAAGCTGTCTATTATGTCTAAGCATGCAGCACCAGAGTGTTGAGATAGGATGGCACCTGTTCCCAGTCAAAGACAAACAACTAATACTGCTGAGGACCTCAAGGCCACACATGACTTTGTGTAACCTTGTGTAATGTGTCTGTATGTTTGTGCTTTTATTATACCCCATTTAAAAGTATGTATGTGTCACTCAGAACACTACAGGAATAGAAAATTCCATAACATGATTCACAGGTCTATTAGACAAACTCATTTAGAATGAACCAAAGAACATTTTCTGTCCTGTTTACTCTCTTTGGTCCTCAGACCTTCATCATAAAAATAATTTGATCTGAAAACAATATTTAAGTGTTTAAAGTACATCCTAATGTTTGGATGATGCTAGTTTGACACTTCAAAGTTCATGAAATCAAGTGATTGTTTTTTTTTTTTTTTGTGAAGATGAGCAGTTGGTAAGAATGTTCTACAAGTACATCCAAGTCAGTGAGGTCCATGTCCAGAAATCTAAACCACCTGATGGGACAAAGATCAGGTCGCATGCTTCAGCAGGTTCACAGGTGCGCCATGTAAAACTATCCCAACTCTGATTTGGATTATTAGCCATTCTCCAGCAGCAGGCCGCTGTAATGCTGATGAAGACATTTTAAAATTTCAACACTTCTATATGTGGAGAGCAGAGAGACTGATTAGGTTTCTATTTTAGAGGGCAAATGATGGCTGCTCACTTCATCTGCAGAGTCTGTGAAACTCATCACACTGATGGGTTTCTCGTCAGCACTCTGTGATCAGACAGAATACCAGCAGACCTCAGTAATGGGGGTCCCTGTGACATCTTATGACAACTACCATATGAAATATCAATGAAGTGCAGATCCATAGGGCACACAATGGTACAAATTTGAACAGGCTAATGGTGAGGATCACAACTACGTGTGAGGTGGAACTGTTGCTGGAACCAGAAAAAAGACAAGACAAAGCTTGCGCTGGACAGCAGGTTCACTATTAATTAAGACAGTATATAATAAATGAATAGAAGTCATATGTATATAAACGCATTTTTACTGCATGGAATGGAAAGATGTAATATTAAAGAGCCAACTTCAAGTTGTTAAAGGAACTGTGCGAATTTAGAAAAGTTTTGTCCTGAAGATGGAGCCAGAGACAAAGTGATCAAATCAGTGTGGCACTATGAATGTGCTTATTGTAATCTGTCTTTGTGCATCATGGTGGTAATTCATCTGAAATGGCATCATTTCATTTTTTTTTTATTTATCAGATGTTGCTGAAATGTTGAATAGGGCCATAACCTTTGCGGGAACAGAACCTTAAAGACACAAAAGGTGTGCAGCTGTTGCTCAGGAGGTCGAGCAGGTCATCCAGATGTGATCCCTGCTTCCTGCAGTCTGTATGTTGAAGTGTCCTTGTCCTGCTTTCTGATGAGCACTTGGCACCTTGTATGGCAGCCAACACCATCTTTGTATGACTGAGAATGATGCTACAGTCCATTTACAACCACCAGCTTGTATGAAACCTGCATGAGGGTCAGAGCACTGCAGTCACAATGTGACAATGATTATTGTCAAAAAGAATGGACTGTACTTTTATATCTCCTTTCTAGTCTTCTGACCACCCAAAGCTCTTTACAGTACATATCTCATTCACACACACTCATACACTGATGGCATTGGCTGCCATGCAAGGAGCTAACCATTCATACACATTCACACACTGATGGCACAGCCTTCAGGAGCTGTTTGGGTTTCAGTATCTTGCCCAAGGACACTTCAGCATGCAGACTGGAGGGGATCGAACCACTGACCATCTGATTAGTGCCACTCCTACAGACAGAAACCTCGAGCAGAAGCTGGATCATGGTGGGCAGTCATCTGCTGCAACCAGCTGAGTTTAGAGAGAGACATCGATGCAGAGCGTGATAATAGTGATGACCACAAATCGAGTTATAATGGACAAACGACAAATAATAGTAATAGTTTGTGTAGTAGATGTCAAACAGAACCACAGCAATCGATTCCACCAATCAGTGATCTTGGTGTAGCCACGATCCATGAGAACCTGCAAGACGAGTCCCCCAGCAGTGTAGACCTATATCATCTATGTTCTATTATATTTTTACAGTCTTCCATTTTTGTCACACACCTGTGACCTTCACACTCTCCTCTGTTTGTCCACCTTCCTTCATCTCCTCACACACTGTGCTCTGTCTGTTCATTATGACTGCGGCATGTTTGACCTCTGTGACCTCTGCACAGAGAAGAGACACGTCTGGAATACATTTCTGTGTTCAGCATCTGTTTCTAAAGCAGCATGTTTATCATCAAGTCAGAAATATGATCAAAATAATACCTGAAAAGATTCAAAACTTCAAATCAGCTTCACAACAACTAGAACTTAGTTGTTTGTTACATCAATGGGAAAAATCCAATGATATCATATATACAACAGTCTGAAGGGGGACATTCTTCTCTAATGCTCAGAGCAGCAGGCCCTCCACCTGCAGTTATCCATAACTCATTTCATAATGCAGAGATCAGTGGAGTGGTGCTTCATCCTGTCCTTTTCATCTGCATCCGTCAGCTTTAAGAATCAAAGCAGGTTAGCACAGGAACACTCTCACAATCTCATTACAGCGAATTCATTGAGTGGAAGCGACGAAGCTGTACTTCCTGACTTCAAAGACTTCAGCTGAAGAAATGTTAAAGCTGCTCTGTGTGCTGGCCCTCCAGTTGAAAGCATTCTAATGCACAGATGATTCTTTACCAGTTTAGAGCACATGATCCGTGCTGCAGGATTCATTTCACACAAACACTTCAAACCTTTCACAGTCTGCAGCGGCTGAGTGCTTTCAGACAGAAATATCACTCATCATAACACAGTGACATCACCAGACGTGCAGCGATAGAACACTTTACTCTTAAATAAAAGTATGTCAGTTAAAATAAACTCCGTCCTCCAGCAGACCTCTCCATCACATCTCCTGTACACATTCCTGACATGCTTGCCCTGCACAGGTGTCTCGCTGCTGTAATGCAGAGCAGTGAGACAGGTGATGGACAGCCAGCAGGTCTCTGCCCGGCCTGTCTTTATCACGGGGAGAGAGCTGCAGGAATGCTGGCAGTGTCCCTGCAGCGTGCACAGCTCTGAATGGAGCACTTATCTCCGCTATCAGTGAGTTGACTGTGTGCAGGTCAGCTGGTTCAGAGCTTTTACAAGAAATACTCAGATACCTGTTCTGCAGGTGACAAGGGGGTTTGGAGCCTTTTCATGGAGCTCTGTATATCTGAACCTGTAAGTTCACAAACACAGTTATTTGTGCTCACTTCTAATGCTGTAAATATCGCTCCAGTGTAAGATTTCATCTTTTGATAGCAGAGCTACACAATGAGGCCTTACGATGATTCATTATTTGATTTATTGGATTTGTATGTGGGACAGAACAGGAGGCTGCTGTGTTTGTTCATTCGGTGGTGATCATAGTGAACAGACTAACCAACACATGAAAACTTTTTTTGTAGTCTTTTTGTGGAGTAGCCTTCCCCACCTTCTGGCTAATCTAAAAACCTGAGTCCTGCAAGTCTTAATATAATGTGAACAGGTGAGTTGTATATAAATTCACCCTCAGTACAGTTGTCATGGACGGGGAAATTAGCTACAGAGACCAAAACTGTTTTTTGTACCAGGCTGTAAACATGTTTATTTCTGCTGTGAACGTTGGACATTTGAACATGGGGACTTATGGAGACTGACTCACTCCTGGAGCCAGCCTCAAGTGGACGTTTGAGAAACTGCAGTTTATGAACGGCTGTGCAGAGGCTGCTGCTTGGTCAGAACTGAGGAAGACTTATATAAAGCAGAGAGAAATGATTTCTTTTCGCCATTTTGGCAGATCTCAGTTGAAATAACAGACACCTAGGCACCTTCAGGCACCTAGCAGAGATGATGGCTACATACAGCATCATGATAGGTGATAGATATATGTAAGTTGATGAGATATTTCAAACTCGAAACTGTAGGATGGAGGTTTCTTTGACCTTGGAAGTATTATTTCTTTGCATCTTTGTCTCTTCCCCTCTTCTATACCTAACTGATAACAGCAGATAGAAGTTTTTCCTCACCACAGTCTCTCTCTGCTTGCTGAAGGTGAGCTAAAGGTGTTTTTCATTGAGCTGTCAGTCAGCCAGGCTGATCTTTGGAGTCTGTGAGAGAACATTTGAGGGGTTTCTAGTGGATGGACCGGATCAGCAGCCACCATGCACTGTGCTGGTGAAAACTCCAATGTCATATGTCAAGATGAATTTGATTAAACAAACAGCTTATATTACAATACATTTTTATAACGTGATAACAGCTTAGTTACCAAAGAGATTCAGCACATATTCTTGCATGCAGCCTGGGCTGAGAAAAGCAGCAGAGAACACCACATCAGCTTTGTTTCACTGCAGAGGAGATGTACCCAAACCTGTCCAGTTTTACTGACAAACACGAAATATTACTTCAGGTTGTTTTCTCTGTACGTGGAGATGAAATATCTCCTCAGTTCACTTCAACCTCTCTGGAGGTCCAGATCTGAGGGGAGCAGACTGATGATCATGTGTTATGGTACAATTTGCAGACATGCATTTACTGCACATTTGATAACAATGTGCCCATAAACACACTGTACTGAGCTCCTGGATTACAGATGAAGAAATCATCGCTGCAAACAGCAGGACGTGTTATTCTGCTGAGGCTTTCTTTTCACTTCGAAGTTCAAACCTTATTTTAGAAAATCGTGGACTCTTAGCTACATTAGCACTCAGATCCAGTTTCCTCATTTCTGTGCAGAACCCACACGTGGGGAATCCATTTTCATGTTTTTGTATAATATCTGTCTACCTGAGACTTTTTTGACAAAATACAAAAAATCCTTATGCATAATGACATATATGTCATTACATGCCATATATAGTCATTATTGCTACCATCTCCACTACAGCTTTGTTGGTTAATGACTTATTGCTGCTGTGCATCTGTTTCTCTCTATCTCTATCACAGATTCCACTGCTACTGCAATCACTTTACCATTTATTGTAATTCATTGTAATTGTACAATATGTTTGTGTTGATTGTTCTGTACATGTGACATCCATTGCACGTCTGTCCGTCCTGGAAGAGGGATCCCTCCTCTGTGGCTCTTCCTGAGCTTTCTTCCACATTTTTTCCCTGTTAAAAGGTTTTTTTGTGGGCAAGTTTTTCCTCACAGGAACCGAGGGTCTAAGGACAGAGGGTGTCACTCCCTGTACAGATTGTAAAGCCCTCTGAGGCAAAATGTGTTTTGTGACTTTGGGCTATACAAATAAAATTTGATTTGATTTGATTTGACTATTTTTTTCTTCTTTATTTCTGTTAAGCCAAAAAGAAAAAAAGAACACTTGTCCAAGGAACTGAACACAGTAGGGTCTATTTTAAGAGCTTTAAAGTAGATGTTAAAATAAAGTAGTGTGTTCTGTTGATTATAAAAGAGAAAGAAAGAGATACTGCTGTTGAATTTGAAATGCACAAACTAAATTCCATTCACCTCCACTGAGGTGCAGAGAATGCAGAGGGATACTTTAAAATCTGGACAGGTGAAGCTCAAGAGCTCAATGATAAACTTTAGTTATTTGGGTGAACTGGGTCTTTAAATGAATCTTGAAATGATAGAAGCAGCCTCTGACCAGCAGTGAAACTCAGTCTGTTATCTCTAGCTCTCTGGAAAACATCAGCGTTCTGTTGTGTCGGCTGCAGCACCAACTGTTTGCCGTCTCTCACAGCTTTCAGCATTCACTGCTGGAGGACATAAAATAGAGGTGTGGTAAACAGCTTGATGGAGGGCCGTTCGTGCCCTGCGGCCTGTACCGAGCCACTTTACTGAATTATCTGTTCAATCAAGTTTGGTGAATAAAACCCCGAATAAGCTCAAATGTTCCACATGAACTGATCTGACCTGCACACTTTCCACTGTAAAGTCCTCCAGACAGTTCAGTAAACCTGCTTATCAGAGCCACAGGTTAACAGTGTACTCTAATGATGTTTCTACCAACCTTGGAGGAAAAAGCTCCAGTGAAACGACGAGCACGTCAACAACAAGTGATGAGTCAGCAGTCACATTTTTTGTTTCTTTGAACAAACACCAGCAGACAGAATATGAGTCGCCATGATCAACACCAACTCATGTCTCTCATCATTTTCTACTGTTAGACAGTCACATTAAAGGATAACACTTAACACCAACACGTGTGTGTGTGTTATGATCATCCATCACATACATGACTACACCTCGTACACCACATTCACTTACATATTTTGTTTATTTTCAGATTTCAGGCACAAAGCAGACTGCTGACATTTCAGGACTGGAATGTGAAACTGGAATAAGAAAATGAGTTGATTTAGTTTATCACACTCATATCGGTATCAGTGTGTTTGTTATCTGATATGCAGATATGAAAAAATGTGTATAATGCAGAAGTTAAACATTAACAGAGGATAACTAACACTAAAGTTTTTATGCACCCTTCACCAGATTTGCTCTTTTTGATTTTTTATTATCAGTTCGTACACAAAATACACACGGTCAGATTCACAGTGTGCGTTCATCACTTTCAAATAAACCTCTACAATCAGTCTGGTGTGTGTGTGTGTGAAACATGATCTTTTCTGATCACACTGGTTCACACTTTACATGTGACTGAGAGGCTGAGCTGCTCTGACAAACACACCTTTAACTCTGACAGGCTGAACACTTAACAACATTTTAATGTTTAAGGATAGGGAAGGTATGAATTCATTTCAAGAATAAATCATTGGCACGTTTTCTGATATGTCACCTCACTAACTTGTGATTCTGGTAAAGGACATGGAAAATAGAGTCATAAATTCCAGTATTGTTTGACTCTACAACAAACCTTTCAGCTGCCCTGACATATCTTATACATTTCTCTTCATACAGTCTTCATGTTTATCCTGCAGCTGACAATCATATAACCTCTGACACAGGTCACACTAAGACAGCACATGTTAAAAGCTGATCCCTCTTGAATCATAGAAAACAGATGAAATCGTCGCACTCATTCAGCCCAGCTTACATGTTGTGTGTTTCAGGACATCTCTCCTGAAAAGCATCACACGATCACAGCACAAAGAGCAAAAGCATCAGCTGGTGGAAGTAAGCAGCATGTGGGCACAGACATTCTGTGCAGTGTGTTACTGTTCACACACACAACCACTTCATTACACATATGTCAGTTTAATTAACAGCTACACCAAACACAACCAAATATACAAAGCAAAGGTGTGTGTGTGTGTGTGTCAGTTCAGAGCCATTGTTCCAGACTCTTCACACTGACTTCCTCCTCTTGCCAAAGACATTGTTGATGAGTTTGGCCATGGATTTGGATCCGCTGGGCCGTCTCCTGCGCTCCTTAGCCTTGCTGCCCAGGCTAGTGTTTTGCACCAACTTGGAGAATATGAGTGCCACCTCATGGTAGTGTTCAGCTGCCGACAGCTCGTAGAACTGACAGTGAAACTCGGCAGCCAGACACTGACCTTCTTCACGCCGCACCTCTCTCATGTGACACAGGTCCTGTTTGTTACCCACCAAAAATATGAGTGAGTCTGCGTCCCTGCAGGTCAAAAAGCAGAGCATACAGTCAGTGACTCATTAAACCATATCAATGCTCAATGATCTTAGTCCATACCTTTTGGCAGTTCCCAGGTGTAGCTCCCTGATTAGGTGTACGATGGCTTTAGCAGTGAAGAAAGAGGAGCGGTTGCTTATATCATAGACCACAATGAAACCATCAGCCCAGTGGATCTGGTCGTTTAAAGTGGACTTTCCCTCACAGGCCTGAAAAACACACAGAACATTTTGTGGTCAAGAGTGCAGAGAGAGTGCACTTACTACATAAAAATACACAGAAGACATGAGGTAGTCAAAATGAATGCAGGGCTTGAATACATAAAACAGGTGTAGACATTAATAGAGAGGCTCATGGTGGTGACGTGATGCTGTTGCTGTCCTTGTGCTTTAACTCAGATTAATGGATCCCTCACTGAATGCAGGCTGGAGGCAGTGGTTCACACGAGGACAGCCCCATGTTTCTCTGCCTCTATAAAATAAGATGGATGATAGTGACAAGCTTTTGCTTTCCACTCATTGGGTCATATTTGAATCACGCAAATGTGACAAGTGCAAAGCAGTAGGTCCATGGACTATGTGGACATCACTGCTTGTTATTTTGGTTCTTGTATGTGCCAAAGGGCTGAGTAATGTTTACTGTAGAAGGAACAGGAACAGGAACCTTCTTGAGGTGAGGCAGTACTCTTATTGGTATCATAGCTCTGAAACAACTGTGTCAATGAAAAGGAAGGAGCAATGACAGCTTGACAGAAAATGCTTCTCTAGGAAAGTAGAGATAACTGGTGAGCAGGCTGGGTGAGGTTAGGACACTAAATACAGTAAGTTCAGCACTTGCCAAACTGGTTATCAAATCTTGAAGTGTCAAAGTAAAGGACCAAGGATCTCTGAATGGGCAGATGGTTGGCATGTGGACAGTCGGTCAAGCAAATGAGATGGCTGTCATTGGTGGATTAGATCGATATATAAGCATTGTTCAACACATGGAAACACTTGAATAGATGGCTTCCATCTACAAGCATCAGTGATATCATTGAGCTGAGGTGAGATGTCTGCCGGAGCCCACCTCAGCAACAGCCTGTTCATCCTACTGCTGACTGCCAAGCAATACAGAAGTATCTGCTGCTGTACCACCAGACTACAGAGCAGCTTCTGTCTTTAGGCTGTGACCTCGAAACTCCACCGGGCATGTCTCTGTCACATCACAGTTGTGATGCTGTTTTGCTCCGTCCTCCATGTGACTTCAAACCCCACTGTCCACCAAAGTTTCACTAGAACAGCCGTGTATTGCTGCAGTAACCATGGCACACACTCAACTAGTGCATCTGCCAACTCATTATGTGTAGCTTAAAGTGACTACAACTTGCACTTTGTTGTGCATTGTTTGGTTGCAACTGATAGTAAGTGGAGTAGGTTGACTTCCCATCAACAGATAGATTAGCAGCTGCATAGAAGTTAAGCTCAAACCCAGTGGCTACACATCCACATTAATTGTTGAAAATGAATTGTTGTTTAAATGTTCATATGACCATGCCATTATTGCAGTATTCTGTGACATTATGACAAGATGTAATAATACATAACACAATCAGACATTTGTGAGTCTGTATAAACTGCCTTGACTATGTGAAAAGACAACATGGAAACCAGCGCCCGAGCCACGCCACTCATTATCTTCAGTTACAGCTAGTCGACTCTGCCTTGCATTACTAGTGCTAGTACAAAGCAATCATTACACCCTTGCTTTGTACTGTCAGATGATTTATGATTAGCCAAATCAAGAAGAAGTTAGCATCATGGATTATTAGCTGACATTGGCTAGCTAGTGTTGCACCATGGGCAACAAAACTGACGAGTAGTCACACCAGATGTCTGAGAATCTTTGAAAACATTTGTGCTATCCAGGACTACACCACAGTACCAGATGTTTTTAGTGAAAAGATGCAATAACTATCTGTGAACTCACCTGAGAGCACGGGTCATAGAGCTCAAGGTTAACCTGCCTTCCATCCACTGACACACGCTTCCTGTATATGCACTCTGTGGAAGACAGAGGAGGACAGAAGAGAAGGTGAATAACTGTCAGTGAATAAACATAATTATTATTAAATAATTATCATTTGTTTATATCTATCTGTGTTTTCTATGGAAAATATGTGACCAGAGTAATTTTTCTCTATTAGCTGTCTAGTAGTTGTATTATCTGACATAATGGAAATATTATTAGAAATGTAAAGACTGCATTTATTCATCATTTTGACCCAAAACACTTGAGAATGGACCTCCTATTCACATCAAACGCTCTCTCTCTCTCCCTCTCTCTCTCTCTCTCTGTCTCATACACACACACACACACGGATGGTTCAGTGTCTTGCAGGGAACCTTTCAAAAGCAAATGTTAGTAGACCAGTTACTTGATTCACTCATGTTGGGTTCAGTTAATTTAATTTTTCATATTGTCTGCTTCACACCTTTCACAGTTTCTTTGCCTCGCTCCCTGAAAGTGCTGAAAGTGAACACGCTCAGATGAAACTCAATTATTTTCGGGCAAACAATGGCCTATTGAGCCGCTATCAGAGACTAATATGAGTCATTCCCTGTACAGGTCAGGTAGACTTTCGAGGAGGCTGCAGAATGTGCAGAATCATTACAGGACGGCTCCTCAGAACAAACGTTGGCTAAAAACGGCACAAAATCAATCATCATAAGAATTAGTTGCTATCTATTTGAATGCAGCAACATTTTAATTTTAAGTGTGTACCATTTTGAAAGTTGGCTTCATCATGCAGAGTACATGATACACAAGGAATTGAGGAAAACAGGTATTGAGATGACATCTGCTTGTGTAGCTGATGAAAGATTTACTAATATGGGTCAGTATCATTTGAAATTTTCTGCACAAAAATACAAAATCCAAAAAGGTGACTGTCAGTAGTGTTATCAAAATGAAAAATGACTCTCTGAACATATATCAGATTTATTCAGGCTGACTGCAAATACATTGTCAAGTCAAATATAGTGCCACGTGTAAATGTGATATTTGAATAGCAGAATAAAATCTTATTTATGAGTCAGATGAAGGATTTTAGAATGAAAGTAGCAGTTGTAGTTTTAACTTCAGAAGGGAAAATGGTCAGTTCTCCATCAGACTGTGTGCAGACAGAAAGCTGTTAATAATCATTCATATAGTCACCTGAAGATGATGCGTACTCTCCAATGAAGCGTCTAGTGAGGAAACGGACGTTGAGAGCTGCAGACAGACAGACAGACAAGAGAGACAGAGAGAGAGACAGACAGGTGAGTTCGATCATTGGCAACAACCTGTTCACCCCCGACGTTCGGGTCTCCTACCTGATTTTCCGACACCTTCACTGCCCAGAACAGCGATCTTGATGTCATTCATGTTCTCTGCAGACACAGGACTAGTCTCCAGTGGAGAAGTATCCGTCACATGTCGTGCTGTGAGGGCCTGAGGAGGGAAACAGCTGCGTTCACGTTAGCGTCCCTGGAGCTGCTCGTCTGCCTGGAGCCGCCTGTTCTGCTCCGCGTCCTCTGCTATAGACTGGCCGATGGGCGGCTCTCCTGGAGCGGCACAACACGGAAGGAGGCCGGGCAGGGGGCGTTTCTGTCTCTGAGTCCACCCAGCCAGACTTGGAGGATTATTATATATAACATAATGTTTTTCATTTCCTTCCATGTGTTTTATTTATGTATTTTCTGATGGAAAAAATTAAAATACACTTCAGTTTCAATAAAAGGTCCAGTCTTCTAATTAGGCTATTAAAGCCCTAATGTGTAACCTTTCACTAAAATTATTCTGTCCTCACATCATGTAACATTGTGCTACATACAGTATGATCACCTGCAGGATGTACCTAACACTTTATAGTCACACACCACCAACTAGTTCACTGATTTTGGCGAAGAGGAAGTTTACAGGCTGCAGGGTGTCGTGCCAGAACCGGATCTGGGCAAGTGGGCCAATGTAACTGGGCTGAAAGAGCAGGCCTTCTTTCTCACTAGTTTTTGTTTTATTTTTATTTTTTCTAAATCATTAAATATCATAATCAGAACAAATACACGCGTACAGCTGAACTCTGAAACTGGAGACACTAACCTTTATGCAGTGTTGCTTTAAGACAAAAATAAATCTAAATCTAGTTTCTTATTTTGACTTTCTCTATCTATGTATACTATATATCAAATAAATTATAATAATAAATAAAATTATAGTGGTGGAAGAAGCATTCAGATCCTTTGCTAAAAACTAGTCTACAGTCCAACAATGAAAATAAATACTCCATCACAAGTCAAATCTGGTCTAATCTGGAATTAAAGCACAGAAGCATTTCCAGCTAAATGAACTCAAAGAATCAAAGTAAACCCTCTGCTTCAGTAAAACGACATTTGACATCAATAGGTGCAGCCATGTGTAAAGCAGCATTTTAAATGCTTTGAATACAGTTAGCTGCTTTAATCCATTTGTTCTCAACCTGTGGGTTGGGGCCCTCCTCGGGGTCACGGGATAAATCAGAGGGGTCGTGAGACAGTTAATGGATCTGGAAAGAAGTCAAAACCAAGTTGTACCATGTTGGATAATTTGACCCTTTTGAGCCTCCAACAGTTATTTAAATGAAACCATGTGAGATGTTCAAACAGGGTATGTGTCTTTGATGGACAGATGTGAAACATGACAAGGAACCACAATTAATAAGACACGAGAGCTGTCAGTGCTATGTGACAGCAAAACAAGAGAAATCTGAGCAGGAACAGTTTTGAAAAGAAGTACTTGTAGCTGCAGGTAAATCAAATCTGTCTGGATTTCAGGAGTCAGATAGAGGCTATCTGATCAATGAATCTGATTAATGAATCTGATCAGTGAACGAAATGGTCCATTCTGTCCTGTGGAAACTGCTCAGTGGAGCATGAAGAAAAAAAGTTTGATTTCCAGGCATAAAATGCATCTTAGATACATCTCCCTGTCCACTCTTACAGTGTTGTTTCATGCAGGAAATATAAAAATGGACAACCTGGTGAAATACATGACTTCATTATCAACATCAGATTTTAAATCATAGATGAATATTGTCCACCTGTCACAGAAGTCAGGTGAAGTGTTTGTTACGCCGGTATGATCGCTCACCCTGCTGTCCACTCATACAGAAACATATTAACAAGTTATGGTAAAGATATATGATTAATAACACTTAGAGAATTCTAACAGCTCTTATCATGGCGGACATGTTAGTACTCCTGGGTCATTTCACTCAGTGAGGAAGATTCATGAGAAAAAAAGATTCAACAGTGCCCTTGGTGTGATCTGCCTCTCAACCAATTCATGCTGGGAATGTGAAAGTGAAGTCAATCAGTGAGTTGGGAATGGAAGCTATAAACACACCTGTGCTGTTTGTATGTACGCTAGAGGTCTCAGCATAAATTGTCCTGCTGCTGGTCTCACGTCTGTGTTTCAGCTGACTCTCTGTACTTGACTCTGTCAGCACTGATCACATACTTGTGATGTAGTGTTTCATCATTACAGGAGTAAAATGTGGAGCATCGTGCTGCTGTCAGTGTTGTTGCTCTCTGTCTGTGTCAATTAAGGTCCAAGTTAACTAATCTTAGCCCTTCTGTATACAGAGTGTACAGAGCATAGCTATTAGACAGTGACTACACAAATGGCATTGAGTGGAGCTGTTACAAACTGAAACTGTGTCACTGTGTTATAAGGGCACTGCACCCCAGAACCATTATTAATGAACCCAGGAACATGTAGAAGTGTAACCCCGCCCTGTGAACATGTGCTGTTACGTGTGAGATGCTGGCTTGTCTTGCCATTAAGTAAAGTCCATTAACCATCTTATGCCATTTAGGGTTGCCAAGGACACATGCAGACTGGTGGGGATCAAATCGCTGTTTGATGTTGTTTGGTCTCGTTTTTATTTGACAGTATTGATACTTGTCTACGTTTGATACTTCTGCGTCACTGAAATGAATCAATAATCAATTCTGGGAAAAATCACAAAAAAACAAAAGCAGTTGAAACAATAATAGTAAAATGACGTAGGCAGCTCCCACACAGAAACACTTCAGAGCTCTAACTGCTTCTCCACTGTGAGCCGACCTAATAAAAGTAAGTGTGATTATGACTCTGAGATAGAGGATGAATGCTTCGACCACTGCCGTGTATACTGACTATTATATACCTTATCATAGAATGTAAATCTGCAGCATGCTCACATAAATAAACAGAGTTTTAAATGGGTCATCCTCTGTCAAACAAATGTGTTCTGGTCAATGTAAGGGACACGCTCCGTGCTCCAAAAGACCATTTAAGGGCCAGAATCCCACTCAAGACTTCCTCTGCCCTCTGCCATGACTGCTCTCTCCTCCCTGTTTGCTTTGGCACTGTCAGATTAGAAATGATCACAGCCAGTGTGTTTCTCAGGGAGGCGTGTGACGCTGGCCTCATCCACTGTGTCCTGAAGTGAACATAATCAAATAAACACACTGTATTTACTAGCATTTCATGAAAAATTAAGCTATTTCTACCAGTGAGCTGCAGTCGTGCAGTGGCAATCTGTACCGGCTCTCTACTCTCTAATAGTTCTCTTACGTAATAAAAAAAAATGTAATTTTCTCTGCAAGGCCCTGACTTTTTGTTTTTTTAAATCATGTTATTGTGCAACAGTCATGGAAGATATTCACAGGACATGTAAAATGAATGATAGAGAGCAGAAGACATAGTTATACAAAGTCCTGATCTTTTGTTTTCTTCCAGAGAAGTATTGCTTCATTCTTGTGCTATAAATTCACATAATCAGTATCTATAGGCTGTCCACATTTTATGGATGCAGATAAACAGGGCAGAGGCTGAAGGTTTCTGTGGAGCAAAAACGTGAAAAATAAAAGAAACAAAGTGATGATGGCGCTCTGTAGGTGTCTTTCACCTGCAGCCCCTCTTTGTTCAGTACCACTTGAAAATGCACACATTCACTAAGGGGAAATATGAGACCACTATTTTCATCCACACACTCTAAAGCCACGCTTTTCATGTCTATTTCACCTGGAGGAGGAGGAGGAGGAGGAGGAGGAGGTTATATTTGGAACACAATTATCTTCTGTTAGCTCAGAGACAAAGGAAAATAAATAGGTCAGACAAACAGAAAAAGCCAGAGACAGATGATCTCTACATGATGTCAGTATCCATGACTACACGATGCTAGGAGAATATCCACAAAACAAACTGCAACCTACAGACTCAGGGCAAATAGAATGCATTAAGACTTAATGATTAAATAAAGAGAGATACAATGATGAATAAACAGTCCAAGAAATGATCAAAACTCTCTTTAATGCTCCGGAATGTTCACCGGCTAGTCTGTCTGCTACTCAGCTGGTAATGTACTATTGATTTTTAGACTTTTTCTTTGGAAACAATGACATGAAATGGATGCATTAACACATGCTGTAACACTGATATAAACCTCCAACTTTCCAGGCCAGGTCAAGTAATATTCACATTGCATCCAGTGTTGATCTTTAGGATCAATATATGTGTACTGAAGTCTTTTGTCAAGTTGAGCAGGAATGGCAAGATGGAGGAGGAGCTTCATATTAGACATGAGTGCAAGAGGACTGCAGGTATTCAGAGAGGCAACAGGTGTCTTCTTTGGCACAGGTTTGATAGTGGTGTGGGGACATCATATGGGCCAACAGCTCTACCCCGATTAGGAGTTGGACAAACACAAGATGTCCACCAAGGAAACTGCTGTTCATGTGCTGTGTGTCCTTTTTGTGTCTAAACCAAACAGCAACCTTTGTGGCTGTGAAATGAAGCCAACAAGGAAGTGCTAAAACTGCAGTTCCTCAAATGTCCACTTGAGGCTGGCTCCAGAAGTGAGTCAGTCTCCATAAGTCCCCATGTTAAAATGTTCACCTTCACAGCAGAAATAAACAGAAATCAAATCAAATCAAATTTTATTTGTATAGCCCAAAGTCACAAAACACATTTGCCTCAGAGGGCTTTACAATCTGTACAGGGAGTGACACCCTCTGTCCTTAGACCCTCGGTTCCAGTGAGGAAAAACGGGGGTCCCCCGGCAGTCTAGTCATATGGCAGCATAACTAAGGGAGGGCCTGAGCCATCCCTAACTATAAGCTCTATCAAAAAGGAAGCCAAAATGGGAGAGATGTGATCTCTGATCTTGGTTCCTGTCAGAACATGTGCAGCAGCATTCTGAATTAGTTACAGTAGTCCAGCTTAGAAGTAACAAATGCATGGACTAGTTTTTCTGCATCTGTTTGAGACATGATGTGTCTGATTTTTGGTAATGTTGAGTAAGTGGAAGAATGCAGTCCTCAAAATTTGTTGTATGTGGACATTAAAGGACAAATCCTGATCAAAAACAACTACATGATTCCATGAAATGGTCCATTCTGTCCTGTGGAAACTGCTCAGTGGAGCATGAAGAAAAAAAAGTTTGATTTCCAGGCATAAAATGCATCTTAGATACATCTCCCTGTCCACTCTTACAGTGTTGTTTCATGCAGGAAATATAAAAATGGACAACCCAGTGAAATCCATGACTTCATTATTAACATCAGAATTTAAATCATAGATGAATATTGTCCACCTGTCACAGAAGTCAGGTGAAGTGTTTGTTACGCCGGTATGATCGCTCACCCTCCTGTTCACTCATACAGAAACATTTTAACAAGTTATGGTAAAGATATATGATTAATAACACTTAGAGAATTCTAACAGCTCTTATCATGGCGGACATGTTAGTACTCCTGGGTCATTTCACTCAGTGAGGAAGATTCCAAAGCCCACGGTGGAGCTGGAGGCCAGGGTGAATTTTTGTATGACTCACTATATTAAAGGTCGGGTAGGAGATGTTGGGAAAACAGTTTCAGCAAGCTATATTTTGAAAATACACACCCATGCCTTTCTTCAGACCTCCCCTCAAAAGCACACCTTCAAAGTAATGAAGGGTTTCTGTTCGTTCACGAATGGGTGAACGCGCAGAGGGGGAGGGAGAAGCGGACTGAAGTTTGATGGACGATCCAATCATAATGCGCAGCCTCATCAACTTGATTTCACCCGCTAGACTGGACTAAAACATTTCATTTTTTTGACAAACCTTCTATTTTACTGGCTGCAATGGGGTCGTAAAGAGGTTTTCAAGCAATATGGTACAAAATGCTCCAGAAAAAAATCTCCTATCAGACCTTTAAGGCTTAAAGTTAGCATTAATGTCAGCGTGGCCACTTTCACGTGGGGCCACCACAGATGGCTTATTTGAGCAACCAGGCTTTGTTCGGTCTGCCGCGGCTACACCCATGCTCTACCTCTTTGCCCATTTTCTAATTAGCCGGTAGGCAGGAGAAGCAGGACATCCATGCTGAATACAGTCTGTAGTGGCAATCCGAAAAAAAACAAAAAAGCCACTTGAGGGAAATTAAAGTCCTTTGTAACTCGATGTGGTGGCAAAAAATCAGATCTTCCAAGAAATAATGCTTTGATGTTATTAATGCAAATTCACAACTACAAAAAGAATCCGGGTACTGAATGAATGAAATCCGTGACTTCCCATCACAACCATAACATCCCGCATTACCACACCACATTACCATACATAAAAAATTGGCTACAACACAGTCCATGGACCTAGACATGTGACTGTTGGGATTGAGAACATGTTTATGGCCTTCTGTTTTACTACACTAAAGAAAACTGATTTAGAAACACTGAAGAACAAACACGAGAGTTGAATCCATGTGCTCAGTGTTTCATGGCCTGTTGGATGGTGGTTTCACACTGTGGCTCAGGCCTGCTCAGTGTCGCCAAAGCCTTCAACTCAAAGGTCACAGGCTTCCAGCAACAGAGAGGAGATTCACTGAGGAACACACACACACACACACACGCACACATACTGACAGGTGTCACATCATCATATACTGTATTATTAGATCTATATGTCAGTCACACCACATGACTGCTGACTGCACACTGTGAGTCTCTACAGCATCTACATGTGTGTGCTGTGTGACATACATAAAGGCCTGATCTGACCCAGACCAGATAAATCACAACACTGTACACAATCATATTGTATTGTATATCATATAATATTTGAGTATATACACAAAATATTCACCCTTTAACTATTTCTTATTGATGTGAAAGTTTCCTTGTTTTAGGCAGAGACTGTGCATGCTGATTGTTGAGACCATGTTGTGGGGGTACAGATGGAAGCAGAGAGCTGCAGATGTGGGTCAGCTCTGATGGATGGCTGAGTGAGAATAAATAATGAGGGGAAGCTCCTGATTATGCAACATTTCATTTACCATAGGCTTCATGTGTTCTGGGACAACAGGAGGAAGTTCCCAACCACTTCCTGTATTCATACCAGTCATGTCCTCAGTTATGCCACTGAGTATGGAGGAGGGTAAAATCAGGTTGCGTAAGTGATTTTTGCTGAGCTCCAAAATGCCCCTGATGCACCTTTGCAAATTATCCAAATATATTCAAATATTATATATTAGTTATATGTTAAAGTAATAAATTAAACACAAGTATCGAGCAGCAAGTGTTATTTCATGTTCTTCATATATATTTCGTTTGTGCTGTTACACTCTACTGTGATGTTTGTATATTATCATGTTGTTCATTAACACACACCGAACATGTGTTCTTTTATCTGGTGAACTCATGTTTACTTGGACAATGTATCTCAGGTCTGTGTGTGGTTTTTTGTAAAGCACAATGTATTAAACTGTTTGCATGCTTTAAAAAAGCAATGTATATTTCCAAAAACATTTCCTCATCAAGACGTCAGTTTGAACCAGTTTAACACAGAAACAAGACACACAGAGGTCTTTTGAAATCCTTTGACTCCACCAGGACACAGAGCTAGGTTAATAGCATGTAGCATTTCCAGTGCACAGTTATCTCCAGGACCAGTGTTGAAGGATGCTGTCAGACTGCTCTCCTGTCCAACAGTACCACCACATGTTGTCACTAAACGTTCACATTCTCACCTCGCTTGAAAATGAGCTTTATCTTATCTTTGGTGAGTCTAATATCTGCTGAAACATCGGTAAACACAGCAGCGCTTGCTGAGGGCAGCCCTCACTAAACACAGCTCACTTGGTATCAGCCATCAGCTTTCTGCAGTCCGGGCCCCCATGGAGAGGACCCGCTCTGCTGCAGCAGCACACTGATCTGTGGCCTTCATGACTTGCACTCAGTGGCTTTGTTCCTGACCACAGCTGCCAGAGTACAGCACTGTCTGTACAGGCTGGGGGTGCTTTAATTCAGGTGCGGCAGATTATGCTGTCAGGTCCAGGTGTCAGGAGAATACAAGATGGGATCTGAGGGACTGGTTAATAAGGATCACAGAATATTTCAAAGAGGACACTAAAGGATCACTCCAGTTCATTACAACATGTGTCTTATTTCAATTTCCATGGTCCAAACTGCAAAACAGTACAGGAGAGACAGAACGTGATAAATGTGTCGATGAGAACTCATGAAGCTTTTGTTTTCTTATTAAAGTAAGTAAGATTTGATTTTGACTTGAAGTGCCACAGTCTTGATCTGTGGACACGTTCAGTCTTTTTGTGCCACCTAGTGTTGAACATATCCAAATGCACCTGTGCAGAACTCAGGATGACTGATAAGGAACCATGTCGTCCTCGCCCTGCCCTCTGCTTCCTCTGTGTTCAGCTCATACAGTGTGAAACTGACTGACATGTCTTTAGATCAGATGTGTCCGTGCTCCTCAGTCTGACTCACTGTGTTCTGTCCAAACCCACATGAAAGAGTCATTTCCATCACGGCAAGGATCAGTCACAAATGTGTCACTTTGAACTAGTGGAACATGTTCTCACACACTCACACACTGAGCCCACACAACAAGGAAGAGACCTGAATTCTTGCTGCATTCAGTCTCGGTAGGAAAAACAGCTTGGCAAAAACATCCTGGTAAAAATGAGACGAGAAAAATTTGAATTTGTGACTATTCTTCAACAGATTTGTTTGTTTTTATAGATTTTATAGAATGTGAAATATTAATATGCAACTTTAGTGGAAGGACATAGTGTAGTACACAGTGTACTAATACTACTACTGCTAGAATTGGTGGTGTGTTAATTTCAGCAGGGTAGTGTTGTCTCAGTTGGAGTTACATTTCACTGCATTTTCTTCTTTGCTGAAGCGAGCAGGCCTTAGAGCCAGAGCCAGCCGGCGATCCCTTCCTTCTGCTATGTAGCCAAATTGGTGACCATGATGGTGTCCAGCGGTGCACATCCAGGTGCTCACAGTACACTGACAGTGTGAACTGTCTTTTGTTTATATTCATGAAAATAAATCTACTGTGTGTCTGATCAGACTGTGAGCTCGTGTTCTGATCATTTAATCAGCCTTCTTTAATCAATACAATCTATGCTGCCGTTAGTCAACAAAGCGGTGCTCTATATTCCCAGGTAACGCGAAGGCAGCATGAGGTAAGTTACTGTAAAGAAGCGGTGATTTGCATAAAGAGGCGGAAGTTTTTCATTAAAAACATCAGCCTCTGTGTCGGCGTGTGTCAGTGTGTGCGTCAGTGTGTGTGTCAGTGTGTGTTCTGTGATGGCGGGCACACTCACACTCTCTTTCGACTGTTAGTGTGACTGACTTCTCTCTCCAAAATGATTCTTTATGGGACTCTCGTGCTGTTGGTGAGCGTGTCGCTGTCGTCCACGGTGAGAGTGTCGACGTCACCTCCACTCAACTGCACACAACAGGTAAGCCAGGCGGCCGCGAGACACCAGGAAGTACCCTATGTACCGGCGGGTTTCCCCGGACGGTCACCGTTGAGCACGAGCTCCAGCGGTTTCCGTGAACACCACCGGAGCTGTTCTCAGGGTTCTGTAGGTCACCGGTTAGAGAGTTATATTTGTTTTTTTTTTGTTTTTTTAAGATAATTGTGACAATGAAAATAACATTGACCAGCGCATTTGTATGTAACTTTCATGTTTTAAAGATAGATAGATGAAATGTTAGTATTGGCCGCCGGGCGTTTGACACCCCTTCATAAAATACGTGTTAACTGTTGTGTTTCGAACAAATATTAATAAACAGACAGACGTTATTTCGTGACTCTTTCCAAATAGAGCAGGCAGACCGTGCTGAGTATAATATTATTTACACATTCTGATGACGTACTTTTTCATATGGAATAAACATGAAGTATAATCATTCTAATTAGAGTTTTTTTTAATAATTAATCTTTCACAAAATATGTATATATGTAAAAAAAAAAAAAAGACAGCACATTTTACGGGCTGCGAAAAGAATAAAGTTATGGTTTATCATTACTATGATTGAAAAATGATTCTGAGCCAATGAGACTCACTTCATCAGGTTTAGGACACCAAACAGTCCTCAAGTAATTGTGATGCACCATGTTAATTGTCAAAATAATTTTTGAAGTCTGAAGTATTGGTGAAAAGTTTCAAATATAAATCATTTCTGTGGCATCTACTAGTATAAATGGCAGTCAACATTTTTAATCTGCATGAGGATTATGAGGTGCTGGCCCCAAAAAGACTGAGAATGTGTCACTTTAAATATAAAATACTACTAAGGAATGTCGTTAAAGTGGCATATGAGCATATTCATGTAATATTAAAGCAGTTGAGTTCAAGTTCACATAAAATTCATAAAATTATTTTCAACCAGGAAGAAGAATCTTTGTTGTCTAGTTTAGTATACATATATATATATATATATATATATATATATATATATATATATATATATATATATATATATTATTAGTGTGTAAAAGGAAATCGTGTGATGAATATTCTGTTTCTGTAAAGCACCTTTCAGACAACAACGAGTTGATTGATATTTTATCATTTTTTCATGTCTCTGACATAATCTTTACACTTTGACTGGATCTGTTTCTCTCATCTTCCTGTTAACACTGAATTATTTTCCCGACATCAAACTAGAAAAACATGTTCATCAGTCATTAGAGTTTAACAGTCAGAGGCAGCTTGAATACACACAGTGGTGGAGTGTCAGCCTGTTAATACTCCTACACAGTCACCAATGTTCTGTTTAATGTTTAATGATGTACTCTGAACATGTTCCTGTTGCTCTGTGCAGCTCTGTGTGAAGAGATGGAAAATCAGTCTATTCAATCTTAAGAGTGAGGTGTTTGATAAGTGTCCTTTCTAATCTTCTTTTCCTTTTCCTGTCACAGGCTTTGACGTGCAAAGTCACCCACAGTGAGTGAATTTTTATCTCCCCAAACTGACTCAGTGTCAGGATGAAGCTCTGAGACACTGCCTTCTTTTAAATCAGGAAAAAAACATCTGTCTGCTGACACTCTGCACTTTGTACCTGTGTGTGTGTGTGTGTGCAGGTAACTGTATGGACAGTAGATGGCTGGATGTTAGTAAGTACACTCCCAGCAGTCCAGAGGACTTGTTGGTGTCTGTGGAGACCAGGCAGGATGAGAGAGGACACCTGCAGCCCATCCTGCTCGCCAGGTGGAAGATAAAGGACGATGGTAAGTCAGTGTGTGTCTCAAGTGTTACACAGACGTGATGCAAGATAGGCAGAGGAGTAGATGAGAAACTTAAGTTTATCTACACTTGATAAGATGCAGGAGTGAGACATGAAGTGAGCCCTGCTCTGCTGTGTTTCACCTCAGGCAGTATTAGTTACCTGAAGGCCACCGAGCTGCACCTTCTAGTGATGTCCACCAACCAGAACCTGTGTGTTCGATACTCTTTCAAAGACACACTCCCAATGAGGAGTCCATCAGGGGACAAGGTGAGTGTTTACGTCACTTCCACCAATGAGGTTCTGTCTGTCTATCAGGAGTTGTGTCAGTGTCAAGTGAATTTGTTGAATTTGTGAGCGCATCATGGCAGAAGTGAAGAGCGTGGCCTGACAGAACTGACACCTCACAAACAAACTGCTGCTCTTCTACTTAGATTTATTTATTATATTATTATTATTTATTATATTTATAGTGACTTTACACTGTGTTCATATCAGATTACTCAGCTCTGCCTGATCTTTATTGATTTATTGTAGTGTAAACTCAAAAAAAGCAAACAGCAAAAATTCAAATAACAGAACATTTAGAACACAAAAATATGACAGCTCAACATATTTAGAGCTTCGTATAGTTCCACTCTTCACTGGAGCAAACCATGTTCTACTTAATAATGTAAATATTTTTTAATAAAAATAACAGCGTCTCTGTGTTTGCAGCATGTTTCTTTATCTCTGCATGTGTGTGTTGTGCCATTTTAAAGATGACGCATGTTTAATGAGGCCGGTCAGGATCAGAGACCGCTTCATAGAGCTTTGTGGTGTCAGCTTGTAACAAACATTCTGTGTCTTCAGTGGTCGTTCTCAGCCGACATGCTCGTGTTGGACCCTGGTGAGCGATACCGTGTGTCTGTCTTCAACATCCCCAAACCAGAGCTAGGCCACAGCAACTATGATGTCAGCCGTGAAATTCTTGTTCCTGGTGAGTCAAAGTCAGAACCACAATTTGGTTGTTATTGACACCAATAATACACGAATTGAACAAATGAAAATTTTATTTTACTACATGTATTTCGACACTTCTTAACTTAAATCTCTCATTCTGATTTACTAGACTGTCCACACCCCACAATGCAGAGGACCCAGTTCTGCATAGAGAGAGGTGTGTCTCTGATATATCTAAGTCAGTAATGTGAGTCAATCATGTAGACCAGTGCTAACATGCTGTGTTGTTGTGCTGTAGGAAGTTTGTGGCAGCCTAACATCACTGTGGCTAACATCTCTGTCGATACAAGAGCTGCACTGTCTGTGAGCTTCAGCCCTGACACGCACTGTGAGGAGTACTTCGTTATTGTTCAGTGCTCCCTTATCCCACAAGTGCAGCGTATATACAAGGTAAGCTCTTATTCAAGTGCTTCTGTATCTGAAGAATGCTTGTGTAATAGGCTGTCTGACTCCGAAGATGAATGACCCAGAACATTACTGTATGTGCTCATTACAACATCCTGTGTTATACCTTAGCCTAGTTTTTAGCCCAGTTTCTGTCTTTGTTCCGCAGCAGGAGATGGAGTGGCTGCCTCTCTGTGCAGTGTTTCCTCTGCTCATTGTTAAAAAAGACAGCTCATTATATTTGCAAACCACTCGAGTGTATCTCGTTTGGATAAATCTGACACCAAATAAGAACACTGACACCTGAAAACAGCTCTGAGAGAGCTGAGCTGCACTTCAGAGTGAGATGTCAGCACCTTTCTCTGTCCTTCCTCAGCACTACTGTCTACTGCGGAGAGTATTCATATGCTATTTAAGGACATACTTTGAAGTGGGCTTGTATACATAGTGTGTTACCTACAGTAGACGGCAGTCATCGTGCACCCAGTTTGTTGAAGAAGACACAGATCTCAGCTCAGAATCAGAACTATGTACTGCTGTGGACAGTGGAATAGACAGAGATAGAGAGACACAGCAGCAGCAAGTCATTAACTAACTATAAACTGTAATGGAGATATGGTAGCAATAATGACAGTAATAATATACAGCTCTGGAAAAGATACTGCCATACTTTAAAACACAAACTTCAAAAGACAGTTTTCAGTGTGACCGGTGGTTGTTGATCGTCATTGTGAAAGCTGTAGTCTGTGAGGGCTGTGACTTCATACTCTGCCTGTGACAAACATTTCAATTGATAATTGTCATGATAAGTCTTTTTAAAGTCTAGTCTAAAAGTGTGCACATGAAAAAACTCTTTTCTGCAGACTAATCAGAGGACACTGAATGCAATATTCATCCTGGATAAATGGCCACGACACTGCTGCCAGTTTGACGTTGAGGTCAGCTTTTTTTTTTTTTTTTACTATTATTAGTTGTATATTGGCCTATTATTTTAATCACTGCTCACATTTGGCCTTCATGTTGAGTTAATATGACTTTATTCTTCTTTGCAGATCAAACCTATCTTCCCGCAATGTGGTCAAGACTGTGTGCGTCGGAAGAGAACTCTGAATGTTTGTCCAGGTATGTATATAATGTCATTGTTATGGACAAGTAGTAGAATGACAGGATGCTCTGTCTGATGATTATGGTACAACGTTTGAGCTTCACAGGGGCACCCATATTATATAATGTTAAATGTTTAGGAAGTGAATTTAGACACAAACAGAGCAGTGATTTGAAACACTGTAGCACAGGTTACTAAGATTCATATTTTTCCCCTTTAATTGTATTTGTCCATGGAAACCATTCTGGCTTTTTAAAAGAATAGAACAACTGTGTGCTGACAAATGTTATCTTTGTGTATGAAGCTGATAACTGGATACTTTCTTTGGCTATCTCTCTTTTATTGTTTTTATGTTCTCATCTCCACAGCTGTGCCAGTAGCAGAGGGCCCCAATGCGCACTTGTACCTATTTGCCATCTTGGGAGCAGTGTTTATGTGTGCAGTGATGGCAGTTATTATGTATGTCATCTGCAGGAAGCCAGGTTTGTTACATATACAATGACTTTAAAATTCATCCAAGCTGCTGGTTTGAATTTACTTTTCATTTCCTCATGCACTTGTGTGCTTTCAGGCAACTCTGATGTTACTCCAGCACCTATGGGTGGTGATGAAATACAGCAGAAGCAGAAGCTTAAACAACCCCCCAAAGTGCTGGTCATCTACTCCCAGGACCACCACCTTTACAGAGACATAGTGCTGAAGCTCTGCGCCTTTCTCCAGGCCAAATGTGGGACCAAGGTGCTGGTGGACCTGCTGGACTCCACCTCGGTCGGCATGGTGGGTCGCCTTCGATGGCTCGAGTGGCAACGGCAGCAGCTTAAAAATCCCATGGACAAAATCCTGGTGCTGTGTTCACGTGGCGTTCAGGCAAAGTGGAGGGCCATGTGCGGCCAGGGCCGGGTTATACTGAGGGAAGACATTCTCTCCCCTACTGATGACATGCTCACCCCCTTTCTCAACCTCTTCCTACCAGATATGCACCAGGCAGGCATGCTGGGAAAGTACATGGTAGCTTACTTCGATGACATCAGCAGTGAACAAGATGTGCCATCAGTTTTTGACATAGCAGTAAAATACAAGTTGATGAAGCACTTTGAAGAGCTGTACTTCCGCCTCCTCGACATTGAGAAGTATCAGCCAGGTCAGGTCAGCCACATCGAGGGCATTGGTGGAGATGAATATTTCAAATGTCCCTCGGGTCGAGCCCTGAAGAATGCCATCGAAACCTTCCAGGTCTACCAGTTGGAAAACCCAGACTGGTTTGAGAAAGAGTGTGTGGACAGTGAGGAGGAGGTTATAACAGAGGCCAGCGCACTCATTGACCAGATGCAGATTCCTCCAGTCCTTGAATGTGTTCCTGTAATCAGAGATGGCCTTCCTGTCTACACCCAAGGAGTAGAAATCTATGAAAATGGCAACAGTATTCATGTCCTTACCCCTGAACTGAACGCAGAGCGTGAGATGTTGTCAGTGGCAGAAATTACACCAGTAGTGAACCCTGGATACAAACATGGGTATCCTTCAAACCTGGATGAAGTGTTGACAGATGACATGCATCCTTACAGCCCCACTCCACAATCTGTCTACATTTGTGAGCCTGTTTTGGACAAGCCACCATCAGCAAGACAGAACTGGCTGTCCCTTGAGATAGAACCTTTGGGTCCTCTTCCCACTGAGGACAAAGACGAGGATTCCCTTCTACCCATGAGCCAGCTCTTCACTCATTCAGACCAGAGAGGCTCGGCCCGACACAACTCCATGGACTCAAACCCTCCTGAATCCTCAAGTGCCAGCATGCAGAGTGAATATTTACCTCCATCTGAAATTAGCCACTCTCAGCCTGTGGAGATGGAGGAGTATGAGGTTCTGGAGCTCAGTGGAAAGGGTCAGAGCAGTGGATCTGATCAAGGCTACAGCTCCAAAATGTCTTCCCAGCCTGAATGCCCTTTGAAAGAGGACCCACTGGTGGCTCTGAGGAGGCTCCAGGAGGAGCTGTTTGAGAGGAATCTCAGATACTGTGACATGGACCCTGAAGCAAACTGATGCTCACCCTCCACCATCATCATATTATGAAATAAAAAAAGAGGTCCAGACACTGAATGAGGACAGCACTTCTGTTGTCACATTGACCTGTTGACTTGTTACCCACATATTATCAGATTATCATCATGATTAAGACAAAAAGTAGACTCTGTGACCATATGCAATATACAATGTTGATATATATACAATACACAATGTACATTTTAACAGGTTGTGCCTATACTGATATACCAAGATTTGGACCAGAAAATCCACCTATAAGAGAGATTCTTTGACTTTTGGATGAAAGAAGAAATGATGGACTCCTTGGAGACAGAACTGCAGCTGAATTAACTTTTGGTTCATCACTCAGACAAGAGCTTGCAAGACCGAATTAGCAACCAGGCAAAGCAGAAACTGCCAAGAGGCCCCTGATCCTCAGGGAGCCCAGGGGGTTGCAGACAGGCTCAGGTTAAACTTAGCACTAACTAAAGCTTGAACTGAAGTGATAGTAGCTGTAAAGCAACTCCTGCCGTCTTGTAGAAGATCAAGTCTAATTCTGGTTTGCAAATTGTATTATCTGATTCAATGTTGTGCTTATTTTACTTATTTTATGAGATATCTTGTTCTTAATCAGATCACCACTAACACATACATAGTACACAGGAACTGAGAGAAACAAATGAGTGATTAAGGTCTACAGCTTCAGGGTCTGTGCTGGGTTCATTTGGCTTTGGATAGTCACTTGCACAGCCCTGCTCTTTGATTCTGAACTGAAATATCTTGTTGTTTCCTGCTGTTTATCTGCATTCAGGGGAGGTGATGTGTTTAAAGTGGTCAGATATATTCCAGGAATGTCTAAAGTTTTTTTTACAGTGTGTTTGAATAATGATTACAGTTTCTCTGAATAACCACTTTGTACAGTACTTTCCTTGGATTTATTTGAGGTTTCAACCACATAATATTCTGTCTTACATCTACAGTACATATATTGGATTATATCAGTACAGATATACATCACACAAGTTAACAGTACAGGTAGAATCCTATCCGTAAACAACAGCGATGTTCTTTCCCTGTAAACAAGTTTGGAGAAAAGGAAAGCCCATAGAATATAAGACAGGAGAGAAGAAACCATTTGAATCAGTGTAGCACAGTTTGGTTTGAATATCCATGTCCATGAAAGCCTTTGGTAGTTTCAGTGTAGTTCAGCACTGTGCTTGTTCATGCAGGTTAAAGGCCCATTATACTTCAGTCTCACATTGGATGTAAACAAAAGGTCCTGCTTATGATTAAACCGTGCGCTAAGCTTCATGTGCAAATCCAAATCAAGACTGCCTTTCTACCAGCGTACTGTACATATGCAAACCATACGTATGCAAAGATTTAATAGATCAGTGGCACAAGGAAATAATACAAAATAGTACAAAATATAACATTTCAAATACTTTGGCAAGATATGGTGAGCAATAAACAAAGAGAAGCTGTTCTCAGTGCAACATGAGAAACAAAGCCGAGAGAAGCACTGAAGCCATCAGCATGTCATATTGTGTTTATAGCAGCAGCTCTGTGATCTGTAATCGCCCACAGACATCAGAGTCAACTTCACAACAGCTCCCTGACGTCTGCAGAGTGAATACACCATTCAAAGACGTGTTGATTCATAATATGATTTCAGTTTGGAGAGTGAAGTAAGGTGAGTCTATGTTTGAAAGGTCTCCGGATAAAATTTAAGATGTTAATTAAACCTGGATTGAATTCAGTGCTGCAGCTGACAGGTGTATTTGACTGTGTTTTGTCAACCAAAGCCAGCTGTCATCAGTTTCTTTTGGTGTGTCAGGACCCTTAAACGAATGAATAATTCACTGCGTCTAGAAGGGTACAAAAATGAACCAGGATGTGTTGTTGTTTTTCAAAATTGCAGAATAGCAAAATAGAAATGGGAGCTAAAACATCCTTCAAATTAGACAGTTGGTTCACTTTACATTGATTTAAATTGAGTTTTTTCCCAACATGCAGACCTGGTCTGAGAGCAGGCTAACATTACTTCAGTGTGATGGCTGCCAGGGGTTGAGTCAGATAAGAAGTAAATGTGTGGGAAGTCACATTTGATTTTTGACTGTGTATACTTTGTATCAAATCTGGCTGCTTTCTGCATGTTTTGAGATTGATGTTAGTCTTCAGCACCAGTTTATTTCAGTACAGCATGAGATCCACCTGCACACACACACCTTCACATACAAGAGCTCACAAATGTCAACTAGAATTTCATGTCAGTGTTTCATATGTTTTCACAGTTGTACACTTCAATTCACTGACATTGCAGTCCAGTCTGTATTATCGCGTGTGTGTAGACACCCAACAGTTTCATCTGTATGTCCAATGGCCACTGATGTGGGGATGATGGGTGATAAGGCCTGGATCGGATGGTGCTGAAGATTTATCTTCCTTTGAACTCAGGAAGCAAACCAGCAAAAACAGACCCAGATCATCAGTACTCTGCAAGTTCAGCTTCAATGCTGTATTGAAATAATGAAGACATTTGTGGAGAGTAGACAGAAATGTGAAACATGACAGTCCACTATAAAGAAAAATCCTGCACTATTCTTATAAAACTGGACAAAACTCTGGTGTGATCCTTTAAGGTGAACTTTCCTCCTCATCAGTTTTGACCCCTCAGCCGTCCTCCACTGTTCACAAGGCACAACCTTTGACCTGCAGACACCCATCACTCACAGAGAAGCAAACAAAGCTGGCAGATTGCACAGGTACCCTCACTATGATTAAATTCACCACATGAACTACGAGTTCATTCAGGTCTAAAATAATAGGCACTAAAATCAGTTTAGACCCCTGTGACCCATATTGCACAAATTATTCACAATACATCATCTTCAGTCACATATACTTAACTAATATACTTTGATTGGCCATATTTGTTAGATACAACATTACTACAAGCTTATAGGAGAGCTTATCATGGAGGACAGTGATCGTACCATGACATGCTTTTATTCAAACAAAGCTGCAGAGTCAGTCAAGTAAACTTGCTGCTGACTATAAGCAGCACTTGGATACATAATGTCCCTCGGTAAAATTCTGAACACTCTGAAATGGTGTTTTTTAACACAGTTTGATTCAGCATGTATGTGTTTGAATTTCACGGATCATTTCAATGGAACACTCTCTGACTCTTTTCCATAGTCAGGTGAAACAGTCGATGTTGTCTCTGTGCATCCTTTATAGACATTTTTAAGACCTGTTTAGTCTAGCTTGAAAATTGGAAGCGGGGGAGCCAAGCTCAGAGTTCCAACAGAGCTCAGATGAAACAGCTCTGTCATGGAGTCCTTCAAACACTACAAAAATGACATCATCCTCTCTGCCTGCTGCCTGAAAAACACAACATTAACATTTCAATACTTTGAGTTGTGGTGACACATTCAGCACACAGAATCAGTCAAAGAAACTACAAATCCCAGCTTTACAGTGAATTAAATGAAATTACACATTGCCATTCGATCCATTGTTAATATAACAATACTGATCAGTGCATCTTCATGTATCTTTAAGGTCCAGACTGTGAAGAGGACTTCGTCATCTCATGAATCATTACTTATTGTGTCATGAAGTATGTCATGGCGAGTAGTGGGATTCTGGGATGTGAAGTTTCAGACTGTTGGCACAGGTGTATTGGAAATCTTCTTCTCTGCTGAGTTGTTTTGTATTCTTGGGTGACTTTTAGAAAAGCAGAAATGAACACCCATTAATGAACTACAGGAAGAGAGTGCAGACCTCCACCAAGATGTTTGTTTCTATGCTGATGTTTGTTGTGTATTTAATGCCACACCCATTAATTACAATGGGTGTTACAACTGACAACTACCATGATTTGGGTCCAAACCCTGAACCCGTCCACTCAGTGTCATGGAAATGGGACCAGTCATTTCCCCCATAATCCTGCTGACAGGCAAACAAACAGCACCACAAATAAAACCTTGGTGCAGGTATAAATAGGCTGGGTCCTTTGGTGACCCAAAGACGTATGAAATGACAGATGTCAGGGTGACCAGTAGTAAGTGATCTTTCAGGACTCACAACCAAAAAAGTGACAGTTGTAGTAAAACAGTAGCGCAGCCAGTGATGCCAACAGAACAGTTGGCTCATTGGGTCCATTGGAAAAGGGCTGTAGAAAACCTGTTTGTCATGGCACTGTTGGATCTTTAATCATGGCGTTAACATACACACACACGTGTCTACTCTACTCTGAGTACCAGACAGCATTTAGAACCAGCACAGACCCGCAGACGACACAGCCATCAATAGAAAACACTACTGTACATGTATGGAGCAGAGCCGTGCTGAGTCACATCACAGGATTCTTCAAATTGCACTTTGTGTCCCGGCACTACACAGTCCAGCTGCTGTCTCTCTGTCCTCCAATCAAGTGCATCGATGAAACTCTCAACAAGGTCAACTCAACCAGGTCCACTGCACCACAGTTTGTTCTCTTTGTTGTAGGTGTTGCCTTTGACTGTAGCACCTGAAGACTGGTCTGAAAAGGGAGCATTGTAAGGCTGGTACAGATGCTGCGTTCCAGACATGTCAAGAAATTTGAAGATCCATTCTCTTTTGTTATGAACAGAATCTGTTGCACTTCCTGTTTTTAGCCTTTATGGATGAATCTATAAGCTCTTCTTTGCATCACAGGATTCACAAACCCTCAGGCTGTATGTTTTGCCATTATTTAATGGTGGTTTGATTCATTACAGGGACATTTGGAAATATGCACAAATAAATGGAAAGGGAGGGCCAGAGAGCATTTTTATCCAATCATGGGGCCTTTCTTTAAGAGGGGTCATGGGCTGCAACTACTTCTTCAATAGGCTTCAGTAGGCTACTTTTTACCTTGTGGTCCTGCACCTTGTTATAAACAAGCCTCGATATAAACAAACTACTGAGCAGCTAACTCAGGGCCCACAGACACCGAACTGTGAGGTGTCTTTACGTGCCTCTCTTTATTTGTGGTCAATACATGAGCAGACTGTTGTGGTTTCAGTGTGTTGCTTATATTTGTGCTTGACATGAAATAGACTTTATGTCATGTTTGTTGTTGTTGTTGTTTAAAGGGCCAGTACAGCAAAATGAAAAGAAATATCTCACCTACACAGTAAGATCTAACCTGCAGATATACTCTCATTTTTGTTTTATACATTTATTGTTAACATTGATAGCAACAACTGAATGAATTCTCAAAATAAGCCAAACTTAAAGGCCCAATTAAAAAAAAAAAATCTCACTGACTGCCTTCACTCTGATATGATGGAGGTCAACAGGGATCTATTGGTTATTTTATTAACGAGGTGGAAGCAAGCGGTGGTTGTAAAATGAAGCCACCAAGTGCTAAAACTGCAGTTCCTCAAATATCCACTTGGGGCTGGCTCCTGAACTGAGTCAGTCTCCATAAGTCCCCATGTTCAAATGTCCAACTTTACAGCAGAAATAAACATGTTTACAGCCTGGTACAAAAATCAGTTTTGGTCTCTATAGCTAATTTCGCCGTTCATGACAACTGTACTGAGGGTGAATTTATATACAACTCACCTGTTCAGATGATATTAAGGCTTAAAGTTATGCAGGATTAAGAGTGTGGACACTTTGATTGACAGGTGAGGCCGTCACAGGTGGTCGGTTTCAGAATCAAGGCTTGATGCAGCCCTGACTATGCCCATGTTTCACACAGTCTGTGGGTGAAGGCGGCAGCCAGAGGTAACTGATAATATATGTATTTTTGTATTTGGGCAAAATGACTCTTTAAGTTTGGTTTATTTGGAGGATTCAATTCAGTTTTTCCTCAGTTAATTTAGAAATGAGCTCTCTGCACTGTTTAATGGGGGAGGTTCATAAACTGACACCCTCTGGCCTCAGTACCTCACATGTAGCTTTTCAGAAGCTGGGCTCGAAATTCAGAAATGGGATTTTCCAATTATCCAGCTGTGTCTGGAACGCAGCATCGCTTCTGCACTTTCCCGCCATCATCATCATCATCATCATCATCACCGCAGGCAAACCCGTCCCTTTGCCGGGCTCTAAGACTGAGTGACGGCCAGGGTGTTGACGTATCCGTGCGGACACATGTCGTTCTCGGACACGCAGTGGGAGAACTGGGCCGGGTTGCTGCCGCTGGCCAGCCTCCGCACCCCCTGCACCGCCACACACTGCTCCACCAGCTCCAGGAACTTACACACCAAGAAGAAGATGTTTTTGAACATGAACACCGACACCGGCATCTTGTAGATATACACCTGGAAACATCTGACCACCAGCAGGGGCGCGTTGACCACTAGCCCCGTGGAGAAGCGGGCCCACAGCCAAGGGCAGCGCAGCTCCGACGCCGTCAGCTCGTAGAGCCAGATCACCGGCACCGCCAGGGTCACGAAGTACACCGAGATAACGGTGTACTTGAGGTACACGGTAGGGATCTCGTTCCTGAGCAGCATCTCTACGAGGGTGAAGCTATCCAGCAGGTCCAGACAGGTGCTCATGAAGCAGCTCTGGGATCGGTGCCGCGTCGCCCCGTTTAAATCCTCGATGATGGAGTTGATGAGGCAGAAGAGCAGCGGCGCGGACAGCAGCATGATGATCTTGAAGCCGGTCACTCCGCACGGCACCTTGAGCGCGATCAGGTCCAGGATGGAGGTCTCCAGGATGAGCACTACCTTCGGGGTGCAGGCGATCACATAGATGAGCCAAGCCAGGTAGGCGTAGGTGAACTCCCCGAGGTTGCAGCCGAAGATGGAGCTCTTCTGGTGGAAGCCGCAGGCCCGCTCCCTCTTGCTCCGCGCGTTCTTCATGAAAAAAATCCCCCAGCCCGAGATCACCACCAGGTCCGTGGCTATCCATGAGCACCAGTACAGGTCGGTGAAGATGATGAGGTAGAAGTCCAGAATGCCACCCTGGAAGATGAGCAGGAGGAAGCAGAGCGCCTTGTACAGCAGGCTCCTCTTGGATTTGTGCGCCAGCAGGGGAGCGGTCTGGATGAACTCCCCCGATGTCATGATGCAGGCGGCGGCCGCAGCTGAGGAGACCAGGGGCTGGATGCTGCCGCTCTCCTCCGGGATGATGCTGCCGCTGGTGGTCTGGGTGTCCCGCCTCCTGCTCAGCCGCCCAGATTCCGGAGAAGAGGAGACGGGCGATTCTGGGCAATAGCTCGCTTCAGATCGGAGATACTCGGCCTTCGGATTGTCGTTCTCAGTTTCTGAGATCATTGTATTTGTGCTGTCGCCTCCCTTTCTCCTCTTTTCTTCTTCTGTAATGCTTTTAAAGGTGGAGAAAGAGAGACATGCGCAAAGACAGGCCTGGACTCTGATGGACTGGACTACAGCTGCTGTTGCACCTGCTGTTATTCTTTATAGAGGATAGAGAAATAATGATCTATAATAATGATGATTTGTGTGTTTCAGACTGAACACTTTGTGTCTGTTTGTGAACTGTGAGGTCTTTGTGTCTTACACAGAGGGACACTGTGGTCCTAATAGCAGTAGGGGGATTCTACTGAAGCTCTGTTTTCAGTGTTGGAGCATTATAGTCATCTGGAAACGTTGCAACATATCAGCACAAAACTGAAACAATGATGGTCTCACAGTAGATCAGGACTCAGCTGCCACGTCCGTTACATCACCTGATGTACTGTCAGGTTCTGTTTGCATGAAGCAGTCTGCTCTGATGAGAATAAAATAATGCTGAGTATCCACATATTACTATTACATACTACAAATACTGATTAGTGCAGCTTTAATTAAACTGTATATTGTAATGATTGAACAAACTGCACTCACTGGGTTAATCATTTCACAGATGGAGACTCCACACAGTCCAGAGATTGATAATAAACTTTAATTTCAAGTTAAGATGGATGGCTGTGGAACATAGAAAACACACATTTCAGTATAAACATATGCATTCCAATGGAGTTCAACAGGTTGAGACCAGCGATCAGGAGTCTGTGGATGAGCATCTCAGCAGCAAAGCTCAATCTGCATTACTGTGATGCCAACAGAAAACAAGTGAATGTACACTTCACACAGGGACTGTGGGAAATGAAGTATCTCGGCACCGCATGTCTGCTGATGACTTAGTAATCACAAGTGTCGACTCTGTAACCTGGCTTTGAGGAGGGACTTGCCCCTGGGTACCACAGGTGTTGGTGGATGCTGAGATTCAGGATGGTGGACGGGAAAAAAGTTCAAATAAAGATTTTGTCTGTTTGACTGATGTTTGGAGGCAAAGTGACTTTGACAGAACACCTCACAGCACATGAGATTCATTCTTCATTCAGAGCAGTACGTTTCCCACAATATTTCAAAAGGTGCACAGGTGTGTGTGTGTGTGTGTGTGTCTGCAGTGCTGCCACTAGAAGCTGGAAGATATAGAAAGCTGACCACCATTTTGTTACCCCTGGCAGCACTGTGTGGGCTTAAAGTAGTGCGCCTGAGAAATTTCAGTCCAAATCATGTTTGGAGATCAGCCTTAGTAAAAATGTGAAAAAAAAACCTGTATGAGATGTTGAAGTTTATGAACGAGTAGAAAAAGATTTGAAGTTGTCTAAATACATTTTGTGCACAAAGAGGTTACACAGTGTGAGAAAAAGAAGTGCTTTCAGCCGTAAAACCAGGGCCACATGGTTTTCCCTCTGCCTTTGTGTAACTGTCATATTTAAACATCCTCATGTCATTTACACTGAGATTTTTCTTTACGCGCTGACAAACCTGAAATTTGGCTGCGCTCTGTTCTAAATATCGTGAAAAACTCTAACCCTGAAAAACACAAGTAGAGATTTGGAGGGGACACATTAAATACTTCTCAGTACAACATGAAAAGGATTATGGTATGTATTAAACATCAGCACAATATATTGGCTATCAGCAGCTTTAATAAAGGAAAACAAACAAACAAACAAAAAAAAAAAAAACAGAAGTTCCGGCCTTCAAAAAACCGTAAGTAAAATCTTACAACATGCCCATCACGGTTACAGTAAATGGTGCTGAGTAAGTTCGAGTGCATCCTCAGAGTCTCAGAAGTATATTAACACCTGGGTAGATGATAAACAAGTCAAACCCACACCCACAAATAAACTTGACAATGTTTATTAGCAATATTTGAAGAACGTTATAATTTTTGCTAAATCTTATATTGAGTTCTTTTTGTTATTTTATTATTTTACCTCTTAACATGAACCGCACAAGACTCACGAGGATAGATGTCTAGAAAATGTTTAGCACGAGCGCACTGACGTGTTGGACTTTTTTTTTGCTTTTTTATCTTTTAGAAGTTAATTTATTAATGGCCTGCTTAAAGGCACTGCCACAATACATGGGGTGGGGAAGAAGCTACTGTCCATCACTCGCACAAGACAGTCCATTCTAGTGTCTAGTATACAGGTGGGGAGAGGCGAGGGTGGGGTGGGGTGGGGTTTAGTGTGTGGGGCTGCTATAGGTAAATCTCATAGAAATCGTCCAGCTCCTCGTGAAACAAGTCCCATTCGTCCTCTGAATCTGTCACCTCGTCGTCGGTCCCCGCGGCGAGCAGCATGAGGAGCATCTCGCTCAGCTCGAACGTCACCATCTCCTCGTCCTCGTTGTCAAAGGAGTCAGTGCTTTCCCGTTCGTCAAAGATGTCCCACAGCGGTGTTCGCCTCGAGTTCTGATGGAAACAGGAAAGAAATATAAAAATGAACCGACAGAGGAACCTGAACCAAGAAAAAAAAGTTTGATGTAGTTCACTAGTTTAATCCACTGAGCTAGACAAGCACTACAGATCGAAGCAACGTGAGCAGGCAGCTCACTGACATTATGAGGTGGAGGCAGCAAGAGCCTAGCATACCCCCTGACACCACCATTAGCGAGATAAATGCTAACAAAACACTTGAAGAGAGTGGATTATGTTGTGAAAAATGAAGAACTCTTCATTTCATCGACTGGATCTTCAAATAAAAAAACAAAGACAAGTTACAGGGTGGATCAGAGATGCCGACCAAGCTCTAGTCAGGCGAGCCCTGATGTGTGCAGCTTCATTCATTGCAGTTTTTAGTAGAATTATTCCTAAATAGGTCTGACCTGGTCTCAATTCAAGCAAAGACTCAGCAAAGAAAAGTTGATTCGTGGTGGCATGGAAACATCTTTTAAAGGTTAACATTGAGCCTAAAATCTCATGTACTTCATTTAAAACATTGTGTAACACTTTTGAATTTGGATTGTTGGAGTTTGTCAGAGATTATTTCAGATGTTCCTGATACTCGAAACTCATCTACACTACATCATCAGTGGGTACTCCACCTCAGAGGCATGTTACTGTCCACCTCCAGCAGAGGGTGCTGGAGCTGAGGAAGTGTTGTCACTGTTATTAGTGGGTGTTTAGACAGGGACAGGCAAACCAGATGCTGGTGGCGTATCATCATGTGTCATGTGTTTCCACACCGGCAGCCCGCAACGCAGGCATTGCTGCAAAAGAAGTTGCTGGCATCCAGGAGAGAAGTTGAGCCAGATACAACTTTTGAGAAAACGGAGCATCACTCACATTGCATCCGCCAATCAGACACTCAGAGAGCTTTGGTAGAGAGACATAGAGTAACAACACACAGAGCAAGCGCGGGCCTTGATAAAGCTGTTATTAATCAGAGAAATAAGTTATAAGTTATGTCCTGATTGTTTCACAGCGGTTACATTGAGCAGGTATAGATACCAGGTACCAGCTCCCCTCACCCTCTGCCGGTTGTCCCTGTGTGAACATGGCCTTAGCAGAGTAAAAACACTTTTCTCTTTGTCTGCAGTCAGGAGGAATCTCATGACATACACTAGCACTAAAACCTCTATATGACAATACAACTGTGAGAATCTTGGATCTTAGAGCTAGTGTGCACTGTTACCCGGTTCCTGCTGTTGGATCCGGTCTGTCTCCGCTGGGGCTGAGCTTCCTCCAGCCGTCCATCGGGGTAGGCATGCTTGTAGAAACAATTTGAGCCAAAGGGGCACGTTCCACGCCCCTCGTCAAAGTATCGACAAGGTTTACTCCTGAAGAAGACAAGCAGAGAATACACACAATAAGTTAGACTGTCTCTGTGACTCAAAGCACAGGAAACACGGCAGACCTCCGTGGAGCTTTTCAATAAGTCAAATGTTTTGAATGTGTTTCAGTTGAGGACTGCTCTGGACGTTGTATCTGCCCACTCCCTTCAGAGCTTCCCACGAATGCCACCCACTCATGCAGCTTCACCATCCCACTCCTGTGATGATTCTGATCACATCCACCCACTACTGCTTTCTATTTCAAATCTGTCTGCTCCGTCCTGCAGGGAAGATAACGTTTAATCTTCGTAATCACTGATATGCATCTGATGAACAGCTTTAAAATAAGTTGGACTGAAGAGAAACCTCAAAAAAAAAAATCTGTTTCAAAACTAAAAAGGTAAAAAAAAAAAAAAAAAAGCTGGAGCAGATACAAAGCAGCCTCAGTGCAGCAGTCATACTCGTATTGTTTTGAGCTCTGTGTGCTCGGTGTATGGGTGTGTATCCTCTGTGTTACCCCATGCCATCCTTGTATTTCTGGATGAGTTTCTGCTTGTCGTCCTTGTCTTCCACCCAGTACTCGCTTGGGATGACAAAGTTGGATGTGATTCGACACTCTGGGCAAGACCTGAAAATACATTTTTTTTTAAAATGAAAAAGTCGTGGTCAGACAGATTTGACTTATTGATCCAGCACAGGGAAATTACACAACCTGTTAACCAAGCCCCATCTATCTGCAATATACTGCTGCTCTGTGAAGAGCTGTCCATATTCTCACGAGTATTTAAATAGGACGAAAAAAATGTATGGTTTTATGTCTGAACTTCATGTGACAAACTATCTTCATTCATCTCAAAGTTCTTCATGTGAGTCCAGAATTGAATTGTCGTCGACTCTGTGAACCTGCTTATCTTACAGCCATGACTGCTAAAGAGTTGGAACACTGTGTGAGACAGAAATAAACATTATGCAATCATGTGCTAATCCCTTTTGATATATTTACATGCAGACTAAACAAAACCTCAATGTACCAAAATGTATCAAATTATTTAGTGCGATGTCCCCTTCAATCTACCAGGGACACAAACATGGACAATCACTTCCCAAACCTTGATGTGACTCACTTGATGATTTTGCTCTCAAACTGCTTGGCACTCCTCCACTTGCGAATGCACTTTAGACAGTAGCAGTGGCTGCAGTTGGAGAGGATGCCAAAACGGCGCTCGCTTGGGTTGGCCTTCTCAAACACCACCTCCATACACACACCACACATCATGTCCTTACTGCGCTGGATGGCAAATGAAATCTCCATGTCTTTCTCATGGGCCTCAATGCACGCCTAGGAGAGGGATCAGTTAGACTACATCTAACATCTTCTCCACTTAACCATTCAACAATTATCAGAATGCACGAGATGAAGATTATGCCACGTTTTATGTTCAATTCCTTCATTTTTGCTTTATAATCCGCCTTATTCAGTTTACGGGTGTGTGTCGCTGTGAATGCAGTAGGGTGCAGTAACCATTACCTTAGTGTGCTCAGAGCGCTGGGTGTTGTCAGTGGGGTGGAGCACTTGGAGGCCGCACATGTCACACACGTCACCATGGAGATAGGCACAGTTAATTCCGTAGCGGCACTCTCCAACCGCAGCATACGGACAGAGCTGTTTCCTCAATTCTTTGTTAGCCGGTGCCGCGTCACTGTCGAACTCCTCAATGAGCGGGCCGGAGCTCTCCACCTTCACCGGCTCGGCTGCACACACAGAGGTTCATGCATTACGTACATTTATGTTTTGCCATGTTGACCAGTTCAATGATTTACACCATTTACACCACAGAGAACTCACAGCTCAACGAAACAAGAGACCTTCACTCATCATTATGTGACATCAGTTCACAACTTATGGGTGGTCTGAGTGAGTGAGTGATGATGGAGTGACACTAAACATGGTAACTGTGGGAGAATCTTCCCATCACTGCTGGTCACTCACCCCGTCCACAGTATGGCTGTCCGGGAACAAACTCGGCAGCATTGACCCAATCTTGTGCCCCTGTTGACCCGCTAGGTTCTGGGTCTGACGGGCCAACCAGCGAGGTGGAGGGCAGTGGCAGCGTCTGGGAGGTTGGCAACTCTTCGTTCTTTGTTGGTTTACAGTGCTCGAACCTGAGGGAGCACACGGAAGACGTTCTGTTACAGTACTAATGATACAGACAGGAAGGAGCCGAGTTACAAAACAAGCAAAAATGTTGACGAAACAATGATGAATTCACTTCAAGAGTTGACATGATCATTCTTTTTTACATTCAAAGCTTCTGTTGAGCGTTTTAAACAGGTATGTGGAGCCTTCTAGTGCTCTCCACACTTTAGAATATCAAGAGAAGATCAAACCACAGATCTTCTGATGAGTGGACCCACTCTACCTCCTGAACCACAGCCACCCATGTCTGTCATTTATGATGTCATCACAAGAAAGAAAAAATAGTCTTATGAATAAAAGAAAATGAATTCACCATTAAAAGATTTGCCGGTTGCTCTTTTCAAACACATCATACAACATTACATCTAAATGTAAACCTTCACCAGACAACCCTGTTATGAGCTGCTGCAACCCCTGATCCTATGTGAATCCACACTTAGCTGCTTTTCTTCATGAATCAGTCAATCATTAGTTACTGTGATGCCACCTTTTTTGGTGGTTTGTGGTTTCACTAGATAACTGTGCAGTGTGAAGGTGTCAGCCTACTAAAACTGCACTTTGTCCAAACCAAACTTCCATATAAGGAACACTTTGTCAGGTTTCTGTCAATTATTTCCTTACTGTGAGTTCACTGACCAATCACACTGCTTGGTCTGAACTCCTTGTTTTATGATTCTGCATTAAGTCTTAATGTAATTTGAACAGGCGAGTTCTATAAAAATTCAGTACAGTTGTCATGAACAAAAATAAACTATAGAGACCAAAACCGTTTTTGACACTTCACAGCCACTGAGCTCGCTGCCTGGCAGTGACACATAGGACAGAGATGGACAGAGACGCTTGGTTCTTTTTCAGAGGTTAGTCAAAAAAACAAATTGACTAACTGGCTGCTGCCTCGCTGATTTCTATCGTGTGACAGACTGATCGAGAAAAAATCACAAATCCAGCTGACTGCCTGACTGACTACACAGCATTCAAATGTTGATTAAAATTGTAAAACATTACACCTTCTTATAATGTCAATATTCTTATTAGAATACACACATAGAACATGAATAATGATCTTTTTCTGCATTATGTCCTATAAAAAGTGCATAAACATCATAAATACTGACACAGATATACCTAGGATAGGCCAATATCAGATCTATCAGTCAGGCTCTATTACTAAAGATGTGCAACACAGCATCTTCAGACTACTGATGCTATGACTGAACTCTACTTACAAAAGGTACCTTAATAAACAGTTCATAAGACAGTACCAAGTCAAAAAGTCCAAAGTTAGTCATTGCCACGAGCACTAGACCTCCACATTGCTCATAGTGGTCATTGTGCGTCTCTGTCAGCTAGCTAGTTTGATCTGAATTTCACAGTCGCCCTGGGCTTGTCCTCATGGACTGAAGGACCATGCCTTGTTTCTGTGGACAAAAGAATCATCAGTGTTGAACTCATGAAATATGTATTCTGAGGTGTTTTTAGAAAACAGAGTCACTGCTGTTACAGCTGACTGAGCTCTCAAGCGTTATGTCTAGACAGCACCCAGGTCAGTTGGAACACATTGCTTACAACTTCCTGTGACACAGTTGTGCATCACTGCTGACACTGCAGCAACATGAAACTTGTGATGGCTCAATGATGATTAAAAACCAGAATCTGTTCCAGAATGTTCAACCTATCCCAAATGTTTAAAAATGTACAATGTGTATTAAATCATAAAATGAATATGCTATATCATCAGAAAAATGCTAAGCTGAAATACTTGTTGACAAAAACCAGACAGGCAAATTGTTCTTCTTTGTAAATTTACTGCCTGGCCCGTCTCTTTGTTTTTGTTTTGGCCTTCGGAATTCTGATCAATGAGCTGTGTTTGATATCTGGGGTTGCCAGGTATGAAACAAATATATGGCATAATAATATACACAGCGCACTACAACGATGGAAGCAAGCGAGTGCAGCAGTTTGACAGAGTTGGACTCTGAACGAACTCCGTCTTGATAGTGCTCAGTGGTGTTTGACGGCTATCACTCACTAGATGAGATGGGGGTTTGGGGGTACACAGCAGCAGCAGTTGAGAGATTAATTAAGAAAACCTTAAACCAAATTAATGCAGAAATCACATAATGAAAATGCTACTGCCAGTGAGTCTAATGCAACGCTGACTGTTTATACAGTAAACACTTATGTCCATATATGCAACAGCAGCTTGTAGCTATGACAGGGAATATATGTATTCAGATGTGAGTTTACGAGTGTCTGTAACGGTGCGCATGTAGAGACACCTGCCTGGGTGTGACCACCTGCCGGTGTGCTGTACTGCCTCAGATGCCGGCAGCTGCCTTATCAGGTCAGTGGGGAAGTGCCACTACTAGCTGCCGCTGCCACGAATTGAGACAGCCCTTTCTCTGTGTTTATGTGTGCTGGACGTAACTGCTGTGAAACAATCTCCCTCAGTCTGATTTACCACGTATGCATCTCGACCAGTGCTCTCTCTCATTACAAAGTTACAGAGTCACTTCAATTTAGAAGCTGATTCATGAAATAAAGAAAGCCAGAACACAACAGGTAGAGAGTTTAGATAGAGAGTTCACGTGTACGTTATGTTTCGCTCGTCCTGCGCTAGTGAAGGTTCAGCGGCATCCACCTGGAACCCTGCATGAGCGTTGGAATTCAGTCTTACATATTGTACCTTTAAGTCCTGTGTGAAACTATTTAACACACAGAGCATAAAAGACTGCAGACACAGAGGACAAGGACTCCAACATAGTGATCCTGACCTTCAGATGTTTGATATCAGTGGCACATGTTTTCTTCTTTGCCTGTCAATAATAAGCATGTCACTGGAATGTAAGCTGGTGTTACAGACAGACAAAAACGTACTTACACTTTACCTAAAACCAACAACACGACAATATTTTGTCTGTCTTACTACTTATTTCTTCTTCTTTCTTCTTATTTCGTCTTACTTATTCCTACTTTCTGTATGAATTTGACAGACAGAACATTATCTGCTGTTATCGTCTCTACAGTACAATGCTGTACAGTGGAAGCGTTTAGTTGGTCTGTGAACATTTTATAGGTTTTATCTTGAGTGGACCATTTGGTTGACGCTGTGTGGTGAAAGGCCGTCAGCACTGAGATTCTCCTGACGTCACAGAGTCACAAATGGAAGAGAACATTGCAGTTACTGGATGTAATGCCAGCTCTATGAGTAAATGCTTCTCCTACTGTCGCCATCTGTGAGAACACAGAGCATCTTTGCTGTTCTCTGATTCCACTTATCAGTTATACTCCCATTGGCTGCAGGTTGGACTCCAGCAGCCAGATTCTCAAAGACAAAAATTCACCTGACGTTTGGTCAGAACAGAATGGCCTTAATACAGAAAACAAGTCAACTGCACAGCTACAATCCAGCATGACTAACAGGCCATGGCAGCCTGTGCACACAGCCACACAAAGGAAAGACGTGGCCTATCCCTCCTCCAGCCTCCTCCATGATGGCAAACTCCATCAGAACATAATGCTAACCAGTCTGTTCCCAGAAAGCCACTGGAGTGCTGGATGAGTGGGGAGGGGGGGGGGGGGGGGGGGGGGGGCTTCTGGAGCTATGCATAAATAAATGAGAGAGGAGGGTGCTGCAGCAGAGTGAACCTGGGGAACCCAGCAACAGCACAGGAGAAGGGGGGGGGGGGGCTAAGAGAAAGAGAGCAGGAGGAGCGTTATGCAATTTCCATGTAGGCTGCAGTGCACTCTGTCTGGCCCTGGGGGGTGCAGAAAAGAGAGAGAGGAAGAGAGAGAGACACACAGAGACGGAGTGGGAGAGCGAGACAGAGACTATCACAATAGATGGAGCCCAGGGAATTCAACCATAATAAACCCCCACGGCGAGAGCCTTTCTCTGAACTCTTAATACAGGGTGCAAAGCCCTATGGGGTCACAGACATAATGAGGACACCCTCCTTACTGCAGCTCCATCACAAGGATGGAGGAATGTGACTTAACACAACAACAGTAACAACAGCTCAGTGCTACTTTCAACCAAAGGCTTCCTACAAGCAATAGACGACTATTCGACAAAGATGATCGCGTGTGTATGTAAATAATGTGTCCCTGCTGCTGTTGGGGTGGTCCTCTGACGGCCTCTGTAACTATGGGGATGCTCCTAAAGCCAGACATGGAGCAGACAGTGTCTGTACAAGCTGGCTGCTGCTGTCTGGGTACACTCAGGCTTGACAACAGAGTGGGAGACTAATCTGCTTCTCAAAAGGACCACAGCGCTGCATGTCTGAGCCCATTTACTGCAAGGAAACTCTGCTGAGCACATTCAGAGTACGCTAAAGCTGCTGGATGACACGGATTTCAGTCCAGTAGAAGATTCAGCTTGCTCAAACAGGACAGTGACCTCCGTTAGCTACACTTTATGCTTTTCAAATCACTCTGCGCACATGTAATCAGAACAGAGCTGACAACTAAAAAAGAGACAGATTACCTAAATAAAGGCTGCAGCTGTCAGACACATCCACAACAAAAAGCCTGCTTCATGACCATCAGACACACACAAAGCCAAACATTTAATGACGATGATGATGTTAACATAATTTATCTTCATGTATTCATTTGCAGTTGAATAGAGAATCAATACATTCTATTTGTCAAGATTCAAGTCAAGAATAGACAAATAATAAAACATGCTCTCTATCAGAACCTTACTGATTCTAACTTATCAAGCATGAACATTTGTTGTTTGTGTAACATTTGAAGTTATGTTATTTTAGAATAAACTGAATGAATGATGACAGTATTTCAAACCCAAATCAGATGTATGTTTATCTTATAGGCAGGCAGACTGTGACAAACCACAACATGATCAGTGAACTCATCATCTCAACAAAGACAGCCAGGAGGACGCTGCTGAACACCAACACTGAAGACAGGACTTCAAATGCATCATTTATAATAAACCACTCCATTACGCAAGTCAGTGCCACGGACCAGTTTATGGACGTGGAGCTGCAACAGACAACAACATGCTGACATTATGAGGAGGCAGCAGTCTCAAGTGTCAGATCCACTTGAAGAGCGGGCTGGAACACTTCTGAGAAAGCCGTCAGAGAAGCTGCTGTGCTGTCACTCGGCCACTTTTAGAAAGGAAGTTTACATGGAGCTCAACTAACAACTGTGACACTTGTTTTAGTCTGTGGCAGCTGATCTTTGAACGCTCACTGGATTTTAAGCAACCCGAGCTTGTAGAACCCAGCCACAGTTTTAAGATATGAGTTGTGTCTTTACCTGCAGCGGTCTCCAAACACACAGTTTCCTTTCTGAAAGAACTTGCAAATCATGGCTGCTGGTTTGCTGCTGGTCAGATCATGCGAGTATCGACAGTTGTCTCCTTCTTTGCACAGACCATGCATGAAGTATCTGGAAAAAGAACACAGAGGTGCCATCACGTTAGAACGTTAACGGAAAACTCAGTTTGAAATCCGCGTGGGTCAAACTGAACAGCACACACACACTCCCCCTAACAGAGCACCGTGTTTCACTGACATGTTAACGCCATCAAGATCATTTTAGCACGTCCACGACAAACATTCCCTCATAACGTTAGCTTCATGCAGTGTGACTGACATTGTGACATTCACACTTGGGTTCAGCCGTTGCTTGGTTCTAAAGTGAAAGTGTACTGAGTGAACAGTTGGACGTTAGATTTGAGTGTGTTGTCATTCTGTTGTGACAGTCGTTCAGCTCGTACTGACATTACAGCCCGTCATGAACGCTAACAGAGTCACTGGTTGTAAACGGAGCTAGCAGACTGTCGCTAGCTCAGCTGGCTGCGAGACCACAACACGGTGAACATAACAACACAGCTAGCTAGCCAACAGCTGAGCCGAGCCTCTGTAGACGCTGCTGTCAGCCGCTCACCAGCCGCCGTACCGCCGCCATTCTGCCGACAAAGCACACAGGACAGAACTATCTTCGACATGTTAACACTCTGTCGTCCTGTCTTACCTGCAGGTTACGTGTTTGGTCCAACCTCCTGTTACTGGTGAACTCGCCGTAGACGCTACTGCTGCCTCCGCCATTGCTGTTTATGTTGAGAAGCTACAGCCGGATGTTCCGGACAGCTCCGGTCCAGCTCGGCTGCTTTCGCGTATGTACGGTTCAAGTCGGAGTTTATCGGAAAAGCTCGCGTTGAGCAGCCCGCTGTCCACACCGGGGCACCATAGTTACACATAGACACAGACTAACATCCAGAGGAAGATTAAAGTCTCAGCTCAGTTTAGTTTCAGATCATACACTTGTGATTGTGGCTGGTATGTAGGCTGTGCCTCACACTGCACTGTGTGTAAAACAAATCATAACATGATGCAACGCTTTTATCAAATTCCTAAAGAAATTTTGAGTGTGCCTGACACTGGCCCCGTTACCCCCATACACTAAGTAGCGAGTGTGCGTGTTTGTGGGCAAGTTTTTCCTCACTTGAACCGAGGGTCTAAGGACAGAGGGTGTCACTCCCTGTACAGATTGTAAAGCCTCAGAGGCAAAATGTGTTTTGTGACTTTGGGCTATACAAATAAAATTTGATTTGATTAGATTTTTACTCTTATTTTGAAAGCCTTTTGTCTTGTGTGTGTCTATCTGTCTGACTGTGTTTGACATGCTACATTAACCTTAGTTATCTTCATATTTTTTTATATTTTCCTTTCTACTTAATGTTTATTCTGCCCCAATTACACCAAGTCAAATTCCTTGTAAGTGCAAACCTACTCAGCGATAAACTTGATTCTGATTCTGATTTGTGTCTGTGAAAGACAAGGATAAAATGGCTGACATATAAACTGGATTATTGACAGTCATTGTTATTACAGAGAGTTCAATAAAATTAATCACAGTCAGGTTGGGAGGGACAAGCTTTGGTTGTCAAGCAACCAGGGCCAGGTGGAGCTGGAGCCCACCAATCAGAGCAGAGCAGTCAACCATAGCAGCTCCTGTCACATTTGGCACCGCTGAGAGAGCAAAAATGTTTAAAGTACCCCTCGAACAAGAAGGCTTTTGGGGCAAGCCGTATATCCTATCATTGAACCGACTTCACTGCGAGCATCCTGAGCTCTTCCTGAATGTCCACATATATGTTTTATGTGGCTAAAGTTAACTCTCTGGGGCCGATGATCATGCTGGCGTGATCAGATCACGCTGGCGTCTTTAAAGCATGGTAACAAAAAACTCCAACAAACTCCAACACCACCAAAACGGTAAGGCAGACAGCCTTATGTCTGACTGTATGTCACCGAAGACCTGGATCTGAGGTAATTTTGGTCTGCCGCTCAGTGAAGTTAACAATGTCTGGGAAATGTGCTCTGTGACCTGTTCTTTCACAAATTTCACTAGCCTTTGTTCTCCATTTTTCTCTGAGTTTATACGGGAACTTCTGAATCAGAATTCTCATATTAGCTGGCACGATTAGCTCTTCTAAATAACGCAACTCGTCCATAGCATTGCAGCATTCCTGAAGGAAGAGTCTATAAGCTTCAAGACTTGATACTTGACCTGTGAAGGAGGCTTAATGTTCATAAGCTGGCTTCTCGGTGTTATAATCGCAAAGTGTGTGTCTGTTAGAACGCAGTCCATAAAGTTCCCCCAAGACTTGAATAAGAATGAAGAGACAAGGAACAGTCGATCCTCTTACTGCACTTTAATCCAGTACACAGCTGTACATGTGGGTAAATACTGGCGCTGGTGTATGTGTGAGTGTGTGGTTCTGGAATAAACAAAAACAATAACAACCATCAATAAACAGATCACAATATGCTTTATTACAGCACACAAACCGAAATAATAATCAGTCATCAGTAGCATAGTAGCTAACACTGCTAGCAAGGCACACTGTAACAGTGGAGCTAACTTTAACTAGCAGATTTATAACAGGTAAAATATAGTGAACGAAAAAATGCATCCAACAACTAAACAATGTAACTTACGTTCCTCTGGATGCACACTGAACATAAACAGCTGATCAACTGGTACAACGTAACCGTAACTTGTTCTGCCGACCATGCACGTCTCACCGGCATCAGTCTCCTTTGCTCTCTCTCACTAGCAGTGCAACAGCACCCCCTAGTGGCTGAATCTAGCTTGCTTTATTATACAGCCTTCAGAACAGCCGCCCCCAAATTTGCTCCAGCAAATTTGCAGTACTTAGTCTATTACTGTCCATCCTCCTCTGGTATGGCAGGGAGTCTGATAAGACGTAGGTGCGGTCCTGAATCTTGACCTCCGCTGTACGAATCAGACCATCAGCCCCAGGGAACACCTTGCTGATTTTCCCTACAGGCCACAGTGCCCTGGGCAGTTGAGGATCGACGATCATCACGATAGTGTCTAACTGGAGAGGGGATGTGTCCGACTACCACTTGGACCGGGTTTGCAGTGTGGGCAGGTAGTGGCGTAGGAACCGCACCCAGAAGCGATCGGACAGCACCTGACAGGCCCTCCATTGGCGACGGCTGAGCAACTCTGAGTCATGATACACTGCCTGAGGTAGAGAAGGGTCTAGCCGCCCCATCAGCAACAGATTAGGGGTAACGGGGTCTGGGTCTGCTATGTCGGATGATACATAGCCGAGAGGCTTGGAATTGAGGATTCCCTCAATCTCAATCAGGACGGTGGTCAGCACTTCTCCGTGCTTGTGAACCCAGGGTAGCAGTCAGAGCGGCCTTGATAGACCTGGACCAGGAGCCACTGAAGTGAGGAGCGCTAGGTGGGTTGAAGCGAAACTTGATCTGGTACTCCGCCAGCTGGGCTTGGAGAGAAGGATGAAGGGTTTGGAAAGCTTCTTGCAATTCCCTACCTCCACCTCTGAAATTGGTGCCCTGGTCCAAGAGCAATTCTGCTGGTTTACCGCAACGAGATATGAATCTCCTCAAGGCCATCAGGAAGGAATCCGTGTTGATGCTGCACAGCACTTCGAAGTGGACTGCTCTCGTCGTGAGGCATTTAAAGAGCAGGCCCCAACGTTTATCATTTCGTCGGCCAACTTTAACCTGCATCGGACCAAAGCAATCAATCCCTGTAGAATATTGTAATTGTACAATATGTTTGTGTTGATTGTTCTGTACATGTGACATCCATTGCACGTCTGTCCGTCCTGGAAGAGGGATCCCTCCTCTGTGGCTCTTCCTGAGGTTTCTTCCACATTTTTGCCCTGTTAAAAGGGTTTTTTGTGGGCAAGTTTTTCCTCACTCGAACCGAGGGTCTAAGGACAGAGGGTGTCACTCCCTGTACAGATTGTAAAGCCCTCTGAGGCAAAATGTGTTTTGTGACTTTGGGCTATACAAATAAAATTTGATTTGATTTGATTTGATTTTAGAATAGAAGGCAGGTTGGTGTAGTCTGAGCCATGCAGGGGTCTGCCATCTTGGGATTGACAGGTTGGGCTCTCCATCTCTGACACTCGGGGCATGAGCGCTGTTCTCTTCTTATGGCTTCCCGGCCACGTAGGATCCAGAACTTCCTCCTCAGCTCCGCAAAGAGTCACTCTGCACCAGGGTGCTTCAGATCAAGGTCAACCTGTCGGATAAGCAGCTTGGTCACAGCATGTTTCGGATCAAGGACTACAGGGTGGATCACATCATCCTCCAGGTCCTGGCAATGCCGCAGTCGACCTCCTACCCAGATCAGCTGGACTGATGCATCATATTCTGGAGCCAGTGTGATTAAACAGCTGGAGGAAGGGACTTGTTTACCAGCTGCCAGACACTGGACTTCTTCAGGGAAGCTGTCTCTTTGAGCGGACTGCAGGATGCTGAGTTCCGCTGCCTTTAACTCCTCTGAGGTAGGAGTCCCTTTAGCATCAGCAGCCGCCCCGTGAAGGCACACCGCAGTGGCTTTTACCAGTTCACTGAAAGTGCTAAACTGCTGAGCATCAGGTAAGGAATGGTGGGTGCTGGTTACTGTATTGACCAGGCAGGTTGTGGGCCTTCGCAACTCTTCAGCGATGTCTTCACTCGTTGTGACTGGGTGCATTGGCCACTGGTCAGGTGGCAACTGTAGGAATGGGGGTCCATGGATCCAGCGATTCTCACCTGATAGGTCCTGCAGTGATTTTCCCCGGGTGAGGTCATCCACTGGGTTCTCTGGGTTTCCACATAGCGCCAGTCCTGGCTATCAGTTAGCTCTTGAATTTCTGCAATATGGGTTCCCGCAAACACCTTAAAGTGGCAAGAGTCTGACTGGATCCAGGCAAGGACGGTGGTGGAATCAGTCCACATGACCACTCTGGATATCTTCAAGGTGAGTTCCCTGGTCAACACGTTTGCAAGCTGTGCACCCGTAAGTGCGGCGCACAGCTCCAACCGTGGCATGGAGAGCTGGCGCTTGGGGGCTACTCGGGACTGAGCTGTCAGGAATGCCACCTCCACATGCCCCTCTCCGTTTTCTGTGCGTAGATATCTCACACTGCCATACGCACACTGTGATGCGTTGCAGAAGATGTGAATTTCCCGCTTAGTGGCTGTATGGTCCATGGCTGGAGTCACATAACAGCAAGGCAGTCTAATGTTGCCCAGGTGTTGTAACTCATTCTCCCAATCTTGCCACACTGTTAGCAACTCACCGGGCAGCAGAGGGTCGTCCCACTCGCGCTTCTTCTCCCATAACTGCTGAACGAGCACCTTGGCCCTCGTAGTATAGGGCGTGAGAAATCCTATGGGGTCGTATTGGCTGGCCAGGACTTTGTAGATATTCCTCATGGTGACAGGGGAGTGCTCCAGCAACCGTGACTTATACTGCAGCGTGTCTGAGTGGCATAACCAACACAACCCCAGGGCAGGTTCTTGGGGATCCATGTTGGGGTGATTAAGCAACTGTTCACTGCTCTCTGACCTGATCTCCTTAGGCAGGTGGCCGATGACATCTGGTGTGCTGCTGGCCCACTGTCGCAACTCGAAACCGCCCTCCAGTAACAGCCCCCTCAGCTGGTCCACGACATCTCTCGCTGTATCCGGAGTAGGGAAGCTCTGTAGCCAATTGTCCATGTAGAAGTGGTCCTCGATGGACTCACACACTGCATCCCCTAGGTGAGTGTGATCATGTACATGTCTCTGTAGTGCGTATATAGCACAGCATGAGGAACAAGTGGTCCCGAATGGGAGGACCTGCCACTCATACACACTAGGTTGGGAGTCTCTCTTCAGGTCACGCCAGAGAAAGCGCAACAGCGGGCGGTCTTCAGGCAGCAGCCTCACCTGGTGGAACATCCCCTTTATGTCACTACTGACCGCGATGGAATGCTCCCTAAACCGCAGCAGGACACCCAGAAGAGATGCAACCAGGTTTGGGCCAGACAGCAGTAGCTCACTGAGGTTCTTATCCCTATAAGTATAAGAACAGTTGAACACGATCCGATTTTTTCCATTGGGTGTCACTAGATGATGGGGAATAAACCACAACTCCTTGGAAGTCTTCACCTGTACCAGTCCGACTTCTGAGGCGTAGCCTGCTTTCTTCAGTTTTACGATCTCTGCCTGATATGCCTCTGCCTTCGCTGGGTCTCTGCCAAGACGCTTCTCCATGCTACGCAAGCTGGAGAGCACCGATTGAGGCTGTACTGTGAGTATAGGCATGTTGCTCGCCCGCAATAGTGGGATGGCATATCTGAGGACCCCATCCACATCCACTCGCCTAGTCTTTGTTTCTAGAAGGTTCATGGCCTCTTGGTCTCGCCGCAACCTAGTCACCAGCTTCTCATTTCTATATGGCAGAGTGTCCAGTTGCCAGAGTCTCTCTACCTGGTTAAAGAGTTCAGCTGCTGGGGAGGTGGTGGACACGAACAAACACTGTGGTGGGCGGTTACACTGTTGAAGACACTTGACTGGCCCTTGCAGTGACCAGCCAAGCCTGGTCTTCACCGCAGCTGGGCCCCCCGGCGGGCCAAGATGGACAGGTTCGATTGGCGTCACCAGGTGCGGACAGTCAGAACCTATCAAGAGGAGTGGGTGAGCTGCTGTGAATGGTTGCAGGGGGAGCGTCTTAAGGTGTTTATTTCTGCGTTGAAGTCCCTTCATGGAGTAAGAGTGTTCAGCAAGGCCTAGTCCGCCTGCAGTGAAGGCTCTCTCAATGGTAAAAGTCTTTGCTGGTTGACTAGCTGGAGAGATTTCGAATGTCACTGATGAGCCATGTAGTGTCCTCACATCCTGCTGAACTGTTCTCAGGGTGAGGCTCTCCGGGGCCCCCTGCAGCTGCAATTTCTGCACGGCCTCCTGGAGGAGGATCGTCCTCTCTGGCCATCATCCAATATGGCGTATGTCTCCAAAATGTGGTCGCCATTATGCAGTAGCACTTTACTGACCTTCAAAAGGACCTGATTGCAGCCAGCACGACGATCAAGGTACAAAACATCTGTGGCTGGCTTCAACTCTGCACCAGTGCCGTTCCCTGTCGTGTACTCATCCCTACCCGGCCGGAGATTCACCTCATGCAAGGCCTCTAGGTGCTTCTCTTTACATGTCTTGCAATGGACTCTCAACCTGCACTGGGCGGCCTGATGGTGTCGGGCACAACGCCAGCAGCGATTGTTGGACTTTACCCAGGTCGTCTTCTGCTCCTTGGTTAGCTGCTTGAAGTTCAAACACTGGTCCAGGAAGTGCTGCATATTGCTGCAGTAGGGGCAGTATGCTTTGGGCTTTTCTGGAGCTTCTTGATGATCTGAGACTTCAGCTTGACCCATTTGAGGGGTTGTGTTATGGGCGGTTCCATGCAGCACATTCATGGTCTTCCTAGTGGCTCTCTTATCCTTGTCGTACTCTTTCCTCACCCCGCTTTTCCCTCTCTGGACGTCCTCTATCTTGTCGAACCGGTCTCCATCCCCCTGGATTTCCAGCTCGTAATCAAGCCACTCTGCGAAATCCATCAAAGACAGGATTCCCACTTTCCAGGAGTGAAGGTGGGGCTGGAAGGTGGCGCGGAGATCCTGGGGAAGCTTCCTCATTAATCTGGCCACATGAGACCCACACTTTAACTCAATGCGCCCATCTTAGCCAAGCTGCTCGAGCATCCCAACTAGAGCTCGGACTCTCAGTGCAAACGTCCTGAATGCCATGGTGTCACCAGCTCGGATGGCGGGCTCTTCCATGAGCTCTGCAATCCGCTGTAGAGACAGCTGATGGGGCTGACCATAGTGTTTGGTCAAGGAAGCCATAGTGTCAGAGTAGGGGAATAAGGAGTTGCTATAGGAATCAGCTATCAGGAGAGCGTCTTCAAACTTAAGGTGGTCACAGAGCACTTGGTACTTGAACATCTCCGTCGCATCGGTAGGAAGAAGATTATCAAGTGCAAGCTTCAGTCTGGAAAATTCTCTGGGGTCAGCCCGTGTGAACTTAGGGATTGACGGCGCCGGGCCCCTATATGTCTTCTTGTTGCTGTTCGGCAGTGATGCTGCTGAGGTTAGCTGGGGCGGGGGTCGTGGGGGTGCAACTGATGGCAGCACACAGTCATATCGTGGTTCTGACGGCATGGATAGGGCTGGTGACAGTCGCGCTTCCAACTGCTGCAGACTTTCTCTAAGGTCCTCCACAACATCAGCAGGTTGCCCTGGTGTAGGCTGGACTCTTGTTTGCTCATACTCATCATCAAAGAAGGCTACTGGTGGGGGAGGCAGCGGCCAATCATCATCTGCTATGTTCCTGTCTGGTACTGCTGGTAAGCGGTACAGCTCCCTTGGTCGAGGTGGTTCGGCCTGCGAGGGGGGTGGTGGCATTGGCCGGCTGTCCCGGTCTCCTGGCTGTGGATGATGTGTTTCAGATGCTGGGTGCAGTATAGGGTGTTGTGACGGTGGAGGTCTGATGCCCTCTCGTCTGGCAGGGGGGTGACCCTCTTGTGGATTGTGCAGCTGTGCAGCCTGTAAACTGGGAGGTGCTGCACCACTCTTGTCTATCTGATGTCTTATGTCACTCATCATCAGCTGCAACCTCCTGTTCTCCTCTCGTATTTGCTGCAACATATCCATCATTACAGGTGGGCCCTGTGGTTGTGACGTACTCACATACTCAGGTGCTGTAGCTCCAGTGTGACTGAGAGATGTCTCTACGAACTCAGCAGGAGAATGAGCATGCTGTAGTGAACGATCGGTGAGGGGTGTCATCTCGGCAATTCCCTCACTACTCCTACTACAGTCGGTCTCCTCTAGCACAGTGGAGGTGTGTGGCGGGTAGCTCACAGCCTGTGGGAGAGTGTATCATTCATAATCTTCCATCCATCTTGGTTGGCGTGTTCACCGGCGTGGTCGTGTATCTTCACTTGGGGGAACATGAGCCATTTCACTTTGTAATTACCTCATCCGGCTCGAAGGACCATATGTGAAGGAGGCTTAATGTTCATAAGCTGGCTTCTCGGTGTTATAATCGCAAAGTGTGCGTCTGTTAGAACGCAGTCCATAAAGTTCCCCCAAGACTTGAATAAGAATGAAGAGGCAGGAAACAGTCGATCCTCTTACTGCACTTTAATCCAGTACACAGCTGTACATGTGGGTAAATACTGGCGCTGGTGTATGTGTGAGTGTGTGGTTCTGGAATAAACAAAAACAATAACAACCATCAATAAACAGATCACAATATGCTTGATTACAGCACACAAACCGAAATAATAATCAGTCATCAGTAGCATGGTAGCTAACACTGCTAGCAAAGCACACTGTAACAGTGGAGCTAACTTTAACTAGCAGATTTATAACAGGTAAAATATAGTGAATGAAAAAAATGCATCCAACAACTAAACAATGTAACTTACGTTCCTCTGGACGCACACTGAACATAAACAGCTGATCAACTGGTACAACGTAACCGTAACTTGTTCTGCCGACCATGCACGTCTCACAGGCATCAGTCTCCTTTGCTCTCTCTCACTAGCAGTGCAACAGCACCCCCTAGTGGCTGAGTCTGACTAAGCCGCTTGCTTTATTATACAGCCTTCAGAACATGACCAGCCAGTCACCTTTCCCATTAGGCTGCTGTTATGTTAAATTAATTTCCGAAATGATCCTTAAGCAGCTGCTTGGCAACACCATATCTTCTCTCAGCGATCATGTGAAGGCAGCTGCGCACAATGTCCCTTGGCTGCCCCCTTGTGTACTGCTCTAGGTAGTACAGGCAGTATCCTTTAGACTTTGCCTGCACACTGAATTGAACTGCAGAGGATCTCCATCGTAAGTTGGAATTTCCCATTGTGGCAGTAACTGTGATGTTTGCATTTGAATAAGAAGAGCCGTTATATCATTTTGTTGTTGCAACACACTGTAGAGGTTGATCTTGTGACTTGGCACAGATGGTTTGCTTTGTGTGAGAGCTGGAATTTTAGGCAACTTAAAATGTGATGGTAAAGCGCTTGAGATGACAGGTAAACTACTTTGCGACACAAGAGGCTTTGAGATGGATCAAATCTTTGGATCAAATGCAACCTCATCTTTTGACAATGGCTCAGTGCCTTGTGGTGAATTATGAGACATGTGCTGTTGAGAAGGCTGAGTCACAAATTGTGATGCATGTGGATTGAGAAAGACAGGCCTGGTCTTAGGCTTAGCCCCTTGTTGAAGTAAGACCCCATTCCATCAGAGTGCTTTGATGGAATGCTGCCTCTACTGCTGCCACTGGCCTGTAGCACCACCAACTTAGCACTATTGACAGTGTGCAACTCAAGCTGATCTTTTTGGTCTTTTTAACAGATGTTCCTGGTCCTCCAGAGCGTGTTTATTCTTTAAAGCAGCAGCCAAGAGTCCAGCCCTCTGCGCCTTCACTTTTACTTGTTCAGAAGCTGCAGAGGATTTGCTGCTAGAGGAGCACCTTGAACCTGCTTGGTTTGTTCAGTCTCATTAACCACAGAGGATGGGCAACTTTGAATTTCAGCCACCCACTTTGTTCTACCAGCAATAAAATCATGGCCATTCAACATTTTAGCTCAAAACCATATATCTTGCTTTGTTGCATCATCAACAGGCAATAGACCCAACAAAACCTTGTGAACTTGGTGTGTTTCTTCAGATAAACTCACAAAATTGTTGAATTCACCTTTAACCTCATTTACATGTTCAAAATGCACACCCTGACGCGCAAAGTTTATTCAAGACAGTTGCGAGTCCGCTACTAATGCATAGGATTTACGCATATTGTACTGTTATGTGTGCACAGACTATTTACAATGGCCATTAATAGGGATTCGCAATGAACCACATACCCCAAGGGTGTGTTGGCCGGCATTGATGATCTGACGTCCAGATGTCTGACGCGCTGCGTCTTGGTGGCTCCAGTAGCCCGATCCGATGCCGCTCCAAGCCCTGACACCGGCGGCTCCAGTAGCTGCTCCAACGCGTCGTCCCCACAGCTCCAGCAGATGCTCCACTCCGATGTGCAGTCAGAGAAAGAGAGAGAGAGAGATAAACACACACACGCCACTGTGATGGCTGCTCTGTCCGCTCTCAGTCAGAGTGAGAGAGAGATAAACACACACACACCACTGTGAGGACTCCTCTGTCCACTCTCAGTCAGAATGAGAGACAGATAAACACACACACAGACACCACTGTGAGGACTCCTCTGTCCGCTCTCAGTCAGAATGAGAGACAGATAAACACACACACACCACTGTGAGGACTCCTCTGTCCGCTCTCAGTCAGAGTGAGAGAGATAAACACACACACAGCACTGTGAGGGCTGCTCTGTCTGCTCTCAGTCAGAACGAGAGAGAGATAAACACACACAGCACTGTGATGGCTGCTCTGTCCGCTCTCAGTCAGAGTGAGAGAGATAAACACACACACAGCACTGTGAGGGCTGCTCTGTCTGCTCTCAGTCAGAACGAGAGAGAGATAAACACACACAGCACTGTGATGGCTGCTCTGTCCGCTCTCAGTCAGAGTGAGAGAGAGACCTGCACATAGAACAGCATGGTGATATGGCCTCACCACCAACCAGAGTGAATGGCAGACTGACCACCACTCAGTGTAATAGGAACAAGCTGGTAGTCAAAGCCAATCGAGCTGACCATGGAGCTATAGCCAGCCACAAGCCGCTGCTGTCATTAACAGTAGATACTTGTTTGAGCCTCAGAATGTCAGTGAGATCAGCAGCATTGATGAGTTTCATCACAGTCAGTCAATCAAATTTTATTTGTTTAGCCCAAATTCACAAAACACATTTTGCCTCTGAGGGCTTTACAATCTGTAGGCCTAGAGGGCATGGGCGGACTGGTCATCTGTCAGCGGCCAGGATGGACTGGCCTACTGGGGGTACTGGGTAGGCCGGTGGGTCATTGGGCCGACCCGGTACGGCGTGGTGCTGCAAGTGACGCCACATTTTTCTACAGCCTATGAGCCTACCGGCCCGGTACGGTGTGCAGGCCGGCCCGGTAGTGACGCGCTGTCGTTAGTGTTTTTACATTGTTCTACCGTCTATGAGGATGAGGAGTGACTAATTAATGCTAGTGATGAGCAGTAATTCTTGGTCCGAATACGGTAAAAAAAAAAAAAAACAAGAAAGAAAGAAAGCAGAGGTGGTGGAAGAAGAAAGTGTGGCCTAAGAGGCCAAAAAAATTGGTTTTGTTTTTGCTCCACAGCCTCAGCTCCCCACTAGACCAGTTTCATACACTCCAGCAATTCTTGATACTCATCTCATTCCAATAACAGGAACCTCAGTCAGTACTGAATCAGCTTGAAGCAATGTTGTCTTTTCCCTTTATTTTCTCCTCAGAGTAGTACACCTGAGGAGAAAACACCAGTACACCAGATTGCCTCATTTATGTGTCTGGGGGGTGGATGGCTGTAATGTGATTATATTATTTGTCTAGTTTGCTCACAGTGCATTTAGGCTAGTTTGGCTGTAAAAACATCAGCACTGTCACATGGCCAGACAGCGCTCAGTGGCATTAGCCAACATTCAGTCACGTACTAAATTCCTGGGCCACGTTTTTACCCCAGTCCACCCCTACAGGGAGTACAGTCATATAGTTTACAGCAACAAAATCTGACTACTACTAAGTACTCTGTGGAAAATGATCACACATCTTTTATTCAACATCTTTACTGTCATAAACTTGAAACAATGAGAAAGGAAATGGGAGGTTCTCAGGCTCTCCAACCCCAGGAGAGGAAAATATGAAGTGAAACTAAAAATGTTTCATGTCAACAAACAAAAAGAACAAGAGTTTGTTGGTGTGATCATGTTGATTGTATTTCAACTTGGATTCATTTTTGTTAAATCAAATCAAATCAAATCAAATTTTATTTGTATAGCCCAAAGTCACAAAACACATTTAGCCTCAGAGGGCTTTACAATCTGTACAGGGAGTGACACCCTCTGTCCTTAGACCCTCGGTTCGAGTGAGGAAAAACTTGCCCACAAAAAAAACCTTTAACAGGGAAAAAATGTGGAAGAAACCTCAGGAAGAGCCACAGAGGAGGGATCCCTCTTCCAGGACGGACAGACGTGCAATGGATGTCACATGTACAGAACAATCAACACAAACATATTGTACAATTACAATGAATTACAATAAATGGTAAGGTGATTGCAGTAGCAGTGGAATCTGTGATGGCATATAATGCTGTATATGGTGGACGTCAGCAGCAGACCACAGCAGCAGCCACGATCCATGAGAACCTGCTGGACGAGAAAGCACAGAAACTCCGGGGAAGAGGTGTAGTTAGTAACATCCAAAGAAAAGGTGTAAGAGAGATAATGATTGACAGAACAATAAGACCTTAGGCCCTGTTTATGCGGACTCTAAGGGATTGTTACTAACTTCCTCTTTCATTGTTAACGATTGATAAAAAGGCGTGAGGCGTGAAGTACCACAGGGTTAATCCACAGTGTTGGCTCTATAAATCTGTTAAAAGCTCACCCACATCCACAAAGAATTTCCATCATCAGATAACAGGTTAATAAAGCTAAATGCATAGTTCAATTCAAAATTGATGGCTCTTTGGATGAAAAACTGGTTACAACAGTGATCTCCCATTATACCTCACTGTTTCATTGACTACGTAGAAGTTTTAATCATTTCATTCTTCTGTGTTGATTGTCAGTTGTTTCAGTTGTAAATTTGTTGACTGAAATATACAAATTTCATCTGTTAATAGCCAGAGATTGAGGGAAGCATGATAAACATCATCATAACAACTGATTGCAAACGTTTAAACAATCGTGCTGTGCCCTCAGGTTGACATCTCAGTGTGAAGTTATGATTATCCTGTGAGTCCCCTTATTTTAAGACCCACGGATTTGCTGCTGCTGTGCATCTGTGTCTCTCTATCTCTATCACAGGTTCCACTCCTACTGTAACCATTCTATCATTCATTGTAATTCATTGTCATTTAATCATTCATTGCAATTGTACAATATGTTTGTGTTGATTGTTCTGTACATGTGACATCCATTGCACGTCTGTCCGTCCTGGAAGAGGGATCCCTCCTCTGTGGCTCTTCCTGAGGTTTCTTCCACATTTTTTCCCTGTTAAAGGTTTTTTGTGGGCAAGTTTTTCCTCACTCAAACTGAGGGTCTAAGGACAGAGGGTGTCACTCCCTGTACAGATTGTAAAGCCCTCTGAGGCAAAATGTGTTTTGTGACTTTGGGCTATACAAATAAAATTTGATTTTGATTTGAACCATTATATGGTGGCTATTTTTAATTCAGGACATATGGAATGTCCAAACTCAAGCAAACTCAAACAGTCGTCATGGCATAATTAGTTTGGCTTGACGGTGAAGCAAGGCAAAAGCTCAGCTCACAGATCCTCTCAGTTAGTGGACTTTGGACTTTGTTTGGTAATTTATCAACCTGACTGAAAAGATAACCAAGGACTGATAAGCCATCAGATATTCTCTGGACATGATGAATTGAACATAAACACCTTTAATTTGATATATACTGTAATAAAATGTTCATGTTTTCTTGTATCTTTCAGATGTTAGCTTCTTTCCGTGATCATTCCTCTGGGGCCATCAATAAGACACATTTTTATTGGTTCATTTTAGAATCATGAAGCATCACTTTTATATTGTATATTATATTTGCAACTGCTGTTTGTTTTTTTGGGGTTTTTTTAAAGATATTTTATTGACCTCACAAGGAAATTTGTTGTCGTCTGTACAGAGCCTCAAACATACATACATAGACACACATATACATAGAAACACCATAACTTATCAACAAGAACAGACTAAATCAAAATCAAATCAAATTATATATACATATATACAAATGTTATTTGTATAGCCCAAAGTCACAAAACACATTCAGCCTCAGAGGGCTTTACAGTCTGTACAGTGAGTAACACCCTCTGACCTTAGACCCTCGGACGAGGGTCCTTAGACTATTCTATAGAACACATTTAACACATTTACATGTCCCTATCCTGTGCATAGCACCACCCGTAGCGGTTATTAGGGTGCTTTGCTGAGAGATGCTATGGCAGAAGGTACAAAACTTATGCCAAAGTGAGTGCACTTACAGGCCAGGGACCCCAGGGACAGGGAAGTATGACTGGCTGGGGTTGTGTGCTATACTGAGTGCTCTGCATGTAATGGCATATTGTTGAGGTCTGAGAGGTTGGGGGTGGGGGGACCAATGATTTTAGAGGCGTAGTATGTGATGCGTGTCAGTGTGATCTTATTTAGAACTTAGTGGCTCTGTGAAGAACTATTTATTCCCACAAGTTCCTGAAAAGCATGGTTCAACTCTCTGTTTATTTGCATGTGACATAGTTTTACAATAAATTAGCCACTTCCTCTTTCTTTACTTCCTTCTTGATGCACATTTAGTTTTCTCTAATTTGAAGTAAAAGTCCGGTGGACAGCTGTAGTGTATTGTTTCTTTCTGGGTCATTTAGCTAAGGCAGACAAACACAGTGCCTTGAGTTCAGGCTGTGGGTGGTTGGTGCTGCATGTTGTGTGTTGTCACATGGTCAGATTTAGGTTCTTCATAAACTCAAGGATATTATAGTGAGCAGCAGATAGAGAAGCTGGCATGAGATACTGTGATTGCTGTTGAACTCACTGACCCAGGACCAGCATGACTTCCAATAAAACAGATGGGCTTCACAGGAATACCTGCCAGCGTGCAGAATGAGGAATGAATGAATAAAAAAATGAAAGGAAAAAAACAATTATTTTATTTTATTTTATTGCTGCTCCGGTGTCCTCAGTGCTCATCAGATCAGACACTTGCCTAATGAGACTTGATTAACTAAAGGTAATGGTGGAGTTATAAGAAGAAAAAAAACAGCCTGAGTTCATGGACTGTACTTATATAGCTCCTTTCTTCTGACCACTCACTACATATTTACACTACATATCTCATTCACACACATTTATACACTGATGGTGCTAAACATTCAGACCGATGGCAATTTAAGGTTCAGTGTCTTATCCAAGGACACTTCAACATGAAGACTTGAGCTGGGATTGAACCACCGATCAGAAAGTCACTGAAGGATGAAGGCTGGATGGAAAGACACTTGGTTTGTGTCCTCACTGCTAATTTAGTCAGCTCACTGATGAATTATATCATCATTCAAACTCACTGAATCAACCTTTTTAATAATGAGTTGAGATTTTAAAAATCTCTTAAAATACTTAAACACCAAACTGATTATTATTATTATTATTATTATTATTATTTTTAAATGGATAGAAAATAATCAAAGTAGAACAACAATGATTTGGTATTTGGTAACAAACACAAAGCACAGCTGATGCTGAGGAATGTTGCAGGCATTTATCCATAAATGAAGCATGATGAGAAATCAGAGGATGACCAAATTATTACAATTTATCCTGAAGGGAACATGAATGTCAAATGTGTCAGTGTGCCGTTTATTTCCCCCAAATTCAAAGAATTTAAATGGCACATTTTTTTTTTTTTTTTACAATAGACCATTAATTCTTGGAACAACAAAAATCAGTCAGAGGAACCCTCATGAAGGTAGGGTTTATCGCTGTATTGTAGGTTTAGCTCGGTGTACCTAAAATGTTGGAACTAAGTGTATAACATTTTCTTCTGTTATTTCCAGGAGGAAATTCCCACCGTGTGACAGTATGTTGCTTGGATCCCAGAAGTCAATATAGTGTAAACATCCATGGGCCCATACAGTGCAGTCAAAGCAGAGCAAACAGAGCAGGCAGCAGGTGTTCTTTAACCCATTGCTGTCTTTGTCTCTGCCTCCTCCATCATTTCAATGGTGTTGTTTGAGAGTGTAAGACTGTCCATTTGATCACGTCGTGTGTTTTGGTGCACGACACCACAACATTGTCCCTGATATTGTTCAGACTCTCATCACCTGAGCAGACATCCTGTGCTCCAGGTTGGTCTCCATGGGGACGACACATCAGTTATGTCAGTGCTCAGTGATCTCATGGTAAACACTTATTATGTCTTTGTGCCCACAGTGGAGAATATGAGTGATATGTGTGATCTGCAACTGAATTCTCTGTCAGCTGACTAATTTGATTGAGTGTAGTAAGCCCATTTCATTTATAGAGAATAAACAAAGAGGAAGACATAAGTTATTTTTTTCCACGGTTACAAAGTGAGACAGGAGAGAACTGTATTCACACATAAAGCTGTATTAAGGACTGGTTGTTCATATCTCACAGCACTGGTGATTCAGGACATGTTACAGTGTTCTACGTGTTATATGAAGGGGCTCATCTTACATTTCATTGTACAACCCTGTGTTGTAAAAGTGACAATAAATGAATCTTTTTTACCTTGAACTCCAGTGGTTGGACAAATATAGTGTAAAAAGTATAATATTTTATTATTATTATTATTTTTTACGTATAATATAAGGGGCAGCTGTCAGGAAGTATCAGATCCCCGGTTCAATCCAGAGCTCCTCCAGTCTGCATGTGGGCAAGATACTGAACCCCAAATTGCTCCTGTAGGCTGTGCCATCAGTGTGTGAATGTGTATGAATGGTTAACGAATGGCACGAGTTGCATGAATGTGTGAATAAGATATGTAATATAAAACTATATGCTTGAGTTTCTAATAGTCAAAATCAAGTTACCGGGAAATATTCACGTCTGTAATTCACCAGTTCTAAACCTAAGTTGACTAATAACCTCCAGTCCACTTCTAAATTCTGACAGTGTTGGTGTGATAAAATCATCAGCAGCACCAATTTCTGAGGTTTCAACTCAATCTGCCAGCTTTCCCGGTGGCAGAGAGAAATCTATGTATGAATCAAGTCTATCTGTCATATTCTTGAATGAATCATCATATTCTGCAGCAAAGCACACATGGTTCTGAGAAATAAGATGTGAACAATGGTCTGCATGTCAAGGTATGACACATCAGAAGACCAAACACGTTGCTGCAGGACGCTGTGGAGCAGGGTGTGGACAGGGCGGGGTGCCGAGGGGGTTATAAATGATCTGGAGTGATCTGAATGAAGGAGACTTTGACTTGGAAACAGTTACCTGTAGGGAAGCCAATGGATGTCCATTTCCTACTGATGAAATGTTTGTTTACCATCCACATAGCTTGCCTGCATATTCCATCTGCTGAATCAGGTATGAGACTGAGAACAGGGTGGACCAGCACCTGCCTCCCTTCTCCTCCTGTGACTACACACACTGGGAGACAGCCATCCACCACGCCTGAAGGCAGACCGGAGAGTCCTTCTGAGGCTGGAGTAGCACAGGGAACAGATACGAGCCCCTTTCATGGAGGGTTTAGAGGATTTACAAGGAGAAAAACCAGGAAAAGAGGCCGCGTCAGGCATTTTGGGCGGTTTAACTCAGACACAGTGAGTGCTCATGTTTCAATCATGCTGATTTTACACCCAGATTCTGTTAATGCAGACACACTGAAAGCAGTGAAATTAAAGGGTTGGTTCACCAACATTACAAAAAATACATGTTTAATTAAGTAGAAAAGAAGATGATGATACATTTAGTACAGAGATTCTTGATCACTGAACGTGTAAGTCATTCTTTTTTTCGGTTATGGTTATCAAATCAAATCAAATCAAATTTTATTTGTATAGCCCAAAGTCACAAAACACATTTTGCCTCTGAGGGCTTTACAATCTGTACAGGGAGTGACACCCTCTGTCCTTAGACCCTCGGTTCGAGTGAGGAATTCAGGATGTACAGTTAACACAGCATTGTTCATGTGGATGCAACATTCAGCATTGATTCAAACTGTCTTCAGTTCAGTAGTATGTTGACAATATGTTCAAGTGCTGCTTTCGGCTTGTCATGTAAGCTGACAACGGTGAGAGGAGCTACGCTCCATGAAGTATCATTGACATTCACTTTCTGCTCTTCCTTCCTCTTTGTCTTCAGCATGGCTGTCGTGGAATTGAAACAAGGATGTGCAGCTCTCCCTCACACTGCTCGGGATGCTTAGGACTGTACACCTGTAACCTGAGCCTGGGGAGGTGCCAGCTGAAGGGCCTGTCACAACAAACAGGTACATGCTGATAATGTGGGTGATCATGGGTGATCATGGGGTTTAATGCTCAGCAACGGACAGCAGGATAGTGTGAGCAACACATGAACAATATAGTTCTAAAAAGTTTGAGATCATCTCCTCCGATCTTAGTTATATTTGTCAGTTATGGCTAAACTAAATGTATATAAAAGATTTCAGGGTAAATAAAAAGGCCATTCATTTTGGCTACAAACTGTATACAGTAAAGTACAAAAGGAGCTGATGGAAGTAAATCTTTATTAACACCTCTGGAGAGTGAAATGAAAGATCTCATGTGTCCTCAAGGTTTGTCTTTTGTGTTTGCAGATCAATTCCTCCAGACCCTGAAGGACGTCTAATCACCATCATACACTTCACTTCACTTTATATTCTACATTATAGTGTATGTAAGTTATTAGTCAGCATGTTCTCCAGACTGCACATGAACAGATCATCACTTATAATAAAAGGTCTTATTATTAGTATTATTGGACTGCACAGTGGCTTTTTTGTCTGTTTTACAGTGTATATTTGTAAGTTTTGTTTGACGTCCACAAACATAAACATACAGCTTGTGTGCTTTTATATCTAGTTTTCATCTCCCCTCTCATCTCATCCTTTATGGACCACGATAAACACCCGAGGACAGCTGCAGGTCTTTATGATGAGTGATTATGATTTCAGACCTTGCAACTTTTGTGTTCAGAATGTGTTATGTAGTTCTTGGTAATAAACTTAAAAGGATACAACACTTTCTCTCAAGTCTATCACAATACAATACTGACATGTTCATGCATACAGTAAAAGGGTTGTTTGTTGTTGTGATTGTTTTCTATGTAAAGAGATTGTATATGAGTGATGGGGATAGTCTTTGTTCTATAGAAGAATTCATTCTAAGTTCAGCTGAGTTTAATGAAGCTTCAATACTGTGAGTTAGCAGTGTTACTGTGTTTTCTAACCAGATGTCCCTCAATCTGTTATTCTGAGGACATTTTATGTTTGAAAGACTAACTTTAGAAGATGTACCCTTGAATTGTCCAAGACTGCTGAAGCTTCAGTTAAACTTTAAAATACATTTTTACACAGAGAATGGACTGTGGATTTTGTCCCCTTCACTAAAAGTGCCCTCTTAATATACATGTAGGCATGTGAACATTGCTTTTAAGGGCCAGTCCAGTTTTGTTCGTTTTTTTAACTGTGGTTGAATGAAGTGATTGGGAATATTTTCACCGCCATATCCAAAGCAAGCACACTCCTTAGACATTTTACTTCACAGAAAAGTTGCTGGTCTACTGCTCTTTTTAATTTAATTCAATTAAAACAATCCTCAGTGACAACATCCCCTTTTATGATTTACAGAGGAGTGACAGGAAAGGAAAAGAGAGAAAATAGGAACGTACAGGAGGGAAAAGAGGAACAGAGCAATAATAGGTGATAGATTGTGTTTCAGAACACAGAGGATAAAAGTCAAAGCACACAGCTGTCACCTGAGCTCCTGAAACTGACTGCTGGAAACTGAAGTCATGTCCACACAAAGGTAATAGGGTACTTTTTAATTTCCCTTACAGTTTTTTTCCACTGCTACTGCTTCTAAAAGTTTGGTGAATGTTCATCATTGTTATGAATCATCATTCCAGCTCTTTGTTTCACTTATTTTGACTCACTGATTTTGGTGTTTCAGCACAAACATGGCAATTCTGATTGGGACAGTCGCCATTGTGTTCCTAATCAAACAGAACTGCATGGCTGTACAGGAAGATGACACGGTATTTAAACTGTGTGTCACATTGAGGCGAGGTGTGAAAGACCTCTCCAATCAAAATCTACTGGACGTTCCCTCAAATCTTCCCAACGACACGCAGTATTTGGATATTTCTCACAACTCCATCCGAAGACTGAATGGAACTCAGTTTTCCGGACTGTCCCAGCTCTGTTGCCTGAAGGTAACTCACTGTGGCTTGCAGGAGATCTCCCCCAGTGTGTTCAGTCACACACCAGCTCTCAAAGTTCTCAATGTATCTTACAATGACTTACGTATCATACCTGACATTTCACTGAAACAGCTGAAAATCCTTGATTTGGCTAACAATCTGTACAACAGCTATCGACTTCCTCCATCATTTCAAAAGCTAACAAGTCTGGATGTGCTGTCATTAGGTAGCACGGCTGCTCTGTCCATCCACTACAATGACTTTGATCCACTGATGAACATTTCTCTGTATCACCTGCTTTTGGGAGCAGGAATTCAGTGGCAAAACTATGATCCTGGTGCACTTGCAAAAGTTAAATCTCTCCAAAAAATGTCCCTTTTTGCATGTTTTTGTGGGAACTTCAGTATGTTAGAGAAAGTCCTTGAAGACCTGAATGTGACAGGAGCGACATCATTGAGATTCATCACAGTTTTTCCAGACATCTGCAATCTGACAGGCAACCCCTTTAAGAAGCTGAGAACAATGCCATTCATACAGAATCTGACCATAGAGAACACTTGGATAAACAGCTCATTCATGGAGGTGCTTCTGAAGAACGTGTGGATCTCCTCCCTTTATGACCTTGCATTTGTCAACATCACTTATCATGAAGATAAACCAGACGGGTTCCAGTTTCGCACTGTTAATCACACAGTCAATGTTCGCTCAATTACCTTTAATGGTGTGCATCATTATCAGTACAGTTACCCCACAATCAACATCAGCACGGAGGCCGTCTATAATCTGACTTATTTAAAGTTCTCTGGGAGCGGAATGAACATTTTACCCTGCAAACTCATATCTGCTCTGCCATCACTTGAGACGTTAGATCTGTCAGATAACCTCTTAAAGGACTTAGGCTTTTGGTGGTTCCCCTGTTCGAACACCTCCGTCTTCCCCAAACTGAGGAAACTGTATTTAAGCAAGAACCGCTTCAGCAGCCTTTCCTTTATCTCAGAGAAAACACATGAGATGAAGACTTTAGAGTCTCTAGACCTCAGCTTCAACTCCATTGAATTGGATAAGACGTGTTCTTGGCCTGCTCATCTTACTGAGCTCAGCTTGGGAAATAACAACTTGGGCAACAGCGTCTTTAGATTCCTGTCATCAAACTTTGAGAGGATTGACTTGACAAAGACAGGAATAACAGCCATAACACAAGATAATCTGTCTCAGTTTCCAAAGCTGAGACACCTCAAACTCAGCTCCAACAGTATCCAGGTTATCCCTGCAGATGTCATGGCCCCAGCTCTGCTCAGTCTCTATGTAGACCAGAATGCTATCACATCTATATCCAGGGAGGTCTTGTTAGGACTCCCCAGGCTTCAGACCCTTAAAGCTGGAAGCAATCCATTCGTCTGCTCATGTGACTCCTATTGGTTCATCACTGTTCTTAACAAGTCTATGCTCCCAGACTGGCCTTTTGATTATACATGTAACACCCCACCACTGTTTGCAGGCCTGCCACTCTCTGAGTACAAAACCAGTCAGTTGTCATGTGAGACATGGCTTCAGGTTGTAGTTGCTTTTTCTGTTATAATAGTTACATGTATAGCCTTAGGTCTAGTTTTCTATAAATGTGATGGAGCATGGTACATAAAGATGTTATGGGTGTGGATCAGAGTGAAGAGGAGAAGCAAGAAACACTCCCACATGTTGAAGAATGCATCATTTAGTTATCACGCATTCATCTCTTACAGTCATCAGGACTGTGGCTGGGTGGACAGTCAGCTGGTACCCTCTCTGGAAGGTTCTGGGTTTTCACTCTGTGTTCATGCGCGTGACTTCATTCCTGGTGACTGGATCATAGATAACATTATCAACTGTGTGGAGTCCAGCTATAAGACGCTGTTTGTCCTCTCCAAACATTTTGTCCAGAGCGAATGGTGCAACTATGAGCTCTTCTTTGCCCAGCACAGAGCCATCAGTGTCCAGAAGGACTCTTTAGTCTTCATATTACTGGAGCCCATTCCAGCTGACTCTCTGCCCAAGAAGTTCTTGAGACTTAGACGTTTACTGAGACAGCAGACGTACCTTGAATGGCCAAAAGATGAACGGAAGCAGCAGGTTTTCTGGTCAAGTCTTAAATCCATGCTGCATATGGCAGACAAATCTATGGTCCTAAAGGATGTGGCCATGGCCATTTCAGATGCAGTACCTCCGCTTTTAGACCACAAATAAGAGCTCAAAGATGAGTTCCCCTTTTTTCAAGTCTATCTAAAAACAATACTCACATGGATCTCTAAGCACTGCTTACAACACGTTTTGGTTGCTGCACTTTTTCCTCTAAGGGACATAAATGCCATTTGGTGCTAATTTTCATCCTCAGTACTCTGACACATACTCTGACACGGTCACGATTAAGTAACAGAACAATACGAAACACACAAGACAAATAATAAATGATACACATATCAATGCATGCACAAAGATCAGCTGGAGCTAAGCTGAAGCCAGACTGAATAACGTGATAAGTTTCACATTATAACCTGAAACTTTTGGACAAACTTGACAGTTAAAAACTGTCAATACTGATTTTTACTAATCAAATATATTTTATGATATTTACAGTATGATCACAGTTATCACCAATTCTCTTTATATACAATCAGCGGAATGATGACAACACAGAAAATGAATGGTATATACTGGTTTGATAGTCAGTGGTGATCAGTTTTAGTTGTTTTCATGGAAGCTGCTCCTGGAACTGAGGAGTGCACTTTTATCTAGTCTAGAATATCCCAGATTAACAGTTTCTATTCAGTGACTCAAATCTCTCAAGTCTCACTGCACTGTTTATTTACCATTTTTATATTTTATTCTATTTATTTACCATTAATTATATTCACATACTTAATGGCACTAGAATCTAGAATTTCATTACATTTCAGATGTGTAAAACAGAATCGTAATGTTAGTGTTTTGCCTAGTCATGAATGAGAGATATATGCACTGACTGTGATCAACTATTTAGTTCATATGATCTGGTATTGAGCCAGCAATGTCATAGTTGTTTGGACTGGTTGTTACAAATAAATGTTCATGACGAAAAATAAATATTCTGATTTTGATGTCAAATGTTTCAGAATTAAATTCAGCTCAGCAGAGAAATCATTTGTTCTGTTGTGTTCGAGTCCTCTGTTTAATTTGAGCAAATGTCTCCACCTACTGTTTGTAATGACACTTAACACATACCAGAATGAACGAATGAATTAGAATGAGACGACAGTCTCTCTTTTTTAATCTCTATAATCCATGATAATAACTGTAGCTCTGCTCTAATAAAAATACACTTGTATTTACAGAAGTTTTTATTCTAACTACATGCTTTGTCCTTCTCATGCAGCTGTTGAAATAATTTGTATGGAGATGTTTATTCACAAGGTATCACATAAATCCATGTAAATCATCTAAATGAAGTTGCTGTTAGCTTAATATAAATCAGTGTACTAAGCCCTGACATTCTTACTATGTAGGCTTATAATATATGATACCACTTTATATGATGCCTATGCAGTTATAAATGTTAATAAACCATTAACACTTCATACACATGTTATAAGTCATTTTTAACTTTGTGCTGTGATAAGCACTTTGACTGCCGTTTGAACTAACTAACTAACTAACTAACTAACTAACTAACTAACTAACTAATAATAATACATTTTAAAATGTATATACTGAAATTATTAAAAATGGCTCTTAATCAATACGCTTGTTTTTAAACGTATCTTTTAGTTTTAGCAAAACAAGTGGACAACTGTACGTTCGGTGAGCAAATACGTCAGAGGGGACTACAATACCCATCATTCCATGCATGCAACATCAAGATGATTTGCGCCGACTCACTGAGTTGTGTAGTTGCCCCTGTTCTCTCCTCCTTTCAATGTAAGATGGTGGTTTGTGGTGTAAGTAGGTAGCCAGCACCTTTATAAGCTGAGAGGAAAGGCCGGTTGTTTCCAAAAGACTGCTGCTTCTGAGCCCCGCACACGGCAACTTTCTGTCCGGAGTTACTGTCCCACACAGGCGGACTTCAGCCTCAACATCCTGGAGAGGAATCTCCAGTAACACATAGGCAGGGTGAGTATCCAGACTAACAGTTATCCCAATTAAAGCAACGCCATAAACTCGGCTCTGCACTGAATCATCATGTCCTCTGGAGGACACAAGTTACAGAGTTAAGCCAAAGCCTCGTACAGTTGTCAAACGACAGCTAGTCTGTCAGAGGCGCTGCTCCGGGATGAGAGCCGAGACAGCCTCACTCACGTTGGGTTGGTATATCGCTTATGTCGGGCTCTGCCGGCGGAGGGCAGGCAGGCACGCAGGCCGCGTAAACTCCTCTTCCTGGCACACTTTTTGTGCGGAACACAACTTATAAACAACACACTAGCGTGCCAGGAGGTGTCCGTGTCTGTTGATAACATTGGCGGGGTGTTTTAGCGCACAGTGAGGGTTGTGTTCACGGCACAGCAGAGCACAAGACAGGCTGTCTATGCTTAGCCTACGTCATACAAGTCAGACAGTAGCTAGCAGCATTCCAGGCAGCCGGCCAAGCCGGTGTCTGTTAGCATAGCTGTTTAGCTTAGCCTAGCCTGGCAGGCAGGCAGGCAGCGCCCAGCTGAAGTGTCACTTCATCGGTTACATGACTGACAACAAAGCTGGTTGTAACCTCCGAACCAACATGCCGTGTAATTCTACGCGAAGTATGTGACAATCACACAAGTACACGAGCTTCTTGTGTCTTTACATTTCAGCTGAGAGCACTCCCAAACTTTGCATCGTTACCCGCAGTTTGTTTGGCGCAGTCAGTCAGTGCTGTGATCATATGATGACGAGTCAGTACCGGTGACATGACAGCATCAGTGGCTGTTGATTGTTTTTGCTCTGGGCTGTATAAGTGTGCCAACCTTTGGCGTTAACACCAAAACAAACACCGGGATTTTTCCTGACTGTAGCGTTCAGGGTCAAAGGTTGTGAGCGGCGGGCTCAGCTGGGAGCAGTGCGGCTATCTGCCACAGCTCCGTGCTGATAGTGTTCTCATCAGACTCCCGCTGCTCCTTAACTGTTCAGCCTCAGACACACAGTGACTTTTACACTCTTCACTGCATTGTCCAGTTTGCATTTTTCCTCTCCTCTTTTTGTAATCGTACGATTTCACCCTGAATTTAAAGCTGCTCTGAAGAACTCTATCACCACTTCCTCTAAGTAACATTTTTAGCCTCATTTAGCTCGTTGTTTGGGTTTTATCAGCCTGCAAACTGCACTCTCATGAGCATCACATTCCAGCTGCAGCAGACAGCTGTTTTCTGATAAACCCACTGTACCCTACCTTCCAGCTGACAGACACACTTAGAGACTTAGCTGATGAACAACACAGGGGAGCATTCAGCAGATGAATGTGATGACCAAACCAGAGCTAATTCCTCTGAAACTGAGCCCCGGACTGTTGCTGAGGAATCCGTGTTCAACCCTTTGGTATCTGTTTGTGAGCACAGAATATGGAGAACCTGACAGATATGAAAGCGGGCATTGATTTGGCCTTAGCCAACATTTAACATTTGAGTTCTTTTGTAGTGGACATTGAGTTCTGATTTAATTGCTAAAGGATTGTTACTGAATGTCAGGTATTGTATCTTCACTCAAACAGTAATCAGACGTTAATGTAGCTGTCTGTATGATGCACCTATGATGGTTGGATGGATTAATGGTTCCTTCCTGCTTTTTGTGTTGGCAGTGTCTGACTTGTATTCCTGTACCAGTGTCTGGAAAGTCCTTCCCCTGAGGAGCTGGGTCTTTGTGTTGCTTTATGAGCATACACACAATGCATTTGAATGAATCATTAATGAGAGACAGTCATAACTGTATTATAGGCCAAGTCAGAGTGGGCCTCCCTGTTTGTGCTTCACTTGTATCGGTGTGGTTCAGTTGGTGGGTGTCAGTTGACAGGGCCTGTGTGGGGACAGTTTGGTCATGTTGTTCAGGGTAGGTGACATGTTCGAGCTCTGTGTCGTTCTCTGAATGAAGGTTCTTCCTCTTTGTCTTCACCGCAGCGCAAAGATGAACGTCTCTCTGTGAATGTCGGCCCACGCCTTGTGTGGCGGCGGCAGCTCTTCTGTCACACACAGGATGAACATTCAGGTTGTCATGTTCAGAGGTCAGCAAGGACAGGAGGACCTTCTACAGGCTGTTCTAACTCAAGTGCAGTCCACACACACACAAATCACACTTAAATAAAGTGTCATTTTACCTGAGACATAGTGCCAAATGGTCTTTAGTGCTGATGAGGCCTCTAACATGTGTTTGGTCCACACTGATGTTCTCTTGTTCTGGGTTTCTTTGTGTTCCTCTGCACAATGTACAGCAGTGAGAGGTCGTCAGTATACGGGAAGCTGCCGCCACATGGTGTGACCACTGTTTGCAGATCATTATCGTTCATGAGTGTGGACGTTCACATTGTTTGTTCACGAACAATAATTGTTGGTGTAGACCTTTACGGCAGTGCACGTTCTTTTTCTAATAGACTCTGTTTGCACAGGTCTGATATCACTGATATTTGTAATCATTTCAGAGGTTGTTTGTGTTCATAATGTAGTCAAACTGTAACACATGCTGTTAGAATCAGCACAACTTACTCCTTCCTGTATAGTGTCAAAGTCATCCAGGTGATGTTGTTGTCTGTCTCTACCTCCATGGCAACAGCGCACTTTGTGCGTTTTTGTGCAAGTGCAACAAAATGTAAAGAAATAGAAGCTAAAATAAATGCTAACCCAAAGTTATTTTCCTCCATTAAAACAAAGAAACAGGAGTCACTAAATCCACCAAAATGTACTTATCCTTGTTTACTTCTCTGTATATATTTGACAGAACTAATGCTTAGAATGTGTCCTCTGACACATTGATCTTTGCAGTGTGTTTAAAAACCTGTGATACCCATGCACACGTGTTTACAGTTCTGCATAGCACAACCTCTGAATAATACATGTCACATGACATGCTAAGCTAAGACACATAGCAGCCAAGATTCAACAAGTTAACCTCCCTGTCATATCTGTTCTCCAGTCATCATCCACAGAAGTGACAGCATGCAGCAGACCAGAGTCACCATCCTTGGTTGTAAATTTAACTTTACATCATGTCATGTCATCTTATATAACATCTTTCTAGTCTTCCGACCACTCAAAATACTTTTACAGTGCATTTCTCATTCACACACATTCATACACTGATGGCATTGGCTGCCATGCAAGGTGCTAACTGCTCATCAGTTTGAGGAGCTAATCATTCATACACATTTAGGGTTTTCGAAGTTCATTCCCATGGAAACCTTCCAGACTCTTAATAATATTATTTACAGAGACCATCAATACCACCATGAGGAAGCACTTGGTGACGGTGGCGAGGAAAAATTTTGGAGTAAACCGTGACTTTACAAAATTGAAGGTTGCCTCTTACTAGGGAGCTTAAATATATCCTGGCAGCAGTCAGTTACATGCACATAGCACACTGCTTACTGCAGGGCTATTGAGGCCACGCCCCCTACCTGCACAGGTGATTTCTGTACCTGGACCACACTTTAGAGCCCAGAGCACACAGACACTATTGAAGACACACATGTCAGCTTGTGGTCTACATAATATTGTTCAAATAATTCAAACTTGATAAAGTTGTACTTACAAATAAATCTGCTAAAATGTTTTTAATTGTTTTATTTTGCATGACTGCTTATGATAAAACAATGTTTAGATTTAAACAAACTTATCATAATACTTAATAAATTTGTTTAAATTACCCCCAATTTACAGTCAAATTTCAATAATTCCCATGGATGTTTCAGATTTGGAATTTTCCCAAAATTTCCCAGTTTAACTTCCCACAGAAAGTTTACATCCCTTTGCAACCCTATACACATTCACACACCGATGGCACAGCCTTCAGGAGCAATTTGGGGTTCAGTATCTTGCTCAAGGACACTTCAACATGCAGACTGGAGGAGCCGTAAATCGAACCATTGATTATCTGATTAATGGATGACCCGCTTTGCCTCCACAGTGTGCCTGCAGCGACTTCATCAGAGTTCCTGCTGTTACTACATGTATATAATATAATTAGATATTTATTGAAGCATTTTAAATAGCTGTGTCCTTTCTCTTAGTTCTTATGACTCTTAAAGACTTTTCTCTGTTCAAATATTAATAAAAATAGCTGATTATCAAACTATCAAACTGAAGAGTCACAGCCCAAATGTGACATTATAAACCTGCCCTTGTCTTTCTACATGCTGCTGCTTTTATTTGTATCTCATTGAGGTCATTGTTGTCGTCATGTCTGGCTGATTTCTTCAGAATATATTTCATCCTTTCTGATTTTCACAGTCTGTCTTGTCATAGTCGAGCAGTCCTGACAGTGGTGGCTGTTGGCCTGCTGTGTTTTCAGCAGATGGTGGTGTGGGGCTGATGTGTGCTCAGCTAAAGGTCTCCTGCACTAACAGGTGGAAGCAAACGATGGAGAGGAAACAGGAGTAACAGGACACCACCAAGTCCTTGAAGAGAGAGTGAGTGTGCAGGTTTCCCTCAGTAAACTGTTAGCAGTGATGCTAATCATTTGCCAGTCCAGTTCAGCCTTGTCACAAACTCTCTGTACTCAGTGTGGAATGTTCAGTTCATTCATAATAATAAGTAGAGTTTGACACTGATAAAATATCTCATTGATACCTGACTTCAGAATAGAATAACTTTGCATACTGTTTGACCTCTGCCAGCTGTATGAAGTCATCAGTCACATGACAAAACAAGCAGGTGGTCTTTTTTTATTGAGCTGGTAATTTTTTTTATCAAACGCACCTCAGATCTGTTTTTACCTGAATCCAACCAGCATTTCCACAATCCCACCAGGGGAAACGACAACACCTTGTCCCAGGTCTCTGTGTCTCCGGGTCTCTGTGACTCCGGCTATCTGAGACTCTGGGTCTCTGTGACTCTGGGTATCTGAGACTCCTGGTCTCTGTGACTCCAGGTCTCTGTGACTCCAGGTCTCTCTGAGACTCCAGGTCTCTGTGTCTCCAGGTCTCTGTGTCTCCAGGTCTCTGTGACTCCAGGTCTCTGTGACTCCAGGTCTCTGTGTCTCCAGATCTCTGTGACTCCAGGCCTCTATCAGACCACATTTCCCTGCCTCTCCTTCTTACTTACTCTGAGCTGATGAAAAGGATCAAACCATCAAACATCAGGTGTGGACAGATGGAGCTACAAGAACTGTACAGGACTGTTGTACATGAACATTTTTCCACTCTGGAGAACCATGTCAGTCTTGAGAAATACAGTGACATCACGACAAAGATAGCATTGAATGGAGAGGTAAAGGTCCCATCCAGAGTCAAAGCTGCCCTTTGGAAACGATATAACACAGACCGAGTGAGACTGAAAGCTGGAATCAAGGAGGCAAAGTCAGGAGACACTGGAGAGCAATCAATGACACACTGAACACCAAAAATGTGTAATAGTCTCCTCCAGAGGACCAGCCACTGTCAGTATCCACAGTGATTCTAAGAATGATAAATGGTAATAGTAAATGGACCCATTCATACACTGATGGCATTAGCTGCCATGCAAGGTGCCAACTGCTAAACAGTTTTAAGAGCTAACCATTCATACACATTCACACACTGATGGCACAGCCTTCAGGAGCAATTTGGGCTTCAGTATCTTGCCCAAGATACACTTCAAAATGCAGATTGGAGGGGATCGAACCACCGATCATCTGATTAGTCGAGGACCCGCTCTACCTCCAAGCGAGAAACATGAATGTGAGTAAAACTACTGCATTTGATGTTATCACTATATCAACATTGATATCACTTTGATAGGAGAGTTCCCATCTGCTCCAAGACAACCACCATCATCTCTGTACCTAAACAGTAGATAGCAGCGTCTGGTCTAAACCACTGACTGCTACTCACCCACATTCTGATGAGAAGCTGGTTCTCCAGCATCAAAGACAACATGGATAGAAATGGACGGAACCACTCCTCTACTCCTGTATTGGACATCGGAGCCTTCCGGGTACACTGCAACCCCTGACATGACAAGGGTGGTGCATAGAAGACAACTTGTGGAGTGGAGTGGAAATGATGAGCACTGACTTTAAATGTCAGTAACCTGCAGGTATGAGACGCATCACTGCTAGATGTCTCACAACAGAAATAGAAATGCAAACACAAATGTAATGTAAATCTAAACTGTGTCTGTATTTTGGAAAGTACTACTGCATGTGTGCCACCTAGTGGCTGGGAGACTTTCGGGAGCCAGTACAGCCCCCTGAGCTGGTGTATGGATGTAGACATTGTATATTTCTTTATGTGTTGCAGTGGCTGTGAGAACAAAGCTTCAGCTCCTCCAGAAGGGAGATGATTGAGGTCAGTGTCTGTCAGAGAGAAGTGATCTTTCAGACCTCTGTAGCCTGCTCCTCAGCTCTGCTTGAGGCCAGCACATTTAGGCTACATTTACGTAACACACCCCAATCTCTGACAGTACACAGCAGCAGTGGAGTTGCATTGTGGGTAATGTAGGAGCCAGGTATGGACAAGAAAGAAAATTGAGACTGAGCCTCTGGTCTGCACACCTGGAGACCTCGACCTGCATGACTTTAGCTGATTTGGTGGATATTGAAGTGAATATTTCTCTCTGTTCTCTCTGCTCTTATGAGGTTGTGATGGATATATGAGCCCAGCACCTGCAGTAATGCTGGCCTCACTAAAAGTAGTTACTAATTTCACGGCCGACATGCAGCGCGCTATTCAGACTCATCTCACACAGTGGCAGCTGCCTGCAGAGCGGTTCCCTGAGCTGAGCTGCGGCAGGAATCAGTGATGACCATACATGTCCAGCAGGGAGGAAAGGGTAGGCTGGTAGAAGCACTGCTGCTGCCCATCTGGACTTCCCCTTAAAAGAGAGAAGCCTCGCCTGACTCCACCCTGCCTTGCACACATGGTATTTTTAGCTGTCAGCCACTCACTCCCTGCCCTGCTGCCGGGGATAGTCACACATGGATATGCTGGGTACTCGATCAGTGAGAGGTACGGTGCAGGGAGCTCTGACATGTTGAAGATGTTGTTGGTTTTATGGAAGTCTAGCTGTCAGGCTGCAGGTGTTCACTGTCTTAACAGGTGCCTGTGTTGGCAGTGGGCTGTCCATCAGATGCCGGTGTAGCATCTGTCCCATCATCCACAGTCCTCTGATGGAACATTAACAAGTTTAGATTTAGCAGTACCTCTCAGCTCAGAAAACTTTATCAAGGTGGAGAATCAGACCCAACTTTTGCCATGTTGCTATTTGCTAACCACCAAAAATAAACCAACTAGTAGCATGTGAAGGTCACGTGATTTTGTTGTCAAAGTAAGAAACTAAGAGGTTTCTGTTATTATGGAGACGTCTTTGGTTCACCCCTCGTACTGTGCACGTCTCTAGACACTTTGTTCAGAGGAGTTACGTTCGTTGGATTTTTTTTTTTTTAAGACCACTGAAGTTGTAACCTTCTCAAAATGAATTTGAACCATGGTTGCATGTAATCTGCAAACTATGACAGTGGACTAGTAGTTTTAATCTTTCTCTTTAGTTATAACCAAGGTAGGAACTACACTTCCTGGGGTCCTCAAGTCAAACATTACATCATCAGCAGTCTGCCTCTCCAAACGCCCGCTGAACATGCTGCTAACAGACAAAGTGCCCCCAAAGTGCTTCAGAGTCCAGCCATGCATTAAAGTAAATCAAGTGTTGTGAAATCACCCAATTTCTCACCAATTAAGTAGCAGCAGCGTCTGCCTGCAGAGGTTTCTAGAACACTTAGACTGAATCAAACCAAGTTGAACATCTTCTCTGCAGCCCTCTGTGACACAGCTTCATTAACTCTCGTGGTTGTGAGTCACATTGAATCTGCACATCAGTGGTTGGAAAGCAGCACTTACAAGTCATCGTTTGACTTTGTGTAATGGAATCTAACATACAAGCATATTATCATAACAACATACTAGTCCTGAGTCATACTATCGTTATGTCAATATAAATTGTGTCAATATCTTTCCTGAGAACTTCAACACTAATGTTAACTCAAGCCTTCTTCAACTCAAGCCAAAGGCTTTCTTTGAATGTACAGGAGATCTATCCAGTTTAATTTGCTCTATGGGGTTGAGGTCTGGATTCTGAGGGGGGCAGTCCATCATTTTCAGTGTTGCAGCAGATTCCTTCTGTCACAGGTAGTTCAGACAATAGTTAGAAGAATCTTTATGCTCATTGTCCTCTTGGAAAATGAATCCAGGCCTAATAAGATAACTCCCAGGTGCTATTCTGTGTCTCACCAGAATGTTGTGGTATACTTTCTTATCCATGATTCATCAGTTTTCACTAAGTCACCTGTTCCTGAGGCTGAAATGACCCCACATCATAATACCACCCCCTCTGTGTTTAACTGTTGGCAAGAGACACTCATTTTTATATCCCTCCCCTCTCTCCATCCAACATAACTCTTCACTCGCCAAAGTTCAAACAACACTTTATGGCAGTCTTCCTTCGTCTATTTCTTGTGTTCTTTTGCTAATTTCAGATGTTTCTCTCTGTTTCTCTTTCAGTAACACTTTCTTTGCTGCTATTTTGCCAACAAGTCCTTCTTCACCCAGTTTCTGACACACCCTTCTTGAAGACACTGTTGCACCATTAGTCACTGTGCCGTTGATCTTGTCACGCAGTTCTCGTGAGGTCTTTCTTCAGTCCTTAAGAGATGCTTCTCTTGTCTGTCAGAAACTTTCTTTTTCTACCTCTCCTCTTTTGGTTCTGTAGTGAATTGGTGGCATCATGGCGGTCTAAAGTGACTTTACAGTGCTTGGACTGCATCTCAAGACACAGGCCTAGCTTGTTTATTTGTTTGTTTTTTAAGTAAAAAGACTCTCTTGGTGATGGCTCTGTTCTATGGTTTATAGAGCACAATGAAGACATTGTATATTTCATTCATTTTAATGACCAATTCAACAAAAACAACTGAAACCTCTTAAGCATGCCAAATGGTCTAATATTTGGGCCACCACTGTATATTATCTACTCATTTGGATGAATCAGGCATTTAATGCTTTGTGTCTGCAGGAACATAGATTAGATGAGCATTTGTTTTAATGATGAATTGCATTGCATGAATTGCATCAAGACAAACACTAATCAGCTGTGTCTCAGTTCAGACCCTCGACTGTTTACTTTTTTTAATCACTGTGACAGAGGTAAAATCATTGTTGGCATGAAAACAAACAGAGAAATCAATGAATTTATCAAGACATTCCATCACAAATGAAGCCTCAGTCATGTGACTCATTTTCAGACCTGTGAGTGAACCTGAAGCTGCAGTTGTAAAATCACAGACAAAGAGTGTCATTCTAACAGCTCATCTGATCTGAGGTCAGTGTTCTGTGTTCTCTATCTATAGTTTAGTTCAGGAAAAAAATCAAGTCTAGACACTTTGATCCTTACATGTCCTGAGCTGGATGGACATCCAGTGTATTTCTGATCCTTTGTGTGTTTTGTCCGGATACATCTGAGCATTCATTCAGTGATGACATACAGTATGTCATGTTGCATCTGTTCAAAGAACAGAAAGTGCTTCTGTTGCATTAGCATGCTGCAGTCGTCCTACAGCAGGGCTGTTGATCCTCAATGGAGCCAACCTGTTGCTGAAGCCTCAGACTTTTTTTCACACTGTCGTTGTAAACAGAGCAAGACAAGAACGTTAACACAGCAGGTCTTCCCTGAAAAATACCTCCACATGTATTTGAGCTAGAGGAGAATGAGGGCAGCAGCACACCCTCCTCTCCCCTCCTTTCTGCTCCACTGAACGGGAGCACTCAGCTCCTTGTAGACCAAACTTTGAACCTCTTCCTCTATTACTGTAGAGAGCCTATCAGCACAGACATTACATAGAGCGTTAGAGTTTATGACTGAACTATGACCAGGACAAACGCATATGATCCTCAAAAGAAGTGAAACATCTTCAGGTAGAAGCTGAGACTTCACTGAGACTTCACTAGATGTCACTAATCCTACACACTGGACCTTTAACTGCGAGGTTTGCTTCCTTTAACTCTTTTGTTCTGCTGTTGTCTGGAGTATCAGTCCGTTGTATGTATGTTCCATTCCTCTCTGTTCCAGTCCTGCAGCTCCTCTGAAAGCTGATCATTCCACCGGTGAGAAACTGTATGATGTCCCGGAACCCCGACGTGAAGGACGACTCAATGGAGTGCCCACTGTGTATGGAACCACTGGAGATCGATGACATCAACTTCTTCCCCTGCACCTGTGGATACCAGATCTGCCGTTTCTGCTGGCATCGAATCAGGACAGATGAGAACGGTCTCTGTCCCGCCTGCAGAAAGGTAAACGTCTGTCCTATCTGAAGCCTGTCCAGCATGGTGCAGTGACAGAAACACATTAATTATCTCTATGCAGGCCTTAATGCTCACTTCTGATTGTTTTTGAACACCCATGGTACCGTGCAGCTCAAACCGCAATGGTTCCTACCATACTAGAAATTCTACACGATGGTACTACCGTGGAGTTTCCACTACATAGCGGCCACCTCTGCTCTCCTCCCGGCTTCTCACTGCATGCTACTCCTTTGTAAACAAACACACGGCAACTACTGCAACCGAACTACACAGCTGCTGATTGTCTGTCTGTTTGCCTGTTACTGGTGACGTCCAGGCATATGATAGGCTGTTTCCACACGCTGGGTCCGCCCTTCTGTTAGCTGATTGGCTTTTCATTTGTCTCTACCGGCAAGAAGGAACTCCATGAAAACAGCTCTGCTTCGATAGAAATTCACTTCAAAACAAACAACAAGCTAAAGTTCAACAACAATCACACCATCAGCTTCATTCAACAGATGTTTTTCACAGCAGCCATGTTGACATGAAATAGTAAATGTGTTGACAAAAGGATTGCAAAATTCTGGGAATTTTTGATACTTTCCATGAGAATTAATGGGAATAAACTGCTTAGTGCAGGGCTATTGAGGCCACGCCCCCTACCTGCACAGGTGATTTCTGTACCTGGACCACACTTTAGAGCCCAGAGCACACAGACACTATTGAAGACACACATGTGAGCTTGTGGACTACATAATATTGTTCAATAAAATAATTCAAAATCGATAAAGTTCTACTTACAAATTACCCCCAATTTACCCTTAATTCACATACATTTCCATAATTCCCATGGAGTTTCCGGTTTTGAGTATTTCTAAAGTTCCCCAGCTTAACTTCCCATGGAAAGTTTCTGGGAATTTACCAATTGACAACACTAGTTACCACTGATATGGATGGTATGATATGGTTCTATTCCATTCAGGTCATCAGACAGAGTCAGGTGGTGCATGTTGGTTCATTGCTGCAATAAGTGGAACTGAATCTGCATTAGCTAATTGGAAACAGCTGTGTTGACCCTTTCTCATGTCAAAATGGCTGCTGTGAAAATGTGAGAGGTTATCACAAACATTCGCTTTGAGCTTTACCCCCATATGGAGTGCTTTACATATTGGATGAACTGATCAAATCAAATCAAATCAAATTTTATTTGTATAGCCCAAAGTCACAAAACACATTTTGCCTCAGAGGGCTTCACAATCTGTACAGGGAGTGACACCCTCTGTCCTTAGACCCTCGGTTCGAGTGAGGAAAAACTTGCCCACAAAAAACCCTTTAACAGGGAAAAAATGTGGAAGAAACCTCAGGAAGAGCCACAGAGGAGGGATCCCTCTTCCAGGACGGACAGACGTGCAATGGATGTCACATGTACAGAACAATCAACACAAACATATTGTACAATTACAATGAATTACAATAAATGGTAAGGTGATTGCAGTAGCAGTGGAACACAGATGCACAGCAGCAATAAGTCATTAACCAACAAAGCTGTAGTGGGGATGGTAGCAATAATGACTATATATGGCATGTAATGCTAAATATGGTGGACGTCAGCAGCAGACCACGGCGGCAGCCACGATCCATGAGAACCTGCTGGACGAGAAAGCACAGAAACTCCGGGGAAGAGGTGTAGTTAGTAATATCCAAAGAAAAGGTGTAAGAGAGATAATGATTGACAGAACAATAAAACCTCAGGCCCCGTTTATACGGACTCTAAGGGATATCGAACTGCTTTACATTGATAGATAGAGAGAGAGAGAGAGAGAGAGAGAGATAATGATTGACAGAACAATAAAACCTCAGGCCCCGTTTATGCGGACTCTAAGGGTTATCGAACTGCTGATCACCTGACTTCTCATGTTCATCAACCTGTCAGACTTTGCTGTAATGATGTCACGTTCCCACATCTCAGAAATACACTACATGAACAGAACTGAAGAACTAATAGTTCAGATGGTGGTTCAGATGGAACTAATGCTTCAGAAGAAGTCAAAACTGGGACAGGATCAGCATCAGACAGACAGACTCACACAGATGTTCTGAACAGCACAGACTGTATAATCTCTGACAGTGACAGAGTGAATGATATGTGTGTTCTGCAGCCATACCCAGAAGACCCGGCGGTGTACAAGCCGTTGTCACAGGAGGAGCTGCAGAGGATAAAGAATGAGAAGAAGCAGAAGCAGAACGAGAAGAAGCAGAAGATCACAGAGAACAGGAAACACCTGGCCAGCGTCCGAGTGGTCCAGAGGAACCTGGTGTTTGTAGTGGGGCTGTCTCAGAGGCTGGCTGACCCTGAGGTGAGATCACACACACAAACACACACGATAAGGAACATACTCGTCTGATGTTGAATTTTTGGTCCAAACTGTAGTGAAGCTCTCTTGTGTAGCAGAATATACATGAAATGAATGGTGTGTTATTGTGCAGCAACAGTTCAGTCTGCCAACATCTCCCACATTCAGCAGGCCCACAAAATAACAGCACAGTGCTGTCAGTGCCTGATGGCGTCAGTGATGATGCTACATGCCATAAATATCCCTGAAGATATTAATCATCTTTCCTGTGTCAGGCTGTATGAAAATAAACACAAGACTCCTTGAACCTTGAAATCTGGGAGTGTGTGAGCCCACGCTGCTTTTTTCAACTTAAATAAACTGTCCAATGAGAAGGACTCCCTCTCTGCTGTTAACACCAAGCACGTTTAGCTGGGCACACACACCTGACTCCATCCAGTCTGCCACAACAGTTCATCATCATAGATAGCATTACAAAGTGGATTCATCACTTCACACATGTACCTACTATCAGTGTAACTATATTGACAGGATAATAGGGAATTTGGTTACTTATTTTACTTCATTTATTTACAGAATATGAAAGAATTGAATATGATATTCATATATCAGTTTTCATTAGTGTATAGTCACCTGAAAATAAGAACTGTTATGTTTTTGTTACCTTATAATGAGGCTTTTATGTCCACAGACTCTGAAGGTCTTCTTTCACACAGTCTGCCATGTTCTCTACAGTAGCCCAGAATGAACAAACTAAACAGTGGATAGGACCTGTTTTGCATGTTTCACAGCGATCTTAGTTTTCTTTAAAAAAGTGAGGGTGAGGTCATGAGACACACACACACACACACACACACTGTATGGTAATGTCAGTACCTGATGGAGGATGTGGAGTTTTCCATCAGTTGTTACTAACAGAGGCGGGTCACACACTGTGACTTTTTCTAGGGTTGAGGCAGTTTGAGTTCAAATCTGGATGCAGAACTCAAACTGCCTCATGACCAAGTCCATGCTTTAGATTCCTGCAATGGATTGTGGGAACATGTGAGGCTTACATTACAAAAAATGTCTTTCTTAAAATTGGTCTGAACTTGTGCACTAATGTAACAAGGTGTGAGTGAAGCTATACTGTGGGGTTCTTTGTGTGTGTGCGCACACAGGAGGAAGGTCACACTGGATCGTCACCTCTGTGGTCTCACTGTCTAACAAGATAACACGAGAGCTGGGACAAAATGCTCCTGGACTTGTTTGTTTCTGTGCCTTTGTGTTTTGTAGGAAGAGGGTGGGAGGCTGGGCATGGTGGACAGCTACACGCACGCATGCACACTCACACACATAAACTGTCAGGCTTTAACTGAATGTCGGAACCCTGAGTCCTGCCATCCAGCTCAGAGCACTGGCACCAACAGCCAACTTCCTGTGGAAGTACAGAAAGGTTTCTTCGTGATGAAAGGCTCCTTTTGTCTCAATCCCAGTGAAAACTTTAGGTGTTAGACTTCCTTCCTGTTACACAAACTCAGATTATTCAGATTCTCAGATTAGCAGCAGTCATGATCAGCTCCATCTTGTGTTCAGCTCTCAGGTGCACTGCAGCTGGTCAGATCTTAAGACAATTCTTGTCTCATTTTGACCACATTTTATTTGTGTTTAACAGATTCTAAAGAGGCCAGAATATTTTGGGAAGTTTGGAAAAATTCACAAAGTGGTGATCAACAACAGTACGTCGTACGCCGGTTCACAGGTGAGGCCTTCACAACACACAAGTTCATAGTAGAGTCAGAGGGGGGGGGGGGCTCCACAGCCATACTGATGAAACTACTTTTTGACGTCAGCTTTGTCTCTGTCTTTTTTCCCAGGGGCCCAGTGCCAGCGCCTATGTCACATATATCCGCTCTGAAGACGCTCTCAGAGCAATTCAGTGTGTCAACAATGTGGTGGTAGACGGCAGAACACTGAAGGTAATCCTAAAGATGAGAGTAGAGATGAGAGAGGATATCATAGAAGGTTCACCAACTGAATATTCATTTATTGTTTAATCTATTTTGTGTCTCACAGGCTTCCTTAGGAACAACAAAATACTGCAGTTACTTTTTAAAGAGTATGCAGTGCCCCAAACCTGATTGCATGTATCTACACGAGCTGGGGGACGAAGCTGCCAGCTTTACAAAAGAGGAGATGCAGGTAAGTTCAGAAGACACTGAGAAACTCTTTAAACTTGTCAGAATGTGCAAACCTTGTCTACAGACCATGAGAAATGTGAACAGATATACACGGTCAACAGTTACTGTATGTCTAAAAAACAATATGTAAGAATTGTAATCTTAATATAAAACACTTAAGCCTCAGGTGTTTTCCCCAGTATCAAAGTCAGGGTTGTAAAATTCTGGGAATCTTCAAAGTTGTAAACTTTCCTTGGGAATTAATGGGGATTTATGGGAATATACAAGAATAAAGCAGGAATTTACAAAATTGAAGGTTGGCCCTTAATAGTGAACTTAAATATAGCTGGTGAAAATATATTTTGGCTCTTGACTAAAACAACCAGATTTCATGCAGCTGCACTTGAATATCTGCTTTGCCTCAGTCACATGCACACAGCACACTGCTTACTGCAGGGCTATTGAGGCCACGCCCCCTACCTGCACAGGTGATTTCTGTACCTGGACCACACTTTAGAGCCCAGAGCACACAGACACTATTGAAGACACACATGTGAGCTTGTGGACTACATAATATTGTTTAATAAAATAATTCAAACTTAATAAAGGTCTACTTGCAAATAAATCTGTTGAAATGTTTTTAATTGTTTTATTTTGCATGTCTGCTTGTGACAAAACAAAATGTTTAGATTTATGTTTGGATGTGATATAGTTTGTTTAGATTACCCCCAATTTACACTTAATTCCTGTAAATTTAGATAATTCCCATGGATGTTTTGGAGATTGGGAATATTACAAAAAATTCCCAAGCTTAAGTTCCCATGGAAATTTTCTGGAAATACAGGAAACTTTCCTCCCCTTTAATCAAAGTATCATCATGGTATCTTGAGGTAGTCTGACTTATTGCAGCAAGACTGTATATTTCTATAAGTTGCCTTATATTCCTTTGTTCATTCCCCACAATATACATTACCACTGTAGTGCTATCATAATAAAACATTGTGTTGGTGTTAAGTGTTTCTGTGTCTAATCTGTTGTTTTGCTTGCAGGCAGGAAAGCATCAAGAGTATGAGCAGAAACTACTACAAGACCTCTACAAAATGAACCCGACCTTCCTGCAGAGCTCAGCGTTGTCAGGGGACAAACCAAAGGGCAAAGGCAGCTCTCTGCAGAGGTATTCAACACCTGCCTCACCTGTGCTACTCTCTGTGTGTCTCAGTAGACATTTGACTTCCTAACCTTCTTCATTTCCTTCTTGTACTTGGTAATACATAACATGCTCCGTGTGAAAAGTTTTTCTATTATTTTTTAATATTAATATTCATTTAATGTTGTTTTTTTACAATAATAAATACATGGCTTTCATCACTGGGACTTAAATATGAATAAAAATGTGAACAATAGCACAGCTTGAGCTTAGTTTTGTCTCTTTGCTCTGTTGTCCTAGGTCAAACAGCTCCAGTAAAGATGGCTGGCTGTCATTACAGCCGTCAGGGAGGGCGATCAACGGTCTGTCATCAGACCACAGGAAGAGTCCGCCATTGGATGGCTCCGACTCTGAAAACTTGACCCCTGAGGGGCCTGAACCTGACCTCAGCCTTGGCCCTGTACCGGCCCTCTCTCCTTTCTCCCCAAACTGTGACCTTGCTAGGTAAACCAGAATGTTATCAACAACTGTGTCATTTCATATGTTTTCTTGCCTTTTATTCATCATTTGTTCATCCTGCCCACACCCACAGCGTTCATTCAGGAGCAGCTTTTATAAGACAGATGTCTGTCAGATGGCTGGTAAATATAAATACTACTTCTTTTAAATGTTTTGCTTTTATTTTACAGCCCCAGCAACAAACTGCCAGAAATCATCAGTATAGGAAATGGTGAAACCTCACAACTGGTAAGAAACGGACATACTGTTGGGCAATCTGCTGTCAGTAGTCTTAATAATCTTAATCTGTTAAAATAATTAGTTTGATATGTTCATATTTTTGGTTCATATTTCGTATGTGCTGTAAATAAATTAGATTAAAGTGGCTCTCCTTCTCTTATGTCCTGCAGCTCCTGGGCAGTGACTCTCCGTCGCCCCCTCCTGGCCTCAGTAAGCCCAGTCTGGTGGTTCCCATCAGCGTCACAGGCCACACAGTTCACTCACCATTTGAGGCGGCTGCAGCAGAATCCCAGTCCCTGTTCTCAGACAACAGTAACTTCAGGCATCCAAACCCGCTCCCCAGTGGACTGAGCGGCTTCCCCAGTTCTCCACACAGCAACGCCGACTGGCCCACTGCACCAGAGCCACAAAGCCTCTTCACCTCAGGTGGGAATAACAGCCGTGTGGTGTGAAAATAAGCAGTCTGTCTGTACAAAGTCTCAGACTGCATGATGTAACAATACAAAACAAATGTGGGTTACAGTGGTGCAACAGTGCAGGCTTTAGATTAGTCATTGTGAAGGCATAAAATGTTTTCCAGGACAAATTATAGAAGATAGATGATGAAACATATCAGTCGCTTTAGAACAAAATATTTAATGTTTCAGTGTGTTTCTATCACTGACACTGTGTGGATCTGCTGGATGGATCTCCTTTTCCCATGAAATGTGACTCCTGTCAACAGTTGGCCACACACAGGCCAGCAGTCAGTCAGCCATTTATTCACAGACAGTGCCTGAGGAACTCTGAATTAACGCGTTCAGTGTGTCAGTGATGAATCGATCATTCAACAGTGAACTGCTGAAAGCTTGTTGACTGTTTCTTTGTGAAGCCTGCTCACAGCTGTGTGTGTGTGTGTGTGTAGATACCATCCCAGTGTCATCGTCCACAGACTGGCAGGCAGCGTTTGGCTTTGGCTCGTCCAAACAGCAGCAGCAGGAGGACGACCTGGGTTTTGACCCCTTTGACATCACGCGTCGAGCTCTGGCTGACCTCATAGAGAAGGAGCTCTCTGTTGAAGACAGCTTCAGCTCCTCCATGTCTCCCAGCTCCTTCCCCCACAGAACTCACGGACCCCTCCTAAACAAAGGCCTCGGCCCTCCAGGAGGGTTGCGTCTCCCCAACCACCTCCCATCCTCTTACCACTTCTCCCAGCATCAGCACCTTCACAGGGGAAGCTACAGCTCCTTCAGCTTCCCCACTCACCCCTCATCGTCATCTTCATCCTCCTGCTCCTCCACCTCCTCCTCAGCATCTTGTGGGTCTTGGATGGGTTCCACCTCCTCACGCAGTAACTTTGTGCACTTGAACCACACGGTCAGTCCAACAGCCTCCACCTCACACAGCAGCTTCTTGGACTTGACGGTGCTGCCGGGACATCACAGTACTGGGCTCGGAGGAATCCCCATCTCAGGTAAATCTGGATCAGGGAGGTCTGACTTGCATGCACATGATGCTGTCTAACCACCTTTATTAAAGTTTGACAGTGACAAAGACATGACAAAGTTTGACATTTTCACAGTAATGGGTCACCTGACTCCCTTGAAGGTAGGATTTCACAGTCTGTTCTGCCCTGTGGAATATTTCTAACACACCGACTTCAGGACAGCCAACAGCCAGCCTGGTGAAGTGTGTCAGTGCAAAGAGGAGAAAACGTACCATGTTTACCTCTGTGTCCGGATTTCTATGATTTCACTTATTTTGAATTAGAACAGACAGTATATGCAGTATACTGCTAAATAACTGTGACTATCTCGACAACTAGTTCAAGACTAGAGATCGTTGTTCTGCACTGCATTGTGGGTAAACGTATGCTTGTTGGCCACTTGGTGGCACCACATCGTTTACTGTAGCATTGTAATACAGCAAAGAGGTTTGTTTTTTCATCAAACACACACCTCTGCTGCTTCCTGCTGAACTTCCTGCTGCAGGGATCCATCAGTCTGTCAGTGGCTGTGGTCCAATAATCCACTTTTCTTAGGAATCTTCCTCACTGAGTGAAATGACCCGAGAGTATTAACGTAGCCACCATGATAAGAGCTGTTTGAATTGAACTGTTAAAGAAAAGAGCTTCAATGTTTCCTTTATTATCTCCTTTAGCATAGGATACACTGGACCATCCTTTCCAAAGGAAAGGAAGTAATGCCGTCCCACAATGCCTTGCGGCAGCAAGACCAGACATAAAAACATCACAGTGTTTAAACAGTGTGATACAGACTGCAGCAGTGTTGTCCATTTTTATATTTCTTGCATGGAACAACACGGTAAGAGTGTCCAGGGAGATGTATCTAAGATGAGCATTTTGTAGTCCATCTTCTGGACTTTGTAGTTTTACCACAGATCACGTCAATAACATTCACAGTCACATCATGACGTAGTCTAGTGAGTGACAAGAGCAGTCGTCTTCTCCTAACTCCTCATGAATTCTCCTCACACATTTTCCAATGAGGAAAGGAAAAGTAGTTAGGAAAGGCCTTAGGAGCTGATCTTTTATTTTTTATTTTTGACTATTCAACAATATCCACAGACCTCTGCTGCTTTCTGCTGAACTTCCTGCTGCAGGAAGTCATCAGTGTGTCATAGTGTTGTCCAGCAGGAGGACTCTGCCTGTAACTTATTGTATATTGTTATTGATTGTTTTCAGTCTCATGAACTCTCTTCTCTCTAAAACTAGTCTTTCATCAGTTCATTTTTGGTTCAGTATCATTCATGTATATCCACACTTTCTTGACCTGGAAATAGTCTTTGCCTGCCCTGTTTTATTTTGGTGTCCAGCGCAGAGCACACAGAGCACAGGTGGGAGGAGAGGCACAAACAGAAGGATGTTCACTCAAATGAGGCAGCACAAAAAGAAAAAGAGGCCAAGACACTAACTCTGCCCATATCCCATGGTGCTTTAGAGGAAACTGGGTCTCTCAAAAAACTGTCTGTTTCTCACACTCCACTGCCAGTCTGATGAGTCTTTCAGTGAGAACAAACTTAAATGAGTAACAAAGATGCTCATTTAATGCTCAAAATGTTAATAAACAAATTTGATAAATCACTTTCTATCCAGCAGACGTGCTTAAATCTGCATTACAAACCTGTTGTTGTATGTAGTTAAAGCTGGTTAGGCCTGATTCTACTCAATCCTGTAGGAAGAGCGTCGGGCTCTACAGGATGCACGATGGCCCAAAAAGACTTTGATAAGCTCTGCGAAATGACGTACTGATTTGACGGTCGAGGTTTGTTTGGAATGTGTAGAAGAGCCACACAATGAAACATTTTATCTCCATTCAAGTTAGTAGACAGCTGGAAGTTGAATTTTTGGGCGCTCATGTGCCACTGAGCAGCTCTCTGAACCGAGCCCAGCCTCAATACATCCATGATGCTTCTATACACAGCTGTCCAATGAATAGACCACACACATGGCAGCAGGCTGCTGCAAAATAAGCATATACTCATCAGACTGATGCGGGAGACGTTAGATTACAGCAGCTCATTAATTCTGCATGTCATTTTTAGCAAAAGTGGCATTTCATGTTTTATTGTCAAGTGAATTGTTATAGAAATGCTGTGTGTGAAGTTGTGAGTGTAAACTTCCCCAAATCCAACAACTCTAATATTAGCCTAAACCTACATACAAAATAGCACCCCGTACTGGCTCCCACAAAGGAGAATACTTTACAGTGGATGTGATGTGCCACAAAATGTCATTGGGAGGAGCTGCTTGGTTAAGTGGTAAGCTCGTTAGCCACCTATGCTAACAAAAACAGCCCCACACCAAATGAACAAAAGTGTGCAGAGGTGTGTGCATACCTTCCACCATATGTAGTGTACAGAAATAGGACACTTAAACCAGCAGCATCTACTCTCTCAGGTTGTTATTGCCCACTGCAATGATCTCATTAACAGTGTATCAGTAAATGACTAATGTTCTAAACACATGATGATGGTTGCAGAAGATGAGGCTGACAACCTTCCTCTGACAGCAGTCATAAAAGATACCGACTCATTCCGTGGGAAATAAAAGGAGCAGCTAACGTTGGATAACTGGGTTCAAACTGATTTTGACTGAAGGCTCTTCTCAGCTTCATGCATTAAACATGGCGGTATTTATTTATCTGGGGATGCAAATGGCAGCATAGGTGATGATGTTAATTCCAGCCATGCTTCTCTGCCTGGCAGCCTGATCAAGATCACGCCAGTTTCTTCTTAATCACTCGTGTTTTTTTAAAGGTTACGGCTTGACAGTATTTTATTTAAACGCTTCATACAATTAATGAAATATTCCTTTGACGTCATGGCAACAACGTCTCCAGACCTGTTGTAATAAATAATACTTTAATGGCATTTCCAGAGTTTCTTCTATGCCTTAGCCATCTTGGAGGAAGTGAGCTATGGGGTTTAATGACTGCACCGACTAACAATCATTCTGTCAATTAGTATTTATTATTCATAGAGCCATGGTAACTGGAAATGCTGTTGTCCTCGTGAGGCTTGCTGTCTGCAGTGTCTCATTAGACAAAGCTCTAAATGATTCCAGCTCCAAAGCACGGCACCGCCACACTGCTTTGGGGCTGCAGGACAAAACACAGCAGCTGAATAATGAGCCCACTGCTGCAGCCTCTCAGGACTCAAGACTACAGATCTCAGATCTGGCTGACCTGGCTTCATTTTGACCTCGGATGTGGAAAAGTTGATGTGATCGTTGGATTGTCTGAGCACATTTTATATTCAAATTCAGTTCAAATTATTGTTCATTAGGGATGTAACGATACACTCAACTCACGACTTGATGTGGTTCACGAATAGTTGAATAGTCTTTTCCACACTGGTAAGAAGAATACAGTTGTCTTTGTATGCTATGGTCAAATTTAAATCTCATTAATACTGACTCAACACATGTCTGTGCACAGTGTTAAACCTGGCCTTTCAGTTCATCATGATGATTCAATTGATAGTTAAATTGTTGCCTGTTACTCCTGACTCCAACTGTGACGTTTTAATGTAAAATGTAGCATCCGTAAAACAATTGAAGCTACACCTAGCTGTCAGGTAAAGTGAGACACCTATAGTGTTATTAGGAGCATTTGAAGCTTCTAATTCTTTCCTCATTAAATTTACTCTAGCTGTGTTGTCACACTGAACCGCAGAGGCCGTGTTCAGCTACCACAGCCCGATGCTTTCTTTCACTACCTGTCCGAGTCTGCTGAGGTGTTGGCTCAGGCTGAAACAGAATCCACATTTTGTTAAGCTTCACATTTGTATTTCAGGGTGCTTTCACACCCCAAAGAATACTTAAATCATAACAGTATCCACAACAGAAAGGGTCTGTTCACTCTGCTGCTCTTTGCTAAGCAACACAGAAGTATATGCTGCTGTACCGGCAGAGTAGCCTCTGTCCTCTTCATTCATCCTTTAGTAGTTTTTCATGTGTAGCATGCAGAGACTAGAGCTTGCATTTTATTGTGTGTCCCGCTGTTATAGCACGATGCAGAGTGTTTTCATTCTCAGTGTAAACCTCACATAGTCCATTGGAGTGTCCAGGTGGCATGCAGTGACATCAGACAGGTGTCATTGTACTGTATGTGGATGTTTAAAGAGCTGCAGGTCGAGTGTCTAACCGAGGGTGGAGCCAACACGATGAAGTTTGTGTTTCAGTTGCATTCACGCACAAAGTCCAGTAATGTGTCTCCTTCCTGCTGGGTTGTGCAGAGGTGTGGCCTGTTAATGTATGCTTTAGAATGTAAACACCATGAAACAATGTTTCAACACAGGTTACAAACAGCAACCTGTGTTGATCAAGTGTTGTCAATGGAGTTCAGTATTTGAATTCCACATAGAGCTATAAGTACTGCAGGCATAGTGACCTCCCTCTGCAGGGGACCGAAGCTAATTCATCATTTGAGCATCACAACCACTGTGAAATGACTCGATGCACCATCGCAACTTGATTTGAACTTGATTTTATTCTAAATCAAGCAAGCAGAAGTTAGCTGAAGTCTCTAGTGCACATGTCCACATTTCTTCCATGCTACTCATTCATTCGTTCATGAATTCATTCATTAATCTGATTAATCTGAAGTTTTTTAGGCTGATGTCATAATCCATGGATTTGAGTGTTAGAGCTTCCTCTCTCCCTGTTTCCACGCAGAAAACAGCACATGTGTAGAGAGTTTAAATGTGAAAGAGTGGCAGGACGGCCTCAGAGCGCTTTTACCCAACATCAACATCAACTTTGGAGGACTGCCCAACTCCTTGTCTTCCTCATCGTCATCCTCCTCCTCATCCAGCGTCAACCACACAGGGCCACCCGGAGTTTCTGGGAGTGTTTCTCACAGTCTCTGCTGGGACAACACAGCCAGCTGGATGGACCCAGCCATCATCAGAGGTAAGAGTCCCGTCGTGCTCAGAGGCACTACATTCATGTAAGAATCTGAAGATAAGCTCTTATGGAGAGTATCACAGTAGAGATGGGGCTACTAAGGTTTTCAAAACACTGAAGAGGGAAGAGGTGAAGAGGTCATATCCATCAAACAACACCTAGTTCTGTTTGTCCTGCACTGCTTCTTGTTAAGATAGTGGCTCCGTCCCTATCCATGACAGTGACCCGCTTTACCTTTGTGACGGTGGGACCACTGTGCCACATGCACATGTGCAGGGACAATAAATGGGGGGCTGTGTGCTCTAAAATAGAGACACAAGTGAAGAAGAACTGACCCAAAATCAGCACATGAAAATATTTTTAGTTGGATCATTTTACAGTCTGATCTGTGACTAATGTTTCCCATGACCCTAGAGGTTCTGTAGACAGAGCTGAAATAAAGTGACACTTCTTCTTCATTAGTCTGCTTCTAAACAGAAATAAATCATCGTTTTTGGACTCATCTCACCTCACCACCCTCCAGCCCGTTCCCAGCTGCTGCTGTTACTACTCTTACTCCCATTTCAGACTGGGAACCAGAGATGTCTGGTAGCTGCTTAAGCACACTTCATACACAGGTGGATGGAGCTCTGGAAATGTGGTGGACCACTTCATTCCAACCTACAGTACCTTTGACCCATTCATATTTAGTTCCATAAATATTAGCAATGAAGCATGAAGTAGTTCCACAGAACAAGATTTCTCAGAGTCAGTAACATGAAATGAATTTCCTTTGTTGAATACAAACACAGGCTGTCCAAAGCCGAGTCCCATCTCATCCACATGTCATGATGATGAGAATGATGAGAAGACCTCAGACCTTAGATGCTTTGTTTGTAATGGTGAATGCACAAATATTTTTGGTGTGCTGGTGCAGATTGGTCTTGCCATGAAGGCAAATCAGGCCCAGGTTGGGAACCTCTTCCCAGCCCGTAGTTTATAGTCTAAACTAAAAAAATAAATAATTAAATTTTTTGAAGAGATGTAAAAAGAAAACTGAAAAATTGTTTTTAGTATTTTCAAATCTATCGAGGCGGTGTTCAGCTCAGTTGGTAGAGCAGCTGTGTACAAAGGCTCAGTCCACGCTGCGGCAGCCCAGGGTTTGAATCCGACCTGTGGCTCTTTCCCTCGTGTCATTCCCCATCTCTCTCTCCACATTCCTGTCACTGTTCAGCTGTCTCTGTCAAAATAAAACTTGAAAAGACCAAAAAGAAAAAAAAAGTTTCAAAAAAGATCTTTTCACATTTTGAATGTTGTTGCCTCGTCCTCTGCAGGTATGCCGGCCTCAGGTGGAAACAGTCTGGACTCTCTTCATGACGACAATCCTCCACACTGGCTCAAATCCTTGCAGACGCTCACAGACATGGATGCCCCGTCCAGCACTGCCTCACAAAACGGCCCCTTCGGGAGCCAGCCACCCCCCCACAGAGCTGGTTGGGCGCACTACCCAGCCCCCACCAACCAGTTTCACTCCCCACCACCAGGCTTCCAGACAGCCTTTAGACCTGCAGCACAGACCCAGGCAGACCTGCTACAGAGTGCAGCTATCGACCGGCACTAGGGACTGTCAGCACACACACACACACACAGCAGCAGATACAAAACTATTAACAACTAATAAGATAATCTCTAATCTTTTCATTTCTTCCTCCTCCAGTTCTTCTGAGCTCTTGTGTTTCTGTTCTTGGTTTCTGATGGTTGTTATGAGTCTGGTCTAGGCGAGCTAACCCAGCCACGCCACACTGCCTCATCATTTCACAGAGGAGTGCAGAGACAGAAGCAGAGCCGCTCATCATGTGAACAGTGTGTTTGAGAAGACGCATAAACATCTGACTGATGTGATGCTTTAAGAGATGGTTGAAGTCAGATGCTGTTTCCAGAGAAGTCATCCTGAGACAACAAGCTGCATGAGAATCAGCCAGCGCTCGCAGCTCGCCATCATAAGTACAGATGACACACTTTAGAAGGTTGCAGTGACAGTGTGTAGCTCAAAGGCTTTGCTTCTGGTCTGCTTGTGTTTTAGGCCCTAGCAAACATTTCATTCTGATTGTACCTGTATGATAACATGTGACCATTAAAGTGAACTTGAAATGTAACAGCACACTGATTTGGACATTCTCATAAAGTAGATAGTACTGGAAGCTTGGTGAAACAGTGACTGACTTTATGCCACTAACAGACATTTGAGACAGGCTGTCCTCGTCTCTTTATGGACACTTTAGTCTACTGTACGGGAATCCACTGATTCCACTTGTGTCATTTCAATGGGAGATGATGTGACCAGGCCCTTTAAAGAGGAACTGCACATCAGCATGTTTCCACGTTTGACACTTCTAGACTGCAGGACAAGCTGTGTGTAGTGAACATACCAGACCTCTGGAGACCCCTCCTCAGCTCAGACGGGGCCAGAGGCTCCAGGCTACATTAGCCAAAACTAGCATGTATATATAAATAGGTGATATACTGTAGGAGTGCAATGCTGAATCAGTGGGGTGGTTTGAATTCACAGTTTAAAATATGTCGTGGAGACATTGGAAAACAAAATCTCAGCCTTATGTCAAATGTGAAGAGCTGCAGTGCAGGACTTGAAGATGGATGCAGTTCTGTTACAGCACAGTGGGTGTGTGCATTCATGGATATTTGGCATGTATAGTCCGCACATTTAGGGCCATCGCTCGTCCTGCAGACGGGAGCAGGAAGTAGGGTTTGTGTTCAGGAACGGTTCTTGCAGAGCAGTAAATGGATTTGAATCTGTGCCAAAGACTCAAAGTCTTGCAAGTCAAAAGTGTGCTGTGTGAATATTCACTGTGTGCCCAGGAGATCCTCTGGCCAGACCTCTGTATCAGAGGGTTGAAGGTAGACAGACGGGTTTATAGCACAGTCTGCCACTGTGTGGCGCTCACTGTCAGCTGTCTGCAGAGACCTCGCCCATTGTCCCAGATTTATGTGACGGCTTAAAGCCTCAACCGCTCGACTGATGATGACATTCGGGGGAAGTACTGTTGTTCTGTGCTTGTGGTTTTAGATATTTAAAGAGTTCTATTTAGAACGTTTGAAGAGTTTTTAACTTGATAGGCCTCCAGCAGGAAACTCATTTCAGAAAATCTGCAGATATTTGAGGCGTGTGCTGGGATAGCAGAGCTTCAGACCAGCTCAGACCATCAGTAACATGAGGTTTACATCATGCACCTTTTTATCATCAGAAGCTTCACTTTGTAATGGTCCTAAGTTGTATTTTTTCACATGGTCCTGACAGCTTTCATAAGTCAACAGTGCTCCTGAGGATTCGGTCGCTGATGCAGCCTAACGTGTTTTCATAATGTTCAAACATGTCGATGAATGTCAAACATGTCAGTGAATAGCTGAGGGGGTCACATCTCTCTAGGTCTGGAACATAAAACAAACTAAATATCAAATAAAAGAGAAAATCTGAAGTGTTTTTGCTCCTTATTTCTCCTCTGCATTTGAAATGAAGCTTCAGGTTCACACACTTTTCTTTTCCATATGATAAACAAGTCATGGAAACAAGTCGTTCAGCCCAAAGTGGGATGATTAAACTCCAGTTTCTTCATGTGGCAGCTGGTTTAGAGCTCATTATGTCTGCGACATGCTCTCCGGGTTTCCGCTGAGGCTTCTCTGTGGTACACCATCACATGTCCTGTAAAATCATTTGCAAGGACAGACGTCCAATGAGGAGGCAGCAGTTTGCAGATGCAGTGAGCGCTCATACTGTGCCTGTAATGTGACAACATACAAACTTATGCTGAGCAGGCCAACACGACACTTAAATTTCAGACATTGGTGTGTAGACATCGGTTTGTTCTGTTAGATTGCTGTTTGTTTGAAGATCTTTATTCATTTCAGCAGTACGTCTGCCTCTGCTCGTGGTGATGAAGGATTCTTGGCTCGCCTCTGTGGAGGATTTTTTTCTTTTCTTAGTGAATTACCAGTTATTTCTGTATTTACACACTGTTTGCCTCCCCTCACCCTCCTGATGTCTTTCACACCTTCTGTCACCAACATGCACAACAACCAACAGCATTAGTAAACACACCGACGAGATTTATTTTGTGATTTTACATTCCACAGTTGAACATTTCCTTTTTTTTCTCCTATGTTATGTTTTTTTTCAACAGACACAGTACTGATGTTAAAGGTTGATAGATCAGTTTAGTTTCTGATGATCTGTCCACAATGGAAGCTGCAGTATCTCTGTCCTCGTCGTCATCAGCTCTGCTCTGATCAAGTCCGTGCCTGTGTGCTTCTTCTCTGCTGACTCAGCTTTTATTCCTTCTGATGTCGACCTCGTGTGTAACAGCAGTTACAAAACAAACTTTCAGTTTGTCTGTGAGCTGCAGATATTACTCCACACGTTTAGCCTGTACCTCTGACAGGGCGTTGAAATGTGTTCAGTGTCACATAACAAAAAAAATAAAAATCATATATCATATAAGTCATATATGAATAAAACAATAATTTGTGAAATGTTTAAAACTAAACTCATTATTATGAATTTTCATAATAACTCTTTTATAGGAGCTCATGACCTTACATTTCATAACGCTCTCTCAAAAGTCTGTTTTTATTTCATAATGGCATTTTTCAGTCACGTGACCCTGTCCTCTCACTTTGCAGCCAATCACGTGTCCCCTGTTAGCTCCTGTTAGCTCCTGTCAGGCTGCTGCTGCTGCTGTAAATGAACACAGACACAAAGTCCTGCTGCTGCAGCAACATCTTCTTTTATTCACTTAGTTTACTGAGCTGCACATGCTGCCTACATACAGGGCTAACTGGAGCTAGCTAGGTAGCAGCCGAGGCGTGCAGCCTTGCTAAGAAATCTAAAAAGTTATGTAATGAAATCAAATGTCATGATGAAGTGTCATCATGAAAGACAAGCTGATTCTTCAAATGCCTCTAATGAAATAAAAAAAGATACAGTTAAGTTTGAAAAATTACTTCAGCTATTTCACAAATTGTTGCAATATGTATATATTTTACATCACCTCTCTCTCTTTCCATATATATCATAGTACTGAACACTTCAGGGTTTCAAGTACGGTAAGTTCTGGATGTCATATAGGCTAATCCGAGCTATCATTACTGTGGTGACATCTCAACTGTAAATTTGCTCAATCAGTCCAAATGAAGCTGTGATGTATGTGAAGGACAGGTTGTAATGCATGAAATGTAATGTTTCATGTTTTCAGATGATGCTTCAGTTCAGCCGCTCTTTAACTTCTGCTTTGGAGGAAAAATAATTGTTCTCTCTGAAATCACAGACTGCAGGTGTGATGAAACTTAATAATAGATAATGATAATTCCAGTGAGGGTTTAGTTACTCCACAGCACGTCACATCTGGACCCTGTTACAGTCTGCTTATTAGTATCCTACATAACATCAGTTCTCTACCAGCTTAGTCAATAACTCCTCTCGCTCTACGTATGCCATAAATTTCTCATAAACTTGCTGTGTGTGTGTGTGTGTACTCTTGATGTCCATTAGAGTTAAAATCATTTTATGGTCAATTGATTTAAAAAACATACGATGACTGCAAAGTGGCACTCATGGCTCATATGGACGGCATTAATAAATACATTGTGTAGAATTAAAGAGCAGCTGTTGGTTTCTAATCACTTTTAGTTCATTATGTTCAGGCAGCAACTTCATTATTTCATTTTCTTCAGACTCCTGATGGTCATCTTTGTTTTTCAGAGATAATGGTTTGATAGCTTATTACGTCAGGAAATGCCTTTAATTCATAATCAGGACTTCATTATGTCATGACTGTCTATAAGATTAGATTATTCTAAGATTATGTGTTGGCCTACCTACGCAGTTACGATCTGTCACTTCTGCTCTGTCTCTTCTGAGAAGCTCGGGCTCAGAGGATAAAACACACAACATGATGTGATCACCAGAGAACCCTGCCTGACTTTTAGAAAACGTTAGTTACATCATTATAAAAACATGGACATGGTGTTTACATTGATCCCGCCGAAGGTGTCATCGCTACCTGAAGAGTTTCTTTCAGACTGCGTCACAGATCTACAATAATCCATGTTTTGTGTGACATTACTGAAATAATTCACAACAACTATTTCCAAATTCATCCTGACTGAAATATTTGTGCATTCAACCAATTCTACAGCAGACCAGCACTACAGAGCGAGAGGCTGCCTGATGTGTGTATCTGCAAGCAGTCATGGGCGAGAGCAGCTGATAGATCAGGCAGTCATTTAAGGTTCATCCTAGCTGATCATAACTTGGGTCTTATTTTTGTAGGTTTATCACATTTGATGATTCAGTTCAACTCGGTTGATTTCTGAGGTCTGTGAACACATCACTCACTCAACAAGTCATGAAACACCAACAGTCAGCTGATCAGATCTGACAAGAGCACACGACATCTACAGCCATACTGTATGAACATTAAGGGCTGAATTTTGAACATGAAGTATTGATTTTTATTGATTTCTGTTTGACAAACACAGAGCAGATTAGAAACGGACGGTTCATTCATCTGTAGTCCTCAGAGTACATGATACATTATATTCTGACTTCATTGTTTGGAGTGTTCCTTTGGTTGACGACTGAATTGTGAGAGGAAATAATTTGACCTGATCAGTTTAGAATTAAAACAGGCAGTCAGGCGCTGCTGAGCACACACACAGTACAGCTACAGCTAGGTTAACCACGGCCAAACATGTTGACACTCGCTGATCTAATTCTTACAAAATAAGACCCAAGTTAAGCAGAATTATCCTTGAACAGATCCCAGGTTCTCCCTGACTGTACTGTCGCTCAGCTCTGATGTCTGTGCCTTCAGTGTCAATGGCCTGTTTATTGCATTCTTATCAGCTTCCCTAATGTACATAGAAGTATTAAAGCCCATGCTATAGTGTGTATTTTGAGTGTTGACAGGATTCTTAGCTCGTCTTCTTTAGTCTAGACGTCTTTCCGCTGAGTGGGGTGCCCACAACCTTTCTAACCTTGTGCTTTGATACTGTACTGTTTACAGAGACAGCCCTGTCAGGTCTTTACTGTTGGCGAGAGAAAAAAATAATAGCTGGGTGAAAACCTGTGAGACATAGCAGATCCTCACAGATTCATGGCTATGAAAGCTGGAGCACGTTCGCATCAGATGCAATAACTTAAGCCTTCCACAGTCGCTCAGGGCAGCAGTGCACAAATGTGAACATGCTGCGCCTCCTTGACTCCTCTTTATCTGCTGTGTCTGCTGGGGATCTCCAGGAAGATGACAAGAAGTCAGTTGGGTTGAACAGGATACTACATCTCTCCATCATGTCTTTCTGTTCAAAGCTCCTGCCTTCACACATCCCCAAAGGCAGGGCTCCACTTTGTCATTATGATCATTTTTTACAACGTTTTTCTATAGAGAATGCAAAACGACACCTCCTCACACACTCACACACGTTTACCTTTATGACTAGAATCGAAAAAAATCAAACAAACACAACATTTGCTCTGAAGGAACGCTCAGTCAACAGTTCGTTCACAACATGACGGGTTCAGTAAAAAGGAAAACACACTTTGACTAAAAGAGGAACGCGTGTATAAAATGCTAAATGGCATATGGATCATAAGACAGAATGGAATGCACCTACACAAGAATGAACATGGTCCAACATGACAGCTCCTGGTTGTCTCTTCTCTGGAATATTCTGTACAGTAATGTACAACAGTGGAGGTCCCGGTTCTCCTCGCTGCCCTGCTTGTCCAAAGTAACTGGAGGGACCTCAGAAACACTGAAAGTTAACACATGGCCACTAAACATGATCCCAGGTGAGCAAGTCACATGGTTTCAATCCATGAGAAACTTCTTCACTTGATGGCAACAATCTGACCGTTTCCCTCCAACACTGCTGATTCACCGAGTTCTCCACCATTGGTTCATAGAAGTTCTCATGTTGTCCTCACTCACTTTCCAAAATGTAAGTCTTTCAGCGTCTCCACAGATTTCCTTTGCAACCTTTCAAGGTCATGGTCCATTTCATCGTCTGCCCACAACAACAAAACAAGCACAACTTCAAATTTTTGATAATATTTCTTTAGTTCTTCAGTTTTTTGTTATTTTCGAGATAGCAGATCATCAAGACACCCATTTTTAAACACACACACACAAATTAAAAAAAAGATCCGTAACCAGGAGAAACTGGAGATGAGCAGATGGATGAGGACATTGAACAGTTTTTCTGTTTGTTTGTTGTCAATCTGTGGGTTCAGTTGGGTCTTCTCAGCTTTAGCAGACGGTGCCGTTCTCCTGTCTGGACTTGGGGCAGGTGGATCGGGGTATGGGCTGGACGGAGGGAGCCAGGGTGCAGAAGAATCCGGCGATGAGGGTGAGGCCAAGGCCACCCCAGGCACAGAACATGGACCAGCCGTAGCCGTGGCCGATGTCGTCAGGCAGGCCGTACAGGTTCCGTGGGTAACGGGAAAGCTCGAAATTAATGCCAGCAACGCAGGTACAGAGGGAGATGATGCAGAAGGTTCCTGAAACAACAGAAGACAACATGAAACATCAGAAACAGAGGAGCCAAACCTTTAATCCAGACCTGTGACAACCCTGACTGATCTACTGGTGAAAAGGAACTACTGAAATCAACTTTTTCCCAGGTCACATCAGTCACATATGATCATACCAATATGTTTATATCAGGGGTGTCAAACTTTTTTTTAAAGAGGGCCAGATTTGACAACGTGAAGATGCCCAGGGGCCAATACTAACAACAAATCTAAAAACCAGTCCTTCCTTTCTTTCACATCTGAAGTCAGGTAACAAAGAATACATTGTATGGAATACGTTAAACCTACATGAAGCGGAAACAAATCTCCTCATATTCATTTTAAACATGACTTATTATGAATAATGCAAAGTCTGTTAACATTAAAGTTTAAAAGATATCACTATCAGCAACATGAGCAGTTACTTTATGTCCTTAGAGGTTAATGTTTAGCACATTCAAATGTCAGCCATCTGACAATTATATTACAATTATCTTACATAAATATATTATAAAATCTTTTATATAAAATATATTACATAAATATATTATAAAATCTGATGAATCCTCGGATTGGATGAAATCTGACATGATTGGCTCTGGACCCGACTTTGGACATGACTTATTTTTATCATACTCTTCTGATTTCCCAGATATGTTTATGTATGTTGTTTAGCTGTTCCAAGGCATGTGATGATCACAGACGGCTTAGCAGACAGGCAGGTGTAAGTTCTGCTGGAAATCTCCTTCCTATAGCGTTAATGAAACTATGGTGGAAAGGCCCTGCTCAGTGTCAAGCATGGCAGACTCTGTAATGTAACAGATCAGAATGATTCTCAGTTTCACATGTAATGAAAACATATTTATGCACATTCTATTCTGTAAAAAGAGATGTGATACGCCAGACCTTTTATTATAAACATTTCCTCATTATCTTTCCTACAAAATGTATTTGCAGGCTTTTCCCAGCTAATGATTCAACCATTAAAGTTTCAGGTCCACCGAGTGTTGGACATGTTCCAGTAGACCATCCCCTGATACTGTCTGAGCATTCATTGAAAAGCACTTTTACTTCCAGAGCCCCGGCTGCCTGATACAACCTGACCTCATCACTCTGGAAGAGAAATTTGTCTCTTTGCTTCTTCTTCTGCTAAATCTGTGAATGAAACAGTGTATCCATGAAACAGGCCTCAGTCTGATTCATCACCACAATAAAAACAAAAAACAGGAGACATCAAGCACAACCACTGACTTCCCTCACTTTCCAAATGTTTTTGTGTGTCGTCTGAATGAATCTTTATTTTGGATGATGTTTCATAGAAGCAGTTGGATGTGCAGCCTCTAACTTTGGCCTCATTTCGGGGCTCTGTGACCCTGTGGGCTGCTTCGCTGTCATTTGGCCGCTGCAGACTGACCCAGCCTATTCTTGTACCTTTACTGCCAAGCAACATAATTGACTTTTTAATTGCCTGTTCATTATACAACTGTAGGGCACAGCACTAATCCAAGGCCCATCATAATTGAGTGTGCAGTTGCCTCCTGCCAAGCCTATCGGTGTGTGTGTGTGTGTCTTAGCTACTCCTGACTCTCCACTGGCAAAAAGTGGGACACACAGGGTTGTGTGTGTCACTGAATTTGCACACTCATATATTACACTTTACTCATCGGTCTAAATCACCTCCATCAACACTGATGAGAACACGCTGCTGCTTACAGTGTTTGGCCGCATGTAATGGTGGTTTCAGCCCTCAGTTGTCTGTTTTCAGTCGTACATAGGAAGATATTTTGGCAAAATATCAATATTGATGTTCTTTATGACAGTCAAATGTTCAGATGATGGAAGCAGCAGCTCTGTCCAAAGTTTAAAAAATTCAATTCTAAACATTGAAGCTCACTGTATTACATGTTGTATCAGGATGCACACCTGAATCCAATCGAACCTTTGTGTCTCTCTTCTGTTTCTAACTAATGAAGCTCTTTAAATCGTCCCAGAAATAAACATAAAAAGAACAATTATGATGCAGTTTAGAAATGGGACACAGCTTCCTGAAGTCACGTTGTTAGGTTTGGTACATCATGTCTGTAGAGACACCAAAAGCTCATCCATGACACTAAAGCCAGAGCTGCTGCACAAAGGTACTGAGCCAATGGAGAAGGTGTTCAGACTGTTTGTGCAGATGAAACAGCAAGTGTCACTGTTTTCTCCAGCTCCGTCTTTATGCTAAGCTAGGCTAGCTATGTCCTGACTCCAGGTCTGTGCTTAAAATACATTTGTTAGATTGATATCAAACTTCTCATCTCATGCTCAGAAACAGATCTTGTTTGTTGATTACACTACAGCAGAAATGTTACCATCAGCGACATGACTAAAGAAAGTCCAACATTATCATCTGAATGAAGAAAACAGAGCTTTCTTGACCTGCTCTTTACACTGTTAGGTAATGATACTAAAATAAGTTTTAGTTGTGTGTGAATATGACTCACCTCCCATGAGGAAGAGGAGGCCGGCCACATACTGCATGAGGCCTCTGTCCCAGCAGCAGCCGAGCACGCCAATGATCCAACCGAACAGGATGATGGCCACTGCCATGCCCATGAAACCTGCTGTCATTCGCCGCAAGTCTGAGAACAGACACAAAGGGAGAGTGGTGACACATCAGCACGACACACATTTTAATAGACAGTGAGTGATGTTGACCGATCATGTGTGCGTGTGTGTTGGTTACAAACAGCCTGCGTGGGGAGCAAAAGCCAAAATGCAAATTCATAACTCATTGATGGTGATGACAATTTTTATTAGCTTGTTATCTGCATTCACATACAGATATCTGCTCATAGAGATTAGCAGGACTGTGTCTTTGTTGCTCATCAGACTGCAGAGGACATCTTGGCCCAGATATCTGCTGGCTACACCAGAGGCCCAGAAGCATCACTCATTGCCTTCAGAGGATAAATCGTCATTAAACGATAGCCGATGGGCTCCAACATCGCTCCATGTTCAGTTCAAATGAACAAGAGGTGCTGGTTATGCATCCACAAACTGTTCACAGTAAAGACATTATGTCATCAAAGTTCTCCACAGCTTTGCACTCAGAGTCTAATTACCGCACACTTCAGTTTTAATTAACAAGGTCACTTTTCCATCATATTAAACATTTCATGTAAGTGCAGGTTTAGAAATGTAGTTCATTCTGTGGAGGCGACACTGTGAGGACAAACAGAAAGAAGAGACATAGTCTGAATAAGGCTGGGCTCTGCCACAAGGACATGAGCGCTCTGCAGGAGGGTAATGGCACTGACAGCGTCTGCACGGCTGCAGAGAGGGGCTGAAATACGAAGAGGACAACTGAGGAGAAAGAGGAAGAGCTTCAAGCTGAACCCTGACTCTTGTTTCCCGAGTAGAGTAGAATGTCATGGATGAAGTGCTCTGTCGGGTGGGAGGGAGGATGGGGAAGGGAGGGAGGGAGGAGGCCTGGGGCTGGCACGGGGAGAGAACACCATGTGGTGGGGCGAGAAAGGTCAAAACATTTTGCCTAAGAGCATAAATGTAGAGCAACAGAAGACAAAGCTGCTCTGATGTCATACATGCTGTACATGTTTCCTTAACACCTTCATACCCGACACACACCACACTGGACATGGCCCATGACAAGGCCCAGGACTGACCAACCAATGTCATGACACCAACAGACAGACCAGGAAGTAATGAAAAAATACTTTTTCTTTCATTGACTAAATTCATCATATTAACCAGTTCTTAATGATTATATATTAATAAAGTTTGATAACTAGGTTCAGGAACAAGGACCACGCCTGGTGTACTCAAACACACCTCATCCCTTCTTCATCTTGGTGCCTCTTTATCCATAACATGCATTAAATCTGTTTAAACTTAAATCCATGATGGGTGGTCCTTGTTAGTGAATAATGATTATAGAGTATAAAAGTAAACTTAGTTGACTTTGTTTGTGTATGAAGTATGATAACACTTTCATCATAAGTTATTATTTCCTGGATGATATAAATGTGTAGAAATAGAGAAAATAAAAGCTCTGCATATATTTGTTTGTAGTTTTCATTGAAGAACTTTGAGTCAGAAGACATACTGTGGTACAATATATTATTAAATTAATTAAATGAATTCAAACTTCATTCTTCTATTTTTTTATATTAACGTCCATGAAGAGTCCCACTAAAACTCAACTCTATCAACAGCTCAACACATAAGGAGGAGGTTGGGTGGTGAGGAGGGGGGTCTCTTAATGGTGTCCACGTTTATGAAATCCTTTCCATGAATTTCCATGTTTAACTTGGAAATTTATCATCAAAAATTAAGACATTTCAAATGTTAAAATCTTAGTGGCATGAGGATAAGAAAAACTTCAACTCTGAAGGGGTTAAACAGTTGAGGTTGGTCACAGCTTGACAGCATTGGACAAAACAAGAATCCCAGCTGACAATAAGTGCATGAGCAGTTGTGGAAGCATGCCGTGTGAAACACAGGCAGCCTCCTGTGAGCGTGAAGAGTACACAAATCTGTCGTCCCACCACTGAAGGATTAGTGGAAAGAGGTGGCCGGTGATTGGACATTCAAATGCTGCAGTGAAAAGTGAAGGTGTGGATGTTGTTGATGCCCAGTCCCATTTTTCACTCTCAAAATGTGACGTCTTTCATGAGCATGATAGAGGAGCTTAAGCTGTGTGTGGAAAATCAGCATTTTGTGTTTCTCTGAAAGAGTTCCCTTCATTCATTCATTTGTTGAACGGCACAGTGCTGACGTGAAGAAACCAGAAGCAAAAAAACAAGTAAAAACGTGACATCACATTTAGTGAAGGGTGAGATACAGAGGGGCTGGACAAATGTAGCCTTAGCTCTGTGAGGTGGGTGGGAGTACAACACTTTAAGGTGTACTGAAGTGATCTGAACTCTGTTTCACTGCTGGATGGAACACACCTGCAAGCAACCTACATTTCAGTCAATAAATGTCCAGTTTATCAGATTTAGGGTGCTAATTTAATATTTATAACTCTGTTTTCATTAGTATACAATTGCCTGAAAATATGAATCTTATGTTTGTTATGTTAGAATGAGACTTTTATGTCTGCAGACGCCGGAGGACTACAGACTCAGCCATGTCCATGTTTCCACACAACATTGAGACAAACACTGGGCCTTTTGCAGTCTACACACGTGAAGCCACCATACGTTCTGCCACAGTGGACCAGTGTGTATATTACATACTTTAGTATGATAGCAGGTCAAAATTCAACACACACACTGGTCCTGTTTAAATCTACTGTAGAATGAGCTATCTGTCTTCTATACCCATCCATCCATTTTCTCTAACAGCTAATACTCATTATGCTAAAGTACCCTGCAACCAAAATTGTGTCAGTTGCCCAAAATGACTAAAATATTTTAGGTGTTGATGCTTAATGCAAGCTATTCTCATATAATCCTATGATGATAAAGGTACATAATGTCTACACTAATGTCTACACTAATCTCTAAAGTTGGAATAAAATATTTTGACCTCTTCTCTTGAAATGATTGTGACAATGTGATTTATTTTGCATAGATAAAGTGATCTATGAAATCTTCTCTAAACCTTATTGATCGCTCTCTTCCAAACACATCACAGTGCAAATGAAACCATAATTAACCTGATGGGTAAAAACAGGAACAAGAAGAGGAATGTGTTTATGCTTTATGGACAACAGTGAGTTCTTCATGTCCTCTGTGTGTGATCTAACCTGTAGCATCACGGTGACTGTGTCTTCAGACATGGAAATATTAAAACTCTTCTTTTTCATCTTTGATTTTTAAGACTGGAGCATTTTTTCATATCATATTCATCATATTCATATCTGAGCACGACTTCATGGGGAAGGAGCCCATGTGGAACTCCCTGTCAGGAGGCCTGTCAGTCACACACTGTAACCGTGGTAACCCCTGGCCTTTACAGTATGAACTTTGTGGAGGCTGTCTTTCAGCAACACTGACGCTCATGATTCATCTTACAAAGCATACACACGGTCACACATGCTCTTATTTGATTTAGATTGTGCTTTCTTTGACCTGCTCGGATACAACATAGAATATATTTGAATTTGAATTATATATTTGTTTCTACATTTCTGTGATTCAGACATATGGACATGGACAGATTGATGAATCTTTGTATTCGGAATCAGAATCAGCATGTGTACACATACGAGGAATTTGCCTATTTCTTTGTCTGTTTCTTTTGGTGTACAGTGTTCTGTAGCGCCACCCAGAGGGGAGAAGTTTAAACAGGTTGTGTCCATGGTGGGAAGGGTCTGCAGAGATGTGGTTTCCTGACTCTGGACAGGTATAAGTCATGGATGGAGGGCAGACTGACACAGATGATTCTCTCTGCAGTCCTGACTGTCTGTTCCTGTCCTTTTGGCTGAGACTGATCAATGGTCAGTCTGGCAGGTTGAGCTTCCTGAGCTGGGAGGAAGTACAACCTCTGCTGGGCCTTTTTGATGATGATGTCTGTGTTGGTCTCCCGCTTCAGGTCCGGTGAGATTGTGGATCTCAGAAACCTGAAGGTTTCCACAGCGGACACAGTTGGTCATGGTAATGCGCAGCAGGGTGGGAGGGCTCCACCTGAAGTCCAACTGGGCTTTATTTCATTCATTTGACTTATTTACACTCAGTGGTCCAATGAGCATTTCGAATGACACAAACCAGTGTTCACTTCACATGTTTTAATAAAAGGCTAACAGCTAGCTGACACTGATGTAAGTCAGTATGAGTTGTTGCTCCACTTTCAGCAATATTTCCCCCCCGCTCTGCAGCGTGACAGTCCTCTGTCATGTCAGATTAACCCTCAGCGTGTTCTCTGTCAAGAGCCAGATACTGCAGGTCACTGTGGACTGCACGACTTTAAGCATTAAAGAGGACAAATCCCCTGTGGCTAACTCCAGAAGAAGTGCCCTCTGGGTAATGATGTCCTGTGAGTCCACAGCATTGCAGCCCCTCTTCAGCATGAATAAATGTGCTGAACCACATGTGTGAACACAGATGTGCATGGGCACATATTAGAGCACAAGAATGTAGTTGAAAGGGCAGTTGGTGGTAATAATTGAAGAGTATTAGCAACCTAGCACATGATCTCAGATCTCAGAATAATAAACTTGATCCAATATAATGTAAAAAAAAAACATGAAGAGTATAATGTTACCACCACTGCTGTATTGATAGAAATATAATATTTACTCAACAACATGTTAAGTGAGCTAACATGCTAACACGCAACGTTAACGTCCCGATGTTCAGCAGATAATTCATGCTCATCTTCTTAGTTTGGTGTGTTAGCATGCTAACCATTGCTAATTAGCAAGTCTTTGTCTGTCTGTCAGTCTTTGCTTGTCTTTCTCACCAAACTCAATACATCCTGAGGAGGACATGTGTACCAAGTGTGTCATGGAAACCCGTTAAGTAGTTGTCAAGTCATTTAGCCATTAACCAGAAATGTGCTAGAGGAGGATTATCGTTTAGATTCAATAGACTTTCACACCGTCTTTCACACTGGGCCACAGTAGTGGCCGAATCAGCTGACATTCCTGGTCACAGCAGCTCATAACCATTCACCATGAGCTAGGCTCTGCTCAAGGTTTTAACCTCTTAAAGAGTTTTCCTTGCCAACGTTGTGAAGTCTTTGCTTATGGTGGGAAACGTTGATACAGTCTAGACCTGCTCTACATGGAAAGTGTCATGAGACAACTTCTGTCATGATTTGGCGCTATATAGTAACTGAACTGAACATGTATTTTTAAACATGCGGTCTTTGCACTAAGATAGACTAAACATAGACATATTTTTGCATTACACATACAAGGTACAAGGTAAAACTGATGCTGATCATCTCATCTGACTGAGGGTAAGATGGCAAAAGACACAGTCTACAGCAAACTCAGTCTGCTCTAAGTGTTTGTTGCTCCAAGATTTCCAATCACTCAAATCAATATTGCATACTGTAGCTCAACACAGACGTATATGGACAGACAGAGTGGATGAAAGAAGGGGTTTCAGGGCTGGAGCTTTCTGAGGACTGATGTCAGCACTTCTCTGACATGCAGACTAACAGGATGACAGGCTGGGCTGTCAATCAGTGGCTGGGAAGAAAGCCAGCAGACAACTTTAACTGAATGCACTTTTTCTGGCCAAATTCTGTGCTGACACAAAGTGTGTGGATGCGTATGCTCAGTGACAGGCCAGTCATTTTAAACGCCTAATCACAATTTGGTATTGATTAAATGATTGAGATATCATTTCTCTAACAGTAAATTTGATACTTTTAGTAGTAGTAAGTACTGATGTCGATGATACTTTCATATTAATCATGTACAAATCAAATTAGCCAGGAAGGATGAAAGTAGTAATGTGGAGCTGTTCCTGTTCTTTCAGCTTTTATACAAATTTAGAAATTCAACACAACCAATACAACTGTACACACAAGTGTAACAGGCACAAATTTAGGAGTTAAGGAAGACAATTTTGTTGATTGCTTCTGCTCATAATCAACATTGCTTACTTGCTCAGGGACCATAGATGGCCCATTACACATTTTGAGTCATTTAGAGTAGGATTCAATACAAGAACTTTCCCAACTGGGGCAGCCTCTTTCAGTTTTCTTCCACCACTATCTGAAGTGAATTCTGCTGGCAGTACTGAATTCCCTATTTGGTGTGTCCTCTGAGGTGTCTTTACTTCATCCAAAACACTCCTTTCTCTTTGGCCACAGTGGTGTTAAACAGACAAACTCCACAGAGGCCTGGCAAAACTCCCCTTCTACATCTATCAAAGGATTCAAATGCTCTTTCAGTATGGCTATCCTGTTAATGCCAAGCATGTTTGGAACAGTTTAATAATAATAGTAATATAGTAATATTATTATTAATAGTAAGAATAATAATAGTTAATTGGGCAATGGAAATTTAGGTAACTGGAATAATACATCCCATTTGACACAAAGAAACATCTCATATTGTTAGTACCACTCAGAAGCAAAACCTTCGATTATTTTACTTTAAGCAAACAGTCAAGTGATGTGTCCACCTTTTCATGCGACACAAAAGATCCAACTGAGGAATCAATGTACACCAGTCCAGGGCAGCAATTCAGAGATCTGCAACAAGGCCAGAGATGGTGGGCCACAAGGCTCTAAATACTAAAGTTCTTTGTGGCTTCATCCTGTAGGACCAGATGATTGTTTGTCAGAGTCATGGCTGGGTTAGGTCAACGACACTGAGAACAATCATCTTTGGTGACCCAGTTGACCCAGTCAGTTGTCACCTTTGGTAATATGGCAAATAACTGCTCCATAGCAATGTCTTCCACTCTAGGAGGTGGAAAGCTGTTGTTTCAGCTGTGGTGCTGACAGGCAGTTCCACCAATTGCCTGGTGATCGGGAGAATGATCCTTACCTAACCCTAACCCTGCATTTAACCAACACACATATCTGGTCATCATAAAGAACTGCTGGCAGGAGATTGTGAGGTCCTTTGAGTTACCAGCTGAAAATTCAAACTCATTGCATTCTCAACATGACTTTGTTGCATTTACACCCATATTGTCCATCTGTGATTGGATCACCCAAGATGCATGTTAATGCCAGGTCTAAACAGAGCCAGGATGAGCACATCGACACTGAGCAGCTTTGGTAGGCCCAGGTGAACTAGATCAGCTGACTGACTCTGCCATGTCAGCCAGTTTCCTGCTGAGGTTGGCCAGGACAGCCTCAGAGACAGTGGGAGGCACATCACAGTATGTTTCTGTTCTGAAAAGTACAACAGGACTGCACAGGTGCATGAAAGGATACGGCCCTGCACTAACGAAAGTAAAAATCTTTTACTACAAGAAGTACAATTCTGCTAAAGTAGAGTGAACTGCTAAGAAAGCAGACACTGTGAGAGCATTTCCACAGAGACTTTGGCATCTGCTGCACCAAACAAAGTGTGGAAACATCATTAACGGTCTATGGATAGAAAACATATCAAATGTTCCATGACATCCTGTGTTCAGACTGTGTTATGACGATGAGTCCAATACAGCTGCCGACCTGTTGCATCTATACACAGGTTATCTCCTGTTCATGGGTGACTGACCATTGTCAGGTTTGATGTGGCTACCTCACTGAGAGATGGGTTCAGACCCCGATGCACAGTTTGATGCATGTCTCATGCAGTTGTGAGCCTGTCTGTCTTGGTCTGTGGATCAAACAGCAGATGGACCCTTGCAGCATTCAGAATTCAGAAAAGGGCACACAGGCCTGTATTGGTTGCAGCTGTCAGACATCATCCATGCCCCTGCATTTGACTACATTTCACCTCCCCTGGATGTTTGAAGGCATGAGTGATGCACATACCCAAGGTTATACTGTGTGTCTAATTGCGAGAATTCTCTGTGGAGAGCAGAGGTGTCGTCTGAGTGCTGATATATGTCTGGTCTGGCAGCTAAGTTAACTCAATGAGGATGTTACACATGCATTTATGTACAGATATTTTTAGATGAGCTCTCTGTCCTCAGCATGAACTGACTTGTAATTCTGATTTGTTGCTTTTGGTTGTTAGGTTCAATGAAACATGAGTCAGCCATATAGAAACTCTTTCAAACAATCATTGCTCAAAGACACAAACATGCAGTTTACAATTGAGTCAATATTACATGTGATAAAGAATTCTATTAAGCATGACTGTGCAGGTTATCACTCAGAGAAGTGTCACTAGAAACACCAACAAGACCATCGTTCTCCTGTGGTATGGCATACCTGGTGTGCACCAACAACACATGGACAAGATGGTGATATTCAGGTAAAGTCATGGGAATGTTGTGTCACTGTAACAACCCACCCCAAAAGGAGGGCATGTTCATGCCTAACCCAGAAGACAGTACTGGTTCTGGTCCAGGCTCTTGTCACCTCATGCCTATAGACAACTGTGCCTGTGCCACTCCTGGCTGCTGTGCCTGCATGTGCCATTCCGCAGCTTATCCAGAATGCAGTAGTGCCACACCCTGCACTGGCTGCTGGTAACTGCTGGAATCTGATAAAACACAGGTACCTTAAAAATGTCCAAATGAAACTTGTTTCTAAAGGCAGCATGCAGTTCAGCATGTCTGCAGTCTTTGGGTTGTATCCACATGGACATTGTTTTTTAATCACTTTGGATAAAAGCATCAGCTAAAATGTAATGCAATATTTATCTATCTGATGTGTCTAGCCAATGGATTTACCGAGGGCCAAATCTAAGCCTTGGAACATGAGCAACATGAGCATGTGGGCAATACCCTTTCTGTTCTGATATGAAACAACAGGCTGTTTATCTGGAAACAATGTGGGCCATGCCATATATCATATTATACCCACAAGAGACCAATAAATCACTGATTCAATTGTCTGTGAATCTCAAAGGAGAGTCATCATTCTTCCAGTTTTCTAAAAGCATTCTAAAGACTTAAACTACGTTTTTTCTACAAGACTATAGAAACTTTCTACATTTCTTGATGCCAGTGAAGGCCACATGCAGAACTGGAATGCTAATTTGATACCTGAATGAAATGTTGACACTGTTCAGGATGTTCATCAGAATCACCACAAGTACACTGCCAGTACAAAAGTGAGTTTGTTTTAAATGGGAACAGAAGTGTACTCAGTTTAACAAAACATAGAGAAGACTTGTAGTGTCTTTGACTGTTAGTGTTGCTGTCCAGAGTTCTGGAGAGCACCATGGACAGCAACATTCCAAACAGAAGTGTGTGTAAACTAACTGTACATTCTGTTCTGACAGACACATCTTGTGTTTGTGGAGTCGCAAAGGAATTTAATTTCAATGTAACATATTTTTTTCACTTCCACAAGGATGCTCCCATCATCATTTACAATTATGGAAACTTCTGACCATCTTTAGCCACAGACCAGCAGAACAAAACATGAAGTACTGGTTGACCAATTTAGATACTTAAGCAAAGGCAACAAGGGAGACGGTAAAATTAACTGTGCTTGTAAAACAAGATCAGTTAGCTTCAAACTGTCTTCTGTCCTCTTCATCTGAAAGGGTCAGTGCATGTCAAACTGATCCTTCTCCACAGATTTGTTGAAACTGTTGCAGCATCTTGGTGACTGATAGTAAAAGAGCAGTTAAGACTCCTTTAGTGAAGCCAGCTGTCAGTGTTCTTCTGTTACATTTCAGTTGTGGGAGTCATTGTCTTTCTATTTCCATTCTGTGCTTGTGTGAGAGACAGTGGAAGTGTGAAATAATGAAATGTTCAGTAGAACAATAAATGTCCTAACTGTGGCTGAGAATACGAGGCACAGATGATCAGAACAAGCACTGACTTCAAAGACAAAAGCTCACATTGAATCCTCGTGATTACTGCTGCTACGTGGGAAATGACTGTGGATAATAACTGTGCTCATTTGTTTACTGTATCAGCATATAACAGGCTGCTGTCTGTCTGCTTTTCTCTGCCGCTTAATAGCTTCCATTGTGCAGCTCTCTACTGCAATTCTCTTTTAATTATGTTCTCTGCTCCAGGACCAATGGCCCAACGAAATGTTATTTCATAAAAGGGAAATGGCTTTTGGTGCCTGTGAGGAAATGTTATTTTCTCAGTCAGATAGATGGAGAGGAAAATGTCTGTAACAGCTGAAAGCTTGGCTGTTAATCAGCAGTTTGCTGCTTTGGATACTTTTCCACTGTTAGAATATACAGTACAGGAGCAGATTCTCAGTCATCTGTTGCTGGAGATCTTGATGACATATGACTTATCCCAACTCCTGTAGCTGCACTGCACTCTGTTGACTGTAGAAGAATCTCAGGAGGACCTCAGGAGAACCTCAGGAGAATAAAGCCTTATTTTTTATTCATGTGAGGAGTAAAAACAGACTCCTTCCTACAGCTTCTTCTTATCAGGATGTGATGTCACATTGTCTGCATGTAGCCAAGTGACCATAGGAGAAAGAACAACCAACAAACAACCACAGGTGTGTTAGTTTGGAAAAGTCTTTAAGTTGTCAGTTTGACAACAGACAAAAGCCATAAAGTAAGCATCAAGTCGAAAAAGTCAATGGTACATCAACAACCCGTCAGTGAAAGTTGCTTTGTCTACCACCATGCAGCAGATGCTTTTATAATGGTGCTCCCAGAAACAAATACATAATTGCCTGAAAAACACTTACTCAGTGACATTGTGGTGATTTATGCAAAATATGTTTAATAGCATCTGTATGAAAAAGAACAAGTAACTCTTACTTTAAAGGATAATTCTTTTAACTGCATCTCATTGGCTTGTCATCAAGTATAAAACTTTAGTCCTGTAAACTAACCCCGTGACCACTGTGCCATTACTCAATTCACGGATGAAGATCATGATGATCAAGATGACAAAGATGAGATATAATTTAAAAAAGTTTGACTGACAGAGATTATTTTGTAAAAAATAATGTTCAAAAGGTCAAGAATGAATTTCCACTGAAGAAGACTGGAGAGATATTTGGCTAAGACCACCAACTCGGGAGCCAGGTGAGAATAACATCTTTTTGTGACTTGAGATTTAAGCAGCAGGGTTTTCGGGACACTTCCAGGGAAATGCTGGCGTCAATGTGGGGAACCATTTTCATATATTCTTGACTTGCCACCTTATTCAACCATATTGGCTCTAATCTTTGGACTAGAATTTTTCTTTTGTCACACAGTACGTGGGTAAAGTCTCAGTTGGACTTATGGCCTGGGACAGCTATCTTTATAAAGTACTCTTGGTTGTGAGCAAGAAGGCCATTACATGAAAATGGATCCAGACAAATCTACTATCAAGAAATGAATGGATCACAATTGTTGATGAAATACAATATATGGAAAAACTGACTTTCTCCTTAAGACTACAGGCTGAGCGATATATACAAAATACCGGGGAAGGTGGACCTTATATTCTATGGGACATAACTCATTGCCTGTGTGAATATACATTTCATTTTTTCATTGCACTAATGAATGGCCTATGTCAACTTTGACAACCTGTCTGTTTATTTTTTAGTTGAAAATACCTGAAAACTTTAAGAAAAAAAAAGAGTGGACTTCCAAACTCAACACTGCTTTTGTTTTTGTAGTCTTGTCCAACAACGGCATCGTCATGGTCAAGAAACACCAGCAGTCAGGCATGTGTGATGAAATGGACTACTCAAGTTCTGGCTTGACTGCATTACAAATTAGTGCAATGTCAAGGATCACATCTATGCACATGTTTTTTGGGATCAGAGAGTGACTAAGCATTTCTGATGAGAGGTGTTGGTGAAGGAGAAGGCTGAGATTTGCTGAGCTTTTGCTGCTGTAAGCATGTGGTCCTGTCACAGAGACTGCCTGCAGCCACAGCTCGTTGGGGAGGAGGAATAGAGCTTAATTTCATTACTCCATGTCAACTGCCACTGGGGAGAAAACAATGGAGTGGGAAAATCAAATTATGCAAGATAGCAGGGAGGAGGGAGGAGGTGGAAGTGATGGGGATGAGCTGGCAGCAGCAGAGCTGATGTCTTTAAACATATGTGCTATTTGCTGAGGAAGCCCCTCACAACATACCCTGTGGCTTTTGTGGCACCGTAGTGAAGCCTTGTTTTTTCCTCTGGGGTGGGGGCCATATGGGTGATTTCATGGTGTGTCAGTCAGCAGCAGTGCGAGCACCCCTGCAGGGTGAGTCAGGGGCCTCAAGGGAGCTGACTGAGTGCATGCAGAGGGAGGGGCAGACCGAGGAGGCACAGGGAATTATCACTGACAGCCGTCTCCTGGAGAGCTGCTAGTTGGAGCAGGATTGCTGGCAGATGAGAGTGTTACTACAGAGGCAATTCTCTTATCAGCTGTCCATCGCTGTCTCCATGGCAACAGGAGATGGAACTCCGATAGACCTCAATATGAGACATGATGTCATAAAAACAACTATAAGAACACATATATTGGTCCACATGAGGAGGCAGTAGTCAAGTCCAAAGGGACTTGAGCAAAGAACTGAAACACGCTTTTAGGACGTCGCTATGTGGTTACACACTGTGTCATGTGTGTTTGTCTGTGTGTGTGTGTGTGTGTGTGTGTGCGCGTGTGTGTGTGTGTGTGTGTGGTTGTATTTCAGGCATTTATGTGTGAAAAAGGGATTTCATATTGAGGGAATAATAAAGTTAATCTTCTTCACATATTTGAATACGTTTATCCCACCATGCTCCCAGTTTGATTATGAGACATTTTGAAGTGAGGATGTGAGGATAACTCACTGGCTCTGTATGAATACACCTTAACATAGCTGCCTAATAGATGATGGAATGCTTCTGATACCACATGACCACAAAACCCAAAAAAAGTCATGAATAAAAAGAGCGAACTGTAGCAGCTGTTAGCTAATGTTAGCTCAGTTTGTTAGCCAGACTGGACTGTGAGCTCAGAGCAGGTCAGGGTTTGTACCACTGGGAAGAAGAGGAGGATTACGGGCCCAGGACACGAGGGGGAATGTTGACGGGGAGTTGACCCGGTGTCCTGCCAGAAAGAGAGCTTGGCAAATTGCCAATGTATGTGGGCTCAGCAGCCTCTATGGTCATCATGACAGAGGAAAAGGCCAAGACAGGCTAGTTGACAAGAGTGACTTTTAGTGGTTGGTGAGAGCTTGGTGAAATAAAAGGCTGAAAGACAGACGCCAAGCTGGACTGACTGCTTTTATTCTAGTCAGTAATATTAGCTGCTGTCGGTGACCTTGTTGATGTTTGCCTCTTAGCAAAGTTGTCAACTGATTTTTGATCATAAGTAATGCAATCAGAACAAATACTCGAGTACAGCTATCTATATTTACCACAGTGGGATTGCACTCTGATACTGGAGGCGCTAAATCGCAAAAATACCACAACACAATGTTGCTTCAATGAAGGTCTGAAATTTCCGTCAAAGGATGAAGAGATGAAAATCGCAGCTTCTGCTAAATGAATTCATATCTCAAAGCATGTGATGATCATAGAACAGAGAAGGAAACCTACTGGCAAAGAGAAAAAGGAAACAGTTGAAATGTGGTGCCTCAGGAAGCCAGATCCCTCCCTGCCAAGCAGTATGACATATTTCCTCTGTTCATATACAATAAGATTCTCTTTCTAAAAGGCTGTGAAGAGAAGAAGCTGAGGCACAGACAGCCAATCACTGCACACCATCATTAAAGTGCTGGTTCTGTACAGCGCTGTGTTAATGGCTGTTGTGCTTTCCTTTGAATGGCCACTCCACTGGCGCTGCCGATAAAACGGGACTTGTGTGATTCAGCATTTTTTAACAGAAGATTTTCTTAATCTTTCCAGGACTGATGCCAAGTTGTTGAGTGGGCGACGCTCCAGCCTGGACCCTGAAAGCTGCTTGAATGATTCAAAGGCAGTACAGGAAGCAGGAGCGAGGCAGAGGCGGTGAAAACAGTGAAAGACAGAGCTAGAGGATAGAGAGAGAGAGAGAGAGAGAGAGAGAGAGAGAGAGATACTAAAAGCTCTTGGCCACTAATATCTGCAGTTCTAGATGTTCCGAGCATGGAAATGAGTGTCGCTCATTGAGAAGGGATGAGGGCTGAGATAGAAATAGAAAGAGGAAATGACATGGTGGTTTTGGTTAACTCACACATTCCTTTCCTCCCCTTAAATTCATGCATGCTTTTGAAAAAGGCAACTTATGAGCTATGTGCTTGTGTCTAAACACAGTAGACCAGCATCCTATGAGGAACTACTGGCAACTAAACCATGACACTAGATGTGTGTGTGTGAAGTAACTGCTTGAAAACAGCAGTGGTGTAACAAGAGTAAAATTGTTGGTCTTACTTAAAAATGCACACCTTTATTTGTATTCAGTGTTATATATGCCTCTCACAGAAATACATTTTAAAAACTGTGGCTTTCATGGCTCTTAGCCAAAAAGGTGTAGATGCTGCTAGCATCAGTTCTGTCAGAGCTGAAGAGTATTTCTCAAGACTGTCTTCAGTAAGAGTTTGACTGCATTGTGCGGTTGGTTGATCTGATTGGTTGGTAGATGTGATACACTGTATGGTGACAGGGATTCATGGCAAGTATTTTTTTTTCAAAGCGCCTGCCCATTTCCAAACAGTTTCCAACATCAACTTCCACACATGCTTCTGTGCAACAAGCTATAGAAGCTGACTGTTGCACAACACACCTGCATTTTAAACCCAAAAGGGTACATGGAGTCATCAGTGAAGAGGCCCAGTGTGAGTGATGGTCAATTAGCTTACTATGATATAGATATGATTGGATATGTGGTTACTGTTGGATTCTGCGCTCCCATTCACCACCATTTTTCCACATCTCTACAAAAAGGACACACTACGTCCTGCATTGGCACTGAGATGTTGGCACTGCATTGCAGCGTGGTGCTTTGAAAGGCATCGGTGTCAAACACACAAAAGAACAGGATAGAGTTGTACTGTATAGGACAGTGATGTTATCTAGTCAGCAGGTGTGTGTGTGTGTCTCTGTGTGTGTCTGTATCCTTGTGTATACATGTTATACGACCATACACATGCATGAATACATACACAGATTATTATCTGTGTATGTATTCATCCTAGTTGGGCTCACGGGGCAAGTGAAGCAATGCTACCTGCACCAAACCACACCTCCAAACCAAACACAGACATTTTACAGAAACAAACGGAGCAGCACCACTTGTCATTTGATTACAATTCAGTGGTGGACAAACGGTCACCCTGGATGATTATATGTTTTCACCGACTGCTCCATTTGCCACGAGGAAATGATATATGTGTCTGAAACTGTTCTGCATGAGGCAGAGAGGGAGTGAGTGCTGAAGGGCCATCATTTTCTTGCCACCAGGTGGTCTGCTGCCCTCCCATGAGTGGTTCTCCATATAGGTTCCCCTCACTGTTAATGGATAACAGGGGAGTCCATGTGATACTGCAACTCATAGGGTCACATTGTTGTTGCCATGGCGAGTGTGGTCTGGGAAATGTACATTTGATTTCAATGTTCACCCTGAGCGAATGAATTATCCTCTCTTTAAAGAAGGCTAGATTTAGTCCTGGAGCAGAGTTTGCATGTTCCTTCTGTCTTCTCTGGTTTTCACAAACTAAATAAAAACAAATGAACTTCCTGTAGGTATGAATGTGTTTGTCTGTCTGTATTGTGTTGACCTGTCCGATGCATGGATATCTATATGAAATATGGCAGTCCTTTCAATGTGCTTTCTCATATATTACAGTATGGACTAACATGGTGTGCTGACATCCCCAGCTAGCGTGGATAAAACTGGGACAACATGTTTTAAAAGCTTTCTAAATAGCTTCAATTGCAATCAATATGAAAGTTTGAAATGGAAGTCGTCTTCACAAGAAGTAAAGAGTGAGAAAGCACAGTCTTCAGTTACTGAGAGGATTGTCTCCTTTTTGGCATTAATCTATCCTGAACCTGAAGGCCTGAAGTGCCTCCATTTCCGCTGCTCATCCTGTCACTGAAGGACGTCTGGAATACTTTGTGATTACATCTTAATAGGCGGCCGGAGCTAACAGGAGTGAGAGGGGGAATGGTGGCAGGATGAGAGTGGCAGCTGAAGATGGTGGAAGTAATTATTTCTTAAGTTGTGAGAGATAGATTAAGAAGACAGAAGGCAAAGAAATACACTTTCCATCTCAGCTCCAGGAGAGATTAACTGATGATGTGACAGCACACAGCCTCTGGAAGAGTATATGTGTGTGTAAGTATCTTTAAGAACACAATTATATCTTTGATTTATCATTATTATTAGTCATAAAAGAATGACAGAATAAAATAGGACCTTATCAATTCTCAAACATGTCAAGCACAGGTCAAATGTGTCTTTGGACTGATTTTATTTCAACAGTGAGTTGAAAGGCACCTGATAATGACGTAGTCATCTATTATAAATAATTTCAAAATACTTTTGATGGCTGGATCCAGGCAGGAGCCAGGCGAAGTGGGCTGACCTGGTGCTCCAGACCTGTTGGAGGCCTGGAGACTGCAGGTTCCCTGCTGGTAATTAGTTTGTGGTAATTTGATTCATTGCAGATTTGTTCAGCATGCTGTACATTCCACTAAAGGCCACTGTAAAGTGAAGGCCTACGGGCTGGGTGTATTCACGAAGGTGAAACTTTGTTTTTGACAATACAGAGTCTGCATATTAAACATGGCCTTTGAGTATTAGATGGTCTGAACCTTCAGCTATTCCTTCATGCGTGCATGTTACAGACCTCATAAAGTGAGCAGGCCTTACTGTCTGGAGGTTTCAAGTTCCAGCTGTTTTTCTAACTGTTTCTTATATCTGTAAGGAGGAAGCTGTTTCCAAAAGCACAGAGGGCGATTAAAACAGTAGGAGGAGAAAGCAGACACAGAGAGTGGATATGAGTGGGATGGATGAACAAACAGAAAGAGGAAAAGATTCTGCTTTTGACAGAGAGACTCCCACCCATGTGCCAGCTCCTGTTTGAAGTCAATTCAGCAGATTTACTGAGAATTTATACTCTCCTCTTTTCTGCAACTCTGAAAGAACTTGTGCTTTGGTTTGTTAGCAGAAAGAATATGGCAAAACTAAATATATTAGCATATATAATATATAAGCATTTACTGCAGCTCAGGGGTTGTATAGCAGGTGGAAGCCAGTGGAGCTGTGGGGAGCAGCAGGATGACAGATGCTGAGAAACAGACATGCATGTGTTATGTGCCTGTTATTCCTCACATTCTCTTGCTGCCATGTCTAATGACTGGCCAGTGTTGGGCTGACCTGCAGCCCAGCCTTAAAGGAAGGACAACAACATTCAGTGTGTTTGACACCTGCTGCTCTGTGCTGCAGGTGACAGGTGTGCTGAGATGCAACATTTGTAGAAAGAAGCACAGACTCAAAAAAAATAGCCTTTACTAGAATGTAAAATGAGATTCCAAGCTAAATACATGAGACACTGCATCACAGGATGTCTGCTCCCATTCTGTTCATCTGTGAGCAAGTCACAGGCTGTGCAAATGTATATTTTCAACAAGGAAATGTGGAAAAAAATCGATATGAAAAATGGATTTCTGTTTCATTCTTATTCACGTCTTCTGTATAAATGTCTAAACCAATCAGGTTCAACTCTTTGGATCAATGTTTAAAAGCAATCATTTTAATTAGTTCAGTTCCCTTAACAGTTCAGATTTTATACTCGGTATACTCAGCGTACTGTATTAGCTAATTTTGTCAGACTTTCAAGCCGGATTAATTAATTGGCCACTTGGGCTGTAAAGATAGAAGCTGACACGATGAATGTTTTAGCAAACAGTTGTGTGAGCCAGCAAAGAACAGCATCAACATTCAGTTTGTGCCCACCCGAGGAATGTAAATCCAAACCTTCAATTTTATTTTGGTCTCCATCAACTCCTGAGAAAAATATTTGACCCATTGTCTGTGCTGCACTGTGTACAACAGCTAGCTGCTAACTGTGGCTGTCTGAACAGTAAAGCTGTGACCGTTCACCAAAACAATGAGCTGAAAGACACTACAACTGTTTGCTGAGGGGAAATGCAGAGTTTGCCAAAATGAACGTGAACACACTTTTTATTGTACTCACATGGAGAATGACTGGAGTCCACCTGTCTCTGTGCATTCAAAGAAAGATGGTGTACACTGGCCTTGATGTGAAAGCAGAGGCGATACATGAATTAAATCCTGACATGTGTTTAGAAGGAGTTGCTGTTAGACTGAAATATTGTTTATTGTGGTTGGTAGGTCAGGTCAACATATAGAATAAACAATGGCTAGAAATGATGTTGCCTTCTATCTACATGTAAATCAAACACATGCTGTGGGGGTAAAAAGGAAAGCCTCGATATGTCTGACAACACAACTGTCTTTTCTCTCTCAGCATCCAGCATCTTGTCCTTTGTCAGCACATGCTTCACTCTCTGAGAGGGACTGTTTCTATTCTCACGAGCCAGAGACAGAGAGAGAGAGAGACAGAGGGGAGAGCAGGGAGATGACCTTGGTTTCTCAGACTGTGGAGCGGCCCCTGCTGCCCACGTGCACCGAGGAGATAAGCAGCAGTGCTGAGAAGCCAACTTGACAAACCCTGATGCCACACAACTCTAAAGCTGGACACAAAGTCTTTCCACTGTGCAGAGATAGGCTGTGTATATACACGAACAGTGTGAGACTGGCTTATGTGATGCTTCCATTCAACATCTGTCCGCCCACACAGCCTCCTCTTATCTGCCCTATATACTGACTCATTTGAAACCAACTTTAATTACAGTTGCATGCTAGTGAATAATGGAGCTTAAAAAGAAGTAGTGACAGCGAATTTACTGCAACTATTTTAGTCTGCCTGCCATTGTTTGTTCATCCAACTGACATGACCCTTGTTGGAATATGCAGGTAAATAAAGTGTTTTTCGGTGCACAATGTAAAGTTTAGAGTGGATACATCAACTAGGAGGAAGAGTTTGCTTCTTAAAGCTCCGGCTTAAAAGAAAAGAACAGGCAGTCTGTTATGGTGTCAGGTTTTTCTGTTTCACTTAGAACTCCACTCAGAGGTAATCTGATTACAGTGCAGGATGGATGGATTTATGAAACCATGGTCTTTGGTGCGTCTTAACACAGAGGCCTTAACAAGGCTGCTGAAATCCCTCTTTGCTATCCTGCTGGCGAAGGTGAGTAAACAATGACAAGGCTGCATACAGTAGCAAGATATTTTATGAATACTACCACAGGGCTTGGGCATTCTTCAGTGTGTATGCATGCATATAGTAGCACGTTTGAGCAAAGAATATTAGAAAAGCCTGTCAGTGCCTCACCTAGAGGCCCTGCAGAAGCAAACTGCCAGCAAGTCTGAATAAATCCAGTGTGACTGAACAGGAAATCTACGAAAATCTGGACCTTTAAATATGATATGAACAATATGTACTCACCAGGTTCACAGTAAAGCACAGTGCAGAGGGAAAGTGTAGCGTTGGATGTGTGCCACGTAGCAGGACAGCATTGGAAAATTTGAAAAAAGGGGAGACTACAGCAACCTTTTCTGATATTATTTTTGTTCTTTTTATTATATAATATTATGTATAATATATTATGTTCTGTTTATCCACGTCACCATGCTCAGAGATCTGTAATGTCACTGATAAAGAGTAGAACAGGAATGATTCTATAGGTTATATCCACTCTAGAACACAATATGTATATATACATTTATGCTATATATTTTAGGTTTGCTTTTCCCCTGCAATGTCAACAAGGAGCAAATCCCTCGAGTGTTGTCCTGGAAAGAAACTACTTCTCAACAAAACTGACTTTAACAGAGTAACTGCATTCTGGCCTGCACATACTGTGTCATATGATGGAGGGAGAGTGGAGAGCTATTCTTTGGGTAGCTAACTTTGAGCTAATTACAGTAGACTAGGAAGATAGTAGAGCACTGTGAAATCTTCGGTGACAGTTGGTCAAAGTAAGCTAAGCTCTCTCTTCTTCTTTTTCTTCTTTTTTTCACTCGGGGTAAATGACTTGAGGATTTCTGAGCTGGTGGATACAGAAGCTCTGTGATGTGACTAACCGGATTTACGGTTAGGGAGGACTTCATGGGAGGAAAATGCAGTGCTAACTCATCATCCTCTGATGCAATGGCAACAACCGCAGCATTAACTGTATTGAAAATATACTACACACACAACTTTACTGTCTGTGACAAACTGAGGATGAAGAGAAAGTGGGTATTATATTATCCTGTATAGAGCCTAAATTATGTTTATGTAACCTGGTGACAATGCAGCCTTTCTACCTGGTCTGACCATTGTTACAGGCGTGGTAGTCCAGGAAATAGAAACCTTTCAAAGGTTTTGAAAAATGTTTGATACCTTCCAGAAGTCAAATAAATCATGCACATTTCTGACAAAAGTATACCTGCTCCTGATCAACGGGCCTAATGACAGTGACATTTGCTTAAATTTCTCTCATATTTTCTCTTATTTTTCTGCCAAAGTTGCAAATAAGAGAAGTCAACTCTTATATATTTTTTTATATCTAGACTTAAAGTTATGCAGAATGAAGAGTGTGGCTGCTTTGATTGACAGGCTATTTTGAGCACTCAGGCTTCATTCAGCTCCACCTTTTTGCCCATTTTGGATTAACTGGCAGCTGCAGAAGCAGGACTGTAAATATGGTAATTGTCTGAGCCACTGGAGACTATGTCCATATTTTATACAGTCTATCTACATTTTTTTGTCACTGATGTCCAAGAACCAGAGAGATGCCAAAAAAACAAGATAGATAGAAAGATAGATAATTAATATACTGTTACATACACTGAAGCTTCCAGAGTGTCATCACTGCCAAAAATCCAACATTAGCAAAACATGTGTGATGCTGTAAATGCCGTATCAGCAGAGGCATGCACTGTCAGTGTAGTACTTGCATGCAGCGGTGGACTGGCCATCTGTGTCATCTGGACAACCACAGAACAGACGGTCCTACCACCAGGGGCGGACTGGCCTACGGGGGTAACGAGATGATGTTACATTTTTCTACCGTCTATGAGATTAATTCGTGGTCCAAACCTGGCCAGAAAAACAGAAAAAGAAAAGAAAAAGAAAGAAAAAAGAAAAGAAGAAGCAGCGCCCAGCCGGCCTCACCAAGTCATATTCTCGGCACCAACCCGGTTTGAACCAGCACGTCCGGTTAGGGTGGGCCGTCCATTCCTCTTATTATTAGGAGCCCAAAAGAACAAAAGAACAGGCAGCCCAGTCCAGAGAGACAACACAGCAACAGGTGTGTGTGTAGGCTACCTGCTGTAGAGGGTAGACTAATATATTCTATAATCATAGCTGGCTGAAAACCCCAAGACATGTGTAAAGCTTAAGCATATGTGTCTCTTTTCATATTTCATATTTAATATCTGACAGTCCAGCTGTCAGATACAGATAAGAATAGGGCAGAAATGGTGGAAGATGAAAGTGTGGCCTAAGAGGCCCATGGTGAAGCAGACATGGCCCTTGAAAGGCTGGTCCAGGCCAAAAAATTAGTCTTGTTTTTGCTCTCCAGCCTCAGCTCCCCACTAGACCACTTTCATACACTCCAGCCATTTTTGTCATCCAATAACAGGAACCTCAGTCAGTACTGAATCTGCTTTTTAATCTGAAGCAAAGTTGTCTTTTTCCTCTGTGTTCTAGCTTGCTAACTTTTAGCACAACACATTTAGGCTGTAAAACATCAGTATTGTGTATTGTTGACAGCACCCGCCACCATCATCTGCCGCCCTGGCCCGAGTGGGCCAGTCAGGTACTAAATTCCCAGGCTGCTTTTTTGCCCCTGTCCACCCTGCTCAGCAGTAAATCATCCATCTCATCAAATCGATCTGTGAGACCTCTGAAATCTCTGCAATCTGTGTAAGGAGCAGTATGTGAGCCATCAGGAGCAGACATGTGTTTTTATAGTCTTAAATGGCATCAATGGACCAATGTTTTTGAAACATTTGAATTTTTCTAAAACATATAATATTTCATTACATGTGGGGACTGTGAAAAGTGCTGTCCACCACTCAGAATGTTCTTTTACCCAAAAGAAGTGCAAAAAATAAAGTAATGAATAAAAAAATAAGTAAACAGATTCCCAGAAATCAGTTGGTACGCACAAAAGAACAAACCACAGATACAAACGACAAAGCAACAGTCAGAGAAAATGCTGTGTTTGTGTAAAGCCTCCTGCATGAGGTCCACTGTGTCCTACACAAGTCCTCCAAACTAAATATGTTGTCTCTTCTTATCTATATAAAACAGCCCGTAGCTCACACCATTTGTCAGAGCCTTCCAGAAAGTTCCATTGACAGAAAAAAAAGTTGATGATATGATCTGACCACTGCTGTAATAGTTTTTTTTTAGTGTTTATTAGGGTTCGAGGATGTTTGTTTTCAGGTTAAAGTTAGGGAATGATGTCATGGTCCACAGAAAGCAACTCAGTTCAAACACTTTGTTAAGCAATCAATAAATGTCAATTCCTCTCTTATGAGGCTGTGGGGCTGGTTCACTATGCTGATCCCACCTTACTGACTGAGAGACAGTCACAGCGCTGCTCGAGGTTCTTGTAAGGAACACTAAAAATCTGTATTATGTCGTTACGTTATGACATTGCAACACAAACTATGATATTAGCCTTAGAGGATGGATGAAACAGAAAGCAGAATTCTGTTTACTTCCTCAATTCTATGTGTTTGCTGATATTGATTGATGTTTACAATAGCCAATAATGCTGAGTGTACAATCAAGGTGGTTTTGGTGGCCATCACAGTGCTGAATCAGTTCAGTTAGCTGACCGAGCTTTCCATCAGTAGAGTTCTTAAATCACCTCGGCAGCGTAAAGTAAAAAATATCACCATCCTGTCATGTTGGCTGTACTGTCTCTCCTACTTCCTGGATAATCTAAATATCAGCAAAGACGTGGATAAGTGTGGCCAAATGACGCCTAGGTGCTCTAATAAGCCATGTGTAACAGCACTTACCTGTCAATCAAAGTGGCCACGCTGTTAATCCTGCATAAGTTTAAGCCTTAACAGAATTTGAACCGGTGAGTTCTATAGTTTTTAGCACTTCCACACAGCTTTATCTCTCTCTTGGTTTACACATGTTTAAATTGCTTGATTTCAAGGCAGGGGATGAAGCATCTTCACATTCCTCTTTTAGCCTTAGAAAATCAATCACAAAGCCATTTTATCTGGATGGATTCTGGCTACATATTACTACCAGAGACAGACAGTTCCTTCTTGACAAAAAAGACAAGAAAAAATGACTTATTGAACTAATAATCTAAACTAACTACTACACATGAAATAACTAATCATTTTATGGGCACTAGTCATCGATATTGTCTAAGACTAGTAGTAGTACATTTCTGTGTGTCCTTTTCCTCCAGACAAACCGAGGCGTTATCTTAAGCAGCGCCTCCACCAGAATGTCCTACTTTTATAGAAGCAGTTAATGCCAATTTTATGGTTCTGTTTACTGATTTTGTGAGCTTCTGCTTGGCTGTGGACTCTTGTCCTACAGATTCTCCAACACACCCACACAAATTCTCCCAGCATCAAAGAGAGGACATGACGTGATGGGTTGCAAATGTTTAGTCTATCGCTCGATTATAAATACACATCTTTGTATAGTCCAGTCAGAGGGGGTGGAGGAGCTGCTGAGTGGAGACGGGGAGATGGCGCGTCTATCTGAGGAGATCTGGTCAGGTCTAGCTTTGATGTCTGTGGAGTGCTGCTGCAGACAGCCATGAGATGGGTCTTTCACTTTCCAATTACGCACGGCTGTGTGCAAATATGAGGAAAATAAATTCACTTAGCTGAGTTATATCAGCCCCATGCTGCAAGTAAGAAGCTGCCCGCCAGTTTCCTTTGCGTGTTGTAGTATTTTTTGAAACATGTGATATGTCAGAATCTGCAGGTTATATGTTGTGCCACAAGCAACTAAATGCTGGTGAAAGCTAGGCTGTACTTTGGGTCCCTGCTGACAGAGGCAACATAACACCTAACACACATAGAACATCATGCTGGAGGATGTTTTGCATGCACTTTCAGATATTTAGCATACTTACTTACATAAAAACATATTGATCCACAGGAAGAGCAGTGAGGATTCTCAGTTATTGTATATGATTATTTCGTTCATCTCATGATGATCTGGGGTCATTCTTCTTTTTTTCTTTTTTTTTAGATTATTTTTTTCCAGCTTTATTTTGACAGAGACAGCTGAAGAGTGACAGGAATGCGGAGAGAGAGAGGGCTGGGGAACGACATGCAGCAAAGGACAGCAGGTCGGACTCAAACCATCGCCTGTTTACATGGGATAATTAGCAAGACTACTACTGAACTTAGATTACAGTGTTTATCACATTGAGCTGACTGCACAGCCACACAGTCAACGTGACTCACACACATCTTGGCTGAAGGGATTTGCCTACACTCATCTGATGCACCACAGAGGAGCTGCCAAGCTTAACACAGAGTACAACTGAGAGATAACTAATATTACACGGTGATCAAATTAAACTCACACTGAATGACTGTATCCTCCATCTTGTGTCTGGATATCTGGAGTACGTCACTTGGCAGCAGCAGAGCTGTCGATATACTGTATATCTACTCATACTGTCTCTGGAGACAAGCAATATGAGCCAAGGCTGGCTCTGTTCCAGACCTCCTATACTACTGCTGATGCTAACAGACACCACCACTATATTATGTTGTATTATATTGTTTTTTATCCATTAATTATTTTGGAGGAGTCAAGTGAGCTACACTTTGCTTAAATACACATTCGCACACTCCTGGAGATCCGCTAAAGCAGCCGTGTCCAGCCTGGTGCACTGCAGCGGAAACTGTTCAGGAGAGGGAGAACTAATGTGGCGAGTTACAGCTCCAATAGACATCCAAACATCCTGGTTAGAACAGGGCAATGTTTGGTTTAAGGTTTTCAGATGTCTTGGTTATAATCATTTTAATGATTGTCAGTTATTAGCTAGCTATAGGAGACCTAATTGTAACCTGTACAGCTAAAATCCAAACTTCCCGTACAGTCCTCAACCCGGACTAAAAATAACACCAAGCTGCTGACGCAACATCATGAGTCTGCAGAAGGAAGCTTTTGTCTTTAAAACCCTTCAGCAGCAAAGTGAAACTGGTTTCACCTTCATTTTAGCCAAAATTTATCAAAGTGACTCTGAGATCTTCAGGCAGTGAGCTTCACAGCTGATTTTAGAGGCACTGTAGAGATCAAGAGTGTGACCTGTTAGGAGGACTACAATGTGTTTTAGAGCAGACACTGTGGTCTGGATTTTTAAAGCTAGCGCCATCTTCAGGTCAACTTTCACAAAAGCACATTTCATCATCAGCAACTTCTATAATCATCAAGACCACTGGCATCACTTCATAAACACGTTTTCAACATGAATCTTCTCCAGGCTGCTTAGGTGCTCAGTCACATAGTTTCTGGTTGTGTGTCTGTGCAGAGCTTTGTCAATCTGTCTATGGCATGATATATTTCGGTTATAATTCTGTGGTGAATGCAATATTCTCCACATACGGTTTGCTGAATAATTTCAGTGAATGAAATAAAGAAGTTGTAGTCAAACTGACTGCATGCAGTTGCTCTTTACTCCCCCTTTGCTTATTGACTGATTGAATGAAGAGAGTTTTGAGGTTATCAAAGAGTACGGAAGCCTTTTAAAGACTAATCAAACCCAAAGCTCAGCCTGACTGATCCACAGGCTACTGTGACTCACACACTTGACTCGGTGTGCTGGATGTGGCACAATTCTTCCATTTTGAAGGGAACTAGGCAGAAGGGGGATGCGAATGCTATTTTCAGCAGCTCAAGCGAAAGCTCACATGCAGCAAAGGATTATCGACATGGACAAATATAGAGCAGCAAAGAGTGGATTAACACAAGCATTATATTCTAAAAGCGGAAGACACAGCAAGAATTCTTTAAAATCACATTTTTAAATTCACATCACTTATTATTAATGTTTCAGTTGTCCCTATGTACCATTCAAGCTCATCAAGATTATTTCACTGGTTATTTTATCAACAATCATCATCATCATCATCAAAAAAAAAAAAATCCTTTCAACACACTCAGAGAGCATCATATTCCATCAAGTGTATTTGAGATTCAGTTAGCATCTACAATAACTGCTATGGCTTTGTATGATGGATGAAGGACAGCACAAAGGTCAAGTATTGATTACAGCAAAATCAATTCATCTGACCACTGAAATAAATAACAGGATACTATAATTCACAAATGACAGATATGAATGCAAACACAGAGACTGAGCCAAATCAAGGATCATGGAATGGAACCCTGATCAGTTTTAATAAAATCTAAAACTGTGAATAATACTGACTTTAGAGAAACATTCATATATTAGAGTAGTGTAAAGAGTTGATATATGAATATACTAATAATCATATATTAAAATCCATTCAAATCAAAATATGTACTGTTGTAAATGAAATGTAATCTCTAGCAGAGATATTTCAGTGAATTCAATTCATTTGTATGCTGAATTGTTCCAAAATAGTTCTCAATGAGAACTGTTGATGAGTCACGTTGGCCATACAGTGTAAAGTTTCAGTCATTATGTTTCTTTTCTTTTCTTTTCTTTTCTTTGTAAAACATGGATCCACTGATTTTATAAGCCCATTACACGTACATGTTGTCCAGGTGTGTAGACCACATCTGGACATGGTCAGGCTTGCATTGTGAACAGATCTCAGTAAGCTTAAATAACATCTGTACCTCTGTAAGTCCTTGACATGAGACTTGCCATATTACCACCACCAGCTCCACCTGTACCTAATGTACAAACTGAGATATGATAACAGTACAGGTGAATGAATGGAGATAACAGCATGGATCCATAATCAGATGTTCATCCAGACAGAGATCGCAGAGTCTGAGTGTGTTTTGTGGATCTCTACATTTAAATAGTTTCAAAGTTGAAGTGAAAATCTAATTTCTGATTATATTGGTCTTTCTTATTAGGATTTGAATGATATACACTTCACAGTCTATACACACACTACACTGAATCTCTGATTTGTCTTTTTTATTCACAATGCTCGAGAAGTTTCTTTAGTTCTCAAATCATCATTTTCTGTTTCCCTCTAAATGAATCAGAGCTATGAAGCAAGTGACTATTATCCCCCACTGGAGCGCTAAATGAACTTGGAAAGCAAAGACTGCTGAAGATCAAGACCCATAATCCACAGCTGTCTTAAAGGATGCGGTTACCACTGGCAACCAGACCTTTTCTCCTCTGTGATGGGTCTGACGTCAGCATTCCGCCCTCATCACATCCTCCAGGTCCAGAGAGGGTGGAGGCTTCCTGGAGGACAGGAGCTGCAGGATATTTCCATTGGACTGTGTCAGTGCTGTGCATAAAGAATCCACACGCACGCCACATGCAGCCCTCCACGCACTGATCACAGCCTTGCTGTCTTGGTCTGGGGTTAATTGTAGTTCTTTTAGGCTTAGCCTGTCCAAATTTTATTTCTTTCACATTTTCAAAGAATATTGATGAGCAACAACTCATCATCCAGCCTTTCTGCTGAGTCTTTTCAGTCTCTCATTTCCTCCTGCAGTCCCAGTCCACAGAACCTTTGCACACTTCCTGTCAGAGCTGATTTACCACAGAGACACTTTAATCTCCATCTGCTGGCACGAGTCTGTGTCGTATATCACGCAGTGATCATCAGGCAATCGACAAGCAAGAAAATAAAAGTCTGATAAAACCTATTACATAATAAATGCCATCATTCGGTCACTAAATGTCTAAAAAATTCAGTTTTAGCTTGAAAGATTTTACAGATTTTTATTTTTATTTGTATTCATTGGTCATGTTTGAGAAAATAACCCTTAAAATGTCAGTGATGTCAAGTGATGGCATCAAGGGCAAGAAGGCTAATGAAAAGATGTTTTTTATTTGTTTTTTTGTGAATGAATCAACTATGATGGAAGTGCAGCACCAAATTATTGGAGAAACCCTTTAATGCCACAGAGTTTTTTATGATACTGGCTACTGGCTTTATCACCCATTAACCCCTGCGGTACAAACGATCAGTTTAACCTTCCATACTTCGTTCAGTCTCCCTTGTGGTAACAACACTACAGCCTGCTTGGTGTATTTTTGAAACTTGGTCTGTGATTTTTGCTATCCCTGATCTCCCTGTGCCTCAGGATATCCACCAGCAGTCCCCGGCCACGCCTGCCCTGTCTCATCTCCGTTACGGTTTTTGGACTCTTGCCACAAACAGCTGTGCACCTGCTCACGGATTCCCTCACCGCAATCACCTCTGCTTTTCAATGAACTGTTTAGACTGCTCTGGGTCTCTGGCTTGTGTTTGCACTGGGTCTGCTAAACGTTCATCGTGACAGAATTACTTCTGAACATCGCACAACAAGGGTGGTTCACAACATTAGAAAGGACACGAAAATCTGAAATCATGAAATAATTTTTAAAATGTAGGCATACATAGGCCAATAAACGGATACACTGACTTGAGATCATAATAACAATAACATGTTTCTGCATATAAATGATGTGTTTGTTCTGCAGTTACAGGTTGAAGGAGCCTCTGTGCATACTTACTTTACATCTTAATGCTGTTTATAATCATTCACTTCAAATGCTCTTCAGCTGACCATGTAAAGCACCTTCTGAGTGTACTGGAGGGAAGCTGCCTGACGTCGCAGCGCTGTCAGTGGAATTTTTTCCTGCTGCTCATCCTCCACTTCATCTCATCAGTAAACATGAGCACAGCATAACTCAGTGAGTCAGGAAGTCAGCGCTGACACCTGAGGGGGCTACATGATGGTGGCCACAGTGTGAAGCACACACCTTGTTATAAACTGCAAAGCATGGCTGGGAAGTTGCAGCTAGTCCTCGCTGACAGCTTCATGAATTGAATGTCACCTCTAGAGTATCGCATTTTAATAACAGACCTTTAAAACACGCTCATGTTAATATTAGTTAACCAACAAAGTTATCAGAGAATGAATTCTTGTAAAAGCAGAACTTCTTGTATTGATCCTGGCTGTATGGACACATATATTTGGCTTGTTTATTTTCTGTGGTCAGCAGTGTCAATACACAATATGTATTCCTGGACTGGCTCCAAAACAGTGAAAGGTGTTCTAAGTAGTTCAAACAATAGAACTGTCTGAGGTTGATGAGGTCTAGTTCATACATATATAGTTCATGCTTGGCATTTTGAACAGGTGTCTAAATTCTGAGAACAAAGGGACAGTTTTGTTGCAGACAACAGCATTTTTGCTGACCTTAGCCGGTCTCTGGTCGCATTAACATAACTGTCTACAACTCTGTGTGACAAACAGGTTTCATATATCTGTATACCTGTACTGTCACCAATACAGCAGAGTATGCAGCACAGTAAACTATTTATATAAATACCTACAGCAGCTGTGCAGACTGTTAGTCAGGACCTAGAACCAGTGAAGACACTGAGGTCAGAAAACATCAGTGTATTTAAACAGAGTGATGCAGCCTGCAGCAGAGAGTGTGTGCATATGAACATACGTGTTGACATGATGTAAAACTTTGATCATGAACTGTGACATCCAGCGTCCTGCAGATCATCATGAAGTTACCGTTGATTATTAATCATATACCTTTGCCGTTAATATGTTTCTGTATGAGTGGACAGCAGGGTGAGCGATCATACCGGCGTAACAAACACTTCACCTGACTTCTGTGACAGGTGGACAATATTCATCTATGATTTAAAATCTGATGTTGATAATGAAGTCATGTATTTCACCAGGTTGTCCATTTTTATATTTCCTGCATGAAAAAACACTGTAAGAGTGGACAGGGAGTATCTAGTAAGTATCTCAGACGTGCGTTTTGTAGTCCATCTTCTGAACTTTGTAGTTTTACCACAGGTCACATAACATTTGCCATTGCATAATGACATAGTCTAGTGTAAGAGCAGTCTGATTCTCTGAACACTGCAGTCGTCTTCTCCTAACTCCTCATGAATTCTCCTTCTCATTTTTCTCTGACTTCATGACATTTTCCATTGAAGTCTAGGAAAAGTGGTTAGCCTTGGATTTTTTGACCACACCCTCTGTGTTTGTGTGTTGTGTGGGCGTGGCACATTTCCATGGTCTCTGGTCTTCCTCCTTCTGTACTCTACGTTTGGACCTCCTCAACTGTTGTTCTTTGTGTTTCCAGTTGTTTTTCTTGTCTGTTTTTTAACCTCTGATCCTCTTGTGCCCAGGTCCACCACCACCATCATCTCCTGCCATATACCTGCTTGCCTGCTCTCCCCCAACCCACATTCCATACCCCCACCATCTATTCCACCCACTGCTTCACATCAGCCATTCCCTCCTCCTCTTCATCAGACCATCTCCTTTCCCTTACTTCCCCTGTCACAAATAAATCCCCTTCTATTGCCAACCTCTGTGTGAGCCTGCATTTTGGGTCAGTTCCTGCGTTATGACAATATATTTCATTTAAAGACACATACTTTAAGCCCCATGTATCATTTCAACTGTTGTATACAACTTCCTTGAATTTGTGAAACAAAGAAACAGGTTTGTATAAAATGTTCCAATTCAAAGATTTTCCATCACTTCTTTCTTTCTCTGTGCTGAATAAGACATAGCAACAATAAGCAGCAACAACAAACTGAAATGAAAAAATGGGCCATATTTGTGGCTCATCTTGTGTTGGATTCTAGTCCAATCTTCACCTCTGTGTTGGCACTGACATTTTCTCACCGATTACTTCATTGAACCTCACAGATTTACACACTTCAAACTTTCGTCTTAGGTTCCTGCCACCGAACCAGCCTTGCAGAGCTAGGACTCATGACCTCAGCGTTTCTAAAAGCATGACCGTGACCCTGCTCAGGACAATCACTCTGCACAGACACAATCTGACATTTCACAAAGAAACAGGAGAGCGGACAGACAGGAAAGCTGTCTCAACCAGCTGGGAGACAAGTGTGCAGCAGGGATGTAATTTTGTTCATGCAAATGATACAGAGATCTCAGAGAAAATCAATAGCTGTTTATGTGACCCACTGTGACCTTCTAGAGAAAGGTTGTTTGTCTCCTTACTGTATCTGCAGGAAAAGAGATTATGTCCTGCATCTACTGTACAATACCTGCTGCCACACACACACACACATGTACACACCACCCCACCAGGAGGTGCTTTTGTAAGCAAGCTGTGGTATTAGCCAAGATGGAAAATGTGTTTGTGTTTTTTGTTATCATTGCTATGGATCATGATGCATTAAGGGGCCAGTATTCTCCATCAGACGTGCTCCTCTCCTACAAAGCTTTCCAGTGTCAGATGAGGAGGCTGTTTGACTGCTTCTGTAGCTGAAATAAATAAGAAGTGTGAGACACATTATTTGTGCGGTGACAAATATCAGACTACTGGTCAGCTTTCTATTGGAGCTCTGTGGGTTAGAGGCAGTGACTGTCCAGTTCACAGCACTTCCCTCCGGACTGAAGCTTCATATGGGTGAGTGGTGATGAATCATTGGGCCTGTGGGCACTGTGGTCATGTGGCTGGACACAACTGATTTCCTCTAATCTGGAGTGCCGGAAACAGAAGTGTAATGAGGTGCATCCACGACTGCTAGCTATGTGTTTCCGCAGTGTTTCTGCACTGTTAATTAGGCTTAATTGTACATCCCATCAATCATTTCACAATAAGAGGGAGTGAACCCATAGCAATGTCTGTTGTGGAGAAATTACTGAAGTCAAAGGTCAATGGTGAGGTCAGGAGGGAAGAAAGTGTTCAGGAGCCTCTGATGTCTTATGCTGTAATATTTATTGAAGCTTGATCAAGGAGAATTAGAGACACTCTCATAAAGCATCAGAAGTGCCTGAGTCAGTCTCACATTCTGCCAAACTCATGCTGGTGGACAGACTTTAAACCCCGAGATAACATCACAAACAGAATAAAGAGAATGTCTTTACCCATGTTAGTGTTATTGTCAGCTTATTCTAGTACACTGCTGTCTGTTTATGTTAATGAAACATCAACAGCAAGCTATCTATTATGTGTAGGAAGGCAACATAATGTCTCCTCAACCCTGGTCACCACAGTGTTGAGATAGACTGGCACCTACTGTTCCCAATCAAAGACAAACAGCTAATACTGCTGAGGACCTCAAGGCCACACATGACTCTGTGTAACCTAAGCATAGAAAATTCCCTGACAATGTCTGCTACTGCTTCATCCGTATCCACTTCATGTTTATGTCAGAGAGAAAGTGAGATGGTGTGTGAGACTGTGTGTCTGTGTGTCATGCCAATCAGCAGCCCCTTCACCATGTCTAAATATGGAAACAAACTGATTTCTACACTAATTATTATCACCATAATTGCCAGGCTGTTTAGCATAATTCCTTTAACTCAACATCAGACAGCAGGAGAAAATCCAGGAAACTTTTTAACACCCGTCCCCGTCAATAACACAAGGTGGCATGGAGGCTCTTATACAATGCAGGAGCAGAGCAGCTGATTTATCCCAGATACAGTTCACTTTAAACTGGTGTATATGTCAAGTGATAAGTAACAAGAATAACAAACAACATTTTCCAGTTAGGAGAGCTTTTGAATGCAACATCATATAATGACTTGACATCAGCTACTTCCTGCCTCTTCTGATTACTGTAGCTTACTTTAAACAGTGAGTGCCAGCTCCAGCTTGGGCTACCGCAAAGACTGATACAGGACGTTATCAATATATCAACATGCAGAATGTTAAATGTTCACATAGAGCAGTCTGAGTTGTTTTACAACCTCTGAAAAAATGCTTTCAGATAAAACTGAATTCATATTTCAGTCTAGTCAATGTGTACATAATGTGTACAAGGTTATTTCTGAAAACAAAGGGCTACATCTAAATAATGTCTTTCCATTACTGATTCTACTGTACATCTACATGTGCACCGCAGTTCCAGCTGGGGTAAATTGTATCAGGAACAATAACTGTCTGCAGAAATACAGCACCTCACTGAACAAACAGAATGATCCAGAGCAGACGGGATTTGGAAATTGGCTTAAAATAAAACAGTTGACCACAAAACAGATGATCTACTGCAGTAGAGTATTCCAGAGATTAGTATTGTGCTTCCATGGAGATGGAGCAGAGATGTCCTGACCGAAACTCTGGAATCAACATTTCACCTCAAAACTCAACTCTTAGCATCTTACATTAAACCCTGAAACTCAGTTTGTAACACAGACTTTCTGTTAGATAACCCACTACGACATCATTTTGTTGATTTTCTCAGACTAGACAATTATTATACAAGTGTTTTTAGGCTGATCAGTATTCTGTGTGATAAGTAAACTGATCTTGATGTTTAAACTTGGTGGAGTGCCTCTTTAAATATTTAATAAAGGTACTCGCTCCATGTTGGCTGTGCATCAAAAACTAGAGACTACAAATGCAACACACGTGTGCTGCTGGCTGCAGATGAGTAAAAAAGAACAGATCAGAATGTGAAAGTGGCAAAACAAAATGAATATTGTTTTTCTATGTTATGCATATTTAGACTGACGTTTGACCTATATGATCTGAACAAATGCTGTTTGCCTCTCTCTCTCTCTCTCTCTCTCTCTCTCTCTCTGTATGTCAAAAACGATCCTATTCTTTGTCATCTAAGATCAATATCCATCTCATATTTGTGTTTCCTGTGTGGATGCACCAAATGTCTGGGATGTGTTTAGTTCAGCTCACCTCAAAGGCTGGAAGCAGAGAAAACTGCTGGCCTCCATCAAAAGTGCAACAATATGTTCTCCAACAGTTCTAAAGCTGTTTGCGCTGTACAAACTGATGATCATTCGATCTGCCTCACATCAAAGTGATGCCCTTGGGCAAGACATTTAAGATTTTTACAGAACTGCAGAAACTAGTCCCTCTCCCCACATACACTGGATAATACTGAGGATGGAGCACACACACACTAACAATGTATAACAGCTCCTGTGTTATATACTGTAAAAATAAGTGGCAATGTGGAGTGGAAACATGATGATGGGGTGCTAATATCAATGTTTCTCTCTCTGCTTGAATTCACAGAGGGATTGGTAGCAGGGTTGGGTTGAGAGGGGTTGAGTGGGTCTGGGGTCTGTGTTTAATAAAGGAAATTGAAAGGGACTGTCAAGGAGACGTCAAGTTCTTTAATTATCACCTCGGTCTTTGAAAAGATTTTTACATGTGACATGTAAGGTGTGGGGAAAGCTGACGAGCTGATGTACACTCACAGCTCTGCAGGGATATCATAGTTACAGATGCCAAGCTGCCTAGTGACCACTGAGACAATTCTCGCCTGCTGTCTTTTCCACAACAATACATTTGCATAGTAACAGTGCAAATGTCAGTGGCAGGTGAAGCATGGCCTCAAACCTATCTCTCTCTTTCTTTATTAAGCCTGAAAATACTGAGAATGCAAATGTGACTGTTCTGTGTATTGATTCTTTGTAGTTTAGGGCAGAACAAAGTTCCCTGTGGGCAAAAACAGAAGCTATATTATTCAATCTGTAATATATGGCTGCGATGTATGGAGTGCATACGCAGCTCTATGCTATTTCTGCAAAAGTTCCTAACACTGTCCAAGTACCTGACAAGTTGTGAATGAATTTTCAGAACAGACTTGCTTGCAGAATGCTTGTTTAATGAGGACATCCTGTCCCTCACACCAATAAATAAATGGGCTCCTCGCTCAAACAAAAAGACACTTTCTTACATATTACTACTGTGATGTCTATGATAATAAGAGATGGAACCCCAAAATGAAAGGAGTCATCCTATCATTCTGTTCAAATATATCTTCTGTTCATTAATGTGAATCTATACATTCATGGGATATGTTTCATTCTTTTAGTTTTTCCAGAACACAGTTGTTGAATGAAAATCATTTCATTCATACATTATAACTTTTCATAATTATGATGTCTATAGAGAATTTCAAAATTCAAAATTTCAAAATTTCAAAACAAAAATACATTTTTATATTTTATTGTGTTTTGTTGTTTGCTGGAAAATGAAATGAAAATGGCGCTGAATTATTTATACGACACGTACATTATTACAAACATGATTTCATTTTGTATTACCACTAATTAACTACTAACTAATAAGTGTCTGTATATTGTAGCACTGTATACATACATGCACAATAACCTTTATGTGTAACTGTTTTCACCTCCTTTTCTCAAAGCCATTAAAATCTTTCTTCCACCAGACAGTGGACTTCACATTACATGACTTGGATTTACTCTCATTGGAGAGGTACTTTATTTTGCGTTACTTTAAAGTTGAGTAGGTCAAAACTAAGGCAGCAAAGGCTGACATGTTCAGACTTTTAGTCAAGCCCCCAGGTTACTGCATCCTACATTTCCCATAATGCAACTTCATTAAGTCTCTTTGTTAGACCATTGGTGTCTTGTAAATGTCCATGATGACATGAATTATTTTTCAAATCATATAAAGAAAAGAAATTTCAACAGCAACAGCAGTGGTTATGCCAACAAATAAGAAAAGATTAGCTTTCCTGCTTCCCTGTGATTCTGAGTCCAAGCTCAAACTCAGACAAACCTGATGACATCAAAATGGCAGACCATTTGCATCCAAATGTAAACTTCTGCTGTGAAATGAGATTTTTTTCTTTTGGCCTTTTTCAAACTTTATTTTGGCGGAGACAGCTGAAGAGTGACAGGAATGTGGAGAGAGAGATGGGGAATAATATGAGGGAAAGAGCCACAGGTCAGATTTGAACCCTGGTCTTCTGCAGCAAGGAGTGAGCCTTTGAACATGGGGCGGAAGCTCTACCAACTGATCTAAATCCCACCCCATCTGCTGTGAAATGAAGAGCCAAAAACTGCAGTTCCTCAAACATCTACTTGAGGCTGGTTTCAGAAGTGGTTTAGTCTCCATAAGTCCCCATGTAAAAATGTCCAACGTTCACAGCAGAAATAAACATGTTTACAGCCTGGTACGAAAAACAGTTTTGGTCTCTATAGCTAATTTCCCCGTTCGTGACAACTGTACTGAGGGTGAATTTATATACACCTGCTCAAATTATATTACACCTTAAAGTTACCATTTTTGGATTATTAGGTAGCCGGTAGCAAGATGGCAGTGACCAGAGCCACCACTTTCTGTCAGGTCCATGTTTAATACAGTCTATGGGAGCGTCTCACACAGACAGACTGCTGTTTGTTTCTGTATGTAGTATTTGATGGACGGGTTGGGTTTCTCACACTGTGTGACAGCAGTCATTATACATCTGTTTTCAAGGGCACTGTAAATAAAGAGTAACAGACATTTGGTTGTAAAATCAGCAGAGTGCACCTTTAAGGTTGTTTGTTAGAAAACACTGTTACTATTACTTACACTGTTACTATCTAAAGTGAAAAGCTTTCAATACAGTAATTCAGTACAGTTAAACATGATGAACTTGCCAAGTCCAGTTTATCTAATATAATAGCATCTTATCATGTGTAAGCAGACTCAGATAAAGTATGCAGTGCTCTGGGCTCTGGCTGCTGTTCCCCTCTTCATACCTCTGAACTCTTTGCTTACTGGAGACCTCCCAGTGGTTCAGTTTACCTTCTATCTGCACAGACAAATCTTTGAGGGAGACGCTCTTCCTCAACAGGAAGACACCAGACAGACCTAGTGATAGATCACATTCTGTTTGTTTGTGCAGGAGCGTGAAAGAGCCTGTTATGGGGTGGAGGGTAGAGGTTCTACCTTGCCAGCTTAACATGATGAAAGCAAGCAACCCCACGAGGCTTTTAAATAGCGGTGAATCAATGCTTCCCAATGAGTTTAATCCCTGTCATCTTCATGCAGGCCTGCTCACTGCATAATCTACCAACTGCAGCAGCCACATGAGCATCATGAGATTGAGTGGGAGTGGCTGTCTGGTGAACAATTAGCCTTAGCCACAACCTTTAGCTGCTGCCTTGGATTATACACTGCCAGTCATTGACAGATTTCCCCAGCTAACAACTTCTGCCTCCTTTTGAAGTAACAAAATCCCTAAGCTGCAGTATGAGAAAACCTCCTTCCATCCTGTCCTCTGAAAGCCAGTGTCAAATGTATGCTGTCTGCATGTGACAGACAATGGGGGTGGGAGAAGGGATATTGTGTACTCTGCTGTTGCTTTGATGTTCAGTAGTAATAGAAAAGGGGGGGTTGGTTCCTGGATGTGCGGGTGCCACCACAAGTCGCTGCGGCTTTTTTGACTGACAGAAACAAATGAGTATCATGTACATCTCTGAGTCTTTGAAGGGGTGTCAGTGTCACCCCGCTGTTTCCTCAAATCTGTGTAATGGGAGTGGGAGAAATTGTCAGGCCTGCCTGAGCTCAATTTCACACACTTCATGAAAGTCAAGTCTAGGTTGTCATTCTTACTTAATCCATAAAAGGCCTGAGGCACTGTGTGTGAATTTGGTCCAGGACATCTCTGAAGTTAAACAGCAAACTATCAAACTCTGCCTGCTGACCAAACAGCCTAAAAGGGCTGAGTTGAAGTGGGGTTACTCATCTGTGAAAAGCAGTAGTTGGTCTTCCATCTCCAGGGGGTGACTGCACAAAGATACGTTAGAATGGCTGAAGTTAGGCCAGTCTTTGTTATGTCCGGTGTTGAAAAGATGTAAATGCATCTATCACTTCAAGATGCACACATATTCCTTACTCCTGCCAAGTGGAACTACGTCACTATGCCTGACCACAGAGTCTCCTGTGATGATGGCAGCTGCAGCCGTCTCATTAAAGCATCAGGAAAAAAACGGCTCCAGCGATTCAAACACGATCATACGATCATACAGACGGTGCACCAAGCTGTCGTGTTTAGCTGATCCTTATTCAGTTCAACCACTGAATGATGTGTATGGTTGAGGGAGCCGTGTGTGTGAACGAATGGCAAAGAAAAAAAGCCTTTTGCCTTGCAGTTCGTAAAAATGACTCAACCATGTGTCTGTGCCATAGACTGTATAAAACATGGACGTCTGTGACGTCACCCACCCTGTTATGAAGAGCTGTTGTGAAGCTCTTTGTGGTGGCTCTGGCTACCACCATCTTGGCGGTACTGCCTCTGCTATCTCCAAAAATGGGTGAAGAGGTGGAGAGCTGGAGGAGTTTAGGTAGGCTGAATGAAACCTGGTTGCTCAAACAAGCCACCTGTAATGGTATCTATCTGTCAATCCAAGTTTCATGCTGCTACAGGACAGGTGAGTTGTATATAAATTCACCCTCAGTACAGTTGTCATGAACGTCGAAATTAGCTATAGAGACCAAAACTGTTTTTTGTACCAGACTGTAAACATGTTTATTTCTGCTGTGAACATTGGACATTTTAACGGCAGTAGCTCAAACTGTAGGGACTTGGCTCAAAAGTATGGGAGGGTAGCTGGAGAGGTGCCAGTTCACCTCCTGGGCACTGCCAAGGTGCCCTTGAGCAAAGTACCAAATCCTTAACTGCTCCCAAGGGCACCACTACGAGCCTGCGCATCACTGCACCATGTGTGGTTGTATTTCCAACCTACTAATGTAAAGACTTGACTGAGCTTTCCCTAAAGGGATCAATAAAGTATCTATTCTATTCTATTCTATTCTATTCTATTCTATTCTATTCTATTCTATTATGTTATGTAGTGAATACAATGAATACAGTGCTCTACATTGTCTGTTGAAACCTGAGGCTGCCACTGAATCTCAAAGCCCATGGGGTTCATAGCCTGGGAGTTAATGTAAGGACATAAACTCAGTGTCATAAGTCATATTACACAATTATTACCAAAGATTGGTAATCTGTTGTCCAAGTTCCTAACGGTCCCACAAAGAGTAAAGAATCCTGGAACTGATGAACTTAGAATGCCTGAAATCTGACTGTGTGTTCACCATGATCCATTGTCACTGTTAGAAGCTGAATAAGAGTCCCCAGTTGAAGGCCTTCATGTAATTTCTTATTAGCAGGTCATTCAGTGCTGTTATTTGGTGTGGCACTTCTTATTGATGTGGTAATAAGTGCAGATGCTAACCCAGTGGACAGACTTTGTTTGTTCATCCTTTTTCTATTTCTATTTTTTGTTTTCATACCCACATCAGAGTGACAGGCCATCGGTTAGAGGAGTGGAGTTATCTCACACTGAGATGGTGTGCGGATAGGCCCGGTAATAAGGACATTAAACATCTCTGACTGCAGAGGGGTGACCTTCCTGCCATAAATATGAGCTATGTGTTTTCCTGAGCTTACCAAGATAGTGAAGATGAAACACATTCTTCTCATTCCTATGCATATGAGCCAAAACCAAAGTGGGAAAATGTAGTAACTGAACCAAAGATATTCAGAGCATTTTCATACACAGCAGCAGCAGCAGCAGCAGCAGCAGCAGTAGCTCTCTTATTTAGCACAATAAATGTGATGTCTTTTGTCCTTGGCTGGCACTAGAAAGTCTATCCACAGGAGATTATTTGGTGGGAGCCGTACTTTTGTCTTGAGCTGAATATGCTGAATGTAATGCCATAAACTGTTCAACAGACAGATTAAACTCACGATTTACCAAATTTAGACTGGGAGAAAAAAAACAGTGTAAGATTTCACAGGTCTTTTGGCTACAGAAAGCTGAATGCAACAATGATTTTTGCTCAGGCATGTTTGTTTCACTGGAGGGTGTGTGTGTATATATATATCTCCACCCTGGACAAGTCGCCAGTTCACAGCTGACACTATATGAATATATATATGAATACTGACTGCAAATGCAAACAATAATGTTTTATATTTTCTAATAATAATATTTCTAATAATATTTCGATTTCGAATAGTTCAGATTAGATTTGCAGCACTTATTTCAGGTGGTGTTGTAGTGTCGTTATTCCATACAGCCCCTAGTATCTTAGTTAAGAGCAGGCTCTATCCATCTGAGAGGCAAAACCCAGGGCAAAAAATCTCTGAATACTTGCTGCACAATGTTGTTGCTGCTGGTCAAACACAACACACTATACAACATTTTGACTATCGTGACTTGAACAATGTGGTGTCTGTGTCTAGAATACTGGAGAGTCCACATGGTGAACGGCATGGTGATGGTGATGGACTTGCACAGCCCCTCACTGTGTGTTTTTGTACATGTAATTGTGATGTACATACTATAGCCATTTCATTACATTAAAGACATGCAGTTGTAAAGTTTAAGTAATAAATCATCCAACTTATGGTAATAATAAATACATAATATCATCCACTGCCCTAAATATGCTATAGAACAGCCTCTAAATAGAAACTTTCCTCTTCTGCTTTGTAGAACAGAGCTGTGGAGAAGCCAGAAGAAAACAGACGGCAGAGCAGTCCTCAGTGGTTTGGAGCAGAGAGGAGCTTTTCCCAATCCTGTCACCTGACAGTTGAATACTAGTCAAACTGAGACAGTGACAGTTTGAGGTCAGGCCGTGTTTCCACTTGGCTCAGTGGCCAGGCGACTGGAGAGCTACAACATGCCCAGAGGAGCAGCTCATGAATGGCAGGTATCCTAAAAGTAGATAGACTCCCTCTAGATTCCTCTGACAGCGCTTGTACCCGAGCTGATATAATCTAACAGGCAAACAGTGCTGTGGAGAGGTAGCCCTCCAGCTACTTCATGTATTTTCTACAGGTCCACAAATCACTGGACAAATAAAAGCCAAACATACAGTTAGTGTGGCTCAAACTGGATCACAACTGAAAGATTAGAACTGAGTATTCATTACGCTCACAAATGACAGTGTTGGGCATGAACAAACATACTGATGGTTTGGCTTTCCTTACATTCTGACCAGTGCTGGGACCTAAAATGGAAAGTGTGCTGTGAAGGGGTGTGAAGGGGGTTTGTTTAGTGGGAAAAGAATAAAAAGACAAAATATCCAAAATGAAGAGAATTGTTCATCCTTATGAATGAATCTCAGGCCAATGTGCCTGTTCAGTTTTGAGATTCCTGATGTACAGTACAACCTGAGAGTTGCTCTAATAGAAAAGTCAGGTGGACCTATATGTTAGATAGTATCTATCTTCTGGGGATGATGAATACATTAAAAGTAGTAACTGAAGTAGTTAACTGAGCATGTTACTGGAGTCCTGCTAAAACCACATGAGACCTGAAATGTAAATTGCATTCTTTTAAAGCGAAGTAGTCATATTAGTATATAATGTATATGTGTCCAGGGTGTACCCCACCACCCACCCAACATAAGCTGGGATGAGCTCCAGTCTCTTGTGACCCTTCACTGGATTAACAGATATTGATAGTGGAAGATGAGTGAATGTGACAAGTGTTGTGAGAACACTGTGAGTAGTAGGTAGATCAGAAAAGTGCCATATAAATAACTCCTTTTACCTTTAGAGCCATTTACCAAGCCTTTAAAGACCAAATGCACCAGAAAGCATCTAGAACTGAGACAGCATTCATCCTCTGGAGACCATGAACACAACCAATTTCCAGAGTTTTTCTGTCATCGTCACGCTGCTAAAAAGTGCTTTTAAACTGATAATGGTACTAAGGTCAGTGGGATCAATAATTGTTACCATGACACAACATTTCACAGCTATCTGGTCAGAAGTGGTTGGACTATTTTAGACTGGAGCGATGGACAAATGGCAGTTTGCCATAAGAACACCATCAAAGTAGAAACCACTGGCCAGCATAAATGACCCAGTCATTTTAAGAAATGATTGCAAGGGTTGGTTTGTTTCCCGCAACAACCACGTTTCCTGTCCTACATCAGCACACCGAGTCTGCTCAAGAAAACACTTTGCTACTTTCAGTCAGCAAGCATTTAAATGAAATGCTACACCTTTTTCTACCTGTGAAAAATAAACAACAAATTAGATGAAAGGAAGGCTGAAGTGTACTGTAGCCTGTAGGTTTAATGACAATGAACATTTCCTGTGTTTTTATACCTTTGCTCTTCTATAATAGCTGGCACTGTAAGCTCAAGGGAGGAAAGTCAATTAAATGTAAAGATAGAGGAGCACATTGAATAACTCTCCAGCTAATGTACTGTATTTCTATTTATCTTCCTCTGTTCATTAAAAAAAATGTCCATTATAATATAAACCCTTTTCAGAGAGTGAAATTAAATTGACCCTGCTTAAAGCAATCCCATACACTAATAAAATGGTGTGTTGTGACAGAATAAAGAGAAGGGACTTACGGAGGGAGTGCCACTCATCCTGCCTTATTGTCTTGGTGATGTTGTAGGAGAGGTTTTTAGGTATCGTAGCCGAAGAGTAGTGATACTTGATGTAGGAGCACCGTGCCATGGAACCTGCAGAGAAACGTAAAAACAACAAAAAACAAACACTGAAACAACACTGACTCACGGGTCATTACATGAGCTGCACAGAGATGACACGCAGAGCAGGCCTGTATGGAACATGAAGATAACATTGTTCTATGGTGTCACGATTCAGCTGGAGAGGCTGCATCTGCAGTTCTTCATTAAATACCCAGACACTGGCAAAATCACTTGTCTTTTTTTTAAACAATAGCTATTGCTAGTTGCATGAGACCCTATTGTGTCAACGCTGAAGAAGACTTTCAACATACATTTCTATTACCTACAACTCTCACACAATAGCTGTCAGAAAAACGTTCTTCAAAAGCTATTAACCAATCAGTCAGGGGATTCACCAGTGTATAATTATGAATGTCTCTGAGAGTCCCCTGGTCTGGTGATGTGTGTGGGGTTTCTAAATGAAATATTTAACTGACAACGTAGACCTGAGTCAAACTGACAGTTACAGAGATGACTGAACTCATGGAGACATGCTGAGCTTCACAATGGGCAAAGATGTTTCACAAATATTTTCTCAGGAATCTCAGAATGTGTTCAAAGTGTCATGATGTTTTTAAACCTCTGTAGAACCAGGAAGGGTGGCTGAGATTACAAAGCATCTGATAGCAGAGAATATTGTCTGCTTCTGTTTCCTGCCAGCAGTCAAAGCAGCATAGTTAGTTAGTTATGAACTACATACTTTTAGTTGCCCAAAATCTCTAAAAATCAAACTTAGTGGCAGTTTAGAAAACCCTTGCAGAAGACAGCACATTGAGATGATATAATTACAAGAGCCTAAGTCTAAAAAACAGAAAGAAATGAGCCACACACATTGGATGTTTTTGGCTCTTTAGTGGAGTCTCATGCTTCATTGCACGTTTCCACCTCAGCCAAGTGTAAAGACTTTTGTGTGACGTTTGTATAGTTCAGGGTTGTCTTTTTTAAAATGTCTGCCTGTGACGGTGCCGGCCTTGTACCAATGTTAACGCACTGTTAGAATGGTGGCTGTAGCACTGTATGTTCATAATCAAGACGCTAATTTTCTGGCTGGTGGGGAAAGAACTTCTTCCTTGAGACCATCTCTGTATGTTCGCTCTAATTATCTCTGGCAAGGCTCGATGGTTTGCTGAAAATTGCATTATTGGAGTCCTGGGAGATTTGAACTGCAAAAACAGAGACCACCAACATAACACCACCCACCCCAGCTCTCTTCTGTCCTGCAGCCATGCACGCACACGCAGGCACAAACAAGCAAACCCAAGAGACTGCAACTGCTGACAATGGTAATTACCCATCTATCTTCTTATCTGTGGTGCAGTTGGAACCCACTCGCGCACACACAGATATATTTGATAAAACTATGGCGCATGAGTTGGTACAGTATACAGCGGGAATACTGTTTACTGTTTCTGCTGTTTGCTCTTGGGTGTTCCTGACACTACTGGGGTCTGGGGCCCTGTCTGTCAGTAAGTTGGTCAGTGGGGCTGTCATACTGGGCTGTCATACTGGTATACTGTTAAATACATTACATAATTAGATTATTATTACTGCCACAAGAGCATGTCAGGAGCATTTTAATGTTGTCAAGATGGAGCTAATTTTAATTCACCGCTATTTTCTATGCCTTGGTTAGCTGAATCAATAACAATATAATTTATTCTAGAAGCTAGTTATGTATTATGTAAATGTGTCTTAATTTATAAAGTAACTATGGCCTCAAGAGCAGAAAAGAGAAAAGTAATTATGTATTAACTTCAATATACTTCAGTGTTTTAGCTGGCAGTGTACTTAAGACTAAAACCAAACCAAAATGCTCATACATACATACAAATGTGCATTGCTCCATTCTGGTGACAAGTAACTAAAATGTCTCCACAGGAGGTGGAGTGTCGAAAGCAAGTTAGCAGAGCAGCAGCAACAGCAGCTTCAGCCGTCCATTTGTGTCTATAAATCATGGGTTCATGCAAATTTAGTGTAGGTTACTCGTGTTCTGGCAGCAACACAACACACGCAGTCATGCTCATAAAATGGAAAAAAGTAGACTTGAAGTGTAAAAAATATGCAGTGTGTTTACGCATGTATAGCATGGTAATTCATACTATTACAGCTGAATTGTTAAAATATGAGCAAACATGTTTTGTTGGATGCATGTGAAATCATCTCCTACATCTCCTGTGTAGACAATGTTATGAACAACACAGCACAGCTACCATAGAAACTGAAGCTGAAATGGCTGATTCAACCAGTCCAGAACCAGAACGTACAGAGAGAACTCTGTACGTTCTGGTTCTCACACTTGATGTTTGTGTTTTGATAGTATTGAGTCTTATAGCTGGTGACACTGGCAGTGGCTACTGCTTGCTTGTCCCATCTCAGAATCTGTGGGCAAGTGCACAGGATTTAGGCATTGAGAGTGGTCTGATATTTGTTTGCCGTTCAAGTATTGACCAATCATGTTTGAGCAGGCTTTGGTTTCAACAGTCCACGTGGAGAGGTGGAGAGAAAAGAGGGCCAACACAATGGCTGAAATGCATATCTGCTGGCTGCCCTGAAAGCCCTAAAACACTGGCTGTTGCCCCAGAGGCTAAATTATCGACAGCCAGTTCACTCTGGTCTGTAGATATCATATCTTCAGGAAGGAAAATTCAATCATTTAGCCTTAGACCTTTGTCATTAGTGACTGGCATCATAATACAACATTGATTTATCAACAATGTTCATATGTAATCCATGAACTCAGGGGAGGCTTGCCTTAAGGCTCCCACAAAACATCTCCTGTTACCTCAGAGCTGTTTCCCCTGTGTAGTGTTTGAAGAATGTTATGATGATGTTATGGCATGAACAGAATGGTGGCTAGCAGTGATCTGTCTTGCGCAGCTGAGTCATGGAACTGGTCTGGATTTTTCCAATGTTGGAGGAAGCCTTCGAGGTATTGATGGTGGGAGAGATTTCAAATAGGCCAATAAAACTGATGACCCTGACAAGAGGCTCATCAGAGCAATCTGCCAATGGGCTTCAATTACCCAACCAGCACTCATTAGAACATAGCTCACCACTGTTCAATACGCCCCACTCCATACTGCTCACATACAGATACTACATTAAGGAAGCCACTAGAGAAGACAATGTACAGTAAAAGTGATGTGCCCTGACATCATAAGGATTTAAAAGGCTGTTATTCTGCTGCAGTGTAGGCAGAAAATACAGCAATAGTCATCAAGAATGGGCTATATGTAATCAGTGCTTGTTCACATGAATATTTACCATTCGGGTAATCGATATTTCTCTGCTGACTTATGCTTGACCATTCATCCGACTATATTGGCTGGACCGAATGTTTTGTTGAAGAAGTACTTGGGTTTGAAAAGTGGGAACTAGAGAATGAGGGCCATGTTCTGACAAGTGGTGAGAGTCCATTAAGTCAAGAGATTTTGAGCAGAGGAAGGCAGCAAACAGCCACTTTCTGATGTCAGTGGCACAACAAGAGGTGAAGAAGTACTCTGGTACATTTCTCATCTTCCAACAATTTGACCCTCATGCAGGAGACCAAAGACACTGAAGTACCTAGGATTTCCCCTTGGTAGTGATCGCTGTACTTCAACACTAGCTTTCTCGTTGATATCAGTCAGATTTAGATATATTGTCTCACTTTTGCTACAGTCTTTAAATGCCAAAACAGTCTCCATGCATTAACTCATCAAGTTCTCATACATAAATGACAAAGTCAGTTGTTTCTCAGTGTCTCCTAGCACAGACTAGTAGTAGTTAGTTAAGGTCAAGATTCAGGCAAAGTCAGGCAAGTAAATCTAGTTTCACTCCCTCTCCTTCTGTGTCAGTACAGTAAAGACACCCTGGGTGCCTGCAGATGGCAACAATAAGTAATAAATAGAGCACTAAGCATGCACTCATAGAACACGTGTTCTAACTACTATGTCATCCTCCATTCAAATTGTTATTGGCTAATGTTAGTTTGGTTATTCCATTCGATCAGGGTGACAAAACTGAATATCCATCCAAAGTGCTTTCTCGTTGTGGACACAATGGACAGACCAATGAACACTGTGATGGTAGGTTGGAAAACACTACATTTTCTGTGCTTTCATCAATTTAAGATCAAGTTGAATTATAATATCAAATATTTGAAAAGAAAGAAGTGCTCTGTAAAAACATGGCAGTTCAACATGGTGAGGAGGAAGAGGACCTCATTCTCATTCTAAGGTAACAGAACACAGAATGCTATATTCTGTCTGCCATATTCTGTAAATAAACGTGACACTCTGGACCTTTAATACAAGACTATTTGTACATTGCCCGTATTAAATTGCAATAATTGCAACTACTCTACTACACAGTATTAACACAAGTCATTGTGAGTCAGTAGCATGTCATGGCCGGCACTGTGATGTGAAGTCACCTTCACATATTTAGCTGCTGTACTGTAGGGATGGATGAGTAAGCATAAAGCTTGACAGTGGGCTGGAGACTCCTTTATCACAAGGGCATTCTCCCTGTCTTTTTTGGTCTGGGAATTTATAGCAACACTTCTCCGAGGTATCCACTGCAGCTCAAGTGGAGTCCAAAATAAACCTTATATTTGCCAAGCCTCCACATGCATGCATCGATATAACAATGCCACCTTGGAAAAGTGACAGTGCTACAGCGCACTGTTGCAGAACTAATTAACAAAGAATCGTTTTATTTCCTCTGCAGAGCCAGTGATGATGTGTTTCAAGTGACAAGTTGTTTCCCCATGACAGTTTGTAATAAAACATGCTAAAGTCACCACGCTGTGGCAGTGGAACTCTGCTCCACAGTCAGCTCTCTGAGGAAGGAGTGAGTTAATGCTGGGTCCCCCCCCCCCTCCACAGAGAACACAGAGTGTCAGATAACAGGGATACATGCGTGTGCATTATGCTGAGAAGAAGGTCGGTCAATAGTTTGTCTGACAAGAGGAGATCTCAGATGGAACAGGAGTTGACATCTGATAAGTGATTTCAGTGTTGATCAGCTCAATTTGCTGCAACTGAAAGACTGTAAAGATGGTAGAGATCTATCGACTAACTAACAGTGAACTCAGGTGCTTAATTTTACAACTTTCAATACATTGCATCCCATGTTTTATAGTATCTATGGTACTGATCATCAATTCTTCATCTCTCTGTAGATATATTTCCCTGTTCTGTCAGAGGCTGCTTTTCCTGCACTGTATTCAAATTGAGTGACCACACACGAGGGATTCACATGATATGCTGACAACAGATTCTACTCTTCTTCTCTTGTATTTGTGACCGAGCAGCTGCCAAGTCACGTTCACTGCCTCACAGTGGTTGATACATGCGTCATTTTGATTGGAACTGTTTTCCTGTAAATTCTCACTTAGTGACTTAGAGACCTCACCCGCAGACAGAACCAGGACTTCCTTTCAAACTGGCTTATAAAACTGAGATACCTCTGTTTGTTTGATTTTTTCCATGTTTACCTAAATTCAGTAACATGTACTCAATTTACAGGAATTTACCATTGCAGGTGACAATCAGGGCTGGAATCTTAAGGACTATAATGTTAGTGCTTTAACTAAATGTAGCTCTAGAACAGCATTCATCATTATTCGTCATTGCCAAGTTCATTTAATATCAGGTTTATCCTTCTTACCAGTTTCTGTAAGCATTCACCTCCAACAAAGGAGGAACACTGTATATCTACTATACTATATAATTAATAATGCAGCAAGTAGTTGAAACCCAAATATACATAGATACATGACACCAGCCAAATCCCATAATTCTATACTGTGTATTCCTTTAAATGACGAACAGAGTGTACAGTTAAAACATTGGAATCAACCACCCACCGTTTGTGTGGTTCTGGCCTACAACAGTACTGAAGTTTTGTTGACAGTATGGAACTGATCGTCAAATATGATTGAAGAAAAGTATTATGACTGAAGTAAAGAAGACAGAACAATTCTTCTTATCCTGTTCTGCTCATAACGCATGTCATGAGATTACATATCTTGTCCATTATATTGTCAACGATTTATCAGATGATAACGATATTCACAGACAGTGCTGCAAACTGTACGCACAAGCTAACATGCTTGCTCGTACATTCAGCATTTGTGTGTTCAGTTTTTATTATTACAATTGCTACTTTTTTTTCAAAATATGCTTTAAATAATGTTCACTTAATTCCATATGCAACGGAACCTCTTTACTAAACATCAGTATCTACGTGCTCCATTATCTATTTATATGTTGGTCTTCTCTCACATATCTATATATATTTATGTTTTATACATTCATTTGGCTGCCATATGCAGACTATAAACATGCTGGTGTCTGACCACAGGTAAGCTGTTGTATGCTGACAGTCACCACATACCGTATGACATCTACTGATCTTTAAATAAGACACAAACAACACATATACATGACAATAACTAACTGGATATGTGTTGCCAAGAAACACTTTTTACGCAGAAAATGCTCAGAATCCTCTCAGCAGTAATTAACATGACGTAGGCTGAGCAGAGTGAGGCTGTTTTTAGAGCGCATTTTCCAAAATATATTCATGCCTCAGGTAAAACCGTCTTTCAATTTAAATATTTATAGAAGGATAAGGCAGCACATTTTTTCTAAAATCCTAAAACGTTTAAAATGCAGCGCGGTCTCAACCATTTCCAAATATTTACCTGTGGAGGGGCAATTATGTATTCACTCCAAAACAAAGTCATTTGGTCTGGGTCACTGAAGATGTGAACTAACATGAGTCAACAGCTTTTTGCAGCAAAGAACAGCCGTTCTTACTGCAGCAGCCATGTGACTCAGTCAAGGGCCTGGCAAACACACAGGAACATGTTGAGAGTGAAGGAAACAGCACAAGAGAACCATGAAGGAAAATCTGTTTTATTTTTTTATGACCAGATTTTACAGTGTAACCCATTTGGACATGTTCAAACCTCCATGTTTTCTCAAGAAGCTCCAAACTCTGTACTCTGGTGTCTCTGGTGAGTCAAACATTATCACAGCCAATAACTGATTATGCAAAATTGAGTCAGCCCCACTGTGGGTTTTAAAGAACCAACGCTGTGCTGATAAGATTTTTTTGGCCACTTGGGGGTGACAAAAACAAAGTTGTTGAAGTTGTTACGTCAAATGCATTGACAGTTTAGATGTGAGTGTGCATGTGAGTCTAATATTATTTCACTTTCACAAGTCAGGGTGACAGACCAGGTTTAGTTATTCATGTTTCATTGATTGACACATTGAGCTGAACCTCAAATTCAAGTAACAAATTAGAATGAAACTGGTCATGGCTTCCATGAGTCTAACTAAAGACTGGCCTATATTTATAAATCTTCAGTCTTAATGAACTGAGTATTACTGCTGAATATTTGCTATTGATGGGCATGGGTAGTACTCGAATATTGAAATCACTTAAAATGCTCATCTCTAGTGTTCATACTCTCAAACCACAAACTACAATAGAATGAAATTGAGAAAAAAATAAATTTAAAATGAAGTTTAAGCATGCAAAGACTGAAACACTCTAACGCTTTAAGGCTTTAACTAATGCTCACTAATGTATCGGTATTTGAATCATAAAGATTTCACATCATGACTCATATCAATAAAAATGTACAATACAAACAAACGTTAGGATTCTCTTCACAGGTTCATGGATGAACGTATCAGCATTTTTATCAACTTATCTGGACTTTGAACATGAACAGAGCTGAGGGGAAGTGTGTAGTGGTAATAACACTGCTTCCAGGGACACCCTTTCACATTACACATTGCTTAAACTATTATGAATATCAGAAATATAGCCAGAATTTCTCTTTCTTTCCTTCACCAGATCCTGATAACTCAGTTCTACAATCCTTCATTTGCACACGATGTGTGCTTCTGCAGCACAAAATCATTCTGAAACAATAAAAACTTTTTGCTAAATCATTATGTATATTGACTGATAACTCCTTCCTAAGTAGAGCATCCACATCCACAGGTGTGTAAGGTCCAGATGAATTAGTAGGATCACACACACACACTGTGAGCATGTAGCTGAGTGTGAAGTGGAGTAGAGAACGAGAATGAAGAGTAATCTGATGCCAGGCTTGTGTGATACATTCAATATCCTTCTCCATCAGTCACCATCTGCTTCCCTCGGCCTGAAGCTGCACTGCGCTCTCACTGTTTGATTTCTGACTCGCGAGTGCAACATTAACGTCTCTGCAGGCAACGACACCCGAGAAAGCCTAATCCCAAACCTCGGGCGTTTGCACTGGGAGACACATTAGATTACACAACATTACACCCCTTCACTGAAAAGCACTCCTTCCAGCACTGTGACTGGAGCATATTGCTCCCGCTCTCCCAAATGGATTTCTAACTCAGTCATTTTAGCCAAATTGCCCTTTAGCCTTCTGCAAACATCTCTGAGCCAGACACCATTTCCTCTCTGCTACTGATTGTGACTGGAAGTGATTGCACTGAAAAAGTAAGAATTTGATGTGATTTGATTGTGATAGTTTACTGATTTGCTCCCAAGCTGTTCAATACATTTAAATTTAAATATCTGTCTGTTCCTCCTTTTTTCTCTGACATCTCAGAAACCACAAAAGCACAGAGAGTGGTGGCGAGCTCGTAGAGAGTGACGGCGAGCTCACAGAGAGTGACGGCGAGCTCACAGAGAATGATGGCAAGCACAGCGAGCACGCAGAGAGTGACGGCGAGCACGCAGAGAGTGACGGCGAGCTCACAGAGAGTGACGGCAAGCTCACAGAGAATGATGGCAAGCACGGTGAGCACTCAGAGAGTGACGGCGAGCACGCAGAGAGTGACGGCGAGCACGCAGAGAGTGACGGCAAGCTCACAGAGAATGATGGCAAGCACGGTGAGCACTCAGAGAGTGACCTCGCGCTCACAGAGAATGATGGCGACCATGCAGAGAGTGATGGCGGGCACACAGAGAGTGACGGCGAGCGCAATGAGCACGCAGAGAGTGACGGCGAGCTCACAGAGAATGATGGCCATGAGGCATTATGGTCATTTTCTTGCTGGGGTGTATTTTAAACTGACTTGCTGTTTGTCAATGCGTGCTATCATACTTAGACTTGTTGTTTTGACTC